>CM072514.1:18849611-19299611 GCA_036898135.1 Oncomelania hupensis
TGTATCATTAGTCTAAAATCTTTGTCCCTATTAAAAAAAAGTTTCAGAAAAAAAGTTTCAAAGTCTCTCTCTCTCTCTCTCTCTCTCTCTCTCTCTCTCTCTCTCTCTCTCTCTCTCTCTCTCTCTCTCTCTCTCTCTCTCTCTCTCTCTCTTCCTTTCTCTTTCTCAAGGGCAGGATTTAAAAAATTGCACCTAGCGCTAATTCTTTTACCCTTGGAAAATAAATGTGTCCTCTTTTCTCTTTCTCTGTCTCTCTCTGTCTCTCTCTGTCTGTCTCTCTCTCTCTCTCTCTCTCTCTCTCTCTCTCTCTCTCTTCAAATACACAATTACGGACTAGTCGAGTAAACTTACGTGTGTTACATAAACCTGTTTGCCATCCAGGTTCACATGTACATCGTCCTGTCACCGTGTTACAAGTGGTGCTGCATCCCTGACCACAACGTACACACTGACTGTTTGACTTGTACCATCCTGCCGCGCAATCTGCACGATAAAATGTAACGTAAGTTGTATGAGATGGAAAGGATGAATTCAACTATGTTTCCTAGCATCTGTCACGTGGGGTTTATGGGCTCTGCACAATGGAATTATGGACCCTCACGTTTATTCGGTGGGAACTGCTAGTAAGTCACCCTATGAATTACTTTAATAAATTTATTTGTTTAGCTCGTTCTGTGTTAAGGTTGGGGGTACAGAAATAGATAGAAAAATGGTAAGAGATTACTGTCACACTAGCTTTCACACGGCTATGAATCATATGTAGACCAGCCACTTGATAGCAGTTAAAATCACACATTTATTTCTTCTACTCTATACAAGATTCTCTAAGTACTAATCTAACTTAAAATGTCTCAGTTACTGCTAATAGTTCGATCGCTGATAGTCTATGCAGCTGTTCTATCTTCATCGGGCACTTGCTAGTATATCTCATGTAGATTTGGACTACTGTGGTCCGTTTTACAGTTTCTGAAGAGTTGGACTACTGTGGTCCTGCTATGATCAGTTTAAGTGCACCTTCGCCTTATGCACTTAACTCATGTGTGGGGTGTTCGAAGTCCTTCTGTGAGGTAGCTTCTGGTACACCTTTGTCGTTGTGTAGTTGGGTTCCCTTGCCACGCTGTGGGGTCTGACAGGGTGTTTCTTCGGGTATCTCTTTCCGTCTTGTGCGGTAGAGTCTCCTCGACCAACTAGTCGTTTCTGTGGAGTGGGGCACACAGGATAGCTCGCCTGCTCGTCTGGAATATAAGAGACGAAATTCTGCACAACCCTGAATAATCGGTTTGTGCAGAGCGTCTCACTGAAAGCCAAGTAGCCCTCAGTGATAGCTCCACATCTCTACACATAAGCGACGAACATTCTGCTACTTCCGGGTTCCACTGGAATCTCACTCTAAACTCCTATACATACATAAATATCAATCGTGTCTAACTATACACATACAGAATTAATAATATTATAAACATTCAGTGGTACAGCCACTGGTCTGCAAACATACATATAAGTTAAACAACAGTGGTTCCGTACGGGATACAACATGGCGGCGTAACCGGTCGTGTTTCGCCTCGTGGTCGGCTCTTCCACATGGTCACGCAAATTCGGATTAACAATTCACATTTATGCATAGCAAATTCCACAAACATAATTTCAACAATAATATAAATATATCACGATGAAACAGAAGGGTGTTCATTTACCTGTTTGACAAGTTCAGGCCCGTTGTGACTTGATAGAATTCTATGCTTCTAAGTCCTGCTTCCTGGTCTAAGTGTGTAGAGATTTCTCTAGCTATCTAGCTGTTCACACTTCGGTGTATTCCTCCCAACTGACCAAAACTGTGCGTGGTTTGGACCCAGTCAAACTGGCTCCAACCACTTTGCCTAAGCTCTCCCATTGGTTCCAACGGTCCGATTCAAAACTTAAGTGCTGACGTCACTGCGCTGTGTGTGTGGCTCAGGCTCGCAGTGTGCTGTAATTTAATTGCTGCTGTGTAATAGACTGACTCTCTACTATTACAAAGACTACACAATGCTAAATAGTCAACAAGCAGAGTTAAAACTAGTCCTAACGCGACAGGCTCCCTCAACTGAAAAAAGGCGATGACTACTGGATTCGACCTTTTTCTACTACAGAGCCTAGTTTAACGCTGCACTATCCTAGGGTCCTATTTACAAGCTAAGTAAGTTGCTCTACCTGAGCTGCAATGCTGTGCCAGGTAGCTATGGACTCTAGTGACAGGGTATTACTGGGCGGGGACGAATTCTGGTGCTGTGGCCCTTAGTTGTGTTGGGTGGGCGACAGCTGCTGTGTCCTCCACGAGATGGCGACTGAGGTAGTCGGCTCCGGGGTTTTCCTTGCCGGGGATGTACTCGATTTGGAATGAGTATGCCTGAAGGGTGAGTGCCCATCTCATCAGGCGAGAGTTCAAAGACTTGGAGGCTGCCAGGAACGATAGTGGTTGGTGGTCCACCTGAACTGTGAAGTGGGTCCCATACAGGTAGAGTTGAAACTTCTGTATGGCCCAGACTAGTCCAAGACATTCTTTCTCCGACGTGGCGTAGTGGGTCTCGGCGGGTCTCAATTTTCTGCTGGCGTAGGCGACAGGGAATAGTGTCTCTGCATTCTTGGGGTCGCGCTGTAGCAGTACTGCTCCGAGGCCTAAGTCGCTTGCGTCGGTGCGAAGAACGAATGGCTGAGTCAAATCGGGTAGGTGGAGTACTGGCGCTGATGTCATTCTGTCCTTGAGTGTTTGGAATGCTGTCTCGCATTCGGCTGTCCATACGACTTTGTCCGGGGCGATTTTCCGGGTTCCATTTGTCAGTGGTACGGCGATGCTGTTGTAGTTGTGGATGAGCTTCTTCCGCGATGGCGATGGCTAGCCATGTGTGTGTGCTGGGGGTCGCTGGTCTGTCCGTATACTTCTTGAGGAGATTGATGTGGTGGTATCGGGCTCTCCCGTTCACCTCTACTTGGTAGACTGTCTTGGATTTCTTGGCAGTCACCCGGTACGGTCCTCTCCAAGCGATGTCCAGCTTGTTGGTTCCACTTGGAAGTAAGAGTAGCACTTGATCGCCGACTTGCAGTTCTCTGTCCTTCGCGTGGCGGTTGTAGTACTTCGCCTGACGGGCTCTTGCCTTCTTCAGTGCTTCACCAGCTTTCTTCCACGTTGCTTTGAGGGTTTCCTGCAGGTCTGCGACGTACTTGGTGGCACCTCTTGGTGTGTCGTCTATCTTGGCTTCCGTCCAACTTCTGCGTAGGGCTTCTAGCGGTCCTGCTAGAGGTCTGCCGAATAGCAAGGTTGACGGGGTGTAGCCTGTGGCTGCATGGGGCGTTTCTCTGTATGCGAACAGTGCCGCATTCACGTAGGTGTCCCACGCTTCTGGATTGTCGTCGGCGACTTTCCTGAGTATGGTGAGAAGGGTTCCATTCAGTCTTTCTACTTGTCCGTTGCTGGCGGGGTGGTATGGTGGTGTGCGAATGTGATGAACTTGTATCAACTCGAACACGTCTTGCATCAGGCGGCCGGTGAACTGAGATCCGTTGTCCGTTCTAATGCTGTCCGGGAATCCGACTCTGGTAAAGATGGCGATGAGTGCATCTGCAATCTTCTTGGTGTCGATCGCTGGCAACGGGACTGCTTCGCACCACATCGTACATGCGTCGACGAGTGTGAGTAGAAATCTGTTCCTCTTCTTGGTCATGGGCAGTGGTCCTACTATGTCTACTGAGACTTGCTGGAATGGCACGCCGACTACTACCGATGGTCCTAAGGTAACTGGTACGGTGTGATGTCGCGGGGAATATCGTTGACATTGGTGGCAAGATTTCACGTAGCGCTTGACATCCTCCGTGATTCCTGGCCAATAGTAGTGTGCGCTGATTCTCTGCACTGTGGCTCCAATTCCCATGTGTCCGCTGAGTGGCATGCTGTGGCCTAATTCTAGTACTTGGGCTCGAAGGGTGGCTGGTAGTACTAGTTGGGTGTGATCTCCATCTCCTTGTCGATGTAGAACTCCCTCTTCCATGTAGAAGTCTCCCTTGTGCGGGGGTGTGTGCGCCTTGGGTAGCTTCTGGAAGCACTTCGCTATCGAGGTGTCTTCTTTCTGTGCTGTTTTGATCTCTTCGAGTCCTGGATTTGGAGCGAACTCGGGCTGGGGTGGTGGGGTTTTAGCTTGGGCCCTGGTTTGCACTGCAGCTATCTCTACAGTGTTAGGGGGCGTGCCTAAGAACACATACCTACAACCTAGCACTAGATCATACAGGGGTTTCTGTAAAACAGCTGCTTGGATTCGTCCTGTGACGTACCTACTCTCTACTTCTATCCATGCTATTGGGCAAGTAGTTGTCGGTTTCGTCAAGTCTGCTCCTTGTAAGTCGACTGTCTTGTCCGTCAAGTCCGCGCGCGATACAAGAGATTCGCTAACTATCGCGTCGTATGATAGACCTGTGTCATACAGACAGTTCGCTTCTTTTCCGTTGACCTTGACCGTGTCTGTCACCGATGGGTGATCTCCGATCGTGTGTGGCTTGTTACCGCTGCTTTGAGTTAGAACTCTGTGCGCTGGCCGGCTTTCGCGCTCTTCCCTACGTTGTGCGGCCAACTTGAAACATTCTGCGGTGGAGTGATTGTTTCTATTGCAGAACGAACAATACCGTCTCTGTTCTGCGGGACCTCTTTTCCCGAATTCCGTGTTGGGTCCTTTATTTTGCCCAGGTCTGGGGTTATTCGGCTTATTCGCGGTGCGCTCTTCCCAGTTAGGGCTTCGTTTCTGTGCCTCTTTCCCGTTAGGCTTTAGGTCTCGCCTGAAGCTCTTGGCTTCTCCGTGGGCGGCCACGTACCTATCTGCGACCTTGACCAGATCTTCCAGTCTTTCCGCGCCCTGCTCTACTGAGAATGTTCTCAGCTCGGGGGTCATGGTTTCCCGTAGCTGTTCCCATACTAACAGTTCTGTCAGTCCATCATACGTCTTTGCCGTGGCTGACTGGCTAATCCACTTATCCAGCATTGTGGACAACCGATCCGCGAACTGCGCATAGCTCTCTCCTTTCACTCTCCGGTTGGTGCGGAACTTTTGCCGGTAGCATTCTCCTGTCAGTTCGAATCCCGTTAGGAGTGCCTCTTTTACTTTGTGATAGTCAGTCACTCTGTCAGTCGGTAGCTTACTGTAGATGTCATAAGCCTTTCCTCTAAGCCCTTGACTAAGCTTAAAAGACCAATGAGTGGGATCTAGTTTGTACTCTGTTGCTAGACGCTCAAACCTAGTCAGATAGAGATCTAGACCTTCTTCTCTCTCATTGAATGTTCCCAGTGGGAATGACATTCCTTGTACAGGGTTGGGGGCTACCTCTAGCTGATCTGAGTGGGGAGGGGTTGAGGAAGAACTTGAAGCTCCTGATCCCAATCTTCTTAGCTCTAACTCATGCTGTCTTTCTTTTTCCTTTTCTTCCCTCTCTTTTTCTTTTTCTGCCCTCTCATAATCCCACCTCCTAACTTCTGCATCTCTCTCTGCTGCTACCTTCTTCTGTTCTGCTTCTAGCTCTAATTTCCTTGTTTCTCTCTCTGCCTCTAATTTCTTCTGCTCTGCTTCTAATTTCTTCTGCTCTAGTTCTAATTTCTTTTGCTCTGCTTCTAGTTCCGCTTTTCTCTGTTCTGCTTCGAGTTTCTTCGCCTCTCTCTCTGCTGCTCTCTCTGCCTTAGCTTCCTGTTTCTCTACCTCTGCATTGATATACGCAATTAGGTCTGCCCCTGCTAAGTGTAAAGCTTCTCCTAGTTCCTTGAAACGCAATCTCAAGGCCACGGGGTCCGACATTGTCAAACGTGTCTATGAACAACCTCTGAATCACGTGGAATACCAAAACACTAGCAATATTGCAAGTCAATAACAACAATGCAAAGACAATCAAATTCGTAATCAATAATAGAATAAAACAAGAGTCAAATGGCATACAACAGTTATTTAAGCAAAACCTGCAAAAGAACAATGCAACATACAGGCACAAAAATAATTGAAGCAAAAAAGTTTTTAACTAAAGAATAGTGCACCACAACTGATCAGTGTTATACTCTTCCACTATTCTAAGTTATTCTATTTCTACTGTTATCTAATTTTATTGTACTTAGGTCCGGTTATACCAATTCCTATTATACACAGATCCTGGCTAGGCTCGCCAATTAAAGTGTCACGTGGGGTTTATGGGCTCTGCACAATGGAATTATGGACCCTCACGTTTATTCGGTGGGAACTGCTAGTAAGTCACCCTATGAATTACTTTAATAAATTTATTTGTTTAGCTCGTTCTGTGTTAAGGTTGGGGGTACAGAAATAGATAGAAAAATGGTAAGAGATTACTGTCACACTAGCTTTCACACGGCTATGAATCATATGTAGACCAGCCACTTGATAGCAGTTAAAATCACACATTTATTTCTTCTACTCTATACAAGATTCTCTAAGTACTAATCTAACTTAAAATGTCTCAGTTACTGCTAATAGTTCGATCGCTGATAGTCTATGCAGCTGTTCTATCTTCATCGGGCACTTGCTAGTATATCTCATGTAGATTTGGACTACTGTGGTCCGTTTTACAGGTTCTGAAGAGTTGGACTACTGTGGTCCTGCTATGATCAGTTTAAGTGCACCTTCGCCTTATGCACTTAACTCATGTGTGGGGTGTTCGAAGTCCTTCTGTGAGGTAGCTTCTGGTACACCTTTGTCGTTGTGTAGTTGGGTTCCCTTGCCACGCTGTGGGGTCTGACAGGGTGTTTCTTCGGGTATCTCTTTCCGTCTTGTGCGGTAGAGTCTCCTCGACCAACTAGTCGTTTCTGTGGAGTGGGGCACACAGGATAGCTCGCCTGCTCGTCTGGAATATAAGAGACGAAATTCTGCACAACCCTGAATAATCGGTTTGTGCAGAGCGTCTCACTGAAAGCCAAGTAGCCCTCAGTGATAGCTCCACATCTCTACACATAAGCGACGAACATTCTGCTACTTCCGGGTTCCACTGGAATCTCACTCTAAATTCCTATACATACATAAATATCAATCGTGTCTAACTATACACATACAGAATTAATAATATTATAAACATTCAGTGGTACAGCCACTGGTCTGCAAACATACATATAAGTTAAACAACAGTGGTTCCGTACGGGATACAACATGGCGGCGTAACCGGTCGTGTTTCGCCTCGTGGTCGGCTCTTCCACATGGTCACGCAAATTCGGATTAACAATTCACATTTATGCATAGCAAATTCCACAAACATAATTTCAACAATAATATAAATATATCACGATGAAACAGAAGGGTGTTCATTTACCTGTTTGACAAGTTCAGGCCCGTTGTGACTTGATAGAATTCTATGCTTCTAAGTCCTGCTTCCTGGTCTAAGTGTGTAGAGATTTCTCTAGCTATCTAGCTGTTCACACTTCGGTGTATTCCTCCCAACTGACCAAAACTGTGCGTGGTTTGGACCCAGTCAAACTGGCTCCAACCACTTTGCCTAAGCTCTCCCATTGGTTCCAACGGTCCGATTCAAAACTTAAGTGCTGACGTCACTGCGCTGTGTGTGTGGCTCAGGCTCGCAGTGTGCTGTAATTTAATTGCTGCTGTGTAATAGACTGACTCTCTACTATTACAAAGACTACACAATGCTAAATAGTCAACAAGCAGAGTTAAAACTAGTCCTAACGCGACAGCATCTGATGGAATAACACCAAGCGACTCCTTTACACACACTCGCTCCTTCAGAAAACAATGCTGCTTTGTGTCTTATTCAATGAAAAGACACCCTATAAATCAAACGAACTGAAAAAACAGAAATCTTTTGATGGGTTTCATCAGTGCATAGAACTGTCTGTAAAACCAACTATGAATATGCCAGAGAACAACCTAAATTAGAGGGTTTTAAAACGGCACTACTTCCCTCTTACCACAATTTACCCCCATATTTTTTTGGAATCACTCAAAAAGGTTAACACTTTAAATAAGTTAATGAATTCAAAATCGCTGGAGTGTCCGCCATTTCTTCGTTTTCCATGATCACACTTTTTCCCTGCATTATCTATATGGGTTGCTTTTTTCTTCCATTTGACTGTTATTATTTGTTGTAAGTGTCTCCTTCTTGACTATTGTGTAGACGGGTGAAACGGATGATTGGATTTTGTAGTTTTGTCTTTTTTATGTCGAGACATTTTAATTACCTGTGAATCATTTACTATTATGTAATAAGGATATGCTGTCCTTGCTGTCTTACGTATATTGTATACGCCCCAATCCCACCACTCCTCACTTGTCTGCTACACTGCCCTCCCCCTGCTCCCCGTACCGTGGGCTGGGAGCCTAGTTCAATATGTTGTTGTGTAATAATAAAGGCAGCACAGTTCACAGCACTACTTCGCTGTAACAAGCCAAGCATTGAACATGATTTTGATATTGCGCTTTCCGCGCCCTACAAGTTATCATCATCATCATCATCATCATCATCATCATCATCATCATCATCATCATCATCATCATCATCACCATCATCAATTCCATAGCATGGACTTCAATTCAAAGATCCTGACGCTCATGTCCTAGACGGATGAGTGCCAGCTACACAAATACACCTAGCACGCACTAGGTCCCTTCTCCCCATCCACGGTCGCCCATGATTGTGCTCAGTCGTCTTGGCGTCAGACAATGCGGACAAAGGTTGCAGGTGGGCGCCTCAGGCGGCTTCAGTTAGATCCTGCATCGACCAGCGCCTTAAGCAGCTTTTGAGCTGGAAAAGTGCTATATTAAAGTGATAAAAGATAAGTGAATAAATATACTAAATAAAATAAATAAATACTGTTAATACAGCAATACTACACTCCACTCTCGGCATCAGAATTTATCAACATTACATCAAACACAGAATTGAGATACTTGAGCAGTGAGTAATATTTTGTTTTATCAACAAATATTTAAAATGTGATACATAAAAAATTGTCAACATACCAGTACATAAAGCCCCAGCGTATCCTTCTGCACAACCATTGGGACATCCTCCATTAAACATGTCACACGATTCACCATTGCATTGTCCGCACCTGTAAGCACAGCCAGCTCCCCAGGATCCATCACTGCAAGCTAAAACATAAAAAGGAGTTTATATGTTAATACTGTTATATCTGAAGAGACAGAAAGAAAAAAAAAAACAACTAATAGCGCAACACTGCCCACATTTTCGCCCGTCTTTAGTTTATTTTCCAGGCTACCTCAGTGTAAAACGGTACAGAATAATACTGTGATGTTTATTTACTATTTATCGTAATAGTGGAATATGAGTGTATATGTGCATGACGGTAGAAGCTGCTATAGAAAATAATCTTCGGTTTACGGACCTTTTTTGGGGGTGATGGTAGAGGTTTTACTATTAGGTCTGCCACACTAGGCTAAAGTGTATCCATAGAACGGAAAATCGGCAGCATAATTATAAAGGTACCATTAGGATACGAAGTCTTGTTTTGTTATGGCACAGGCAAATAATATAGGGAAGTATATACGTACCCTTAGGGATAACAGTAGTTACCTACTCCGCCTCTTAAGCGGGTTTGTGACGTCACGGCTGGCTGACGTAATCGTGACGCAATGATGACGTAATCGGTGCTTGTCCGGCCGGACGGTGTGAGGGTGTGATGACGCAATGATGACATAATAGATGACGCAATCATGACATAACAGAGGAGACGCGGGTCCTGTGCCCTGTGAAAAGGGAGGGATGACGTAGGGTCCCTGGGGGATATAATTTTGTTGATAGTGCTGATGTAGGATTGTATGTGGTTTATATGGAGACCAAGCACCCAAAGACAGCAAGTGCGCATCTTGGCGATAGTGAATGACTCAGTGGTCTGAGCGTGAGATCAAGCATCCAAAAGACAGCAAGTGCACGTCTTGGCGATAGTGTATGGATATGATTAGTAGTTATTTTGAAAAACTTTTATTATATTTGAAAAAGAAAAGGTTGGGTTGAGGTTTGAACCCACGCGGATATGTATCTATGGAATCTTAAGTCTTAACCACTCGACCACTGTACCTTAAATCTGAATGGCGATTTTGTGTAATGAGTACTAATGGACGCCATGCGGGGAAGTGTTTGATAGAAAAATATGTAAGTAGATACTAAATGGAATAATTAGGAACGAATCAATGATGAATGGAAATGAGCGAAGGTAATTGACAAATGAGGCACATCTGGACAAGAGTCACCCGATATGGGGATGCTGGTAAACGCATAAGTAGACAAGACGGGAGATACGTTAACATCAAAGGGTAGGATGCATGAAGCCAGTGATGGAACATTCTAGAATAATTAGAAAACTAATCAAGAGAATAATTAGAAAATGAATCAAGGATGAACGGAAATTAGCGAAGGTAATTGACAAATGAGGCACATGTGGACAAGAGTCACCCGATATGGGGATGCTAGTAAATGCTTAATTAGACAAGACGGGAGATACGTTAACATCAAAGGGTGGGATGAAGGAAAGATAAGTGATGCCAGATGCTGAGAGCTTGGGAATCTTTTTAATTGGCTGCTAGAACATTCTAAACCACTGAAACATGTCAAGACTTGATTGGGTTGTTAGTACCAGACCTGAGTGATGCCAGATGTTGAGAGCGTGAGAATCTTTTTAATTGGCTATGGAACATTCTAGCAAGATCCCATGGGAAAACGGCTGACGCCATCACCGGGTATATAAAGAGAGGTTTTATTCAAGGAAAAGTATAAGCGAGTTTTGTGGCAGCATATTTTGTGAAAAGAATTTTGAAATGGCAAATCTTTTAAAATGGATGATTTTGAAGATAGCGACTTGGATCAAGTGCTTGTAAATAATAGTTCAGACGCTGTTATTAACAGGGATGATTTTGAAGATAACAACTTGGATCAAGTGCTTGTAAATAATAGTTCAGACGCTGTTATTAACAGTCTTTTAGAAGAAGTGAATTTTATTGGAGACCACGACCCGTTTCTTCAGTGCTATGTGAATAATAGCCGATATAAAAACAATTATATTTACCGTGGACCTGTGTTAGAACGATATAACTTTGGGTTTGAAGGCGGCTTGTTGACCCATGAACAATTAAATAATACAATTTACCAGAACCAAACCTTTTGTTTTAAGATTAATGCCAGCTTGGGAGTGATTTTGAAAAAATCAACGTTCAGGACAAGTCAAATATTACTACGCGTGTGTGAACAACGCTGCACTCTTTGAGAATCCCATTTCTATAAACAATCGTGAAGACTGGGAACAGTTCCTAAGCGACCTTGACAACATCGACTATCAGAACCTCGCCACTCTACAAAGAGAAAATACGTAAGTAAACCATTAAATATTTATGACAGGAAAAATTTTTGTTTGTTTGTTTGTTTGTTTGTTTGTTTGTTTGTTTGTTTGAGATAAAGAAAAAGTACTTATAGTTTTTTTTATTTTATTTTGCAGAGAATGGACTCTGGAGTGGATCACCAATATTGAATTTTTTGTATTTAAACGTCAACATCGTCTTTTGGGAGCTCCACCCGCTGATTTTCCAGTATTTTTAACTCAAAATCCAGGACTTATTTCTCTCGTGAAACGTGATGGTCGGCATCTTATCAAAGACAATTTGTGCTTATTTCGCTGTTTAGCGATAAAAAGAGGAGCCTCGGATAAAAATTGTGAACGAAGTGCAAAGACACTATTTAATAGTTTTTTACCTCAGGGTGATCCCAAAACATTTGAAGGGATAAACCTAGAAGATCTAGACCGATTTGAGAAACATTTTGAAGTCAATGTGACTATCTTTAGTCTGCAAAAAGACGAAGAATCCGAGTTACCTACAGCGCAGTTAGTGAGACGCTCGTTAACCAGATACTCCGAGACACTATATATTAACCAGTTTGAGAATCATTTTTCATTTATCAAAAACTTGAATGTATATGCAAAGACTTATAGCTGCAGTAAATGTGATCGCCATTTTAGAGCAGCCAGGATATTGTGTAATCATTTTATGAGATGTAAAGGGGCTCAAACCCGTGAAAAATTTCCGGGAGGAATCTATAAACTGCCACCCACACTAAGACAGAGATTAGATGATGAAAATATAAAATTGCCACTACAACTGCAGTTTCATCCCTATAGAATTGTATATGATATAGAGACGTATTTTCCCAATACACCACATATCGAGAATAACCCTACACAATTAACATTTTTAGAACAGCATGTACCGCTTTCCATCAGTATATGTAGCAATGTACCTGGATTTACACAACCACAATGTTTCATCACCACAGGCAACCCAGAAGAGTTGGTGCGTAAAACAATAGACGCACTATACACCATCCAAAAAGCTTCACATTCCATTCTAAAAGAGGTAGCCAAACCAGTTTTTAAAAAAATCAAGAAGCGTTTAGAAGTGATCGCCGAAACTGATGAACATGTTGAATTTCACCCACTCAATGATCTTAAAGATCGATTATCCACATTTATTGAAAGCATTCCTGTGATTGGGTTTTCCAGCGGGAAATACGACTTAAATGTTTTGAAACCTTATTTGGCTAAATATTTTTGTGAAACTGAGCCCGACCCTGGCGTGAATCTAAATAAGGAGAAAGAGGATGATGCTGAAGATGAGGATGAAGATGAGGATGAGGAGGAAACAGAAGAAGAGGATGATGAAGAAGAAGAAGAAGAAATAACACCTGAAGCTAGAAAGAGAAAAAAGGCTAGTTTGTGGAAAAAACAAAAGAAGAAAACAAAAACAACCTCCAAAAATCGGATGATCAAAAAAGGCAAGCAATTTTTGGTCCTTTCGAACGCTAAATTAAAGTTTTTAGACATCACCAATTATTTGGCGCCTGGTTTTTCTTATCGCCAATATTTAGCAGCCTACAAGTGCTCGCTACAGAAATCATTTTTTCCTTATCAATATATCACATCACTGGACAAATTAGATGAGCCACAGCTACCTCCCAGAAAGGCCTTTTTTAGTGATCTAACCAAAAGTACCATCACGGAAGAGGAGTATCAAAGCTGTCAAGTGGAATGGGATGCCCAAAAGATGAGCACATTAAGAGATTGGCTCATACATTACAATAACATGGACTGTGTGCCATTTTTAGAAGCTATTGAAAAGCAGACGCATTTTTTTCAAGACTTGGGTTTAGACATGTTCTATGACGGCGTGACACTACCAGGGTTAACAGATCGATTTTTGCACTCAAGTTGCCGCAATTTTTTTGCGCTTTGTGATGAGCAGGATAAAGATATGTATTAAACAATGCGGGATTCGGTGTGTGGTGGTCCAGCCATTGTTTTTCATAGATACCATGAAAAAGATGTCACCTACATCAGATCGGCGGACCCCAACATCGTTTCTCCAAAACTCTGCAAGACCATTGGGGGATATGACGCAAATAGCCTATATCTCAAATGTATGTCAGAACCTATGCCGGTAGGGTTTTATTTGAGACGAAAGGCAGAAGAGGGATTTTATTTAGATTGGAAGAAAAACCGACAGAGTAAGATTTGTTTAGAATGGTTAGAATATATAGCAGCTAAAGAAAAGAGAGACATCCAACATCAATATAATAGGGGAGTAGAAAAAAGGCTAGGAGGAAGAAAGCTTCCCGTGGATGGTTGGGACCAAAAATCAAACACGGCATTTCAATTTCACGGCTGTTATTGGCATGGGCATGATTGCCGCCTAACACAAAATTTGGACCCCGACCTAAAAAAGAAGAGAGCCGACGACACACAAGAAAAAGATGCGTATCTACAAAAAATCGGCATCAATCTACGCATCATGCGAGAGTGCCAATGGCAAGATTACAGAAAGAAAAACAAGAAAGAAGTGGCACATTTGGCTCCTCGAGTTGAGTCTGGACCCGCCTTCTATAGTGGGGGCATGACCAAAAAGGAGATCTTGGAGCATGTGAGGACTGGTGCCATGTTTGGATTCGTGGAAGTTGATATTGAGGTTCCAGATCAACTCAAACCTCGATTTGAAGAATTTCCACCAATCTTCAAAAACACCAACGTCGGCCGAAATGACATCGGTCCTCACATGAAGGCGTTTGCGGAGGCGCATGGCTTCTTAAAACAACCACAACGCTCCCTCATTTCCAGTTTTCGTGGAGAAAAAATATTGCTTATCACCCCCCTACTCCAGTGGTATTTGCAACAAGGGCTACGAGTCACCAAAATCCATCAGGTGATACAATACAACCAACAGCCCTGCTTCCAGAAATTTACAGACAAGGTGACCAGCGCCCGATGAGAGGCAGACTTGGATGATGACAAGGCCATCATTGCAGCAGCTTACAAACTCGTGGTGAGTCCTTTTTTTTATCATGTGTACGCATTTTTAATACTATGCACGCCCAAATTTAAAACAATGCACGTCAAAATATAATAAAATGCATTGGAAACAAAACACACAACCCGTGCATCAATGGTATCATGTCCGTGCAATGATAAAATCATGCGCATGCACGTGTGCGCGCATGTGCGAATGATTAAACAGACATTTTTAATACTCTGTACGCGCAAATTTAAAACTCTGCACGCCCAAATTTAAAACAATGCACGTCAAAATACAATAAAATGCATTGGAAACAAAACACACAACCCGTGCATCGACGATATCATGTCCGTGCAACGATAAAATCATGCGCATGCACGTGTGCGCGCATGTGTGAATGACTAAACGCACATGCACGGCCAAATTTGAATCACTGGCCCCACTCAAATTTGAAAAGACTACATGCCAAAATACAATAAAATGCATTGGAAACAAAACACGGACCCCGTGCACCACCAATGGCGTGGGTGCGTACGCGCGTTTGTGTGCGCGTTTGTGTGCGCGTGCGTGCGCGCGGGTGTGCGTGCGTGCGCGCGTGTGTGTGCGCGCATGTTTTTTTATATTTTATTTTGAGGAACTCATGTTTGGTTTTTGTTTTTGTTTGATCTAGGGCAACAGCTCCTATGGCCGAACCTTGATGAGGCGTGATCGTCACACCAAGGCGTTCATCACGGATGCCAAGGGCGCCACCAAAGCGATCCACGATCCACGATTTAAAAGATGCGTACCCGTACAAAATGATTATTACGAGGTAGAGTGCCGATTGACCAGCATCGACCAAAATCTACCTCTACACATCGGATTATTTGTGTACGGGTACGCAAAACTCAAGCTTCTGCAATTTTATTACAACTTTATCGACTTTTACATTGAGCGGTGTGACTATCAACTGATCACCTGCGACACTGACTCGTTGTATTTGGCATTGAGTGGGAACACTTTAGAAGACGTCATTCGTCCCGATCGTAGGGATCACTTCAACAAACATCGGGACGAATGGTTGCCTACTCAATATTGCCAAATACATAAAAACAACACTAATCTACCACCATCACCTCTACCGCCACCATCGCCTCCACTATCGACATCATCAGCATCTTCATCATCAACGTCGCCATCTCTATCGCCTGCCGCCGGACCCCCTGCCGGCCGCCTCCTATCTTCTTTGCCGCTCGCTGCAACCCACACGCTACCGTCGCCGTCGCCGCCGCTGCTGCTGCCGGGACAACCATCACCACCACTATCATCATCACCACCCCCGTGCTGTGTTGCAGCACATAGACACCAAACCCGAGAGCCCGGTTTATGGAAGCTGGAAGCCAAAGCCGATAAAATTATCTCTTTGGCACCTAAAAGCTATGCATGTAGCACGCATACAACCACCAAGGTGTCTTGTAAAGGCGTACAAAAAAGGTGCAATCCTTTAACTATAAATAACTTTCAAACCGTGCTAACGGCCCAAACGCCGCATCATGTGGTTAATCGTGGATTTCGTCTTGACTCACAAAATGTGATGCGAACTTATATCCAACCCAAAAGAGGTTTATCTTATCTCTACACTAAAAGAAAAGTACTGTCAGACGGTGTCTCTACCGTACCACTTGATCTCTAACTTTTTTTTGTTTTTTGTTTGAAATTGATAGAGTGACTTATCATGGATGTGCGTTTTTTACAACATCCTTTTTCGATCCTTCTCGCGGGTCCTTCAGGCTGTGGTAAAACATTTTTTATTGCACAATTGATTGAGCATTGGAAAACTCACATTCAACCGCCTATTGAAAAAGTGGTGTATGTCTATCATCAATATCAAGACTTGTTTAGACAGCTACGAGAGACAAGTCCCGTATCTATTGATTTTGTAGAAAGTTTAGATGGAGTGGACTTTGATTCGACTATTGCAACCTTATTGGTGGTCGACGACCATATGGATAATCCTGTGATGGAACAGCGTGTGGCGGAATTTTTTATTAAAAAATGTCATCACGGAAATATAAGTATGGCTTATATGGTGCAAAATATATTTCATACTAGCAAACATCATCGGACGATTTCATTAAATGCACATTATCTGTGGTTGGGTAAAAATCCACGATCTGCGGATCAAATTTTACACTTGGCTATGCAAACTTTTCCTAAACGACATCATTTTTTACGTGAGGCCTATCAAGATGGATATCTCTTTTTAGATTTTAAACAACAAACTCCTGAAACCTATCGTGTGCGCACTCATGTTTTTGATCCACATCCGATCGTCTATATTCCTAAAAACAATATATAAAACGGGTGTTATCCATTATCAGACATTCAGATGAAAAAAGACTACCATGGCGAAGACACATCGTGCTCAGACTCGACTTAAACCTTTGATTCCTTTATTACGCGCTAAGAAAAAACATCAGCGCCAACAGCTATTGAAACAACCTCGTGTTATAAACTGTTTGTGTGAGATGGTACATAATGTACTTAAAGGACATGTTAAACTATCGCGTGGTCAGAAACAACGATGGGCTCGTCATAAGCACAAGCTTCGCCGTTTGATAGCGCCCAAATCAAACACAGCCAAACGACAAAAATTAATACAAAAAGGAGGATTTCTACAACTGCTGATACCATTAGCTACACAACTGCTAGGTGGTTTATTTCCACAACCACAATAATAAAAAATGCAACACGCCATCAAAATGAAACTCGTTCCAGCGAACGAAAACATGATACCTTCATCAACACCGTTGCGACCAGAGCCTCCTACACCACCTCTTGTAAATCAGCTGAGTGATTTGGATCAACAAATGACTATTATATTACAATCATCTTCGCTCAATACGGAACAAAAACTGCGAGCGTATCAACAATTACTGCAACGATATCTTTCTTATCAAGATCAGTATCACTATCAGTCTCAACCATCTACATCCATAGATACAGCAACAGCGTCAGCAGCAGCATCACTCCCAACACCAGCAACACTAGCTGATATGACTGAAGAAGTGGTTCATAGTCTTCCTGCTAGTCTTCGTAGCAAAGGGCGTAAATTGATGCAGCATTTAAAAGACAATGATGTGATGACGTATACCAGTCAGGGCAATCTGGTGTGGCACGACAACATCATTCCTAACACAAACATCGTAGATCTAGTTCATGATGTTCTACATTCGACCAAAGCGAGACAGTTGCTACCACCCCCTGCAGGCTGGCGTGTTTTTGCCCAAGGTTTAAAACAAACCAACATCCCTCGACAATATTTAGGAAATATTCAACGATATCATCAAGTGTTTGCTGACGACATCAGGGCTACACCACCACCCTCTCCATCATCTATGTTTGATGACAATGATACCTCCAAAAGTTCAACCAAAAAGAAAAAGAAACAAGCCAAAAAAACACTCAAAAAAGCTTTGGCTTGGGAATCATGGCTCGAAAACGACAACATGCAGCCCAAAAGTCCATAGAATCTATATGGAAAAAAGAATATTTTCATCCGGCCTACCCAGGGGCTTATAGCGGAGCCAGCACCTATTTACGTCATGCCTCGACTTTGCCTCAACACAAACCCCGATTAAAACAATGGCTTCAACAGCAAGATACTTATACGCTTCATCATCCTACCCGTCAAAAGTTTCTTCGACGATCCATCGTCGTCTCTGGACCCTATGATCAGTGGCAAGCAGACTTGTGTGACTTATCTCGTTTTAAAAACGTCAACTCGGGTCATCGCTATATTTTAACAGTCATTGATGTGTTTTCTAAAGTAGCTTATGCTCGCGCACTCAAAAATAAAACGAGCGCTGCTTTAATCGAGGCTTTTGCTGACATTTTACGACAAAGCCCAAAGTCTCCACGTCACTTACAAACTGATAAAGGAACAGAATTTAAAAATAAACCATTTCAAATGTTTTTAAAGAAAAACAAAATTCATCATTTTACTTCAGAAAATGAAGACATCAAAGCAGCCGTGGTGGAACGATTTAATCGTACATTAAAAGGAAAAATGTATCGATATTTTACGCATCACAATACACGTCGTTATGTAGATGTGTTACAAGAGTTATTAGATAGTTATAACTCAACCTATCATCGATCTATTAAAACCCAGCCGCGCCTCGTGACATCAGATAACATTCATCGTGTTTATGAAGCTTTGTATGCCAAAGTTTTGGACAATAAGCCTGTCAGATCGTCTTCACCCAAGTTTTCTATAGGTGATCGAGTTCGCATTGCTCAATCTAGACGTACGTTTCATAAAGGATATTTACCTAAATGGTCACAAGAATTGTTTACTATTGTACAAAGACATTTAAAAACGTTCCCCTATGTATATAAAATACGTGATGATAATGGACAACTCATTCAAGGTACATTTTATGAGTTAGAACTACAAAAAGTGAATGACAGTGGTATCTATAAAATCGAGAAAATATTACGTCGTCGAGGTCGACAAGTGCTTGTGAAATGGCTGGGATATTCGGATGACTTTAATAGTTGGATTGATGCATCACACATCCGACAGTATAAAAGCTAAATCCTCTGATAAAAAGATTCATAGTTTAAATAACTACAAGACGAAGATGAGCAACCCCTCGTCGAGTTTTTATATAACTCTCCCTAGCAACGCGTCTATGACGCATTATCCGGACAATACCCTGTCTGCATTTACTACAAAATTAGACCCTCCTTTGGATCTACAAGGTCCATATGAAGTGGGTTTGTGTGAAATTATTTATCCACGGTCTTGGATCAATGTCAATGCCAAAAATATGAATTTACGACTCACCCGTAAAAAAGTGGATCAGGTAGATACTATCCAACACATTACGGTGACGTCTGGACATTATGACAGTGTGCAGCAAATAGTGGATTTGATCAACAGTCGAATCCGACCACTCTTTAAGCCTTCACGTCCACCGCCTATTATATATCTCGATAAAGATGAATGGGGAGAGATGTTTTTTTTATCATAAAGAGATTAACAAAGTTATGATGACCTTGGATATTGACGTAGAGGTGAAGATGGATGAACCTCTGGCTGACTTGTTAGGATTTAAACATTTTAAGTATCATGGAGGAAGACACGCCTATGGAGAACATGTAGCAGACGTTAATCGCAATTTAACGTGTTTATATGTATATATTAATATCGCCGAGGATCGTATTGTGGGAGACACAAGAGCTCCGCTGTTGAGAATGGTCCCTTTGAGTGGATCTAGCTCTGACATTATTTTTCAGACTTATCATGATATTCATTTTGTTCCGATTAAATTTAATAGTTTTGATAATATTATTGTAAATATAAGAAACGGCGCGGGAGAATTGGTCCCATTTGATCGTGGAGAGGTCATCTTAACACTTCAGCTGCGACGACGATCTCTTATTTGATCCAAATAAAAAAAAAAAAAATGAGGCACCCCTATGCGGATCATTCTCCCAAGATATATCTCGATTATTATACTTCGCAAGCCGGCGGAGGGGTAGGATTACCTTACTTTGCGGGGTCACGACATCAACGAGGTCATGGCCTCGGAAGTCTATTTAGCAATCTAATGCGAACCACTGTTTTACCTACCCTTGGACGGGTATTAAAGAGAGAGGTTCCTAAACGACTGGTTAGTTTTGGCGCAGATGTCTTAGGGGATGTTGTGGGCGGACAAAAAATCTCTACCTCTTTAAAAAATAGAGGACTGGAACATGTACAGCGTGTAGCTCACGATTTTATAAATTCGCCTTCTACTTCTTCTTCTTCTTCACCACCTCCAGGAGTGCCTCACAAGCGACGACAGCCATTACATCGACCTCTCAATACACATTTGAGAAAAAAAAGAAGAAGAGATATTTTTGATTAAAAAAAAAACAATCATGAGCGAACTCATTCATCAAAACTCGTGTCCTTGTTTAAAATCAGAGTTGGATTTATTTCAACTACCGCCGACTCAAACAGCCATTATAGAATCTCAAGATATAGAACACCGACCACTAACAACGATCACTGACGCCGGCCCCATCGAATTTTATGTATCTGGTGGTGATTCAGACTATATTGATCTCAGCAATTCTTATCTTTATGTCAAACTCCGTGTGCTTAATGCTGATGGCACTAATATTGCTGATAATGCCGCTGTGGGGCCAAAAAATTTATTGCTACACTCGTTATGGAGTCAAATAGATCTATCGCTCAATGATCAACAGGTGACATCATCTAGCAACACCTACGCCTATCGAGCTTATTTAGAAACACTGTTGTCTCACGGTAGCGATGCTAAACATACCCATCTTCAATTATCGATGTGGAAAAAAGACACCTCGGGACATATGGATGCGGCAGCCAATCACAATCGTGGCTTACAGAGCCGTACCACAGCGATCGCCGCCAGTCGCTCCACAGAGTTAATTGGACGATTACATCTAGACATGTGTCAACAAGAAAAACTACTTATGAATGGTGTTAGCTTAAAACTACGGCTCATCCGAAACTCAGATGAATTTTGTCTTCATGCCGGGGCAGCGACTGGGTTTAAAATTAATTTACAAGATGTGAGTTTTTTTGTAAGAAAAGTTAGAATTAATCCTAACATTCAGATGGCACATCTTCAAACGCTCCAAAAAGAAAATGCCAAATATCCTCTAAAGAGAGGTGTTACCAAAATATTTGCCATACCCCAGGGAAACATGCAAGTCAATAAAGAAAATCTGTTTTTGGGGCAATTGCCCACCCGCATTATAATAGGGCTCATCAGTAATGGCGCTTTTCATGGTCGATATACGCTAAACCCCTTTAACTTTCAACACTTTCATATGAATTATATATGCTTACATGTGGGCGGCCGGAGTATACCGGCTAAACCGCTAAAGCCTGATTTTGATGGACGGCGCTATGCTCGTTCTTATCTCTCTATGTTTCAAGGTTTGGGGAAAGCATGGCAAGATGAATCAAATGATATCACCTATGATGAATTTGGCAGCGGATACACGCTGTTTGTATTTGATCTGACGCCTGATCAGGCTGCTGACTCTGAACACAACCAACTCATAAAACACGGTACAATGAGATTGGAAATTCAGTTTGCTCAAGCACTGGCAGACACTATCAATATCGTGGCTCATGCTGAATTTCATAACTTGCTAGAAATTGATAAGCATCGTAATGTTATGGTCGATTTTTCTACATAATGGATACACTGCAGATTAATCAACTATTGACGTTTGATAAGTTTACACGTGATATCTTTGAAGGGGTGTATGCCCGTGATCAAATTGTTACACAAAAGTGTTTATGGACTAAACCTAGTGCTTTTGTGGTTAATTTAGATCCGTCTGTACTTCCTGGTTCTCATTGGGTATCCATGTATATAGACCCCAAACGCAATACAGCAGAATATTTTGATTCTTATGGTTTGAGCCCTTTTCCTGAATGTCAACAATTTTTAAAGACTTATGCCAGTACATTTACATATAATGATATTGTTTTACAAGATGATACGCTCGTTTGTGGACAATTTTGTGTGGTATATTTGCTGTTACGATGTAGAGGCGTTTTGTTTGAAGATATTATTGATCATCTTTGTACTCCTTTTAATGATGCACTTGTATATAGTATTGTACAAAACTATTTTCCCAGGCTTCCGTTTGTGATTTGATTGTATCTTATAAAGCATGCGTTTGATTTTGTGCTGTATTCATTTGATTGTTGTATGCTATCCATATCGGATGTTTTTACAATTATGTCTCAAGAAGATGTAACCATGCGCGTCACTCCTCGCAATTCGCGATGGTGGCAATTGTTTGGTCGTGAAGTACCTAGGGGTGAAATTGTATTTGGATGTCAAATGGTGATCATTTTTATGGTCGTCATCACTTCTATATATAATCTCACTGTGGGTCACAAAGACACCAATTTATGGATTGCATTATTGGGTTCTTGTCTAGGATATATTTTACCTAACCCATCTATCGCACCCGCTGAAAAAATAACTTGATTTTTTGTGTATATATCATTTTTTTTTTAAAATCATGTTTAAACTTGTATATGGTATGCAGGCTGATGCAATGTGGATGCATGTTTAGACATGTTTGCATGCGGACCTCGGCTGATAAAACGTGTTTAGACTTGTATGAGGTATGTTGGCTGATGTAATGTTTCTTGATAAAACGTGTTTAGACTTGTATGAGGTATGCAGACCTCGGCTGATGTAATGTTTCTTGATAAAACGTGTTTAGACTTGTACGAGGTATGTTGGCTGATGTAATGCTTCTTGATCAAATATCATGGACAACAGATTTAAACGTGTTTAGACTTGCTTTTTTCATAGACTCCGCGAAGTGACTCTAGCATTGTATATAAAAGGCTCTCTGACATACCCTCCAGTATAAAAAGCCACTGGTTACTCACTTTGCTACCATGTCTTCAGCTATTCAAAGATCTGTTAGTGGTGAAAAATTATTTCCTTTGGGAAATAGTCTCTTTGCTTGTGTTACTACGTTTAATGAACAGGTGTTTATTCATATACGTGCTTTTGTGCCCGGACTCAAAACTGAAACCGCTTCAAAACAAGACGAAAAAGAAGAAAAAACTTCAGACTTACCTCTTTATCCAACTAGACGGGGAATCACTTTGACGCCTGCTGCTTTCGACGAATTGTTGATTCACACCTCTGAACTCTTAAATATAATTCATGAGAAAGAAACAACAAAAACTACCACTGTGCTTAATAATCAACAGCATCAGCGAATGAACTCTGCTCTTCAAAAGCCTATGTATTCACCCTCTACATCCAAGAGATTGCCGCTGGATAGACAATATCCGTTCCAAAAGTTGTCTGAATACAACTAAACAAAAGTGACATTTTTCGATTTATGTGAACAGCTGTTGCAACTTTTAAAAAAAGTGATATTTTCTTCAAAAGTTGACTGAATACAACTAAACAAAAAAAGTGACATTTTTCGATTTATGTGAAAAAGTGACATTTCTATATTGTGTATATTGTATATATTGTGTATATATTTAAGTGTGTGCGGTTGGTATAATACATTTTCTTTCATTATCAATATGGATAGCGATGCTGTCAAAACGTTTTTTGATAAAATATGTCAAAAAGTTGATGAATATGCTTTGTCTAAATGTCATGGATGCAGAATTAACCATCCATCGCAGCGCCAACATTTATGTTGCATGTATACACAACAAGAAGCTATAATAAATTTTACTCATAAGATTTTGTCTACATGTTTAAAACAAGAGTTGGTTGATGTTTTCACCCCAATTATCATTACACATTTGCTTAAAACTAGCTGGGAAAAAAAGAGAGAGCAAGAGAGAGCAAGAGAGAGCAAGAGAGTTAGCGAGAGAGGGGAGAGAAGAAACAGGATAGACTCCAAATAGCCAGGCCATCATGGGTGCTGAGAGCGAGAGAGAGAGAGAGAGAGAGAGAGAGAGAGAGAGAGAGAGAGAGAGAGAGAGAGAGAGAGAGAGAGAGAGAAAAGAAAGAGAGAGAGAGAAAAAAAAAGAAAAAAGAGAGAGAGAAAGAGAGAGAGAGAGAAAAGAAAAAGAGAGAGAGAGTGAGCGAGAGAGAGAAAAGAAAAAGAGAGAGAGAGAGAGAGAGAGTGATAAAAAGTATACATTACATAGTACAAAGTCGGTTTATTGTTTGCTTGTTTTTTGCCTGTAACAAAAACAAAAAACATTTTTATTATAAAATTGTATAACAATGTATATATATATTGTCATAATAACATGTTAATGTATAATAAAAGCATTTTTTATCATAAAATTGTATTATCAATGTGTATATAGTTAAAATTGGTATAAAAATATTCATTTACTTACTTTTTATTTTTTATGCGTAACATTGGGGTGTGTGAGCGCACGCGGCATCTGAAACAAAAACAATAATGCATTGGTATTATTATTTTTAATTTTTAAAGATGTTGTTCATTAATAAACTATTTTATACCGTATTTCTGGTGTTGTCGTTTTTTACTTTTTCGTTGTTGTTGGTCTTTTATTTTAAAAAAAAAAAAAAAAATTTTTTTTTACCTACTTGTAGCATCTTTATGCTTCGTGGTTTGTTGATGGTGATGGTGGAGGTGTTGAGTATCCCTCATCTTGTTGGTGTCCATCATCATCATCATCATCCCCCGGCTCCGGTAATAGGTGTACATCCACCTCGTGGATGTTATAGAATGGATTCCTATTAAAAAAAAATTACAAAAAAAGATAAAATAAATAAAACTAAAATAAAAAAAAAATAAATAAAAATAAAATAAAATATTTGTTCAGTATATAATAACATGGCCTTTTTTTTCATAAACAAAAAATAAAAATAAAAAAATATAACATAAAATAAAATTAAATCTTTATATCTTATTATCCTTTCCTATTTTTTTTTTTCATCACTATACAATAAAATCAATTCAAAAAAAATGTTGTACTTACTCAGTCATAAACCATTGCAGTGCATCCCGCACTCTGGTTGTGTGTACGTTCAGCGACTCCCATCTCAATGTAGGATTTTCAGGGCAGGAAATCCACAATATAATTAGCACGCGCATCTTTGCTGTAAGGCTGATCTTTTGGAATGAAGTCGTTACAATGATGCCGGTCTTTTAAACTAGCGCCACTAAAAGGGCTGTGAAAATCTGTTCCTTCCGTCTACAAGTCTTAATTAACTATCTATAATTACAACTATCTCCCTCTCACCGACCTCCTATAGACAATATAACAATCCCCCCTTTTCTAACCTGCAATCCGATAGCGCTTGTCCACAAGATACAATTAACCCCCACATTGCGTATGTATATGTAAGCATCTGCTTGCCATTTTCGCGTCCCAACATCCCGCGTCTTAGTCCAGCATCTCTCTGCCTTGTCTCAACAAATGCAATCAAGTCTCAACAGTGTCAAACACGCTTTTACTACCATCCTCGTCTCTAGGGATCCTCGCTCAGACCTATCTCATTTGTTTGTCAAATACCTTCACTCATTTCCGTTCATCCTTGATTCGTTCCCTAATCAGCTTTTCTAAGACGCCCCCTCTCCAAAAATAATATTGTCGTCATCTTTTCATCTACCTCCAAACGTGTCATGCATTCATTCATAAAGTACTCATTACACAAAATCGCCATTCAGATTTAAGGTACAGTGGTCGAGTGGTTAAGACTTAAGATTCCATAGATACATATCCGCGTGGGTTCAAACCTCAACCTTTTCTTTTTTTTCAAATATAAAAAAAGTTTTTCAAAATAAATATTTATCATATCATTAAAATATACTAATCATATCCATACACTATCACCAAGACGCGCACTTGCTGTCTTTGGGTGCTTGATCTCACGCACATACCACTGAGTCATTCACTATCGCCAAGACGCGCACTTGCTGTCTTTTGGATGCTTGATCTCACGCTCAGACCACTGAGTCATTCACTATCGCCAAGATGCGCACTTGCTGTCTTTGGGTGCTTGGTCTCCATATAAACCACATACAATCCTACATCAGCACTATCAACAAAATTATATCCCCCAGGGACCCTACGTCATCCCTCCCTTTTCACAGGGCACAGGACCCGCGTCTCCTCTGTTATGTCATGATTGCGTCATCTATTATGTCATCATTGCGTCATCACACCCTCACACCGTCCGGCCGGACAAGCACCGATTACGTCATCATTGCGTCACGATTACGTCAGCCAGCCGTGACGTCACAAACCCGCTTAAGAGGCGGAGTAGGTAACTACTGATAACTTGAATCACCGTTGCTTCACGCAATGTTTTGTTATATCGATATGTTACGTTCAAAAGCGTGAAAATGTATTATTACATTTATCGATATCCTTGACGACTTAAGCTTTCACGACTCTAAGGCCGTAGAACTAAGCTTACTAGACATTACACCTGTTAAGGCTGTTTGAGGTAGCCAAAGCCAACTTACTTATACATAGAGGTGGAGTATATGCAGCATGACAATCATAGCCAGTAGTCTTGTCACAACACTGTTGGCATTTATCGCACCGAGTTTTCCCAGTACTCATCATTATGACGGCCTACTAGCGCCAAAACCGAAAGTTACCATTATCACGAGATATTTGAAATTAACGCGTGTTCTGTGTAATGTACAGAGATACCGGTAATCCACAGTGTTAAGTAGTATTTGCAACGCATTCCTAGCGCCAAAACCTGAAAATTACAAATATCATGAGATAATTACTAATATCATAGGAACATTACAATTATCATTAAAAAAATTACTAAAATATTTTCGCATGATCATGTTTAGTTTTCAGTTTTAGGTCTAGTCATCCGTCTGGAAATGGGCCAAAACCGAAATTGTAAATTTCACTTGATAATTACAATTGTTTCTTGTAATTGTAAAGATGTTGTTGATATTTGTAATTATCACATCACGTTTTGGCACTAGTAGGCCGTCAAAATGTGAATTACACAGAACCTGTGTTAACTACTATTGTCACTGATACCTGTAAATGCACGTTAGTAAGCCGCCTTAGTCAGAATTAAGCAAGATCACTAAACAAATTTAATTATGAAGTTAAAATTGTAATTATTATGTGATAATTGCAATTTTCGATTTTGGTGCATTTCCAGGCGAATTGCTAGAGCCATAACTGACAATTAAACGTGATCATGCGAAAATATGTATGTCTTCAATGATAACCAATTATTCCTTGATAATTGTAATTATCCCATGACATTTGTAATTATCTCATGATATTTATTATTAGCAGCTTTTGGCACCTAATAGGCCATCATACTCTATCTTTACAGAGATCCCTCTGGCTTCCTGCAACTACACGCAAGCATGCGTCTACACACGAAGATGCGCATGCACACATAACACAGCCGAGGTTACACAGTATTATCATGACTTTCCCGAAACGCCACATACGTTGTGCTGTCAATGGGTTATATTTTGTCCCCATTTTTAAGTACTTTGAAGTGTTCGAACCCTTACCCTAACCCAAACCCTAGCACTAGGGGATGAGGAAGAATTTAGGGACTTACTGCTTGCTGGTTGTATTTGGGTAGGCGGCACTCGCCCGTCTAGGACATGAGCGTTATGATCTTTACAGTCCGTGCTTTGGCATTCCTGCGTTCGCAGACTAGACCTCGGTTTATACTCTCATCCGAAGGAGTAGGAGCGCAGTGTCACCGAGTCATTTATGTATTGATTTTTATTAAATCATTCGTAACTAGCATTTTTCCAGCTCAAAAGCTGCCCATGTCACTGGTCGATACGCGATGTAATGTAATCTGCTCGACGCACCCACTTGCAGCATTTGGGCGTATTGTCTGACGCCAAGACAACTGAGCAAAATATCCTTGATGATCGGAGATGAGGGAATAGGGGCCGAGTGCATGCTGGGTATATTTGTGGGGTCGGCACTCCCCCCGCCTAGGACACAGATGTTACTATCTTTAAAATCCTGGCGATGGAATGCCTGCGTGCATACACTGAACCTCGGATCATACTTTCAACCATAGGGGCAGGGGCACAGTGTTTCATGGTCATGGATTTGTTATTAATATTAATTATTTAATGTATATATTATTATTATTATTATAAATATTATAATTATTATAATTACTATTATTATTATTATTATTATTATTATTATTATTATTATTATTATTATTATTATTATTATTATTATTATTATTATTATTATTAATCTAGACCGTCAACGGGCTTTGAACCACTGCCTGAACTGGCTGCAATTGTATGGCTTGACATTTAGTACCCTATTGGTTTAGCATTTTGAGTACACCACTGAGCCAGCTGTGTTTCATTGTCAGGTAATTATTTTGTGTGTGTGTTGACCTTCAATACTTCAGTTGTTTCTGCCTGTGTGAGTACGCTTCTGAACCGAGGCTGTTTCTGCCTGTGTGTGTACGCCGCTAAACCAAACTTGTTTTTGCCTGTGTGTGTACGGCGCTAAACCAAACTTGTTTTTGCCTGTGTGTGTACGCCGCTAAACCAAACTTGTTTTTGCCTGTGCGTGTACGGCGCTAAACCAAACTTGTTTTTGCCTGTGTGTGTACGGCGCTAAACCAAACTTGTTTTTGCCTGTGTGTGTACGCCGCTAAACCAAACTTGTTTTTGCCTGTGCGTGTACGGCGCTAAACCAAACTTGTTTTTGCCTGTGTGTGTACGGCGCTAAACCAAACTTGTTTTTGCCTGTGTGTGTACGCCACTAAACCAAACTTGTTTTTGCCTGTGTGTGTACGGCGCTAAACCAAACTTGTTTTTGCCTGTGTGTGTACGGCGCTAAACCAAACTTGTTTTTGCCTGTGTGTGTACGCCACTAAACCAAAGTTGTTTTTGCCTGTGTGTGTACGGCGCTAAACCAAAGTTGTTTTTGCCTGTGTGTGTACGGCGCTAAACCAAACTTGTTTTTGCCTGTGTGTGTACGCCGCTGAACCAAAGTTGTTTTTGCCTGTGTGTGTACGGCGCTAAACCAAACTTGTTTTTGCCTGTGTGTGTACGCCGCTAAACCAAACTTGTTTTTGCCTGTGTGTGTACGCCGCTAAACCAAAGTTGTTTTTGCCTGTGTGTGTACGCCGCTAAACCAAAGTTGTTTTTGCCTGTGTGTGTACGCCGCTAAACCAAACTTGTTTTTGCCTGTGTGTGTACGCCGCTAAACCAAACTTGTTTTTGCCTGTGTGTGTACGCCGCTAAACCAAACTTGTTTTTGCCTGTGTGTGTACGCCGCTAAACCAAAGTTGTTTCTTAGGGTCTTGTCATGTTTGTTTCGGCAATCCAGGCTGTTAACGGGCTCTGAACAACTGCGTAATATCGCGGCCGGTATCGGAACCTATCTACCGCGATAAACGAGGGTTCATTGTATAAGCTTACGTTGCTACTGCATTGTTTCCTAACTGTACGTCTGCTCTTTCATTTAATGATAATATTAAGGGAAAGTATACTATGGTTCATTTTCACTTTAAGAGAAATTTAGGGGGAGCGAGAGAGAGAGAGAGAGAGAGAGAGAGAGAGAGAGGGAAAGAGAGAGAGAGATGACCATCTTAGACCTTTCTAAACTACTAATGTTCGAATTTTATTACGATTATTTAAACCTAAGTACCCAAAAGCTAGAGTTTTATACACAGACACTGCAATCGTTAATATTAGACATCCCTACTAAACACATTTATAAAGGACTAGAAACAGAATTAGACCATTACGATACTAATGACTATCCTGATACTCATCCTTTGTACAGCAAAACAAACCAAAAGGAATTAAGTTGATGAAAGACGAAATGAACGGGAAATTAAAAGAAGAATATGTAGGCTCGCGATCTAAGCAGTGTAGTAATAAACACGAATCAGGTGAAAGTTCAATAGCAAAAGGTACTGCCATAAAAACAGGGATATCAGACATGAAAACTACCTTGAAGCCTTAGACTGAAAAGAAATTAAATCTTATCCTAACACAAATAAACAATCTAAACATCACGTTACAGGGCGGACGAGGGGGGGGGGCTCAGTGGGCACGTGCCCCCCCCCCCCCCCCCACCCCTTTGGGCGACCAAAAAAAAGGGAAGAAACCCAAAGAAAATAATCGAAAAAATGAGAAGAAAAAAAGTGGGAAAACACACACACACACACACAAATAATAATAATACAAAAATTTTAAAATGTGGAAAGAAAAAAAGCGTGCCCCCTTCCCCACTAGTCCATCCACCTGTTCAGGGTCTTCATTGGCCCTCGGGCACGCATTCAAGAACTTAACAAGCAGGCTCTGAACTTCCACTGCGCATCTCAATGCTTGAACCTTTGTGTTGTTCATGCCTGCAGAATTCTAGAAGTGAAGAACATGTTTGGAGTCCTGAAAGAAGTGTCCATGTTCTTATCTTTTTCTCCAAAATGACAGAGAAAGTTTGAACATGTGGTGGAGTCAGCCCAAGCAGAAAGCAAGAGGAGAAAACTGGTCGACCTGTGTAAAACACGGTGGGTCGAGAGGCACTCTGCCTTTGAAACTTTCGCCGAACTCTTCCCTGTGGTCTATGACTGCCTTGGCCAGATGGTGCAGGAGATCACAGATTGGGACAGTGAAACGCTCACCAAAGCTGGAGGGGTTTTGCACGCTTTCCAGTCGGGTGACTTTCTGGTTGCTTTTGTCGTCACCAGAAAATGCCTGCAAGTTCTCCGTCCACTGACTTTGAAACTTCAGCAAAAAGCAAAGGATGTTGTGGAGAAATAAGCGCAGTGAAGACAATAGTTAAGGGATGACGTCATTGTAACCTTCAGCAGCTGGTTTCAGGAAGCAAGTCGGATGGCAGCAACAGCCGACTCTGATCTGCGCAGACCAAGGGGTGCAAAACGACAGACATGTTGGAGTAACCCGCCAGCACAGACAACTGAAGATTACTTCCGCAGGTCCATAGGTATCCCGTTTTTGGATCACCTCATCGCCCAGCTGGACTCTCGCTTCACCACCGGTTCTGATATTGCTGTTGACGGGCTTGGTCTTGTAGGCAGGTTTTCGGAAGGTACTTGAGGGTATCGAGCGACTTGCCAGCAAGCAGATCTGCCAAGTTTTCATGAGCTGGACACCGAGTACATCCGATGGATGCACAAGTGGGAGAGCGCTGATGCAGGGGCCGTTCCTGATACTGTGGCCAAGACTCTCAGAGCATGCAATGTGGATTTTTCCCCGAACATTCACGTGCTACTGACCCTTTTGTGCACTCTTCCGATCACAACAGCTGAATGTGAAAGAACTATCAGCGGCATCAGGACGCTGAAATCCTATCTGAGATCAATGATGGGTGAGACCAGGCTCAACGGGCTCGCTCTAATGAGGGCTCACCGACACATCACAGTGGACATTGACGATGTCGTAGAACGGTTTGCGGGAAGATACCGCACCATCATTGCTCTTCTACCTCGCAATATGCTGAACGCCTGAGAAAGTAAGTGTTCTAGCTGTGGGCCAATGTGTCAACCGTTGTTTTTTTCTCACAACTAATTTCTAATTTCACACGAAACACGCACGTGTTGATCTCTCTCTCTCTCTCTCTCTCTCTCTCTCTCTCTCTCTCTCTCTCTCTCTCTCTCTCTCTCTCTCTCTCTCACACACACACACACACACACACACAAACCACACTCATGTCAACCTTTCTTTTACTGTGTTTGAGTGCAAGCTCATATCTGTATACCGGATTTTAAAAAAAAATGGCAGTGCCCCCCTCCGGGCATTTACTCTGATCCGCCCCTGGTGACGTAGTCAACATGTAACAAGAGCCTAGATTTAAAACACAGCCCGATAGCTTTTGCCTTGTTTAGTCAGTGTAAACTTAGAAGGTTACTGTTAGTCTGTAGCGGTCGATGGAGGTATTACTGATGTGGGCTACACTCTGCTAGCTTGACGCGAGCGCAGTGTAGTGACATTATCGCAGCTTACGGTAGAGCCGAGTTTACATCCAATCGGAACACAGCGAGATTAGGTAGACCAGTTCTACAGGTAGAATAGTCATTGATTGAAGACATCAAAAGCCTGTATGACAAGGCTACCAGTGCAGTCCTCCACAACAGTGCCATGTCAGATGTCCTTGCAGATCACGAAAGTACTGTCAGCATAGAGGGTAGAGCGATCTCCAACTTCCATTTTGCGGATGACATTGATGGATTGGCTAGTGACGAACAGGAACTTGAACAGCTTGTACAGAGGCTTGACACCACCTCCAGAGCCTATGGAATGGAAATAAGTGCAGAGAGGACCAAATTGATGAGCAACAACACCAAAGGCATCAACATGGACATAAAAATCCAAGGCCAACCCCTCAACACAGTTCATAGCATAAAATATTTAGGAGCCATTGTATCAGACAATGAGTCCCGATAGGAAGTACTCTCCAGGATCGCACAAACAACTGCTGCCTTGACAAGGTTGAAGCCCTTATGGAAAAATGCGCTCACTTGTCATCTCCCTCTCCCTCCCTCCTATGTGCTTGCGAAACATGGATCTACAACGAAGAATATAAATCATGGAGATGAGGTGCTACAGAAGACTTCTGGGCATGTCCAATACTCTGCACATCACCAACAAAGAAGTCCGACAGACCATCACACAAGCCATTGGACAACAACAACAGCAACATAGTAGTAGTAGTAGTAGTAGTAGTAGTAGTAGTAGTAGTAGTAGTAGTAGTAGTAGTAGTAATAATAATAATAATAATAATAATAATAATAATAATAATAATAATAATAATAATAATAATAATAATAATAAATAACATTTCTATAGCCCAAAACTCACAAAGACTCATTGCGCATACACACGCATTCACTCACAATGTACACAAGGATTACATGTATATATGGAGGTAAATCTACCAACAACAACACACAAATAATTATTGTTATGTTACACATAAGACTCCCTATATGATAAAAGAGGGGTAGGAGGGGTTGGGGGGATGCGAGTAAGTTAAAAGCTAAGCAAAACAGATATGTTTTCAACTGGGCTTTAAATATATAAATATCTTCCAAGTTCCTCAGACCAACAGGAAGTGCATTCCAGAGAGATGAGCAGCGACACTGAAACCGCGCTCGCCAACAGTTTTCAGGTTTCGCGCGACACTTTCAACAGCTTTTCTGCGGAAAATCGTAGAATGCGGGCTGTCCGGTAGGCTACCAGTGAGTTGGAAAGATACGCTAGGAGAGTTCCTTCAAAGAAACGGAAGGCAAAAACACAGATCTTACACTGGAATCGGAATTTTACAGGCAGCCAGTGAAGTTTCTGAAGCAACGGCGTGATAGGGTCTCTCTTTCTCATTTTCAAAACGAGCCGTGCTCCGCTGTTTTGGAGACGATTTATCTGTTCTGCTGGTAGACCCAGCAATACCGAATTACAAAAATCCAGACATGATGACATGCTCAGAGTGGTGAAGAAACGGAAACTCCGATGGTATGGCCACGTCACCAGAGCATCAGGCCTTTCAAAAATCATCCTGCAAGGCACGGTGCGAGGAGGCAGAAGAAGAGGGAGATAGAAAAAAAGGTGGGAGGACAACATTCAAGATTGGACTGGTTTGACACTGAACGAAGCAATGAGGGCTGCTGAGAAAAGAGAAAGATGGAATACGCTGGTTAAACGATCATCTGTGGTGCCCCAACGACCTTTGAGTTACGGATTAGGATAGGATAGGATCACGCTTATGCAAAACATACATAGAATTTTTGTAGGCATTTATTTCGATGTTTCCTCAATTACTTTCATCTGGCACTAGACTAACAAACAGAGGCCCAGAGTTTATAATCTTAAATTTATTGTCTGTTCCCATGAATGTGTAAGGTTGACACTTACATTTAATAAGCCAATCTATTTCGGCTTCCACGGGCGTTAAAGACCAGATATTTTCACATTCAGTGATTGCAGATTTTAAATCAGGATCAAGTACCTATCTTATCCTATCCTATCCCGTAACTCAAAGGTCGTAGGGGCACCATAGATGACCGTTTACCCAGCATACTCCATCTTTCTCTGTTCTCAGCAACAGTCATGGCTTCGCTCAGTGTCAAACCAGTCCATTATCCGAATGTTGTCCTCCCACCTCTTTTTCTGTCTCCCTTTTCTTCTGCTTCCTTGCACCGTGCCTTGCAGGATGGTATTTGCAAGGCCAGATGATCTGGTGATGTGGCCATACCATCGGAGTTTCCGTTTCTTCACCACTGTGAGAAGGTCATCGTGTTGTCCAATGGCTTGTGTGATGGTCTGTCGGACTTCGTTGTTTGTGATGTGCTGGGTATAAGAAATGCCCAGAAGTCTTCTGTAGCACCTCATCTCCATGCTTTGTATTCTTCGTTGTAGATCTGCTGTGAGGGTCCATGTTTCGCAAGCGCATAGAAAGATGGAGATAGCAAGGGAGCGCAGCAGTCGAACCTTGGAATGTAGACTGATGGTCTTGCCTTTCCAAATGGGCTTCAATCTTGTCAAGGCAGCAGTTGTTTGTGCCATCCTGGAGAGGACATCCTATCGGGACCTATTGTCTGATGCAATAGCTCCTAGATATTTGAAACTGTGCACTGTGTTGAGGGATTGGCCTTGGATTTTGATGTCCATGTTGATGCCTTTGGTGTTGTTGCTCATCAAGTTGGTCTTCCATACACTTATTTCCATTCCATAGGCTCAGGAGCTGGTGTCAAGCCTGTGTACCAGCTGTTCAAGTTATTGTTTCTCTCCAGCCAATCCATCAATGCCATCCGCAAAACGAAGGTTGGAGAGTGCTCTATCCCCTACGCTGACTGTGCCTTCGTGATCTGCAATGGCATCTGACATACGGCGCTCTAGGAAGATGTTAAAGAGTGTTGGAGATAGTAGGCATCCTTGACGCACACCCATTGTTGTTCTGAACCAATTCCCAATGGCGCTGTTGTGGAGGACTACACTGGTAGAGTTGTAGTACAGGCTTTTGATGACTTAATAATTTTAGGACTGATGCTGTACACTCTCATGGTTGCCCACATAGATGCATGCCAGACTCGGTTAAACGCGTTCTTGGAGTCTACAAACACATGAAATAGATGTTGTTGGTGCTGTAGGTATTTCTCGCAGATTATATTGAGGTCGAAAATCTGTTCAATGGTACTTCGCCCTGCCCTGAATCCTGCTTGTTCTTCAGCTATGATTTGTTCAGCTTGGGGTTTTAACCTGTTGAGCATTATTTTCAGGAGGACCTTGCTGGGCATAGGATGGCTGATGAGGCTGATGGAGCGGTAATTTTCACACTACCGAAGGTTCCTTTTTTGGGAAGAGTGATAACAGGCGACTGGGTCCATGGTGTAGGCCACTCCCCACTCTGCCAGATCTTGTTACAGGTAATGGTGAGGGCGTCAGTCATCGCTTCCCCTCCGGCTTGCAGCAATCCCGCAGGTATGTTGTCCACTCCCGCTGACTTCCCCTTCTTTAGTGATTGCACTGCTGCCTCAACTTCTTCCTCGAGAATTGGGAGGGTTTCTTCCTCTTCTCTGTTCTGGGGGCATGCTAGAACTGATGGGTCTCCGTTTGGTTTTTGGTTGTAAAGGTCAGAGCAGTACTCTGTCCATCTATCCAAGACTTCTTGTTCATCCTCAATAATTTTAGGGCTGATGTTGTACACTCTCATGGTTGTCCACAGATCTGCCAGACTCGGTCAAACGTCTTCTTGAAATCTACGAACAGATTATATAGATGTTGTTTGGGGCTGTCATCGCCTCTTACGACACGCCGGGAAACGTTGGGTCTATTCTATTGTGCCCGAACCCACAGGACAAATATGTGACAATTATTTAAAAACAGGTTAGAGTTTTCTAGTAATGGAAAGGAAGGTGTTAAGTACTGTGAGGTGGGGGACAAGAAGGTTAATTGTTTGAGTACGGACATTGTCAACAACAGTCAAAAAAGCAGGAGGTTTTGATAGGGATGTGTTTACTATGACACCCAGGCCGCTCATAAAGCATTCATTTATTCACTTACGGAATTTTAAAAAAAAAATTGATGTGTTTACTGAGAAATCCTTTCTCTCTCTCTGTCTCTCTCTGTCTCTCTCTCTGTCTCTCTCTGTCTCTCTCTGTCTCTCTCTCTCTCTCTCTCTCTCTCTCTCTCTCTCTCTCTCTCTCTCTCTCTCTCTCTGCAATATCGTATTGCAACATAAAGATCTAATATCCTGTTCTTAAAATAGATTTGCGCTTAAGTTGAAGTTTGACCTGCAAGAGGCTGCATTAGGAAGCTCTTTCCACTGAAATGTTGATTTGGGGGTTAAGAGGAGGTGGGGGAGGGGGCGGGGAGGGTGGCTAAACGTAGAAAATCGCTTTGCTATGCAGTTTATCTGTTTGAACAGACACTGTTTTGACGACATTAAAGTAAGTCTGAGGTCAGGTTTGTCACACTTTTAAGATTGTTTTGATTGATTGATTGAATGTTGCTTTAGGTCCAGCGGACTCTTTCGAGCCAAATCAGGACCGGACAACCCCCGATCCGCATAAAAGATCTGCTGAAACAACCCCAGTGGGAAAATTGAATGCCCTCCACCGGCCAGTCACTTTACAATAAAGACATCTCACGCATGGGACGGCTGAGGCTTTACCCAAACTACTCGAACCCCCGGTTACAAAAACAAAATAGAATACAAACATCATTATAAATTATCAACAAAACACATACATATAAAATGCCTATAGTGCTAAATAATGACATCATAGGAAGCCCTAGTGACCACCCGGCAGAAAGCGTCCAACACTCCCAAGCTGATCCAACAGACCTCATACACAAACAAGGAGTCTTGTCCAGGAAGAGTTTTCAAGAAAAAAGGTAGGTCATTGATCTAGCGAAGAAGAAGATAGTATAGCAGAGTGATAGGACAGAGCAGGAATGGGAAAGAGCAAATGAGGAAGACAGTGACAGTGGGAATTTAAAGCACTAAATTTCCAGAAAGTGGGGATACTATTTATACTGAAACCCCCGGCACTCCAACGGGGTACTGTTGCCGCAGTGAAACTGTCATGACTATAAAGGCAAGACAGGTTTTCAACTGGGGCTTTCACTTTTCCCCGTATAGGTTAGAACAATCTACAGTGGCAAGATTGCTCATGACTTTTAAGATGAATAGCATCATAGATCAATAGATCATATAGAACAAATGATTAATAATATCCGGGCCGGGAATAAGTCGCAAACAGCAACATGAAAGCCATCCAACTCATATTGATAGCGTTGAGTCACGATAGGTTATATGAATTAACTATTTATTTCATCGAATCGTATATAGTGCTTTTCCAGCTCAAGAGCTTCTCAAGGCGCTGGCCGATATGATACAGGATTTAACTTCAACCATATTTTTCACACCTGTATCTGTGTTCGTTAGATGAGTCAACTAGTGTCTAAATTTTATTTTCGGCAAATTCTAGAAGAAGCAAAAGAATGAATATATGTTATCCAATAGTAGATTTAAATCTGTTAGCGTCAATCACTCAATGAGACCTTTTTTCAATGTTGATCTCGACCTCAGATGCATTTGAAAAATATTACAGTGCAAAAGATATCAGGTTATACGGTTATCTTAAAATGTGCGTTCTCGTTTTAAAGAATAAAAAAGAAAGATAAAAAAACAAAACAAATAATCAAATAGAAACTTATTCATGACAATTTATATTGAGACATAAAATACCTTCATGATGAGGCTAAGTTATAACTAAAACAATGCATGATTAAATAAGCAAACACACAACAAAATATATAAAATAACACAAAATAAAATAAATGAATAAAACGAGAAAATAAATATTTACCTAAATAAATAAATAAATAAATAAATAAATAAATAAAATAATAAATAATTTTCCAACGTTAAATTTTTTAAAACCCGAGTACATAGCACCCCCCACGACTGTAAATGAAATAAATAAATAAATAAATAAATAAATAAATAAATAAACTTGGCTTACGAGAATCTCCTTGAGCGAAGCATGCTTGTGGCACCACCATGAATGCAAACCAGATCACAGCAACACAGGAAAACATGGCCATTGCCTCCGAAAAATTATTCTCAGCCGTTAACACGAAAACAAAATAAAGTTCTACTCATTACTATAGAACAGAAAGAAACCAGGGAATTCGAGCCGCAGAGTTACAATCAGCCAAGGAAAATATTACGTCACGTATAAGGACTCGTTTTTGTTCTGTCAGAGTACCTGCACATTTCTCAGTAGTTCTAAAAGAAATTAAATAATAATATTTTTTTAAAGACGACCCATAGTATACTATTATAGTATACTGTTGCACGACAAAGAAATCCAAATAGTTTTTGTCAAAATCGGGTAAAAATCGGAAAATAAACTGTTGCGGGTTGATAACTAAAACTCAGCGGTCTATGGTGTTTCCACAGTGCACAGAACTGCAGCAAGTTCGTCTGATTGCATGGTTGGGTTGAACTTTGACTTATGAACACCACGTCGAAACCGTGTTGCGCACAGTTTTGGGCGACTTGGGTTGAAATCTGACTTGGAATCACAGCGAGGGAACAGCGTACAGCCTTGGACGACTTGGGTTGACATATGACTTGGAATCACAGTGAGGAAACAGCGCTTAGGCCTGGTGTTTTGAGCGTCTTTTAATTGGATTTCTGATTTCGGCTTGTGTTTAGGTCGGTTAGAACCTTGATGAGTTCTTTGAGCTGGCAAACTGCGCAATTGTAGAAGAATTTCCTTCACTATACACTCTACAAAGTTGATCCAGGAAGTGTAAATCGTATAGCGAGAGAGCATATATACTGAGATATTGTTTGGCCGTGTCTCATAGACTGGGAAGATAAACTAAGAAGCAACGGACCTTCAGTATCATTTTAGGTGGTCGGATTTGTCAAACCAGGAAGAAAAATGCAAAGGCCAAACAGTGCGTACTTGCAAAGTTTAGGCTTTCACTCGTACGACTGATACTTTTATGTCATTACAGGTCCTGTACAGCCTATTTCCCCACTTAGACTACTATTTTGTTTTGCCGATGGAGAGTTTGCGGCATTATAAGGGCTTGCATTCTTTTTTGTCTGGCTGTGTTTCGAAAGCTTGGTTTTTAATCGTAAGACACCTTGTGTTGCTGTTAATCTTCTCTCGTTCTTGCGGCCACTGAATTGCATTGACTCTATATAACCCACTTTAAAAACTACTACTACTACTACTACTACTACTACTACTACTACTACTACTACTACTCCTACTCCTCCTACTACTGCTACTACTACTATTGCTGCTACTACTGCTACTACTACTACTACTACTACTACTGCTACTACTACTACTAGTACGAATACTACTACTACTAATAAGCACTAGACTGAAGTTCGACCTGGACAAACTGCAAGACCCGGAGGTGGCAGAACTATTTCAGGCCACAATTGGAGGGAAATTTGCACCACTGCTCATTTTGGGGGCTGGTGAAGTAGATGTCAACACCATGACCACCACCTTCAACTCAGCTGTGACAGATGTCGCCACTGAGATCCTTGGCAAGCACCGACCAAAGAAGAAGCTGTGGATCACACCTGAACTTTTGGATCTGTGTGATAAACGAAGAGAGATGAAAAAGAAAAAGAACACCTCACAGGGAGCTGATGTCTACCGAAAAATCAACAATGACATCCGAAAAGGCATGCTCACAGCAAAGGAGAACTGGATAGAAGATCAATGCCAGGAAATAGAGAACAGTCTGAACAAGAACAACAGCAAGAAGGCCTACCAGACTGTGAAGCGGCTGACAAGTGTCAAACAGCCCAAAGTCTCCACTATCCAAAGCAAGTCTGGCATATGCCTTACAGAAGAACAAGAAGTCTTGGACAGATGGACAGAGTACTGCTCTGACCTTTACAACCATACACCAAATGGAGACCCATCAGTTCTAGCATGTCCCGAGAACAGAGAAGAAGAAGAAATCCTCCCAATTCTCCGGGAAGAAGTTGAGGCAGCAGTGCAAGCGCTAAAGAAAGGGAAGTCAGCGGGAGTGGACAACATACCCGCGGAACTGCTACAAGCAGGAGGAGAAGCGATGATTGATGCCCTCACCATTATCTGTAACAAGATCTGGCAGAGTGGGGAGTGGCCTATACCATGGACCCAGTCGCTTGTCATCACTCTTCCCAAAAAAGGTAACCTTCAGGAGTGTGAAAATTACCGGACCATCAGCCTCATCAGCCATCCCAGCAAGGTCCTCCTGAAAATAATACTCAACAGGTTGAAACCCCAAGCTGAACAAATCATAGCTGAAGAACAAGCAGGATTCAGGGCAGGGCGAAGTACCACTGAGCAGATTTTCAACCTCAGAATAATCTGTGAGAAATACCTACAGCACCAACAACATCTATATCATGTGTTCATAGACTTCAAAAAGGCGTTTGACCGAGTCTGGCATGCAGCTCTATGGGCAACAATGAAAGTGTACAACATCAGCCCTTAAATTATTGAAGTCATCAAAAGCCTGTATGACAAGGCTACCAGTGCAGTCCTCCACAACAGAGCCATCGGGAATTGGTTCAGAACAACAATCGGTGTGCGTCAAGGATGCCTACTCTCTCCAACACTCTTCAACATCTTCCTAGAGCGCATCATGTCGGATGCTCTTGCAGACCATGAAGGCACAGTCAGCATAGGGGGTAGAGCAATCTCCAATCTTCGTTTTGCAGATGACATTGATGGATTGGCTGGAGAGGAACAAGAACTTGAACAGCTGGTACAGAGGCTTGACACCACCTCCAAAGCCTATGGAATGGAAATAAGTGCAGAGAAGACCAAAATGATGACCAACAACACCAATGGCATCAATACGGACATCAAAGTCCAAGGCCAATCCCTCGAAAAAGTGCATAGCTTCAAATATTTAGGAGCCATTGTATCAGACAATGGGTCCCGACAGGAAGTCCTCTCCAGGATCGCACAAACAACTGCTGCCCTGACAAGGTTGAAGCCCATTTGGAAAGACAGGACCATCAGTCTACATTCCAAAGTAAGACTGCTGCGCTCCCTTGTCATCTCCATCTTCCTATATGCTTGCGAAGCATGGACCCTCACAGCAGATCTCCAACGAAGAATACAAAGCATGGAGATGAGGTGCTACAGAAGACTTCTGGGCATTTCCTATACCCAACACATCACCAACGACGAAGTCCGACAGACCATCACACAAGCCATTGGACAACACGATGACCTGCTAACAGTGGTGAAGAAACGGAAACTTCGGTGGTATGGCCACGTCACCAGATCATCAGGCCTTGCAAAGACTATTCTGCAAGGCACAGTGCAAGGAGGTAGAAGAAGAGGGAGACCGAAAAAGAGGTGGGAGGACAACATTCGAGAATGGACTGGTTTGACACTGAGCGAAGCCATCAGGGCTGCTGAGGACAGAGAAAGATGGAGTATGCTGGTTAAACGATCATCTGTGGTGCCCCTACGACCTTCGGGTTACGGGACAGGATAGGATAGGGATAGGATAGATGCTATACACGCCTTATTTATAAATCAAACTCAAAGAGCAGAGATCTGTAACAAACTTACACACTCTCATGTTACAGACACTCTTACATACACAACACACACACACATTCATCACTGCAACATGCGGTGTAACGGCGACTAGATATTACAAGACAGAAATCGAAACAGAAGTTTTCGTTTTAGAAGTTAATTAGACTGCATCCAATAGCATTATTGAAGGTTTGAAGACACAGTGCAAGGAGGTAGAAGAAGAGGGAGACCAAGAAAGAGGTGGGAGGACAACATTCGAGAGTGGGCTGGTTTGACACTGAGCGAAACAATCAGGGTTGATGGGGACGGGGAGGGATGGAGTACGCTGTTTAATGATCATCTGTGGTGCCCCTACGACCTCCGAGTTACGGGATAGGATAGGATAGGATAGGATAGGAGGAAGATACAATTTAATCTTTGCGGATTTCGATCTATACAATTTCCAAAAACATCGTGTCTTTCTGCGTCCGCTTGTGTGTGTGTTGCTTCTCAAGTGGATATACTTAGTTATCCAGCCAAACAAAGAGTGTGTACGTAAGTCCAGTAAAACCATTTGATTTTATTTCTGTTATGCCCTAGTGAGAATTCACTCCAATGTCATGTTATATCCTGTGTTGCTGATGAAGTGCGACTGCTCGACAATTGTATTTAATTTTGTTCCTCGTTTGGTGGAGGGGGCGGAAGGAGGTGGAGGCGGAGGGAGGAGGTCGATGATGTCAACTGTAACGATAGTCAAGTGGGAACAATGGCGTGGCAATGGAGTATGAATACAATGAGTGCTCTCCCTTATTTATTTTTGTTTATTTTTACATTATTATTGTTGTTGTTACTATTGCTGTTGTTATTATTGATGTTATTATTATTATATTATTATCACATTTATTACACACTTTTTTCCCCTTTCATTTAAAATAATGATTAATTGACCGGCTGTGTAACTGTGCACCGTTTTTTTAAAGTCCGCCATTTGGAACTCTTGTAAAAACGTGTTTTTTCTTGTTATTTTCTTCGTCTTTTCGATCTTTTTATTTCCTTTTTTTAATTTTCTTCAGAGAGAGCGTGATGTCTATTTTCTGATAATTTTATGGATAATACAGTTTCTATTTTATCAGCAAATTGTCAAGGTTTGAATAATACCCAAAAAAGACGTGACATTTTTCATGTCTTTAAAATTAAAAAGTGCGATATTTACTTCTTGCAAGACACACAGTTTGAAACTAAGTTAAAGACATATATTAGGTTGGAGTGGGGTTATAAGGCATACTTTGCTTCTTTTAATTCAATATCAAGGGACGTTGCAGTTCTTTTCAACAATACATTTGAATTTAAGGTAAAAAAATGTTGAAGATGATAGCAGTGGGAATTATTTGCTTGTTCTAATACAAATAAAGGATGAAGATTATTTACTTGTAAATATTTATGGCCCAAACAGAGAAAATCCTGAGTTTTTTAAGAATATTAATAATAAAATTTTAGGATTTAATTGTCAGAACGTAGTAGTAGCTGGTGATTGGAATTTGGTATTAGATCCCTCCAAAGACTATGAAAATTATAAAAATATAAACAACGTAAAAGCACAAGAAACAGTCTTTCAATTAATGGATAACTTAGATTTGTGCGACATCTGGCGTGAATTGAATCAGGATTGCCGTCGTTTTACTTGGCGTCGCAGTAATCCGTTTCAGCAGAGTAGGCTGGATTTTTTTTAAATTTCGGAATCTATCTTGCCCAATGTACAGGATACAGAATGATATTTTGTGTGGTTACAGAACCGATCATTCCTACATTACTTTACAATTACAATTAGAACAAAATGATAAAAAAGAAACACATTTTGGAAATTTAATGCATCATTGTTAAAAGACAAAAATTATTTAGAAGAAATAAATACTGTAATAGATAATGTTATTCAAGATTATTCTGCTTTAACTTACAGTAGAGAATACTTGTTACAAATGAGTTCAAAGGATATTCACTTTACAATTTCTGAGGATTTGTTTTTAGATTTTCTAATGATGAAAATTAGGTCGAAAACTATATCTTATGCAACAGGGAAAAAAAGAAAGGATAGTGAAAGAGAGAAAAGGCTGGAAGAAGAAATAAATGAAATTGATTTTTTTTTAAAAATCAAACAGATGCTGAATTATTAGATCAAAAGAAACAAGAATTAAGGATACTAAGAGAAAAGCGAATGGAAGGCGTACTTCTTCGGTCCCGGGCAAGGTGGATGGATTGCAGATGGAGAGAAAATAACAAATTATTTTTGTAATTTAGAAAAACGTCACTATATCAGTAAAGTAATGAGTAAATTAAAAGGAGAAGACGAAACATATATTACTGATAATCCTGGCATTTTGAATAAGGTAAAAAACTTTTATGAAAAGTTATATAAAAAAGGGAATGTTGAAGATGGAGAAATTACTGATTTAATTATTAACTTGCCTCGTTTGAGTGATGAAGACTCAGATAAATTGGAAGGGGAAATTAATTACGAGGAGGCATGTTATGTATTAAAGAACATGAAAAATCATAAAAGTCCAGGTACAGACGGATTTACTGTGGAGTTTTATAAAGTATTTTGGAAAAAATTGGTCATCTAATTGTTAGGGCACTTAATGAAGGCTTTAGAAATGGAAAATTAACATCTGTTCAGAGAGAAGGAATTATTATATGTATTCCTAAGGATGAAAAATCCAGAGATTTAATTCAAAATTGGAGACCTATTTCACTGTTAAAATTAATGTGATATAATAATAATAATACAGGATGCTATACGCGCCTTTCCCCAAATGATTCAGGCTCAAAGCGCAGCGATCTATACCAACATACACGCTCTCCTGTCTCATCCACCCTCACACACACCAAGTACACATCCATCACTCAAACAGGTGGTGTAAAGGCAGGCAGATCGCTATTAGAAGACGGAAAGAAAATCGAATGTTTATTTTTGAAATTTTTATATTGACTGCGTCCTGTACCATTAATGAAGGTTATAAGATAAGATATATAAGATTGGATCGGCTTGTATTGCCTCGAGATTAAAGAAAGTGTTAGATAATCTCATAAATGAAGATCAAACGGGTTTCATAAGTGGTAGATATATTGGAGATAATATAAGGCTATTATATGACATGATTGAATACTTAGATAGAAAAAAATTGCCTGGTTTATTATTAAATGTTGATTTTGAAAAGGCGTTTGATTCTTCAGATTGGTCTTTTTGGTCAAGATCTAAGAAGATGGATTATGATTTTTATAGTGATATTAAATCAACAGTTTTGGTAAATGGGCATGCTTCAACTTGGTTTAATATTGAAAGAGGATGTAGACAAGGAGACCCAGTGTCGCCCTATTTATTCGTATTGTGTGTTGAGATCTTGGCTACAATGATTCGGGAAAATAAGTATTTAAAGGTATTATTGTTAATAATGTTGAACACAAAATTTCTCAAAACCCAGATGACAGAATTTTTACTTGAAGGAGATCAGACATCTTTTGAAAAGTGTATTGAATTGTTGGATACCTTTGGGAAAGATCTGGTTTACGATTAAATGCAGAAAAATCTAGTGCTATGTGGTTGGGCAGTAGAAAAAACTGTCATGTACAGTACATGCAGCATTTAGGTATGACATGAAATCCTTTACAGATTAAAATTTTAGGAATATTGCTAACAAACTCAATTAATAACTGTTTTCAATTAAATTATAATGACAAATTTTATGAAGTTAGACAATTATTTTTAATTTGGTCTAAAAGGAATATTACACCACTTGGTAGAGTTGCAGTATTGAAGTCGTTAATTCTCTCGAAGTTGGTACATTCATGGCTGCTGCTACCAAACCCACCAGATAATGTTATAAAAGAATTGCAAACAATGTGTTATCAGTTTGTATGGAAGAAAAAAACAGATAGAATTAGTAGAAAAACTGCAATTAAAAATGATAAAGATGGGGGTATAGGCTTAGTGGATATTAAAAATGTTATTGTAGCCCTGAAAATGACTTGGATTAGGAAATTAAAAACTAGTCAACACAAATGGAAAAACGTTATTAAAGCAGAATTTGAATATATAGATAAAATTGAATTATACGGACCTTGAATTATTAAATTATATAGAGCTAAAAATACTTTATGGGAAAATGTATTTACAGCATATAAACATTTTTTTTTCTATAAGGTTGATATAGAGCAGTCAGGAGAATTACTTGCAGAACCAATATGTTTTAATGAAAGGATAAAGGTGGGTCAAAGGTCAATTTCACAGACTCATTGGATTGAGCGTGGTGTACATTGTATTGCTGATTTTTTGAATGTTGATGGAACTTTCCTTACATGGGTTGAATTCAACAGAAGATATAATTTAAGAGTGAACTTCCTTACATATGTTGGTTGTACGCTAGCAATTAAAGAATATATTTAAAAAAACTAAAATAATAGTAACTGATAATAATCGTTTAACTATCTGTGTTCCAATAAAGAAGATCCTCTCCACTGAAAAAGGTTGCAGGGAATTTTATGACATATTATTTTATGAAAAACAATGTAGAGCCAAATTGTTGTAAAAAATGGAATGCTAAAGTAAATTATGTCATACAATGGAAAAAGTGTTTTTTATAACATTAAAAAAATTTGTGATATCGGAATGAGATGGTTTCAGATGCGTATTGTACATCGCATTCTGGCAACTAATATTATTTTAAAAGAAATGGGTTTATCTCAGAGTGAAATGTGTACCTTTTGTGAAGTTGAGAGGGAGAATATCACACACCTCTTCTGGAATTGTGATTGTGTAAAACACTTCTGGAACCTTTTTGAGCGCTGGATTAAACAGACTTGTGAAAATGCATGTAATCTAATTCTATCAGAAAGCTTAATAGTGTTTGGAATTGATCTGAATGTGAACACAGATCCTATATTTGATTTGATTTTATTATTGGCGAAACAATAATTATATATATATGGATGTAGATATAGCAATGTAAAACCCAATGTAGAGGCATTTAAGTTTAAATTAAAATGGAGATATAATATCGAAAGGTATAATGCTAAATTGGATCAGAAAGAATCTGAATTTGATGCTGCATGGTTTTATTATAAACAGTTGATGTAATACTGTTGTATAATATACGATTCTCGCTATTTCTATTTCTTCTTTGCGCTCTCTTCTTCTTTCTTTTTTTTCTTCCCCCCCCCCCCCCCCCAAAAAAAAAAAAAAATTATATGTTTAATTCATTGCTTTGTTTGTTTATTTGTTGAGTCTGTTCGCCTTTATATATTGATCGATGTTATGCTGTTGTTAAAAAAATGAAATTGCAAAAAAAAAAAAAAAAAAAAAAAAAAGAAGTGCTCTCCCTTGTTTATCTGTGAATGGCTGCACTCCAATCTGCCCTAAGTTGGCTTGGCAGAGCTCTACGTAACGCTACGTAACTATTTTGGCGGAAAGTCTGGGCATCCCTGTGCCCGCGGAGAGCGCTACAGAGCCAGAGCGGTGGGTTTACGATTTGCGAATGGCGATGTATTCAACGGTGAAATAGCAGAATAATTAAAAAAAATAAAATATGTTCATGTGCAATCGGTATGAATTAGTATAGATTTTGATAGTATTGTTTTGTCGTCAGTGCGATTGACAGTAACTTTCACTTTTAGCGAACTTCATTTTGATTGGCTGCCGTTGTGCAGTCAACTTGTGCTGCGCCATTTTAAAAGCGCACGCTTATGGGAAAAGGTGGTCCAGAAACAAACATAATTCGTGTAGGGCAATCGCGAGCGTTTTATGGCGCTTTTATTCTAGGCAACTCGGGACTGTTGTTCGCCTTCAACGTCCACAAACTGCGTGGTTGAGACTAAGCGAGGGCTGCTCCCTCTCTCTTTCTCATACTTATAGATGTCACGTGGGGTTTATGGGCTCTGCACAATGGAATTATGGACCCTCACGTTTATTCGGTGGGAACTGCTAGTAAGTCACCCTATGAATTACTTTAATAAATTTATTTGTTTAGCTCGTTCTGTGTTAAGGTTGGGGTACAGAGATGGATAGAAAAATGGTAAAAGATACTGTCACACTAGCTTTCACACGGCTATGAATCATATGTAGTCCAGCCACTTGATAACAGTTAAAATCACACATTTATTTCTTCTACTCTATACAAGATTCTCTAAGTACTAATCTAACTTAAAATGTCTCAGTCACTGCTAATAGTTCGATCGCTGATAGTCTAGGCAGCTGTTTTTCTTCCTCGGGCACTTGCTATAATATTTCATGTAGATTTGGACTACTGTGGTCCGTTTTACAGTTTCTGCAGAGTTGGACTACTGTGGTCCTGCTATGATCAGTTTAAGTGCACTTCTGGGTGTACACTTAACTTTCTTATGGTGCGGTCGAAGTCCTTCTGTGAGGTAGCTTCTGGTACACCTTTGTAGTTGTGTAGTTGGGTTCCCTTGCCACGCTGTGGGGTCTGACAGGGTGTTTTCCGGGTAGCTCTTTCCGTCTTGTGCGGTAGAGTCTCCTCCACCAACTAGTCGTTTCTGTGGAGTGGGGTGCACAGGATAGCTCGCCTGCTCGTCTGTAATATAAGAGACGAAATTCTGCACAACCCTGAATAATCGGTTTGTGCAGAGCGTCTCACTGAAAGCCAAGTAGCCCTCAGTGATAGCTCCACATCTCTATACATAAGCGACGAACATTCTGCTACTTCCGGGTTCCACTTGAATCTCAACTCTAAATTCCTATACATACATAAATATCAATCGTGTCTAACTATACACATACAGAATTAATAATAATATAAACATTCAGTGGTACAGCCACTGGTCTGCAAACATACATATAAGTTAAACAACAGTGGTTCCGTACGGGATACAACATGGCGGCGCAACCGGTCGTGTTTCGCCTCGTGGTCGGCTCTTCCACGTGGTACGGCAAATTCGGATTAATAATTCACATTTATGCATAGCAAATTCCACAAACATAATTTCCACAATAATATAAACATATCACGATGAAACAGAAGGGTGTTCATTTACCTGTTTGACAAGTTCAGGCCCGTGATGACTTGAGAGAATTCTAAGATTTCAAAGTCCTGCTTCCTGGTCTATGAGTGAAGAGATTTCTCTAGCTGTGGAGATGTTGTCTCTACCTCGTCTCACACACGACTGATTCAAACTGTGTTAGGCTCTGACACAGTCAATACTGCTCTACCCACTGAGCCTGCTCTGATTGGTTAAAACGGTCCGATTCAAAGCTCAAGTGCTGACTCACTGCGCTAGCGTGGGTCAGGCTCGCAGTGTGCTGTAATTGCTGCTGTGTAATACCTGACTCTCTAAGGGTACAATGACTACACATGCTAAATAGTCAATGTGCAGAGTTAAAGCTAGCCAGTTCGTGACAGGCTCCCTCAACTGAAAAAAGGCGATGACTACTGGATTCGACCTTTTTCTACTACAGAGCCTAGTTTAACACTGCACTATCCTAGTGTCCTATTTACACACTAATTAAGTTGCTCTACCTGAGCTGCAATGCTGTGCCAGGTAGCTATGGACACTAGTGACAGGGTATTACTGGGCGGGGACGAATTCTGGTGCTGTGGCCCTTAGTTGTGTTGGGTGGGCGACAGCTGCTGTGTCCTCCACGAGATGGCGACTGAGGTAGTCGGCTCCGTGGTTCTCTTTGCCGGGGATGTACTCGATCTGGAATGAGTACGCCTGAAGGGTGAGTGCCCATCTCATCAGGCGAGAGTTCAAAGACTTGGAGGCTGCCAGGAACGATAGTGGTTGGTGGTCCACCTGAACTGTGAAGTGGGTCCCATACAGGTAGAGTTGAACCTTCTGTATGGCCCAGACTAGTCCAAGACATTCTTTCTCCGACGTGGCGTAGTGGGTCTCGGCGGGTCTCAATTTTCTGCTGGCGTAGGCGACAGGGAATAGCGTCTCCGCATTCTTGGGGTCGCGCTGTAGCAGTACTGCTCCGAGGCCTAAGTCGCTTGCGTCGGTGCGTAGAACGAATGGCTGAGTCAAATCGGGTAGGTGGAGTACTGGCGCCGATGTCATTCTGTCCTTGAGTGTTTGGAATGCTGTCTCACATTCCGCTGTCCATACGACTTTGTCCGGGGCGATTTTCCGGGTTCCATTTGTCAGTGGTACGGCGATGCTGTTGTAGTTGGGGATGAACTTCTGGTAGAAGCCGCAGAGTCCTAGAAACGACTGTACTTCCTTCTTGGTCTTGGGCCTAGGAGCGTCGAGTAGGCGTTTCACGGTCTTTTCTACCGGTCGCAGGCTTCCTTGACTTATGGTGTGTCCCAGAAATTCTAGCTCGGTGAATCCAATCTGACATTTGGTGGGTCTTGCCGTCAATCCCGTGTCTCTGAGGCGGGCGAGTAGTTGTTGTAGGAGCGTGACATGTTCCTCCCACGTAGGCGTAGCGATGAGGATGTCGTCCATAAACGAGTGTAGGTGCTCGCTGCTCAGGGGTGCCAGGAGTTTTCGCATCATTGCGCTGAAGATGCTGGGTGCGTTGTGGAGTCCGAATGGAAGTACATTGAACTCGAAGTGTCCTTCCATAGTGCTAAACGCTAGGTACTTTCGGACTTGCGGTTGTACTGGTATCTGGTAGTATCCTTTGCTGAGGTCGATGCGTGAGAAGTACTTCGCTCGCTGTAGCTTGGCAAATAGGTCTGTCTGGTCCGGGAGTGGCTCTGGCTGGAACTGCGTTACCGCATTCAGGAGTCTGAAGTCGATGCACAGTCGATGCTCTCCGTTGGGTTTTCGCAACAATACCGTGCCTGCGCTGTAGGGTGAAGTAGACTCTGAGATGATTCCGGCTGCCAGTAAAGTGTTTATCTCTTCCTTGATGGCTCGCTGCTGAGACAGTGGCATCGGGTAGAGCTTCTGGCGGACGGGTGTTGGGTCGGTCACCGTTAAGGTTACTTCGACGAGGTCTGTCCTCCCTGGTCGGTCTGTGAGCACAGTCTGATGTTGTCGAATGACCTGTAGTACTTGCTGTCGTTGTTTAGCGGCTAGGTCTCCGTTGAGTATCACGTCTTTGTAGGTTTCTTTGGAGTGCAGGGGATACTCTACTGCATTGGTCTCCATGCTCTCTCCTTCTTCCGCGATGGCGATGGCTAGCAAGTTGTGAGTGCTGGGGGTCGCTGGTCGGTCCGTGTATTTCTTGAGGAGATTGATGTGGTGGTATCGGGCTCTCCCGTTCACCTCTACTTGGTAGACTGTCTTGGATTTCTTGGCAGTCACCCGGTACGGCCCTCTCCAAGCGATGTCCAGCTTGTTGGTTCCACTTGGAAGTAAGAGTAGCACTTGATCGCCGACTTGCAGTTCTCTGTCCTTCGCGTGGCGGTTGTAGTACTTCGCCTGACGGGCTCTTGCCTTCTTCAGTGCTTCACCAGCTTTCTTCCACGTTGCTTTGAGGGTTTCCTGCAGGTCTGCGACGTACTTGGTGGCACCTCTTGGTGTGTCGTCTATCTTGGCTTCCGTCCAACTTCTGCGTAGGGCTTCTAGCGGTCCTGCTAGAGGTCTGCCGAATAGCAATGTTGACGGGGTGTAGCCTGTGGCTGCATGGGGCGTTTCTCGGTATGCGAACAGTGCCGCATTCACGTAGGTGTCCCACGCTTCTGGATTGTCGTCGGCGACTTTCCTGAGTATGGTGAGAAGGGTTCCATTCAGTCTTTCTACTTGTCCGTTGCTGGCTGGGTGGTATGGTGGTGTGCGAATGTGATGAACTTGTATCAACTCGAACACGTCTTGCATCAGGCGGCCGGTGAACTGAGATCCGTTGTCCGTTCTAATGCTGTCCGGGAATCCGACTCTGGTAAAGATGGCGATGAGTGCATCTGCAATCTTCTTGGTGTCGATCGCTGGCAACGGGACTGCTTCGCACCACATCGTACATGCGTCGACGAGTGTGAGTAGAAATCTGTTCCGCTTCTTGGTCATGGGCAGTGGTCCTACTATGTCTACTGAGACTTGCTGGAATGGTACGCCGACTACTACCGATGGTCCTAAGGTAACTGGTACGGTGTGATGTCGCGGGGAATATCGTTGACATTGGTGGCAAGATTTCACGTAGCGCTTGACATCCTCCGTGATTCCTGGCCAATAGTAGTGTGCGCTGATTCTCTGCACTGTGGCTCCAATTCCCATGTGTCCGCTGAGTGGCATGCTGTGGCCTAATTCTAGTACTTGGGCTCGAAGGGTGGCGGGTAGTACTAGTTGGGTGTGATCTCCATCTCCTTGTCGATGTAGAACTCCCTCTTCCATGTAGAAGTCTCCCTTGTGCGGGGGTGTGTGCGCCTTGGGTAGCTTCTGGAAGCACTTCGCTATCGAGGTGTCTTCTTTCTGTGCTGTTTTGATCTCTTCGAGTCCTGGATTCGGAGCGAACTCGGGCTGGGGTGGTTGGGTTTTAGCTTGGGCCCTGGTTTGCACTGCAGCTATCTCTACAGTGTTGGGGGGCGTGCCTAAGAACACATACCTACAACCTAGCACTAGATCATACAGGGGTTTCTGTAAAACAGCTGCTTGGATTCGTCCTGTGACGTACCTACTCTCTACTTCGATCCAAGCTATTGGGCAAGTAGTCGTCGGTTTCGTCAAGTCTGCTCCTTGTAAGTCGACTGTCTTGTCTGTCAAGTCCGCGCGCGATACAAGAGATTCGCTAACTATCGCGTCGTATGATAGACCTGTGTCATACAGACAGTTCGCTTCTTTTCCGTTGACCTTGACCGTGTCTGTCACCGATGGGTGATCTCCGATCGTGTGTGGCTTGTTACCGCTACTTTGAGTTATAACTCTGTGCGCTGGCCGGCTTTCGCGCTCTTCCCTACGTTGTGCGGCCAACTTGAAACATTCTGCGGTGGAGTGATTGTTTCTGTTGCAGAACGAACAATACCGTCTCTGTTCTGCGGGACCTCTTTTCCCGAATTCCGTGTTGGGTCCTTTATTTTGCCCAGGTCTGGGGTTAGTCGGCTTATTCGCGGTGCGCTCTTCCCGGTTAGGGCTTCGTTTCTGTGCCTCTTTCCCGTTAGGCTTTAGGTCTCGCCTGAAGCTCTTGGCTTCTCCGTGTGCGGCCACGTACCTATCTGCGACCTTGACCAGATCTTCTAGTCTTTCCGCGCCCTGCTCTACTGAGAATGTTCTCAGCTCGGGGGTCATGGTTTCCCGTAGCTGTTCCCATACTAACAGTTCTGTCAGTCCATCATACGTCTTAGCCGTGGCTGACTGGCTAATCCACTTATCCAACGTTGTGGACAACCGATCCGCGAACTGCGCATAGCTCTCTCCTTTCACCCTCCGATTGGTGCGGAATTTTTGCCGGTAGCATTCTCCTGTTAGTTCGAATCCCGTTAGGAGTGCCTCTTTTACTTTGTGATAGTCAGTCACTCTGTCAGTCGGTAGCTTACTGTAGATGTCATAAGCCTTTCCTCTAAGCCCTTGACTAAGCTTAAAAGACCAATGAGTGGGATCTAGTTTGTACTCTGTTGCTAGACGCTCAAACCTAGTCAGATAGAGATCTAGACCTTCTTCTCTCTCATTGAATGTTCCCAGTGGAAATGACATTCCTTGTACAGGGTTGGATGCTACCTCTAGCTGATCTGAGTGGGGAGGGGTTGAGGAAGAACTTGAAGCTCCTGATCCCAATCTTCTTAGCTCTAACTCATGCTGTCTTTCTTTTTCCTTTTCTTCCCTCTCTTTTTCTTTTTCTGCCCGCTCATACTCCCATCTCCTAACTTCTGCATCTCTCTCTGCTGCTAATGCTGCCTTCTTCTGTTCTCTTTCTGCCTCTAGCTCTAATTTCCTCGTTTCTCTCTCTGCCTCTAATTTCTTCTGCTCTGCTTCTAATTTCTTCTGCTCTGCTTCTAATGCTAGTTTCTTCTGCTCTGCTTCTAGTTCTAATTTCTTTTGCTCTGCTTCTAGTTCTGCTTTTCTCTGTTCTGCTTCGAGTTTCTTCTGTTCTCTCTCTGCTGCTCTCTCTGCCTTAGCCTCCTGTTTCTCTACCTCTGCATTGATATACGCAATTAGGTCTCCCCCTGCTAAGTGTAAAGCTTCTCCCAATTCCTTGAAACGCAATCTCAAGGCCACTGGGTCCGACATTGTCAAAAGTGTCTATGAACAACCTCTGAATCACGTGGAATACCAAAACACTAGCAATCTTGCAAGTCAATAACAACAATGCAAAGACAATCAAATTCGTAATCAATAATAGAATAAAACAAGAGTCAAATGGCATACAACAGTTACTTAAGCAAAACCTGCAAAAGAACAATGCAACATACAGGCACAAAAATATTTGAAGCAAACAAGTTTTTAACTAAAGAATAGTGCACCACAACTGATCAGTGTTATACCCTTACACTATTCTAAGTTATTCTACTACTACTGTTATCTAATTTTATTGTACTTAGATCCGTTTATACCCAATTCCTATTATACACAGATCCTGGCTAGGCTCGCCAATTAAAGTGTCACGTGGGGTTTATGGGCTCTGCACAATGGAATTATGGACCCTCACGTTTATTCGGTGGGAACTGCTAGTAAGTCACCCTATGAATTACTTTAATAAATTTATTTGTTTAGCTCGTTCTGTGTTAAGGTTGGGGTACAGAGATGGATAGAAAAATGGTAAAAGATACTGTCACACTAGCTTTCACACGGCTATGAATCATATGTAGTCCAGCCACTTGATAACAGTTAAAATCACACATTTATTTCTTCTACTCTATACAAGATTCTCTAAGTACTAATCTAACTTAAAATGTCTCAGTCACTGCTAATAGTTCGATCGCTGATAGTCTAGGCAGCTGTTTTTCTTCCTCGGGCACTTGCTATAATATTTCATGTAGATTTGGACTACTGTGGTCCGTTTTACAGTTTCTGCAGAGTTGGACTACTGTGGTCCTGCTATGATCAGTTTAAGTGCACTTCTGGGTGTACACTTAACTTTCTTATGGTGCGGTCGAAGTCCTTCTGTGAGGTAGCTTCTGGTACACCTTTGTAGTTGTGTAGTTGGGTTCCCTTGCCACGCTGTGGGGTCTGACAGGGTGTTTTCCGGGTAGCTCTTTCCGTCTTGTGCGGTAGAGTCTCCTCCACCAACTAGTCGTTTCTGTGGAGTGGGGTGCACAGGATAGCTCGCCTGCTCGTCTGTAATATAAGAGACGAAATTCTGCACAACCCTGAATAATCGGTTTGTGCAGAGCGTCTCACTGAAAGCCAAGTAGCCCTCAGTGATAGCTCCACATCTCTATACATAAGCGACGAACATTCTGCTACTTCCGGGTTCCACTGGAATCTCAACTCTAAATTCCTATACATACATAAATATCAATCGTGTCTAACTATACACATACAGAATTAATAATAATATAAACATTCAGTGGTACAGCCACTGGTCTGCAAACATACATATAAGTTAAACAACAGTGGTTCCGTACGGGATACAACATGGCGGCGCAACCGGTCGTGTTTCGCCTCGTGGTCGGCTCTTCCACGTGGTACGGCAAATTCGGATTAATAATTCACATTTATGCATAGCAAATTCCACAAACATAATTTCCACAATAATATAAACATATCACGATGAAACAGAAGGGTGTTCATTTACCTGTTTGACAAGTTCAGGCCCGTGATGACTTGAGAGAATTCTAAGATTTCAAAGTCCTGCTTCCTGGTCTATGAGTGAAGAGATTTCTCTAGCTGTGGAGATGTTGTCTCTACCTCGTCTCACACACGACTGATTCAAACTGTGTTAGGCTCTGACACAGTCAATACTGCTCTACCCACTGAGCCTGCTCTGATTGGTTAAAACGGTCCGATTCAAAGCTCAAGTGCTGACTCACTGCGCTAGCGTGGGTCAGGCTCGCAGTGTGCTGTAATTGCTGCTGTGTAATACCTGACTCTCTAAGGGTACAATGACTACACATGCTACATAGTCAATGTGCAGAGTTAAAGCTAGCCAGTTCGTGACAATAGAGAGACGGAGAAGACCTCGAGGTGTAGTCGCATCGACAATGAATGGATTAGCCCTTGTGATCGGAAGTGTATGATAATATATCCGGGATTATCAAAAACGGGATTTTAACCCCTCCATAGAGGTTGAGTGGATTTTGAATCAGATGCCCCTAGAGTGGTTTGTTCTGTAAATCGCCCAGCAGAGTGCTCTAGAAGTTGTTTTGTACTGTGTGTACAGTACTTTTGTGCTAAACAAAAATTACAATTGTTATTTGTCGCGGGGTTATTGTTTGTCCCTTGTTTTTTTTTCTAGGTTGCCCCCCCCCCTCCCCTGGGTAAAGACTCTTGTTTAATATGTTGTTGCTTTGTGTCTTTGTAATAAGAAAAGGACAAAGTTTCAAAGTTATTTGATCTGCGGGATATGTGTGTGTTTGGGGGTGGGGGAGTGTGTGTGTGTGCGTGTGTGTGTGTGTGTGTGTGTGTGTGTGTGTGTGTGTGTGTGTGTGTGTGTGTCATGGCGAATGCTGTAGTCAGGTTCATCTTGCTCAGTGCTGCAGCCGTCTCGCTTGCCCATCCATCCGTCGTGGCTGTCGCCGACAATACAGCGTCCAGTAGGGAAAACACCCATCCCATCATGCGGTCATTCCTCAATCTTGGGAAAGTCTTCAAAGCCGCGCTACAGTCCGGCAAAGTGAGCGGCATTATGGATCATTAGTCGTGGCTTTTCAAAATAAAATAAATTCTATTGCAATTTTAATCCGCTGTTTTGTTAATGTGTTTATTGGTTACAGAAAAGGCAAGAACTTTCCTTAGTATTTTAAGAATTAGAAGAGACTTTTACAAAATGTAATTAGGGATAAAGAGTTTTGACTGATTACAAAGTCCAATCTTCCAATCACTCCCTCAAACCCGTGACTTTGCAAAACAAGAACAAATGTGACGGAGTTTGTTGTAGAGATGATACGTGACCACTTAAATGTTAGATTCCTTTTTTTTTTTTAAAGTAAATAAAACACTGTCTAATAAACTTGAGAGAGAGAGAGAGTGAGAGAGAGAGAGAAAGGAAGAGAGAGAGTGTGAGAGAGAGAGAAAGGAAGAAAGAGAGAGATGGAGAGAGGAAGAAAGAGAGAGAGAGAAAGGAAGAAAGAGAGAGATAGAGAAAGGAAGGAAGAGAGAGAGAAAGGAAGAAAGAGAGAGATAGAGAGAGGAAGAAAGAGAGAGAGAAAGGAAGAAAGAGAGAGAGAGGAAGAAAGAGAGAGAGAAAAAAGAAGAAAGATAGAGAGAGGAAGAAAGAGAGAGAAAGAGAGGAATAAAGAGAGAGAGAGAGAGAGAGAGAGAGAGAGAGAGAGAGAGAGAGAGAGAGAGAGAGAGAGAGAGAGAGAGAGAGAGAGAGAGAGAGAGGGAGGCATAATCATATATTTAAGCCTACTTACTCGTTTGTTAATCGTATCGTTAATCATGTACGAGTACATTCTTGCTGGACCGGGGATGTGAGAAAAGGGACCTAGTGCTTGCTAGGTGTTACAGCTATATGACAAGTGCTATATGGCAAGTGATAAGAACGATTACATAATTAAATTAAGAATTTTTTTTAAGTTACATTGTATCTCGGTCGTGATATAATATCACGAAACACTTCATGCAGATCAGGAAGTGAGCCCTTGGTTCGACTTCAGTAATCGCAACACTCTCAGCTGTGAAAGATAACGTAGATTAATAGCTCAGTATAAAAGCCGACGCTTTCAAATGATAGCAAGAAGTCTCCTCTCTGAAAATCCTTATCGGGAAGAGAGGGGACTATAAACTGATACACATGATAGCAAGGAATATTTGAAAACCAGTCAACGCTTTGCACTGATAGGATATAGAGTGGCTAAACCCTTTCCTTGGGCCCTAAGTGTTATTTCTATATGGGTCCAACGATGTTTTACTTAAATTAAAAGCAGGAAGAACCGTAGTTAACAACCAACATTGATATGACAAGTTCCTATACAACGATGTATGCTCATTTATTCCACGTCCTAGATTTTATTAGAATTGTCTGTTAAAAGCGAGATGGATGATGAGGGAGGAGGGGAGGAGGCGTATAGAAGCCAATAGAGAGATTGGGGTGTGTGGGTAAGAAGAGGTAGTAATGAGGTGTTGACGGACATGAGCTGGAGAGGAGAGTTGTTTTAGATCGTGACGTGTAGTTGCAAGCATTCATTTACCCACTTTGACCGTGTCCCGCACCTCTTCACCACCTCCCCCACCTCCCCCCTTCTTCTCGACAGATCCTTTAAACATTCACAATGAATGTTGCCCCACTGAAAGTTGTTTGTAGCTTGCTATATTAAAAAAAAACTCTTTCAAAAGTATAGTCATTGTTTAAATGAATAAGTTTCGTAGTTTTGTGTTGATGCCTAATAATGGTAATCGATCCTATCCTATCCTATCCTGTCCCGTAACTTGGAGGTCGTAGGGGCACCACAGATGATCGTTTAACCAGCGTACTCCATCTTTCCCTGTTCTCAGCAATTTTGATTGTTTCGCTCAGTGTCAAACCAGTCCATTCTCGAATGTTATCTTCCCACCTCTTTTTCGGTCTCCCTCTTCTTCTACCTCCTTGCACTGTGCCTTGCAGGATGGTCTTTGGAAGGCCTGATGCTCCGGTGACGTGGCCATACCATCGGAGTTTCCGTTTCTTCACCACTGTGAGCATGTCATCATGTTGTCCAATGTAATCAATATCTAGTGCTAACAAACAAAAACAATAAAATAAAATAAAATAAAACAAAATAAAATAAAATAAAATAAAAAGAATCGCGTATGAGATCGTAGAGTGTACCGATTAAACCAGGAAAAAACAACTCCCTATCAAATCATAAAATGAAAAATTCAAACTTTAACGGTTGGCTTGAGGAAAGGAAAGCGCACTCTATCACTGATGTACGTAATACCAATGCCAATCTTAGGGCAAACCCCTTTCTCGCCTAAACTAAATAAATCCTTCGAGTTGTATGACTTCGTTGGTTTAGTGGTCAGGGTATGAAGGATATTCGTTTAGTTTTCGTGACTATGAGTCTAGATGAGTCTTGCTACAGGGTTTGCATTCCAAAAATACAACATGCATTGTAGTAGTAAACACGCATTGCTCAAACCGACCGCTATGCTTTGTATTGTCGGCCTATCTTCCTTGGAATGTAAACAAACACACTACACACCACACACTACACTCCACACACTACACTCCACACACTACACACTACACACTACACACCACACACTACACTCCATACACTACACTCCATACACTACACACCACACACTACACTCCATACACTACACACCACACACTACACTCCATACACTACACTCCATACACTACACTCCATACACTACACACCATACACTACACTCCATACACTACACTCCACACACTACACACCATACACCACACTCCATACACTACACACCATACACTACACACCACACACTACACTCCATACACTACACTCCACACACTACACTCCATACACTACACTCCATACACTACACACCATACACTACACTCCACACACTACACACCATACACCACACTCCATACACTACACACCACACACTACACTCCATACACTACACTCCATACACTACACACCACACACTACACTCCATACACCACACTCCATACACTACACACCACACACTACACTCCATACACTACACTCCATACACTACACACCACTACACTCCACACACTACACTCACACACTACACACATCCATACACCTCACACCACACACTACACTCCATACACTACACTCCATACACCACACTCCATACACTACACACCATACACTACACTCCACACACTACACTCCATACACTACACACCACACACTACACACCACACACTACACTCCATACACTACACACCACACACTACACTCCATACACCACACTCCATACACTACACACCACACACTACACTCCATACACTACACACCACACACTACACTCCATACACCACACTCCATACACTACACACCACACACTACACTCCACACACTACACTCCATACACTACACACCACACACTACACTCCATACACCACACTCCATACACTACACACCACACACTACACTCCATACACTACACTCCATACACTACACACCACACACTACACTCCACACACTACACTCCATACACTACACACCACACACTACACTCCATACACTACACTCCATACACCACACTCCATACACTACACACCATACACTACACTCCACACACTACACTCCATACACTACACACCACACACTACACTCCACACACTACACTCCATACACTACACACCACACACTACACTCCACACACTACACTCCATACACTACACACCACACACTACACTCCATACACTACACACTACACTACACACTACACACCACACTATACACCACACACTACACTCCATAGACTACACACCACACACTACACTACACACTACACACCACACTATACACCACACACTACACTCCATACACTACACACCACACACTACACTCCATACACTACACACCACACACTACACTACACACTACACTCCATACACTATACACCACACACTACACTCCATACACTACACACCACACACTACACTCCATACACTATACACCACACACTACACTCCATACACTACACACCACACACTACACTACACACTACACTCCATACACTATACACCACACACTACACCACATACACTACACACCACACACTACACTCCATAGACTACACACCACACACTACACTACACACTACACACCACACTATACACCACACACTACACTCCATACACTACACACCACACACTACACACCACACTATACACCACACACTACACTCCATACACTACACACCACACACTACACTCCATACACTACACACCACACACTACACTCCATACACGACACACCACACTATACACCACACACTACACTCCATAGACTACACACCACACACCACACTACACTCCATACACTACACTCCATACACTACACACCACACACTACACTCCATACACTACACAACACACACCACACACTACACTCCATACACTACACACCACACACTACACTCCACACACTACACTCCACACACTACATTCCATACACTACACACCACACACTACACTCCATACACTACACACCACACACCACACACTACACTACACACACTACACTCCATACATTACACACCACACTATACACCACACACTACACTCCATACACTACACACCACACTACACGCCACACACTACACTCCATACACTACACACCACACACTACACTCCATACACTACACACCACACTACACACCACACACTACACTCCATACACAAACACTACACTCCATACACCACACACTACACACCACACACTACACACGACACTCCATACACCACACACTACACTCCATACACCACACACCACACTCCATACACCACACATTACACTCCATACACCACACACCACATTCCATACACCACACACGACACTCCATACACCACACACCACACTCCATACACCACACACTACACTCCATACACCGCACACTATATTCCATACACCACACACCACACACCACACATTACACACCACACTCCACACACCACACATTACACACCACACACTACACACTACACTCAATACACCACACACTAAACACTACACACCACACACCACACTCCAAACACCACACACTACACTCCATACACCACACACTACACACCACACACTACATTTCATTGTGATATATGAGGACAATTAATATCTTGAATCTTGAGGTTCAAGCGTGTGTTATATACAGCGTGGCTGGGTGCTTGAGGTCTACGCCCTGAAAGTAATCCCTTATAGTAAGCATTAGAACTGTCTTCTCCAAGCCCAGCTACGCTGGTCGACTTGTGTCCTTGACCAAGGAACCTTGATAAGAAAGTACAGTAAATAATGATTACATTGAGGCATGCACTGACAAGGGTGAGAGTATTGCATCGTGCATGTTATTTGCTTAGTCAATAGGCCTATGTTAGATGTGGGATTGGAGTCCTATGGTGGCAATAGATGTCACCTCACCATTTTAGTCTGTACTCTTCTAATTCTGGGCATTGTACTTTCTGCAGTCCTCTGCTAGTTTTGCTCCATTGCAATCCTGCACTTACTACTACTACTACTACTACTACTACTACTACTACTACTACTACTACTACTACTACTACTACTACTATTACTACTACTACTACTACTACTACTACTACTACTAATCATCATCATCATCATCATCATCATTATGATAAGATAAGATAAGATAAGATAAGATAAGAATATTTATTAACCAAGTAAAAAAAAAACGTTACAAGGATTTTGGTGTGGCATGGCGACAATGAAATACATCCTTTCTTGCACAGTCACACATGCATTCATCGTGTCATACACTTCATTGGCATACAACATATATACAGCACTAAAGGATAGGTAAACACAGTGTTAGACATACATCACTCATCAGTCATATAAAGTTATGGAGTCAAACACACCCTGCAAGTAAAACAAAATACAGCATTAAAACAATGTAACAGCATTAAATAAAATGAGAATTATTAAGAATGTTAGGCTTAACATCCAAATCTACACACACCACAACACAACACAACACACACACACCCACGCGCACACACACACACCCACACGCACCGCACACACACACACACAGCATACTCCTATTTTACAAAGATACAAATCAAGCAATGGTTATGAGTTTTCAGTTTATACAGATCATTCCATGTTTTGTGATGTACTGAGGACAGCGTCTGGGAAGAAACTGTTTCTGAATCGAGAAGTTCTGGCTCTTAAAGCACGGAACCGACGGCCAGAGGGCAGAAGCTCGAAGAGACTGTTGGCTGGGTGTGATGGATCGCAGACTGTCTTTTCCGTTTTCCGTTTCATTCGCGTTGTGAAAATGGAGGCGACAGATTGAAAGTCGCAACCAGCTATTTTGGAGGCAGTCTTAACAATGTGCTCGAGCTGTTTCTTTTCTATCGCGGTTGTGCTCCCGTACCAAACAGTGATAGAGATGCACAAAATGCTCTCTATCACCGCGCGATAGAACTGTGCCATAATTTTACTAGACATACCGAACTTTTGCAGCTGTCTCAGAAAGTGGAGACGCTGTTGGCACTTGTTTACAATAGACGTGGTGTTATTATTCCAACTCCGGTCGCTCGAGATGACGGAACCGAGAAATTTGAACGAGTCGACCTGCTCAACGGTTTCCCCATTGATGACAAGGGGCAATACCGGGACCTTTATTCGGCGAAAGTCGATCACGACCTCTTTTGTCTTCGAGACGTTTAGTTCCAGGTCGTTGTCCGAGCACCAGCCAACCATTCTCCGAACCTCTTCCCGATACGCAGTCTCGTCCGTATCAGAGATCAGACCTTCGAGGGTAGTGTCATCTGAAAATTTCAACATTTTCACAAACGGGGTTACAGATACACAGTCATTTGTGAACAGAGTGAAGAGTAAAGGAGAGAGAATGCATCCTTGTGGAGCGCCAGTGTTTAGTGTTACAGAGCCAGAGAATGAGTTGTTGAGTCTGACGACCTGAGGACGGTCTAGAAGAAAGTCAAGAATCCAGTGACAGATAGAGGGGTGAACATTGAGTTCGGAGTGTTTGTCAAAAAGCTTGTGAGGGATGATCGTGTTGAAAGCACTGGAGTAGTCAATAAACAAAACTCTGGCATAGGTACGTGGGGTCTCCAAATGCTGCAGGATGAAGTGCAGGCCAAGAGCGACTGCGTCATCAACTGACCTGTTCGCTTGGTAGGCAAACTGGAGTGGGTCAAGCAAGTGAACCGTGGAGTCCTTCAGGTAGCGAAGAACAAGCTGCTCCAAAACCTTCATGACAACAGACGTCAGCGCCACGGGGCGGTAGTCGTTCAGCTGGGTGACCTTAGATTTCTTAGGAACAGGGACGATCACGGGCGACTTGAAGCACCGTGGCACCGACATCTGCTGTAGGGAGCTGTTGAAGATGTCGGTGAAGACAGGAGTGAGCTGGTCAGCACAGGACCTCAAGGCAGCCGTAGACACGTGGTCGGGACCAGAAGCTTTCCTGGGATCCTGCCTCTGGAAGAGACGCTTCACCTCCGCCTCCTGAACGCTGAAGGGCGGCGTCACAGCCGCCGCGTCTTCAGGAAGCAGAGGACGGTAGCCAGGAGAGGGGTTCTTCTGGTCAAACCTGCTGTAAAACAGGTTTTACCTATTTTATGGTGGGTGTAATGACGTGTATGTACGCCATTTTTATTTATTTATTTACTCATTCTGATATAGCGCTTTTCCATCTCAAGAGCTGCTCAAGGCGGAGGCGGATACAGGATCTAACTCAACATGCCGAAGGCGCCCACTTGCAGCTTTTGGGCGCGTAGTCTGACGCCCAGACCACTGAGTACAATTCTGGGCGACCCGGTATGGGGTAAAAGGGACCTTTGTCCGTGCTGGATGTATTCATGTAGTTGGCTCTCACCCGTCTATGACATGAGCGTCAGAATCTTTAAAGTCCGTGCTATGGAAAGCGTGCAGGATCAGACTAGACCTCAGTTTATACTCTCATCCGAAGTGTGTGTGCCTGTGTGTGTGCGTGTGTGTGTTTGTGCGTGTGTGTCTGTGCGTGTATGTGTGTACGTTTGTGTGTGCGTGCCTGTGGGGTGGGGAGGGTAGGGCATAGGGGGTGGGGGTATTTGATCCTATTCCTATCCTATCCTGTCCCGTAACCTGGAGGTCGTATGGGCACCACAGATGATCGTTTAACCAGCATACTCCATCTTTCTCTGTCCTCAGCAGCCCTGATGTCTTTGCTCAGTGTCAAACCAGTCCATTCCCGAATGTTGTCCTCCCACCTCTTTTTCGGTCTCCCTCTTCTTCTACCTCCTTGCACTGTGCCTTGCTGAATAGTCTTTGCAAGTGCTGATGATCTGGTGACGTGGCCATACCATCGGAGTTTCCGTTTTTTCACCACTGTGAGCAGGTCATCGTGTTGTGCAATGGCTTGTGTGATGATTTGTCGGACTTCGTCGTTGGTGATGTGTTGGGTATAGGAAATGCCCAGAAGTCTTCTGTATCACCTCATCTCCATACTTTGTATTCTTCGTTGGAGATAAGCTGTGAGGGTCCATGCTTCGCAAGCATATAGGAAGATGGAGTTGACAAGGGAGCGCAGCAGTCTTATTTTGGAATGTAGACTGATGGTCCTGTCTTTCCAAATGGGCTTCAACCTTGTCAGGGCAGCAGTTGTTTGTGCGATCCTGGAGAGGACGTCCTGTCGGGACCCATTGTCTAATACAATGGCTTCTAAATATTTAAAGCTATGCACTGTGTTGAGGGATTGGCCTTGGACTTTGATGTCCGTGTTGATGTCATTGGTGTTGTTGGTCATCATTTTGGTCTTCTCTGAAACTTATTTCCATTCCATAAGCTCTGGAAGTGGTGTGAAGCCTCTGTACCGGCTGTTCAAGTTCTTGTTCCTCTCCAGCCAATCCATCAATGTCATCCGCAAAACGAAGATTGGAGATTGCTCTTCCCCCTATGCTGACTGTGCCTTCATGATCTGCAAGAGCATCTGACATGATGCGCTCTAGGAAGATGTTGAAGAGTGTTGGAGAGAGCAGGCATCCTTGACGCACACCGATTGTTGTTCTGAACCAGTTCCCGATGGCGCTGTTGAAGGTGGTGGTCATGGTGTTGACATCTACTTCACCAGCCCCCAAAATGAGCAGTGGTGCAAATTTCCCTCCAATTGTGGCCTGAAATAGTTCTGCCACCTCCGGTTCTTGCTGTTTGTCCAGGTCGAACTTCAGCCTAGTGCACTTTGCTGTATTTATTCTCTTCAAGTCGCGTCACTGGGCGAAAGTCTTCTACACAGAAGTCACCGGCCAGGGCGGAGGAACCTCACGTTACTACAAGTTCAACGACCAAAAATTTGGGTACAGTGTTGCATGCGTCCTTGAGTTCAAACATAAAAAAATCTGCAATACAAAATGTCCGAGTCTACTTCTTCGTCTCACAAGAAGGATGTTTGACTTGATGTTGAGCGCACGCGGCAGGCAGACGACGAGTTAATGTGACAACACACACAGACACACACAGACACACACACAGACAGGCATACGCTTACACACACCCACACACATACACACACAAAGGCCCACACACACGCACGCTCACACACAAACATGCGCGCGCTCGCATACGTTCCCTAGAACCTAGAGTGAGATTTTCGTGAGGATTTCAGGCCTTGACAACAGGGAAATCTTCCTGAAGTGGAGAGACAGAAACAGAGACAGACAGACGACAGAAACACAGAGAGTGAGAGAGAGAGAGAGAGAGAGAGAGAGAGAGAGAGAGAGAGAGAATATTAGCATATGTATGCGTGCCTGTATGTCTGCGTAGGGGTGTGTGTGTGTTTGTGTGCGTGTGTGTGTGTGTGTAAGCAAGGGGTCAGGGTGACCTAAAGTATAAACCGAGTGCATTTTCTCTTAAAGGGGGAATGAGAGGGGGCGAAAAGGAACTGTAACACTCGATGTTGTTTTTTTATCAGTTGATTCAGCCCCGATGCTTGAAACCTGATAAAGTGTAACTCAAATTCGTTTATCCACGCAGCCTGCTCACTCAGCAACAAGGCAGGAGTCGTCGTATGAAGTTTTCCAACTGTATTAAGCGTACATCAACAACTGCATATAATCGATCAATCGCTTTTCCACTTTCCACTATTTCAACTCTCAACTCACTCCCCAACTGTTGTTGTTGTTGTTCTTGTTGTTGTTGTTGAGTATGTAGTTTTCCAACTTTATTCAGCGAACATCAACAACTGCATACAAACGCTTTTTCCACTCTCAACTTTCCACTTTTAACTTTACAATTCAATTATTTCCTTTGAAACAGTGCGGCACTTATATAGTCTCTCTAACTCCAGAGAAATAAAGAACGTTCGGGCAAGACATAATTATAACCAATCAAAACACACTTCGTCATCACTGTCTCACGTCATACAACCTTATTTGGGATGGAAGCTTCCTTAGTTACCTCTAGAATTATCCATACGCTTCGATCGATAGTAAACAACCAACTCTAGAAAATTCTCAAATAATATCGACCAATTAAAATTACCAACGTTATACAAATCTTCTTCTAATAACAACGCATAATCAAATCAAGGATAAATACACTCTGTTATTGCAAGCTTTGCAAAACAAAACGATCGCATCTATCGCGCGCGTCACACACGAACTATCGTGCACCCAACCACCAATATATCAATACTGTGTTAACCAATAGATCAATACTATGCTAATCAATAGATCAATACTATGCTAACCAATAGATCAATACTATGCTAACCATGCCAATAGATCAATACTATGTTAACAATAGATCGATACTATGTTAAGCAATAGATCAATACTATGTTAACAATAGATCAATACAATGTCAACCAATAGATCAATACTATGTTAACCAAGAGATCAATATTATGTTAACCAATAGATTAATTTTATGTTAACCAATATATCAATACTATGTTACCAATAGATCAATACTATGTTAAGCAATATATCAATGCTATGTTAACCAAATATTATTATTTTTTTATATTTCAGTTTCTACATTTAGGCACTGCTCAACGCTTTTATTGTTGTATCGGTCATTACGCATACACATAGGTAAAATGAAATGACGTGCCGTTCCTTTAATCATTCTCCCACGTCATGGGATAGTCCCTTAAGAGAGCGAGAGAACTCAGGAACTCAGGAACTCAGGAAACTTTAATGCGAGGCCACCAGCCTATACGCATGGGGGTAACACAACAGATATAATAAAAAAGGAAAGAAAAGACAAAAATCCCCAAAAAAAAAAAGTTACAAATATAAATATGACAAGCACGCGTCATTTGACAGAATGTGTCTCCCAAGAAAAACAACAAACATATTTTAGGTTACTTTTAAATCAACAATTCTTCACGTTTTTTCAACGCATGGTACGTGAACATCGCTACTGCTCTGGTAATAATAATACTATCACTTTGTAATAAACAAAACACCATTGGTGGTACATCAACATTGAAGTGCCTCAAAATGTACTTTTCACGAATATCCTTATACGCTGGACAATACCACAAAAAATGCATTTCATTTTCAACAGCCGTACAGAAAGGGCATGCCTTTGAAACAACACTGTATCTTTTATTTCCATTCAAGTCTATAATGCCTAGACGTAACTTTACAAAGATATTTCTAAACTTATTTATAGTAATATCTGTTAAGTACTTCTCACACTGCAATAGTGATTTAAAGGAACTATACACTGAGAACCTTTCGCTATCCATTAATTTACTAAACCATTCCTGTTTGTAGCAGTCTATCATGCGTTGTCTGAAAACACGTAAAAAAGCTTTCTTATTTCCTACTCCCCCGTTCAACCAAACATGAGAAAAACCAAACATGTCAAAACAGTGTTTTATATTATAAGCCCAGTTATGTACATCAGTCTGACCTACAGGTAGTCTCAAAAATCTGTTTTTGTCCATTTCATATGCTTGCTTTGGTAATCTAACAAGAAGCATGTCTTGTAATTTGAACCAGTATCTGACTGCACTTAGAGCACTGTCATTATACAGTGGATAACGACCAAGTTCTCCATAAACCATGACATTTGGGGTCCTGGGAGACACACTCAAAATACGCTTACAAGCAAACAAATGTGTAGATTCAATAGCATGAAATCGTGTAATGCCCCATATTTCTGCTGCATACAGAAGCATAGGTTTAACCTGGGCATCGAACAGCTTAAAGAAAATATTTATATCCATGCTTCCCAAACTCCACATTGTTTTCATGATCTCCACCACCTTACCTTTGGCTCTGCCTGCAAACTCTTGGAGCGCTATATCAAAAGACATCTTTGTCGTAAGAGTAAAACCTAAATACTTGTAGCTGTTAACAACTTCAATTTCTTTTCCTTGATAGTACAATTTTTCTGCTTTAGCCAAATGACCACCTTTCCTGAATACCATTACTTTTGTTTTCTTTAAATTTACAGAAAGTCCAAGAGATGTTGAAGCTTTTTCTAAGGTAACTAATTGATTTTGTAAGCCAGCGGGTGTGGTAGAGATCAAGCAAATGTCGTCAGCAAATAATAACAGAAAGATTTCTTGCAAGCCAGGTAGAAACTGAAAACCATGCTTCCCCCCCTGCCTAACCTTGTCAGCCACATCAGTTATTAGCAAGGAAAAGATCAGGGGAGACAACAAACAACCCTGTTTGACCCCGGCAGAACAATCAAAAAAATCTGACATTTCAGTACCCCATCTGACACAAGACTGAACAGAACTGTACATCCCTTGCAGCATACGTAGCATTTTTGAAGAAGTTTTGATCTTTTGTAATACGGCCCACAAACTGTCTCTATCCACAGAGTCAAAAGCTTTTAAATAATCAATGAAAGCAACATATAGTTTACATCTCCGCTGCCCAAAGAGGCATTTCTTGATAATAGACAAAAGTGTGAAAATATGATCAACAGTTGCATAGTTTTTACGGAATCCCGCTTGCTCTTCACAGATCTTATGTTCTTTTTCAGCCCACTTGTACAATCTTTTGTTTAAAATTGATGTAAAAACTTTGCTTACGATACTCAAGAGGGAAATTCCTCTGTAATTTTCAGGATTCCGTACATCACCTTTTTTTAGCAATGGGACAATAATAGACTGACTCCATTGCTGTGGAAAAATACCTGTACGAAAGATACAATTATACAATTTTAGTAAAAAGGGGGATATAATATCTTCAGCTGCTTTTAAAAATTCTGCTGGTATTTCATCACCACCAGGTGCTTTACCACATTTTAATTTACGAATAGCTTGATTTACTTCCAATAGGGAGATATCTTCATCCAATTCATAAACATAAACATCGTCTTCGTTTTGTTCATTTATTTGGTCTTCTTCATAATCATTCATTGATGCCGAATGCTGCCCCAACACTTTTTCAAAATGTTCTTTCCAAACACCAATGTTTATTTCTGCACGATTTCTCTCCCTTGGACGAGACCTTTTTATAGTAGACCAAAATTTAGCAGAATTATTTCTATTTTCTAATAACGAATTTTGCATCAATTTTTTATATGCTTTCTTTTTTCATGTATCATGGTTTTATATTCAGACCTCTTCTGCAAGTAAAACAATTTATCACTTAGTTTTTTAGTGCGGGAATACCGGCTAAGCAAACGGCTAACACCACGCTTTGTTTGACGACACTCGGCATCAAACCAGCGATTTGTACACCGCGAGCGTCCACCAAAGTATACAGTGCGTCGCATACACTGACCCGCTGTCAACAGGGTGCTTATAAAAATATCTAAAGCAGTTTCGGTATTGTCATCAATAGACTCAGTAGCATCATCAATAGCAGACTGACCTACATCCGATGTTAAAAAACTCAAAAAGTTTTGGACTTTTGATGCATCCCACTCAATTTTCCTTGTACTTGTCTTGTTCTCTGTAATTACATCAGATACTATTTTCTGGACAGCACAAACATCAAGCCGAACAGGCATATGTTGAGATTCGATTCTGTCAACAACTGACAACATTTTTACATATTCAACAAACTGTACAGACGACAAAAAGAAATCAATAGTACTGTTTCCTCTTTCTGAAAGAAAAGTAAATTTGTCATCAAAACTTTGTTTCATCGAACCATTCATCAAACCATTCAGTGGCAATAACTTAAACATAGAACAAAACTGTATCAAAAGTTTGCCAAAATTATTCGTCACAGAATCAAGCGTTTTTCTTTCATAGTTACTTTCATCATCTTCATCAGTGTCATCATCATCATTCACTCCTACATCCAAACACCATTCACCAATCCGTGCGTTCAGATCACCACCAATTAAATAGTAAACATCATGCCCAGCTTCCATCAAAGACAAAATAAACTGTTCCAGAAGCTCCAGTGTACAATCATAGTCTTTCCTGTCATAAAACGCACTGCCCACTGGGTGATTATACAAACCAATAAACACCACATCTTTATCACAACCAAACAATTCTTTACTTATCTTTGTACACAGAATATTTTCACATTTAGTTTCGATGATTTCAACATAATTTGATAAACTCTTCTTTATTATCATAACAGTTCCACCTGAAACATGCCCCATTTTAGACAGCTTTACACCCGGCGAATGGAGCACAATGAAGTCTTTAAAATAAACACTAAAATCAAAATTTGGCAAAAAAGAGAGCGAGAGAGAAAGACAGAGAGAGCGAGAGAGAGAGAGAGAGAGAGAGAGAGCGAGAAAGAGAGAGACACATACATACATACAGACAGACAGACAGACAAAACATGGGATAGTACCCTAAGGGAGCGAGAGAGAAAGAGACATAGAGACAGAAAGAACATGGGATAGTCCCCTTAGAGAGCAAGAGAGAGAAAGTGACAGACAGAACATGGGATAGTCCCTTAAGAGAGCCAGAGATAGAAGACAAAGAGAAAGACATACAGAACATAGGATAGTCCCCTGAGAGAGAGAGAGAGAAAGAGAGAGAGAGAGAGAGAGAGAGAGAGAGAGAGAGAGAGAGAGAGAGAGAGAGAGAGAGAGAGAGAGAGAGAGAGAAGCAGACAGACAGAAAGACAAAACATTTGATAGTCCCCTAAGACAGCGAGAGAGAGAGACAGACAGGCAGAGACAGACAGACAGACAGAGACAGAGCTAGACAGACAGAGACAGAAAGGCAGACAAAGAAACAGATCACGGGATAGCCCCTGAACAAAGCGAGAGAGAGAAAGAGATTTACAGACAAAGAAAGAGCGAGAGAGAAAGAGCGAGAGAGAAAGAGAGAGACAGAACATGGGATAGTCCCCTAAGATAGACAGAAAGACCGAGAGAGACAGAGAGACCGAGGGAGACAGAGAAAGAGAGCGAGAGAGAGACAGACAGAGACAGACAGAAAGAAAGCGAGAGAGAGACAGACAGAGAGAGAGGGGATAAGATAAGACAACAATGTTATTTGGCAAGGGTACAAGAGTAAGCGCTGGGTGCGCTTGTTTTACATCTTTATCGTGGGGCTTGTAACAATAACTTTTAATTACAACAATTAATGTTATAACATTAACAGCGTCGTACAATTACAAATAAACACGATCATAATTAGCTAAAATCATGTTCAACAACAATCAATGTTTATTTAATTTTTTATGTGTTCTTAGAGACCTGTTCTAAATGATGTAAAGTTAGATGCTGGAGTGCGGAGATCTTGACGTAAGTTATTCCACAAAGTGGATCCGGAATAAACCAAATTAGTTTTGAAGAGATCAATTCTTGGAACTTGAATATTTAATTTTGTGTGGATGATCTGGCAGTTTTATTAGAAGAAAAAAAAAGATAAGAAAGATAGGAAGTGCATTGTCAAAAAGGATATTTTGCATGAAACCCCCTTTATTGAATTTTAATCTATCGGCAAGTGGTAGAATATTGAGAGAGACTTAGACTTAGACTTAGACGTTTTATTGAATAAACACAAAACAGGTTCATTTCAATGGGAAGGATGGGGTGGGAGATTCAGCGCGATCATGTGAAATCAGATTAAAAATGACAACATATGCAATAAAAATAAAATTACCAACAATACAAACTTAATGTTTCAGTACATTCCATATTCAAAAGCTTACAGAAATAACTAAATTTGATGCAAAATCCAAGAAAAAAGAAAAACACACCAGAAAGAAGACTACAAAGTTCCAATCTTAGAACTATACAAGACTACAAATTTCAGCACAAATGCAAAAGGAGATTTACCAGTCCGAATGCTTTGTCTCTCTTTCACCATCATTCATTCTCATTTATTATATCCATCTACTCTTCGTCAATACTAGCTCTCGTCTTCATTCTGTCACCCCCTCTCGTTACATAATCCACAGGATTTTTTTTACCCTTATATGCCCATCCATCTTTATAATCTAATACTCCTCTCACCGCTACAAATTTAATACGCCTGTTCCAACTTTCAAATTTCAATACGTTCAAAATACAAACAAGAAACGTCATAAAAAGCAAAAATTCCTGCCAAGATTCTGTTCAATCCAAAACAACTCTACTGTAACTCTGCTCTCTTTCTGAATGCTTTATACAAAAACCTGGACAGCTCGCACACATTTGTTTGATCATCATCACTCATAATTCCAGAAATGTCAAAACCAGTATCTTTGTACTTTTCAAATATTGGTGACTCATTCCTTAATTCTTCGTATGCGGGACAAGCGAACAAGAAGTGAGGCTCATCTTCCACATCGTCTTTGCATACTGGACACATCAGCTGTTGTGGTGTTACTCCTGGCCTGTATCTTCGTCTGTGTGTGTTGATCGGCGAGATGCCGAACCTGAACTGGACATAGGCAATTTTAAAGCATCGTAGCTGGTGACAGTCTACATAATGTTCCAGTTTAAACACCCTCTTGAACTGAGCATAGTACTCAAAGCGCTCGCTAGAAAAAAGTTTGAGTTCCCAGTCACTTTTGAATCGATTTAAAAGTCTTTCTTTCAAGGAAGCCAAAAACGACTTGACGTCACCAACACTTTGCTGTTGCCATGCTTCAACAAAACCATTGTCTAAAAACAAATTCTTCAAGTGAAAAACCCAGCATTTCTTACCAGTCACACATTGCACAAAGCATCAAATACGCTTTACGGGGAAGCCTCTCTGACGACATTGTAATTAATCGCAGCCAATATTTAACTGCTCTTAGTGTGGAGATGACGTACAGTGGGTACCTACCCAAATCACCATACACCATTTTGTTGGGCGTTTGATGACCTACATGAAGGAATCGCTTGCATGCAAATAAATGCACTTTTTCTATAACTCCGAATTGATGGACACCCCACACCTCCGAGCCATACAGCAAAATTGGCATCACTTGAGCATCAAAAAGTTTAAATAAAATGCTGCTGCAGGCCTGAAAATGGCGACTAATTTAGTCGCCATGGCTAGTGAAAAAAAAATTGGCGACTAAAAAAAAAACTTTAGTCGCCAAATGCGAGTGCGCTAAAATGAACTTTTTTTTAGTTTGGCTAGTAAAATTTTTAGTTTGGCTAGTAACATTTTTAAGTTACTAGCCAAAGGCTATTGGGACCTTTTTTTCATTTTCAGGGCTGTGCTGGATACGTCTCAAAGCCTGGATAAACAAGTAAGTATTCTGGAAGCCCGTATTTTACCTTTCGTAGCCAGCTCACCAACAGCTTGAGTTAATGATAGCTTGGTGGTAAAATGTAACCCTAAGTACTTGTAGCTGTTGACTACTTCAATGGCTTCATTTCCGTACCACCACTGCTCTTTCTCTGCTAGAAAACCCCCCTTTCGGAAGACAATTATTTTTGTTTTGGATAAGTTAACTTCCATACTAAAATTGTTTGCAAAATCTTTAAGAATATTAATTTGTTTTTGAAGTCCTGCAACTGAGTATGACGTCAACGCAACATCATCTGCGAATAAAATAATTAAAATCTGGATGAAGTCTGGGGAAAGCTGTACACCATGTATACCTTTGTGAGCGATTTCAAGGGCTAATTCATTTATTAAAAATGAGAATAGAGTGGGAGATAACACACATCCTTGTCTAACGCCACTGGGACACTCAAAAAACTCGGTTAAGCCGTCTGCACAACGTACGCATGCGCGAACTGACTTGTATATACTTTGAAGGATATGCAACATTTTTCCTCCCACACCAGACTTTCTTAAGGAATTCCACAAAACCGCTCTGTTGACACAGTCAAATGCCTTGCGAAAGTCTACGAAACACACATAAATTTTACCAGATCTTCTGAGTAAGTATTTTTGTATTATTGCGTACAATACAAAAATATTGTCGACTGTGGAATAGCCTCTCCGGAAACCACTTTGCGTTTCTTCAATTTTAACGTTAGTCTCAGCCCAGTCAGATAACCGTTTGTTGAGTATGTGAGAGAAGACCTTTCCTAAAATACTGAGCAGAGACACTCCTCTGTAATTGTCCGGATTGTCTATGTTTCCGCTTTTGTGGATAGGCACAACAATGGCACCTGTCCAGGCGCTTGGATAATTTCCTGATTCAAAAATACGGTTGAATAACTCCACAAGAAAAGATAGTGTCTGCGACACTGAAGTTTTAAGCATACCAGCAAGAACATCGTCAGGCCCCGGAGACTTATTCAGATTTACATGCCTGATTGCTGAAAGAATTTCCTGAGCACTAATGGGACAGTCAAGATATTCCACACTTTGTGGCTCCGGCCAAGTTTCAGCGTCATCAGCTATAGTCGTTGAACGTTCCGAACCGGAATTAAAGACTTGTTTAAAATGTGTGAGCCATTCCTCCGCATTTATGTTTGGGCATTTGAGTGATGTTTGACAAATTGATCTGACTTCACTCCAAAACATCTTGGAGTCGTTCGCTTTAGCAGTTAAATTAGAAAGCTTTTTGCGATTGAATTCCTGCCTTTTGGTCTTCAATAAAAATCTGTATGATTTCCTGCACTCAACATACTGAAGTCTATGAGCAGTTTTCGTTTGTTCACACTGAGACCTTCGAAACAGTCTCCACCATCTACGTGTGTCTCTCGTAGCAGTCCTACATTCGACATCATACCATTTGCTTTGACGCGGGCCTGTGTATATTTTGCGTTTCATGCATTCCGAAGCTTGCAGAAGACCCAAGTTGAAACGGTCAACGGCTGCGTCTATAGACTCATTCAACAATACTGTGGCTTCGACGATTGCCGATTCAAATTTCGTTTCCTTAATGGCTTTCTCAAATAAAGGTTGTTTGGTCTCATCCCATAAGAGCTTTTCTGCAAAATGTGACTTAACAATTGGGTCCCAGATTTTATTCTGAAAAAAGGTAAGTGCAACAGGCAAGTGCTTAGATTCGAATCTCTCTTGCACTTCTAGTTTAAGATCTCCAATGAGTTCCTTAGATGCGATAAAGTAATCTACGGTGCTACACCCTGACGAGCAAACATAGGTAAATCTGCCTTTTTCATCACCATGACATGTACCGTTGAGAATGCTAATATTGCAAGTAGCGCAAATCTCCAGGAGCAGCCTACCAAACATGTTCACTGTTCTGTCTTCTGACTGTCGTGAGCTATAGAGATCTGATTGTGCAATTGCCTGAATGTCGTCATAATCTGCGTTATGGTCTGCTATGTTGAAACTGCCAGTTCTAGAGTTAAAATCTCCGCTTAATAAATAATAACAAGAGTCCTGAAAGTCTTCTTTGTAATTAAGAAGGCACTGTTCAACAACACTCAATGTGGATGTGACTATTACCTTGTCCTGCTGATAATACGGCGAATCATACGGACAGACATAAACCCCGCAAAATAGTACGTCTTTGTCACTCGAAAACATCCTCTTATCCAGTCTCAGCCAGATCGTATTGTCTTGGGTATGGTCCAGCACCCGAACCTGATTCTCAAATGATCGCTTTACTAACACCATAACTCCGCCACAACAACGACCATGCTGTGACAGTTTGATAGCCGGACTGATGAATTGGACGTAGTCCGGGAAGCAGTCAAGCGGATTCTTAAACTGAAGAAAAGTCTCGGTGAAACACACAATATCAAAACTTTGTACGTAGTTAATAAAATTCGCGTCTCCTAATTTTCGACATAAACCTTCTATGTTCCAGTTGAGTATACACAGAGGTTTACGGGTTGTTTGATACGCGGCACTAGAATCTGTATTTATGTTAACTGTAACCCGAGAATCTGTCGCTAGCCCAACACCACCAACCGAAACAATGTTGACAGTGTCCTGACGTCATTGTGTTTCGTGAGTCTCAGGGTTGTCATCAGAAGTCAGAGGTCGTCGTTCATCGTGAGGAATGTTGTTAAAGTACGAATTGATCGACTTCATTTGCAGACGAGTACGTGGTCGATGCGGAAATCTCGTACCATGCCCCCCTCCTTCGGACGATGACAGTGACGCCGCGCAAGAGATCTCACAGCCACTCACTGGAGTACCGCGCCCAAATCCACGCAAAGCAGATCCCCCGCTACCGCCGCCCAGAACAACTCCGTTCTTTTCCTCATCCTCATCGGTGTCAGGTGTGCATCCTGTCGAAGCCCCTCGCCCAGCAGATCTAGGTGTGCGTCGATCGGTTTCCACATCCTCCCCATTCATGGTCTCATCGATCCTCTGCACCACGCCATCGACTACAAGGTTTCTGTTTACACCATCCAAACAAGCATCGATGTTATCATGTATGTCGTCATTGTCGTGCCTTTCCTTTTGCTTGTTTGTGTTGTATATATTGTCATTCCCTCGTCGTCGCTCTTTTTGTACTAGCCTTGTGCCTCGGTAGTAGGCTATGAAACCATCATCCCACAAGGATTTAAGCTTGGTTCGCTGGCATTTTGTCAGATCATCGTCCATTCTGATGTCCACATCTCTCAGCCGTTGCCTCATTGCTTTGCTTGAGATCAAATTGCGTTTGTCTGTGTTCCTCACCAGTTTGGCCAGTAGAGGTCGAGGTCTTGAAGTCTTCGGGTCTTTTTTACCCAGCCGATACGCAAACGAGATGTCACCAACCTTCCATGTTTTCAGTGATTGGTATTTATTCAATGTCTTCACAATAGTGCAAACACAGTCCTCCGTTTCTTTTCCATTAGCTTCAGCAACTCCGTACATAATGATATTATCACGCCGTGACAGGATACTGTGGTTTTCGAGTTCCTCCCTCAGTTTCTCCACTTCACCTTCCAGGTTGTCTGTCCTGCCTCTGACCGCGTCGATCTCCCCTTGCTTCTGTTTGAGCTCGTCCTTCAGAGTGTCCATCGACGACGACAACGACTTCATGTTTCCCGACAGAGACTGTATTTCCTGTGACATGGCTGACATTTGCGCGGACAGCGAGGCACCCAATTCTCTTATTAGCTCGTTGGTAAGTTGGCCGGTAGGTCCTGGATTTAACTCTATGTCACCACCCAACAACAGCCACTCACGTGACGACGGATTAGTATACTTTGTGTTTGTCAGTGAGGAATTCGTTTCTTGGAAACCGTGACAAATAGTACTGGTGACGTAAATGATCGTGCTTAATTGAATTGCCAGCATTATACACAGCAACAGAGGGCCAAGTTGCAACCATCCAAATTTTACTACACAGAGTATTGTCTGTTGAGGCCTACGATACATGCAGCATACAGCGGCCAGCAATTCAAACCAAGAATTAATTGTTTCATGCAGTGAGTGAAGTCTCATTGTGTTGTTATAATTAATTTTATCCGCTTGGCAATCAGTCACAATAACACAGTTCCACTTGTCGTTGTACTGCGTATCGCACGTGCCGCACACCACCATCACTATCACCCCCACCAACAGTGACCGCATAGTACTGAGAGGCCAGCATACTTTCAGTGAGCGTGTACTGTACTTTCTCCAAAATTCCGCTCTGTTGTACATGAAATGTATGTAAGTCCAGTTGAAAGAACCACATTTTATCCGAAATGTATCTTGTGTTGCCGGCATAATGATGGTCAGCAGGTGCTCAGCACGTCTCCTTCAATGTAGATCTTTGCATATCCCACCATACAGTAGAAAGTCTCAAGTTTCCCTTTGTGAAGTCTATGGCTGAGCTGCCGTTTGATGTCCAAAGTCAACATTCCTCTCAGATTCAGAAGAAATGTGCAGTACTTTAAATATTACGATAAAAATAAAGGTAACTTTTTGTTGCATACAAGACTAACACCCCAACATAGTTAGTCCAACGTTGATGACTACTGATACTGTAATACGCAGTAATCACACTCAATACGGGAGAGCTCAGCTATCGATGTTTACTGTTCGGTGGCCAGGCGCTGAATATTGAGAGAGAGAGAGAGAGAGAGAGAGAGAGAGAGAGAGAGAGAGAGAGAGAGAGAGAGAGAGAGAGAGAGAGAGAGAGAGAGAGAGATAGATATTCAGTGCTTATAGGGTCCAGCGGACTGCCAAGAGCCGAATCAGGACCAGAGAGAGAGAGAGAGAGAGAGAGAGAGAGAGAGAGAGAGAGAGAGAGAGAGACAAAGAGAGACAGAGTCAGAGAGAGAGAGAGGCGGAGAGAGAGACAGAGAGAGACTCAGACAGAGGGAGATAAGATAAGATAGTTCTTTATTTAACGGAAGTAGTAGAATAAGCAGTGGTCTGCTTTTTTTTTTTTACATCAGGCCCTCGCCCTAAAGTGGGGCTAATCTACTGAAACTACAAATCAACGTTGAAACGATTACATCTTTACAGATAAACTTGGGTAAGAACACATGTGTGTACATGACATGCACAGCAAGAAATGGGGGGTGGGTTCGACCTCAAGTTTATATTTATATTTAACATTTATAGCATTCTAAAGAGCAATTGGTTTGCAACCAACAAAGCTGAGAGGATATTGTACACATTAACTAGCACATATAAATTATTTTCCAAAATCAATTAAACGAAATAGTATACATTGTTTATAATCATCAGTAGCAAAGGACACATAAAAAATCGCATTATTATTTTCTTACATGTACTATGAAGGGAACGTTTATATTTACTCCATAAGATGGGAAGCACATTAAGTTTGCCCTTGAAAGTATTTATATTGGTAATTTGTCTCAGGAAGTTTGGGAGAGAGTTCCAGAGACTGCTATCTAAATAAATTAAACTATACTTAAAGAGATCAATCCGAGGAAGAGGAGTGTTCAATCCCATGACGTGGCGTGAAGTTGTCGAAGCGAATTTTGAGCATATGATTTCTGGTACATAGCCAGTGATAATGTTGTGCATAAATGAACCCTAACAAGCTAACCTTGTTTTTAGAGAGAGAATCTCTAAGTTGATGTAGTCTAACTCAGAAACGATTGCCTCCTTTATTAGGAGCACGTTTGTGTAATCTATTAAGTGGTTTGATTGTATTATCACAGGCTCTCATAATGTAGATGCGTAATCAATGGCTGACTGAATATGTGCATTGAAGAATAAACTTCCTTGCATCAAAAGTTAGGAAGTGCTTGATTCTAGTTATAAGAACCACTTTCTTGGACACTGTTTTGGGAACTTGTTCAATGTGATTTGATCAAGACAGGCTGTTATCTTGGAAGACAGAGAAAGAGAAAGAGAGAGAGAGAAAAAAAAGAGAGAGAGAGAGAGTCTGAACATTTTATTGACAGGACGGATTAAGATTTTAAGACATGGACTTGTTCTGACAACCTGTCCTTCACACACACTCATGTACGCACACATTCACATTTATAGAAGTATGCAAAATAAATATAAAACCACTAATAATAATTACAAAAAAAGCACAATGCTCAACTATAACACATAGTATATACATAGTATAACAAGCATCAGTAAACCAGCACAATTCTCAACACATGGGGTATACATAATGTAATAAGCATCATTATCAAGGCAATAAAACCAGTGGAAACCTAACGGCTGTGCATTTCATGGAGAGTGAGTATACATAGCATGTGCTGCATAGAAGAAAGGTTCAATTACACATGATAATGTCAGGAAACAGCAAGGACACTGGTAACAAAATGTACATTGGCTAGAGCTTTGACATGTTTTCCTTAATGTTTACGTTGAATGTAGGTAGTAAATTGTATGACTTCACGTTCAGAGGAATGTCGCAAGAGGACCCGTTTAATCCAGCTCTACGGCTTCTCGCCTTAAATAGTTCAGCCAGCCAGCCTTTGTAAATTAAAGTCGATCTGCAGCAGACGACGCAAGTCACTGGTGGACTAAGCTTGTGTACATTGACGCTGGCTCAGTTAGTCAGTGACCTCATTTAGCTGATGTAGGGGCAGACACCCGACAGAGGGCGCCTCTTGTAGTTTAGTTTTCACAAGCTTTGGCTGACCACACAGCTAGGCAGGGTCATTCTGTGTCTGAACTGCACGCAAGAAGGAGCTAAGCTCTGAAAGATCTCTCTAACTGAAGACTTAAGCAGGGACTGGTGAAATTCAATTCAACCTAGTTAGCCACAGCCTGACAATGTCAAAAAGGTAAATGATCTATCTTTTGTTTCATCGCGCTTTATTGATAATATTGTTGAAGTATGTTTGTGAGATTTTTCCATGTTTTACCATTGTGAATGTTAGTCAAACTTTGCTTGACCACGTGGCGAACACGACCGGTTTCGACACCATGAGGTAGACCCACTACCCAACGATTGTTTCTCCTATGTGTAGTATTGCAGACCAGTGGCTGTACCGGAGAATATGTATATTGTTAATTACTTCTTCATGTGTTTAGTTTAGCCATGATGTGTATATGTATAGGAAGTATGTTGGAGATCTTAGTGGATCCAGAGAGTAGAAAATTTTCGTCGCCTATATATATATATATATATATATATATATATATATATATATATATATATATATATATATATATATATATATATATATATATATATATATATATATATATATATATATATATATATATATATATATATATATATATATATATATATATATATATATATATATGAGTGGAGCTATCGCTGAGGGCTGTTTCTGCCATCAGTGAGACGCTCTGCACACCCTTAGTATACACGGTGTTGCAGAAATTCGTCTCATATTTTGCAGACGAGCAGGCATTGTTGGCCCGAAACAGAAGGAAGACCATTAAGAGTCCACCCTGACATTCAGCCTGCAGTGGAGCATCGAGCACTGAGCTACGATAGCCCAACAGTCTGCCAGCCAGGATAAGACACCACCACAACACCGCTCATCGACTAAACAGCTAAGTGCTAACGAAATCGTGCACCAAAACTGCTCTAGAAGGACTGTGCAATAGACCGCTTTTCCAGAATACTGAACAGTATGACAGAAAGCAGTATTAGCCCTATGATGAGACAGTAGCTGCATAGACCCATCAAGGAGCGAACTATTCGAAGTGATATTTGGACATTTAAGTTAGTATATGGTTTAGAAGATTTTGTATAGAGTAGAGGAAATAAATGTGTGATATTTACTGTTAACAAGTGGCTGGACTACCTATGTTTCATAGCCATGTGAGAGCTAGTGTGTCAGTGAATCTCTTACCATTTTCTCCCTATCTCTATAACCTCAGCCTAGCACAGACCTAGCTAAACTTATAAATGTATGAAGATTAGTCACAGGGTGATTTAACTAGCCGATCCCCACAGACGAAAGACGAGTGGGTAATAGCCATCCATTGTGCAGAGCCCAGCAACAATAGACCCACCGTCACAAGGAAGAGAGTTCCAATTTGCCGAGAGAGAGAGAGAGAGAGAGAGAGAGAGAGAGAGAGAGAGAGAGAGAGAGACAGACAGACAGAGACAGAGACAGAGCCAGAGACAGAGAGACAGAAAGGGAAAGCGTTTTGACCTGGGACAACTATATTGTAAATGTTTAGAACCACGTGCTTCCACCACAACTCTGCTAACAATACTACATAGGATTATTTTCCTTCCTTGTACACAGCAGAAGTAAGAGAATGCATTGTATGTACATAGAAAGCACTATATACATATACATATAATACTGATGGCATTTTTACTCATACGGCGCCTCATACAGAAGACCTATTGTAGGCTTCACTTCCTCAATCCATGGTGTTACCAAAGAGCTTATTACGGAAAGAGGGGGAACTTCCATTATGTCCTATAAAAGAATGCGAGACGCTCTCACGGATTATTTCCCTTTGCTTGGGCTGGCTATATTTCATCATCTGCTATATGAATGATCTGTGCGTGGTAACTTATTGAGCCTATGCCATTGCAAAAGAACATTTTTATGGCAACGTTTGACCGATGGGTTGCACTCTCCGGTGTTCCTAAAACCTTGCAGGGTATTATTGACCTAGTGTTGGGTGAACAATTTCTAGAAAGTGTTTCTAGTGATCTAGCGACTTTCATTAGAGAAAGAAACTTGGTAACACTAGATGATATGGTACAAGCTGCCGAGAGATAAAGATTAGCCAGACCGGGTAAAGTACTTGCTAGAAAAGCTTCAACATCAGTATTTGGCGCTGTAGGCGACATTGATGACACAGCTGATGCTAATGCGTTTGCCATGCACTATAGGTCCAATAACTTCCGTGGGCGCTACCATAGAGTTAGGGCGGGTCAACAACAACAGAGAGAAGACCTAAATCGTACACTAGTGATAGCTCACCTAAATATAACAATCGTGGGCGAGGTCAGGGTTCCTATAATACTTCTTCAGGTGAACAAAAACCATACAATGGCAGTACTTCACCTAAATTTAACCATCGGGGTCGTGGACGTGGTTCATACAATACTAGTAATGAAAACTGCCTGCTCTGCAAGGGTTGGGGCCACTTTGCAAAGGATTGTCCGCTTAGACATAGCAGTAATCCTTGTTCGGTTTGTGGTGTTGGTGGACATGTTAGAAAATCTTGTCCTTTTATTTTAATTGAGACAAAACAATCAGAAAATCAGTCCACTGGTAATGCAGTTTCTCCTACGGACACAGAGATCGTCTGTTCCATTTTTGAAGATTCCATGGGACATATTGTACTTGAGAAAGGTACTGTTAATGGCATCCCTTGTTCTGTTCTCAGAGATACTGGTGCTTCCATTTGTGGCGTTAGGAAACGTTTGATTTCTGGTGACCAGTATATCACAGGTACAATTCGCTGCAAAACATTTGGTGGGGAGATACATGTTTACAAGCGTGCAAAAGTCACGGTGTCTACTCCATATTTTCAAGGTGAGCTAGTTTGCTGTGTGCTTGAAGACCCTGTCGCAGACATTATTATTGGCAACATAAAGGGTTTGACTACTCCAAAAGAAGGCATTAGTTCTGCAGTCACTACACGTGCTCAAGCTGAACGCGAGGCCATTCCTCATATCCCATTGATTAAAGTTGCAGATGAGTTGCAGGTTACACGACAGAACTTGATGAAATTTCAAAACGAAGATTCTTCGCTGGCACCATACTTTCAATTGGCTGATTCTGGTGAGAGAAGATCTGCTGGATCTGGAAATGTTTACTATTTTTTGAAAAATGGCATTTTGTACAGAGAGTACAGGGATAAAAAAAAGAAACCTTACATCAAATTGTTGTTCCTACAAGATTACGTCCTAGCCTACTTCCTCTTGATCGTCACAAAACTGCTTTTGCAACACACATGGGATTATACCAATGGGTAAGAATGCCATTTGGCCTAGTTTCCGCCCCAGCTGTATTCGCACGAATGATGAGGAGTCTCCAGTTAGACCAGAAGTCCTCCCTGAATTGTTTTGATGATGTGCTAATACACAGTCAGACATTCCGCAGTCATCTGGTACATGTCAAAGATGTTCTTATAAAACTTAAACAGTTTCAATTGACTGCCAGACCTTCCAAAGTAACCACAGGCTTCAAAAGTATTGAATTTCTTGGACATGTAGTTGGAAAAAGTGTGCTGAAGCCCGAAGACAAGAAAATTAAAAAGATTCTTGCGATTCCGACACCTACAACTAAGAAGCAAGTTCGTGCTCTTTTGGGACTCCTGAGCTTCTATAGACGCTACATTCCACATTTTGCCACTTTGACAGCTCCAATTTCTAATTTGACAAAAGAGTCAAAAGCTCGTACAATCACATGGACACCTGAGTGTGAGGATGCTTTAAAGTCCATCAAGTTGGCTTTTTCCTCGGCACCCGTTTTACGGTTGCCAAGATTGTCAGACCAGTTTACTTTGCGTACTGATGCTAGTTCAGTAGGCTTGGGTGCTGTCCTATTGCAAGATTTTGAAGGAATTTTACATCCTGTCTGTTTCGCTAGCAGAAAGCTTCTGGATAGAGAGCGCAGGTACAGCACTATCGAAAGAGAGTGTTTGACAATAGTCTGGTCCATCAGCAAATTCTCAAAGTTCCTTTAAGGTTCTAATTTCATTTTGCAGACAGATCACAAACCACTCACATACTTACAAACAAGTAAGTTTAAGAATTCTAGAATTATGAGGTGGTCTCGGTCCTTGCAAGAGTACTGTTTTGAGATTGAACCACTACCAGGTACCCAAAACGTTTTTGCTGATTTGCTTTCTCGTGCTGATCTTGAACAGTCGTTACCGTAAATTGATTTCCAGCCAGTAAATTTTATAAAACCTTTTTTTTTTAAATTTACAGTTCAGCGTTGTTCTAAATTTGTGATTTCGCCTTCCTAAAAAGAAACCTTTTTCTTTAGGATGGGGGTAATGTCACGGATCGCTTGCCATACTTTTATTTTAAAAGCCTCGAGGTGAGCCGAGCCAATGAAATATTAGAGCAATAGACAGCTGACCGGTTTTAGCGGGAATCGATGAGTGCGACGAGATCGATTGACCGAATAACATGTCAGCGACTCGCTCCCGGAAGGAAAATGATGCTTAACGTCCTATTGCATCAGCGTTAAGGACGATCACCACGTCGCCACCCTGACAACAATGAACATCATCATTATATCAAAAAAAGATCCTACGGATCCTACTTGCTGTTTTATACAGGTATTTAAATATTGTTTAAATATTATTAGTCAAATTACTGTAAAATGTTTTATGTGTAATTCTTGGGGTTTTGTTAATTCAATGTAACCAAGAAGATGAAATTTTGTTGTAATTTCATATTGTCAGTGAGTGAATTCACAGTAGAGTAATGTAAAGAAATGTAAAGAATAAGTGTTAGGGTATTCACCATTACGCATTATAACTGGGGCTGAAGTGATTGTTAGAATAGCCGAGTGATGCGTGAATGTGTGAATGACTGATAAACAATTATACGTGACTCAGATATTAAGACACATGAATGTGTTGAGGAATAATTTATACGTGACATAACTGGAAAATGCGACCTATTGAGACCGGGCAGTGAATTGACATTAAAGTTGTGGAAACGTAAGGAAGATAACGTGACTAAACGTAAAGGAGGACAAACAAGGAGAGAGTGAGTGAAAAAGAGAATAACTGACTTTGGTAATTAATAAACTTTCTCTTAAACTACAGCTTCCTATCCTAGGACCAATATCCGGGATGTACCTCCCCACGCTGGGCTAGGAGGGCAGCTGCAGCTGAGCTGAAACCCCCCCCCCCCCCCCCCCAGGTCTGCACGCGTGGATTATGACGGTGCCGATGTCAGAACGGGATCTGATGGCCACCGTAGACTCCAGAGCATGGTAACCGAGGAGCAGGTTGAATCCCATCGCTTCTACTTGTGAGTCTTATTAGACTGAGCACTCAAAGAGAGGCCAGTCCTTCAGATTGTCAATCTGCAGTCAAGTTGGCGTTGCTTTAATACGCCTATGTGAAATACATGAACAAGGTACTTTTATAGGCCTAGATTTATGTGAGACATGAGTCATGGAACATTCTAAGTATGCTCTAAATGAGATAATATAGTCACAGAACTTTCAGTATGAATGATATGTGTGTAATTGATATGTGTGATAATTGATTGTGTATAAGTTAATTGAATAGTGAACGGGGCAGAGAGGCCAAAAATGCAAGTAGCTTTCTTTGTCCTGAATGAGTGTGAATGAACGACAGATACGAAAGAACATATGCACACAACATAATTATGGAGTCAGATAAATAAGCAAACAAGCATTTAATTAGTTTAATTCATGAACACCCATTCCTGACAAGCTTCAACCATATTTTATACAGTATTTGTATTTCTAGAAATTTTAATTCAAAATTTAACTGTACACATTCCCTCAAGTCATTTGTAAACCAGATTCCGAGTATTTTATATGTCTCTGGGTTCCAGTTCATGTGCAGATGATGATTGTAGACAGTACGAGAATTTATTTTACTTCCTAACCAGATCGCGCTACTTTTTTCTGTATTTAAAGCTAGGCCAGAGACAGAGCTAAAATATTCAATATTATTAATGGTTTGCTTAAATGAGTTTTCGCCGCCTTCTAACATAATTTTCGTATCATCCGCATATTGGCAAATTTTATTTTTATTTTCTTTAATTTTAATTCCCTTTATCTCCTTATTCTGTCTGATCATAATTGCTAAAATCTCTACACACATAATAATAAATAACATGAGATCGGGTCTCCCTGCCAACAGCCCCTCTGCACACGAAACCAGTATGTTAGGCCCCCATTCACTGTCACAGAAGACTTAATATTATTATAAAAAGTACCTATCCATCTACAAAAGTCATGGCCACATCCAAAAGCTTCTAACACCTTAAACATACACTTCCAACTTAACGAATCAAAGGCCTTTTCAAAGTCAAGGCAAAGCAGAAGACCAGGTTAATTATATGTGTGCAGAAAATCAATAATATCATAGATTAAACGAATGTTATCTCCTATATATCTATCATGCATAAATCCAGTCTGATCTTCAATAATGATAGAAGGTAACTCTAACTTAAGTCTATTAGAAATACATGATGAACCAATTTTATATACTACACTTAGTAAAGAAATAGGTCTCCAATTTTTAATGAACTCCCTAGGTCTATCCCCTTTCGGTATGCAAATAATCACTCCCTCTTTCTGTGTTGAAGATAACTCTCCTTTCCTAAACCCTTCATTGAGCTATCTAACTACGAAACTACCAAAGCTACGCCGAAAAAATTAAAAAAAAAATCTACAGTAAAACTATCGCTACCCGGACTCTTCCTGTTGGGCGTTGTTTTTCAGAGCTAGGGATGCTTCTTCTAATTTTATTTCCCCCTCTAAGGAGATTTGTTCGTCCTCTGTTAACGTCGGAAGAACATGAACAATATCATTGATTTCAACCTGTTCCACTTCTCTTTCAGAATATAAATTTGAATAAAATTAATTAACTTCCGTAGCAATATCTTTTTCATTCGTTATAATAGTTCCATTTTTATCCAATGTAGATATTCTCTTATTAACGTAATTTCTGTTTTCTAATGAACAAAAATATGAAGTTATTTTTTCTCCGTCAGCAATCCACCTATCTCGTGAACGAAACAACACCCCCTCCATTCTTTTTTCCCTTAATGAAACTAATTCTACTTTACTGTTAGCTAATTCAGTTTTTTCTAAATCACTCAATTTCTCTCTCTTTTCTAAACATTCTATCAAATTATCCAAGTGCAGTTCTTTTTCGTTGTTCATCCGTTTTTTCATTATTGCATAAGCTAATGTCTGTTCTCTGATTTTCATTAATAAGGTATCCAAAAACAGTTGATCATCTATTATACATTGCAACTCAGTAAAGGGGGCGGAACCCAGGTTTTCACGTAAATAGGGAGCAGCAGCATACTCCTCAATAACATATTTAATAACTGTATTAATTTCATTAACATAATTATATTTTATCCATAAGCAAAGAACTGTTAAACTTCCAGAGCCCTGGTTTCTTGTCTACTTTCATAACACCTACTGACATAGATATTAGAGAGTGGTCTGTTCTGTACCCGGGGTGTATGTCGGCATCGACAGAAAACTTCAATAACGATTCTGACAATAAGAAAAAAATCTAAGAGGCTTTGCTGTAATGGACTACCTCTACGCCATGTTACATTACATCACATAATTGTGGTTTTAGGTCCAGCGGACTCTTCCGAGCCAAATCAGGACCGGACAACCCCCGATCCGCATAAAAGATCTGCTGAAACAACCCTAGTGGGAAAACTGAATGCCCTCCACCAGCCAGTCACTTTACAATAAAGACATCCCACGCAGGGGACGCTGAGGCTGCACTCTAATTTATCGAACCCCCGTTTACAAAAACAAAATAGAATACAAACATCATTATAAATTATCAACAAAACACATACATATAAAATGCCTACATTGCTAAATAATAACACCATAGGAAGCCCCTACGCCATGTAAACCGCTTTAGCTCAGGATTAAGTTCTCTCCATATTTCTATCAAGTCTAGGTCAATCATCATCGCATGAACTTGCTCTTGAGCTTTACTATTATTATTATGTTTGTACTTACAATAATCTAAAGAAAAGTTTTGCACTAAATTCCAGTCACCTCCAATGATCATATGGTCAAATCTGAGCTCCAAAATACGCCGTTTTAAATCAGTATAGAAGTCTGGGTCCTCCCTATTGGGACCATACAAACTTGTAATCAAAACCTCTTTATCCATTATTTTTACAAAAATAATAATATAATTCCCGTCTAACCCCGTAAGGACTTTATTAACTGTAAACTCTATATTATTATTAAATAACACAGCTACACCTCGGGAATTAGAACTAAATGAAGCAAAATAACCATTATAGCCCCACTCAGCCCTTATGTATTTTTCTAACTTAGGGTCAAGGTGGGTATCTGTGTCATAAATAAGCCTTTGATCTCAAATAATGAAACACATCACGACTCATCTTGGAGTCTGCAAGACCCTGACGGTTCATGGACATCACCGTTATATTGGCACCCATCTAAACATGTGAGGAAAAATAAAATAGTTGAAACCCAGAGACACAAAAAGAAAAGCAAAATCTTAGAGGAGTTGAGCATAATAACATACTAAAAAGCCAATTTCAAACACTAAACGCAACTGTAGAGTACTGACCGAACAGTTCACACTCTGAAAAAACATGTATTTAGGCTTCATGACCAAATTGAGAAAAAAACAACAACAAACAAACAAGCAAAAAATCTAAAGAAGAAATAACACAAATGAAGACACCAAATGCAGTATATACAGAGTCAATCTGAAAGCAAGGCGATGGCAGTCAACAAAATCAACGAAAGGCAATAACTTTAGTCATATATTACATTACATTACATTATTATTGCTTTAGGTCCAGCGGACTCTTCCGAGCCAAATCAGGACCGGACACCCCCTGATCCGCATAAAAGATCTGCTGAAACAACCCTAGTGGTAAAACCGAAAGCTCTCCACCAGCCATTCACTTTACAATAAAGACATCCCACGCAGGGGACGGCTGAGGCTTCACCCCAACTTATCGAACCCCCGTTTACAAAAACAAAATAGAATACAAACATCATTATAAATTATCAACAAAACACATACATATAAAATGCCTACATTGCTAAATAATAACATCATAGGAAGCCCTAGTAACCACCGGGCAGAAAGCGTCCAATATTTCCAAGCTGATCCAACAGACCTCATACACAAACAAGGAGTCTTGTCCCGGAAGAGTTTTCAAGAAAAAAGGTAGGAGACTGGTCTTGCGAAGAAGACGATAGTATAGCAGATTGATAGAAAAGAGCAGGAGTGAGAAAGAGCAAATGAGAAAGACAGCGACAGTGGGAATTTCCAGAAAGTGGGGATACTATTTATACTAAAACCCCCGGCACCCCAACGGGGGTTAGTCATATATTACAGAGCATACTGTCATAAGAACTACAAATATGTATGACCACACCGTGGCCGAGAACGTGAGAAACAAAACAAATAAACACACAAAGAATAATAGTGGTAATTATAATAAAAAGATAAAGAGAGGGAGTGAGAGAGAAAGAGGGAGAGGGTTTGCGGGAGAGAAAGAGGAAGGGAGAGAGAGAAAGAAAGAGAGGGTTTAGAAATATGAAGTAACAGAGCAACAATATATATATATATATATATATATATATATATATATATATATATATATATATATATATATATATATATATATATATATATATATATATATATATATATATATATATATATATATATATATATATATATATATATATATAATATAGAGAGAGAGAGAGAGAGAGAGAGAGAGAGATATATATATATATATATATATATATAGAGAGAGAGAGAGAGAGAGAGAGAGAGAGAGAGAGAGAGAGAGAGAGAGAGAGAGAGAGAGAGAGAGAGAGATACCCCCTTGTTTTTGGGTACCCCCACTATAATTCCATGTAATTTCATCACTTGTAGACGGACCGCTAACCCTAACCCTAACCCGTTTCGAGCGGAATATGTGTAGCACTGCCTTACCCTACCCGTCGAGGCACTGCCTTACCCTACCCGCCGGGTCCCAGATCGTTTTCTGGGAGCCGCCTTGGATCCGGGAACTTAGCCGGGTTCCCAGATCCAAAGCCGGGTACCCAAATGACCGGTTGGAGACTTTGTAAGCCTGGTTTGTGGGTACTTGTATAAGGATATCCATAGTTACTAGTTTATAAAACTAATCATAATATATATTTTACACAGTTATTTGATTAAACATTTTCTATTAAATAAACCAACTTTTACACTTCAGTCAAAAAAGGTGAGTAGAGTGATACAAAATGTACGGTATGAAAAATAAACAACAACAAAGGGCAGTCAAATTGCAATAAAAAATAGCACCTGTGCCATTTATAAATGTCAACTATTACATTTCAAAGACGTCTAAAATCCTCGGAGCAAATGCCTTGCATGCGGTGACTTAGTGGAATAAATTCTGTAACTAACTGTACTATATTCTGTACTATATACGGAATGCAGCAACATGGAGTAGGCAATGCAAACCAAAGTTATGAATACATATTAAATACGTTTTTATATGTATACCATTACAACATCGAATCATATTAGTATAAACAGTTACATTTACAAGAGAGGGAGAAAGGGACACAATTAGAAAGAGTAGCAATAACAAAATTATTGGTAACTACCTCTTTGTAAAAAGCTTGCTCATAGACAACACATACAAGTAATCAACCAGCGATCAAAAACATTAAATAAAAAGGTAGAAGAGAGAGAAGAAAAAGAAGAACAACAACAGCTTTAAAAATAGGAGAGAGAGAGAGAGAGAGAGAGAGAGAGAGAGAGAGAGAGAGAGAGAGAGAGAGAGAGAGAGAGAGAGAGAGAGAGAGTTTAGGAATTTTCAAATAAATCTAGCAACATTATACACAGTTACTTATTTCTAAACCTAATCATAATGCATATTTACACAATTATTTACTTAACAATTTTCTTAAATCAATTATTACACTTCAGTCAAGAAATTAAACAGCTTGATACGAAACGTACAGTATAAAAAGTAAATTATATGATGGAAACACATTCAAATATAAATGTTAACACTTACTACAAAACGATATTTTTTAAAATAAAATTTTCTTTTTTTTATCATTGATGTTTTTAATAAAATCGGGTACAATCAGGAACAATCCCACAATCATAACACATCAAAGGCAAAAGGAAAAAAAAACATATTAAATGAAATGTTGCACAATTCCAAAACCTAATCACGAAGTGTTTTTTTCTTTACTTCATGATGACTAAAGGGGGATAAGTGGAGGAGGAAATCCTAACCAACTGTTCCAATTCAGTCAATGTGAAAAGGAGGTAAGACAGAGAGAAAGTAGGAAGAAGAAGAAGAAGAAGAAGAAGAAGAAGAAGAAGAAGAAGAAGAAGAAGAAATAGATAGGAATTAGTGCTGCTGGTAAAACTACATCAGCATCAAATAAAAAACAAAAACCAGAAAGAGAGAATTATGTGAGGGAAGGAGGGAGAGAGAGAGAGAGAGAGAGAGAGAGAGAGAGAGAGAGAGAGAGAGAGAGAGAGAGAGAGAGAGAGAGAGAGAGAGAGAGAGAGTTTCGCATAGTCCATGCTTTTCTTATGTGGCTCTGTGCAATAATTATAGTAATAATTATAGTAGTAGAATAGTACATTTTAAATATACAAAATATTACCATCTTGGTATATTACACAAACACAAGAGAAATCAACAATAAAAGGAAATTTGACACTTTTATATGAATTATTATTACACATTAAATGAAGTCAACGCCGTCATCAAAAGACCTATGAGTAATTACATTTTCAAAATAACAAAAGAAAGTTAACATAAATATTAAATTTAAAAAAAGACATACACAGAGAAGAAGAGAGAAATTTGGATGGAGGGATAGCAAGAGAGGGGGAGGGGGAAGAGAGAATCAAGAATCAAGAAGAATCAAGAATTTATTCAATAAGGTCATAGCCCCATATGAAGGTGTTACATTACATTACATGATTGTTGCTTTAGGTCCAGCAGACTCTTCCGAGCCAAATCAGGACCGGACAACCCCTGATCCGCATAAAAGATCTGCTGAAACAACCCTAGTGGTAAAACTGAATGCTCTCCACCAGCCAGTCACTTTACAATAAAGACATCCCACGCAGGGGACGCTGAGGCTGTACTCTAATTTATCGAACCCCCGTTTACAAAAACAAAATAGAATACAAACATCATTATAAATTATCAACAAAACACATATAAAATGCCTACATTGCTAAATAATAACATCATAGGAAGTCCTAGTGACCACCTGGCAGAAAGCGTCCAATATTTCCAAGCTGATCCAACAGACCTCACACACAAATAAGGAGTCTTGTCCCGGAAAAGTTTTCAAGAAAAAAGGTAGGTGACTGGTATAGCGAAGAAGAAGATAGTATAGCAGATTGATAGAAAAGAGCAGAAATGAGAAAGAACAAATGAGAAAGACAGCGAAAGTGGAAATTTAAAGCACTAAATTTCCAGAAAGTGGGGATACTATTTGTACTGAAACCCCCGGCACCCCAACGGGGGTATATGAAGGGGTAAGCACATTACAAAAATAACACATCGGTATAACAACAATGAGATAACATCTTATTGAGATACTTCTCTCAAACGCTTAAATGCAAAACACAGATACAGAGCTAGATTTCGTAATACTGTCATACTTTGTGTAGAGAGAAGTAAGCTTAATTGGACAGCAGAAAGATACCTATAATAGTTAGGTAAGATTAAATCGCTTCTTAAATCACTCAGGCATGGAAAACAGAGAACAAAATGGACTTCATCTTCCCAAGCTAGACCGCATAGACGGCATAGCGAATTGTGATAGGTTACATTCTTAAATTTATATGCATGAACCGCAATACTTGACACACCACAACGAAATTTTATCAGTGCATTCTTTACATAATTATTCACATCTAGAAATATATAAGCTTCCGTGTTATTTGTTGATTTAAATGTTCTATAAAAAGACATACTATTACTCTGCTGTAGATGTGCTTCCCACTCTTGCCACCTGCAATCTGTTCGTCTTTGTTTAAAACATCTCAGGAAAGCATTAATACAACCAACCCCCTGATTTTCCCAAACGTATAAGAAACCATAGCTACCCAAACACATCCGTACTCTTGATGCCCAAGTAACTTTACCTCTACTATCTAAATTATAGAGCATTGTGTAACATTTAGCAGGGAGACGGTTTACATCCATACGGACTAATCTCAGCCAATATCGAATACAGGCAACATAGGAATTTACATACAAAGGAAATCTTCCTAATTCACCATACACAATATCGTTTACAGTACTGCTGTGTACATTTAGAAACCTTTTCATGGCGAACCGATGTACCTTTTTTATTTCTTTACCCTTGTCAAACCCCACAATTTCTGCACCATATTGTACAATTGGTTGCACCTGTGCATCAAACAATTTTAAACAGATGTCAAAAGAATTATTTTGGAATTTATACATACTACATAATACATTTATAACAGCTTTTTTGGACCTAGACATCAAATCTTTACAGGCAAAGCTAAAGCTCAGTCTTGTGCTAAAATACCAAGATATTTATATGCATTCTCAACCAACACTCTCTCTTATCTATAGAACCAACTTTCCCTCGCTCCCAAATATCCACCATTTCTAAATTATTCTAGTCTTGCCCATATTCACTTTTAATTCTGGACGTGTTGCTGCAAGGTGTACATTATTTAATTGAGTCTGCAAACCAACAGCTGTTTCAGCCAACAAAACAATATCATCAGCGAAGAGTAAAATAAACAACTCAATCAAATCAAAATTAATAGTGAAACCATGTTTACCATTCTGCATTATTTCAAGTGCTAATTCATTAATAAAAAGAGAAAACAAAATTGGACTACACACATCTCCCTGTTTTACCCCTCTAGTACACTTTATAAAGTCAGTAAAATTTGTACCACATCTCATTTTGGCCTTTAAATCAGTATACAATTTTCCTGAAATACCATCTTTTAACAGAACAGGCCACAATAATTTCCTAGAAATGGAGTCAAATGCTTTCTCAAAATCTACAAAAGCGACGTATAATTTTCGATGTTGTATCAGTTGTTTCTGGACAGCAGCCATAAGAGTAAAAATATGATCAATCCTAGAGTATTCTTTCTTAAATCCAGCTTGATATTCCCCTGTAATATTATTCTGTGAGACCCATAGCTGTAGGCGACTGTTAATAATTGTGCCATATAATTTACTAGTAACACTGCATAGAGAGATACCTCGGTAATTTTCAGGTAGATTTGCATCACCTTTCTTAAATAACGGTACGATCACAGATTCCTTCCATTCCTCAGGGTAAATACCATTATCAAACAATTGTTTTAATAATTCCACTAAGAAATCTATAACACTGCTTCCAGCATATTTAAAACATTCGCCAATAAGCCCGTCTGGTCCAGGAGATTTAACACGCTTTAACTTTCCAATAGCTTGTAAGACTTCCTCTCGTGTAATTAGTCCGTCTAAAACTTCTTCATAACCTTGAACAAAGTCTGGGTCCCCACCTAAATGTTCATCATCCATATCTAAAACAGCATTTAAATGTTCATACCATGCATCGATAGTAATGTCATTTTTTGGCTAAGTTCGTCTGCCAAACAATCTACTAATTTCTTGCCAAAACACCTGCTGGTTGCCTATCGATGAAATCAATTTATTGAACAGACTATCATTAAACAACTTCTTTTTTCTACATATGAAATTCTTATATTCCCTACGTGCTCTACAGTAGCTTTGTATGTTTTCACAAGAAGGATGTTTTCTAAATTGTCTAAGTAATTTTCGTACATTTCTCCTTTCATCCGAACACTTCCTATCAAACCATGCACAATTGCTCGTCTCGCCAACAGTAAGTCTCCTCTTCATACACTCAGCTTTTTCCTTGACAAAATTATTAAATACTTCAATCGCTTCATTTATATTAAGATCAAGCAAGTTCAAGGCTCTTTGAAAAACAGAATTTGCTTCATCAGAATTCATACTTGCTTTAAACTTCTGGCCTAAATCATAATTCCACTGAAACCTTTCAATATACTGTGGTGATGTATTTTTAACGCTAGAATCATCAACAAAAATAGGCCTATTAGTGAAAGAAACAACACATTCTATAGGCATGTGATCAGATTCTATTTTATCAACTACATTCAAAGTACAATTTAGAGGAGAAAATCCAGTACATCTAAAGACGCCACAAAGTATTCATTGACACTACTGCCTGTATCGGAGATAAATGTGTAGCGGCATTGAAGGTCGCCATTACATAATCCATTAAGCATACATATTCCCAATGTCCTACACATTTGTAGAAGCCTTTTGCCATACATGTAATTATTCAAAACAGTATCTTCTGACTGTCTAACAAAAACAGGAGTATCATCGCTATTACAATAATGGTACACGTTATCTGTATTCCAAAACTCTGGAACGAGATTAGACGTCCTCCCATTTATGACCCCACACAACAATATATCAACATTACTCAAAGTCATTACAGTGCTTGCAGTACAATCCTCAAAAGTGGTTACACCGTTATCAACATCATATAAATGTAATAAGGAGAACATTCTGGATGAACATATGTACACACAAACAAAACATCTTTACTCGCATCAAAGAGTTTCTTATTTATAACTAGTGGTTTTGTACCCTGGCAAGCCAGGGTACACAGGTTGCTGTTTAAAATGTAGACAGAGAGACAACTGTTGTCTGCGAGTTTCATTTGGACGATGATACCTCCCCATATCCCCCTTGATACCTCCCCATACTTCCCCCCCCCCCCTGATATCTCCCCGTCCCCCCCATGATGCCTCACCATACCCCCTTGATACCTCCCCGAACCCACTTGATACCTCCCCATACCCCCTTGATACCTTCCGTACCCCCCTTGTAACCTACCTGTAGCCCCCTTTTACCTACACGTACCACCCCATCCCGATCCTTGGTACTACTACTACTACTACTACCACTACTACTACTACTACTACTAATATTAATAATATTGAATATAGAATAATACAAATAGAAATCATAAAAAACACCAAGGTTTTAAAAAAATTGATATAAGATATAATAATAATAATAATAATAATAATAATAATAATAATAATAATAATAATAATAATAATAATAATAATATTAGTTTATAAATAATAATAATATTAATTAATAATAATAATAATAATAATAATAATAATAATAATAATAATAATAATAATAATAATAATAATAATAATAATAATAAATTAAAGTTAAAAAGCCTAAATTAAAAAGAAAAATATCCATATTGTTAAAAAAAAAAAAAGGCCCGCATGAGGTTCGAACTTGGGTCGACCTGCACGGTAGCCGAATGTTTTACTAAGTAAGCTACCAAGGCTTCCTAGCAAGACTATCAATTTTTTGGTCTATATGGGAAAACATGCTGAAACCTCAATTTGATTTTTAATGGAAGCGCGCGGAATGAGGCTATTGCAGTTTGTGGACATTGTGTTTATTTATTTATCTCAGAAACGGTTAAACGTTTGGTAAGGAAATGTCGGCTATAACGATTTCGCTGGTTTTGAGCACACAGCAGGCCGATTTGCAGCGCCCAGCACCTGCCCAGATCAGCGTCCATACCGGACAAACTTTATAGTAGAGGCGAAGAAGGACTTCCGGCTAAGCAATTTATATATATATATATAGATAAAGTGCATAATATGTTGATTTGACTTACCGCAAGCACTATCAAGTTTCTTAATATAAGAGAGGAGACTCTTTCTAATCATTACAACTAATCCGCCAGATCGTCTCCCCTGTCTAGTAAACCTCAAAGCAGGTTTAACAAAAAGAGCAAAATCATAAATTATGATGAAAATCTTTAACTGGAAACAACGAATTTGATATCTTTGGAATCGTCTTAAGAAGACCTATATGCTAATACAAATCTTAGTTCATTTTCTTGCACAACAACATCGTTTTTCGTCTTCATATTCAGTAGAGCGGCCTGTGCCCCACACTAGGTGAGCTCCTCTCGCGTGTGTGTGGATTTTATACATGCTTTTTTATACTCTGATGTGATGTTCGTTATTATTTCTTATGATGTTCCACTTATTTTTTTAATCTCTTGTTTTAATATTTGTTTAAATATTTATTCTTGTATGTTTTAGTGTGCGCGTGTGAACCCTTAGAGCAGACTTTGGTTTTGCGCTTGAGAAAATGAATTATTATTATTATTATTATTATTATTATTATTATTATTATTATTATTATTAAATATAATGTATAATCTAGACATCTACGCAAACTGCCAGTAATCATTAAACATAATTAGGCTTATTATCGGTCTTCAAGCCATAGGCCTACAGCGCAGCAGATTACAAAATTGCAGACACGTGAGTTCATTCATGCATAAACTGGGTCTTGACAGCCATTAAACAAATTACAATAATTAATAATAGTAATACAATTCTTGATATTTATTACAACAGTTTAAACAATTAATGAATTAATACATAAATACTAACGCTCGGATATCTATCTATCTATCTATCTATCTATCTATCTATCTATCTATCTATCTATCTATCTATCTATCTGTCTATCTATCTATCTATCTATCTATCTTTCTTTCTAAAACGTGAGCAGGTTTTGGCGACACAAATGCTATCGGAGAGTAGCAGATCTATTGATCTGTAGTAGCGTCTGCTACAGCTATGAACCCATTCTCAAGGGAGGTAAGCCATGAAGTGATTTGTAAGCGTTATATGGGCGTGTTCCGTTGGGGTATAGTCTGTGATACAATACAGTCATCGTTGTATCGGAAGATTGGATTGGTCTGTTCTCTCATGTAATCCGGTAACAAAAAACACATTGTTTATTATAAAACACATCAGCCAAGAAACTTTTTTCTACAACCCTGCTTCAACCAATACAAGAAACACGCACGTCAAGTATGCCTGGCATGACTTTAGCACCTGGAATCGAGCATTCGTAGATTTTGGATCAAATCCATAATACAAATACAATGACACTTGTTACAGATAATATTATTTACATGTTAACATTTACAAGTAATTGTGGTAGATCTATTTCCAACATATCTGCTGTTTGATAAAAGGGGTAAGTACCATGCACTTTGTCTTTAAGTCATTCCTGCGTACTTTATTTATTTTTTATTTTTTTTTATTTTTTGCCTTGTGAAGTTTTGTGTATGCGTCAGCCTCTGGACTGTCGTCATTTGAGTAAGGATGAAGTGCGTCGTAAGGGTTTTCACGAATGACCTCATATACATTAATCTCACTTTCCATGACAGGCGTAAGTTGTTCGGGGTTGGGTGTGGTGTCCAGAGTTTCATCTTCCATTCTTCTTGCTGTGTTGGTTACTTGTGTCATTTGATGAGCTCCTGAATAGTGAAAGGCAAACATCAGACGGATAACGCAGATTAGGTTAGTGTCATATCAATATTGAATAACAACACGTGTTATTTCACAGATATGATTAAACTGTGTCTCATGTGAAACCTCTGGTATTATTATTTTAAGTTTACTGTCTTTGAATATTATTTAATATTTGAACACACATATCATCAAAGCGACGGAAACGTAAGTTTACTCTTTTTTGTGGGAAAAGCCCAGAAGCCTCAGTGCAGGGCCACAGAAATCAAGGTAAAAATATCGCACACCAACCTACACATGAAACACTATTGGTGGTACAAATGATATAATGTCAATGCCGGTTATTTGTGATGGTCAGAGTATACACTGACTGTGTTCTCTGCTTTTCAAATATTCTCCTTTTAATATGATTTAGTTTCATAATAGTATGGATTAATTGTAAAAGCATGTGATAAAATAAACGGCCACTTACTGTTCTGAGAAATGTTCTCATCATCAGCCTTTCTGTCCACCATTTCTCTGCTGTTGTTTCGTCCTGCTGTACGGCGTTTCCAGCTACCACCAAATTGTTTCAAATGAAATAATTGGTAGGTTACACATATTTCAAAAGATATAACGGGTTGTTTATAATATGGAAGGTACAAAAGGGGTAACACACACTTAGGGGAGTGAATCTGGAGCAAAGATTATGCATTCACTCGCACTCCTTAGATTCACATGCGTAGGTACAGAATATTTGTGATCTGTACAGCCGGTTTCCAAAACTGTATATTAAAGTGAAGAAACATATAATTATAAGAACCAAACATGAGAACAATGTATCTGACTAAGAGGTCAAAGTACTTAAAAGTGTATACAGAAGGATGACAACACAACTCGTTGTAGTTAAAATCAATCCTAGAGATTTTTTTTTTAATGTAGGCTGCCAAAAGTACAATACAAAGGTTAAGAATCATGATGTAGGCTTCTCAGCAATGGTTTAAATACGCTATAAATTTTAAAAACCAAACAAACATAAAAGCTTACTATTTAGAAAGCATTAAAAAAATTCAGACTGTCAGTCATGAAATTTTTTACAAAATTTATTTCCCAAAATCAGACTACCAGTCGTTAAAAAAACTAAACTATTTAGTTATTTCCAAACATCAGACAGTAATTAAATAAACAAAACTAGTTATTTCCATGCAAAAAAAAGCAAAATTACCAGAGACCCGCCAACACCATGCTGCCACCTATAATAACTGCAGCACCCAGAACGGAACCTACAATGGACCCTGTCATATTCTCAGAACCACCAGGTGATGCCTCATAACCAGCTTCTGTACCGATAAGAATAAAATAGTTGCAATTCATATCGCATGGTGATGATTTTAACTACAGTGAAAGAAAAACAGAATACTAAAGTCATTATGAATTATGCGACATGCATACCATCCCAAACAGCTCTCCAGGCCTGAATTCCAGTAACGCAAGGAACACACCTGCTGTAAACCTGAGCATATTGTACAGTTACTACAGACACCAGAGCCACAACCATTCTTTTAACCGGTATGCGTGTTATTTGAACTTGCCAGTTGTTTGTCTACCTAAAATGGCATAGTTCTTTAAAGTGTTGATGAGGCAACATAGGACAAATTGAGAGTTTATCAAACTGAGTTTTTACAAAAGGTCGATCTGTGACACAAATCCCTTGTCGCATTTACGATTTCAGACAGTATAAAGTTGCAATGTGGATGCAGTTAAAACTGCGTAACTGACACCGAGGCTAACGTTTGCATGTAAGGTACTACGTTGTGTGGACGTAGTTTGGACACAGTATGCTGTATACTACCGGCAAATAAAAACTTACACTCGAGAGCTTTTGGAGAAGGTCGAAAATTTCGTGCATTTGAAAGTTGCGCCAAACACTCAAAATAAGTTTTAGAGGAACACAGAATTCAGATCCTGATCGGAAAATGTCCTCTCTAGGCCGCCGTTATAACGATTGTCATGGTAAATGTATTTTAAGTACCGTGATACCATTGTCATGGTAAATGTATTTTAAGTACCGTGATACCATTGTCATGGTAAATGTATTTTAAGTACCGTGATACCATTGTCATGGTAAATGTATTTTAAGTACCGTGATACCATTGTCATGGTAAATGTATTTTAAGTACCGTGATACCATTGTCATGGTAAATGTATTTTAAGTACCGTGATACCATTGTCATGGTAAATGTATTTTAAGTACCGTGATACCATTGACATGGTAAATGTATTTTAAGTACCGAGATACCATTGTCATGGTACATGTATATTAAGTACCGTGATACCATTGTCATGGTAAATGTATTTTAAGTACCGAGATACCATTGTCATGGTAAATGTATTTTAAGTACCGAGATACCATTGTCATGGTAAATGTATTTTTAAGTACCGTGATACCATTGTCATGGTAAATGTATTTTAAGTACCGTGATACCATTGTCATGGTAAATGTATTTTAAGTACCGTGATACCATTGTCATGGTAAAGGTATTTTAAGTACCGTGATACCATTGTCATGGTAAATGTATTTTACCGAGATACCATTGTCATGGTAAATGTTTTTTTTACCGAGATACCATTGTCATGGTAAATGTATTTTAAGTACCGAGATCGACGGACCTTTAAGGCCGTGGTCAGACACTTTTGTTTACAACTCATGGGGTCCAGAAACACGCAATTAATTGTTTGTACCAATGTGAAAATTCGAAATGCGTTAAAGCCGGCACAACAAATTAATTGCGTCAGAATGTTTCTACCCCTGGCATTTTCTATATATTCAGGACTATATAAAAAGGCAAAAGGTTAACGGTAAAGGTGTGTTTTCACGCCAGAATGTGACTAGAGCTGACCTCCCCCAGGGTGTAGACGCACTTGTCCCTGGTAGGGCCAACTTTGCATATGTGAGGGTAGATCTTTTTGATTGAAATTTTGAAAATGTTCTTGGTTGTTTTGAAAGCTGTTTTAACACCTTTATAGTCAAGATCTTTGCCGATTTATCAGTATGATCAGCGACTTGTTGTCTTAACAAATACAAGGTTTGTGACAATCATTGTGTAGAAGTAGGCGGACTATTCGCGGTATCCCCTACAGCTAATTAGTCTTCACCTTAAAGGTCGAAATTCGGTATACAATAAGTCTCACCTTGATCACATGCAGGTGTCTGTTGAAAGCCAGCCAGACATTTGCTGATGATGCAGTGTCCTGAGACTGAGTTACAAGTACCTCCGTTACAACCGGCGCCACACGTGTTCTTACAGTTGACGCCGTAATGCTGGCTGCCGCATTCTGAAAGAAGAGAGTTCACTTACACGTGTGCAGTATCATTAAACACTGAAAATAATGCTGGCTACACTTCAGTCTTCACTAGGTATTCTATCCAAATGGCCCTAGCTCTTGTGAATAACCTGACTGACTATTTTATTCTGCTCTGCCTGCAAAGTGTACAAATCTGGAACTGACCTCTATACTTACTTCTGAAGTGAACATCATCATTCTCATTGTGTAGCTCGGAAGCTACCATCTTTAACTATTCATTTCAAAGTTGTTGTTGTGTGATGTTTTTTTAACACTCATGGACAATTAGTCCTTAAATTAAATGATTCCGTTACATCCACGTTCACTTTTGAACCCTTAAATAAATCTAGAAAAATAATGGGGACAATAAAATTAAGTGGCCTTCAAATTATAATCAAATCACAAGACGAATCAAATATCATTATAGCATTATCACAGTGAGTTCCAATGTAATTGTTATAGCATTGACACGCGAGAATATTGACAGGGACAAAATTGAACGAAGTGAATCGCTATGTCCCCGACGACAGTAATCAATACACCATTTCATTTAATTCTTCAAAAATGTACTGTCTTCACCTTAGTGATATTAGACATCCCACCTCCCCTATCCCCAAGCCCCGCACACAAACACACACACACAACCCAAAAAAACCCCATGTTACCCCCAAAACACATCACTGAACAACGACTAACTAAAATATAATACAGTAAAACCTCCGTTTTGAGACCCTCTCTTAAACGACTTCCTCCAGCATACGACCGGAACAAAATTCACCGATGCTTTGTACTATATAAACGACCTCTCTTAAACGACTACCTCTAAAACGCGACTTGCGACCTTCAAATAATTAAATTTTACGAGCTAGCATCTGAAAAATTCAGATTCCAAAGCAATACTATATTTGTGTGCTTGAAGAAAACAGTTTCGTTTACAACTTTTAATGCAGCTTGAAATGCTCTAAGGAGCTGACCAGATTTGCCCTGAGCAGGGGCCTGTCAGATCTTTCCGACACCTTGTCTGGTGTTCAAAGTGAATACTAAGAGAACATGCACGGGTGAAAGGATCATGCAAACAAACAGAAATAGCCGCTTTCTTTAAAAAAACAAACAAACTATTCAATGATTGAATAAAAATAATTACAACACTATTAATGGGGTTATCTTATAAATAGTTATAACTCCAAACATGCACTCAGCACATACATACACTTTTAAACAACTATCATACCAACATTGATTTTTTTATTTTGTAAATAATGAGGAACAGGAAGATATTGACTGTATTGGTTATGAGACAGAGTTTATTCTATATTTCTGAAAGATGGTAGATGTTCCCTATACTTAATGGTATGTGTACTTTTTTGTACATGTATTTATTTTACTTAATTAGTTTTCTAAATGTCTTTTTCGAAAATGTCCTACCTCCTTTTTAAGACCCCTCAAATTTAAGACCTCGTTTTAATGGCAATTTAAAGGTCGTAAAACGGAGGTTTTACTGTAATAATAATAATAATAATAATAATAATAATAATAATAATAATAATAATAATAATAATAATAATAATAATAATAATACATTAAAGAAAACACAGAGTATATATATATATATATATATCACCTAACTTGCATTCACTACATTTTTACACATTTTTATAGTTTTCATAATACAGCCACTGTCGGAGATGTTAATAGAAATGTTACCACAAAAACCAGCAATCAAATGATTTTCAAAAAATATCTCCATGTATTTCTCTGTTTTACAAGCATAGATACTATTATTTTATAGGTAAATAACATTTAAATTCAGGTCAATAAATCTTCAGTACAATCAAAGGAATTATTTACAACTATATAGGTCGCATTTTAATAGATACATGCATACACAATTAATGTAAATTATTAAAAACTAACATATCAAAAATATCATTTTAGAGATTTTTTTTAAAATAATCCACACACACATTATACAACGTATTTTATAATAAAACATAAAACCAAACATAATTATTAATACATTCATTAAAATACAATACCAAGGGTACAGAAACTATTGCACACCCAAGTATTTAAACAATACAAGTTTCTACAAAATCAAAAATCACAGCCAAGGAAAACAATTCAGTATAAAACATTCTTACTTGATCAATCTAACAGAACTAGGAAGTGTGAAGGTAAAATTTTCATAAAATATTGTAGAACTAACCAAAGAAAATTTTCATGTGCACATAGAGTAGCTAATTATTGGAATTCTTTACCAACAAATATTAAATTTGCACCATCTGTAAATAGTTTTAAAAACCACATAGACATTGATTCCAAATTTCAAAATTTATTCTATCAATACGACTAGAAAAGATTAGTTCAAATTATTGCATGCAAATCATATATTGTAAACTATATATACCATAAACAATGAGGGGACGTCTCTATAAGCCGCGAGGCTTTAGGCAGCGATGCCTGTCCTACATCCACTACTACTACTACTACTACTACTACTACTACTACTACTACTACTACTACTACTACTACTACTACTACCACTAGTACTACTACTAAAAGGGAGGCAAACATCTGAACGGACATCAAGCACTCACCCGCAACACACATTCGTGTCACACACACATACGTCTGTATTCATGGCAAATTGGGGTTTGAGACCAAATTTAATCATCGGAAAGCGATTTAAAAAACAAAAATTAAAACAGCGCAAAATTCGTCCAAAACTGTAAACATTTGAATTAAAAATGGCTGTTTCCTTCAGAAAGTTGACCTATTTCGTCTTCTAGCCCTAACCGTAATGTCACAAACAGTATTTTGTGTGTGTAGGTGTGTGTGTTTTTTTTTAAATTCACTTATACATGACTGCAAGCGCACGCACACGCAGACGCAAACACAGCAATACAAGTTTAACACGTTTGGCTATTGGAGTAGATGGAAAAGATAGATGAGCGTGTAGTGTGCCTATGTAGTGAGTACTGCATTACGCCAGCTAGTTTTGTGTTAGGCCAGAATCACGTGCATTTTCACTTTTGTTTTGTTTTGCAATGAGCTGTGTACCGGCGTGTTATTATAGCGGGTGGCATTCGAACATTGACCACTGAAGGGAAGAGATGGTTCGTTTGTCTGTTGTTGTTCGAGTAGCTTTTCTCTCTAGGAAAGCGAGTCGCGCCTGTGTGACTATCATTGTAGCCTGTCCAGGGCTGGAGGAGTCCGCGTACGATTCATTGGATTCTTGTCGTTATCTGTTGTGTGTTGACCGCTTCCCGCACTACCACAAGCTGTTGAGGTAAATATCCAATTTATCGGTTGTGTGTCGTCGCGTTCGTGAGCGCGGTGGTGCTGGGTGGTGTTGGGTGAAGATGGACTGTAGTGTAGGGTATTTGTGCGTTGGGATACGTGTTATAAAATCGGAGTTAAAGGATAAAATGTACTTATGGCCTGTGTTGATCTTGACTACATTATTTCTTTTCTCTCTGTATTTTTTTTTCTTTTTCTTTTGAAATGTTACTTAGCATAACGTTTGAGGTCTTGGAATATTGTATTATTAGAGTACGCTCTCTAGCGGGGCCAATAGGCCTATTTTAAGCTGTTGAGTTGACCTGCTGCCCCGTTTGTTGGTATGGCTCATGGTATGGTATGGTATAGCTTTGCCAGTTAAAAGATTGGCTAATCTAACAGCCCACGAAGAGTTGTGCCAGCCCTGAAGTATTGCGATGTGCTCAAACTGCAAGAGATAAGTGTCTATGTCTTCTTTCTCATCAAAAGCTGGAATCTTCAACGACTTTATCTGTACCGGTTCCCTTTTAGATTCCAGCTTTTATTTTACTTCGAATTTGTCCAGATAGCAGCTTTTACTGGATAGAGCACTCCCAAGTACTTTAAACAGTTCTACGCACTACAAGAGAACTCCCATGCCCATATACTTAAAAAAAGTGGGGCACAAGCTAAATGCCTCAATTTGCGCATAAAAAGGCAAGTTTAGCACCCCATATGTCCATGAATATACGCCCACATACACACACATACACACACACACACCCCTCCTCCCCCCCCCACACACACACCTACACTGACAGGTCTATGACAGAAAACTGGCATATTAATCATGCACACCTTCATTACAGTGGTCACCACGCCATCCAGATTTACAAGAGCAGTGCCCTGTCGCTCTGTCACACACACCGTCGCATCCAGCACTGCAGACATCAACGCAGTTTATGCCGTACGTCCCATTTTGACATGCTGAAATTACCCAATGCAAAAATCATAAAGCAACATCGATTCATTTTATCAGGTTAATTTCTTCTTGCATTATTTCGTTGTTGTGTTGTTGTTATAGCTGCCATTGTTGTTGTTCACATACGTATGCCCTATGTTACACTCCGTTTGATGTTGGTGTTTTTCTATCAGTATTTGATTCAGCCCCGACGCTTGAGATCCTGATAGGTGTAACTCTGATTCGTTTATCCACGCAGCCTGCTCACTCATCAACAAGTCAGGAGTCGACGTATGAAGTTTTCCACTTTTATTCAGCACACATCAACACTGCATACAATCGCTTTTCCACTCTCAACTTTTACTTTCCAACTCACTATCAACAACAACAACTCTTACAAAACAGTGCGGCATATAAATATATAACCTCTCTCTCTCTTCCCGAACAATTTAGAACACGGTAGACTAGAATGACGCACTACAGCCAATCAAATAAAAGATCGTCATCGCTGACTTACGTCATACATATTTCTTCTGCTTCCGGGAATGTTCTCATACTTCGATATTTATCGGGAAGTTTCCATCGATAGTAAATACTGAAATCTAGAGAATTCTCCAATAATATCGACTAACGGAAATTATCAACGTTATACAAAACCTCTCCTAACAACAATGCAAACTCAAATCAAAGGTAAATAAACTCCATTATTGAATACTTTGCAAAACGAAACGATTAGATCTATTGTGCGCGTTTCAGACATACTACCATTCGCGTTTCAACGTAACATAACCCCCCACTCAAGAAGAAATTTACCTAATTTCTTTCAACAACGTTGAAACGTAATGCACAAGCAAAGTACAGAATTAAAACTTATTTCAGACTGTTTGAACACTGTCAAAGTTCACAGCTCATTCACACAGAGTCAATGTTTCTCATCTGCAAGTCTTTCTGGATACTGTCAATGTTCACAGTTTATCTACACAGTCAATGTTTTTCATCTTCAATAATGTCTGGACACTGCCAATGTTCTCAGTTCACCCAAACACAGTCAATGTTCTTTCATCCGCAAGGAAACAACGCCCTCGTCCGTTACCGTCGTCATCGGCCCAGGGTCAAAGACAGTGATCTCGTGGGCTTTCCTGGAATCAGTGCATCCTCCGTTGTCTCCTTTTTCCATCGAACGTCCGATGAAGTCGACGTTGTTGGTTCCCAGAATACGCCTACTGGGTCTCACGGTCAGGATGGCTTCTTGAGGACGGTGGAACAGCTCCCTCAAGGTCTGCAGATGCTCTTCCCAGGTGTGGGTGTGGACTAGCAGGTCGTCCCAGTAACACACGACGTTGTCCATCCTTTTGAGCATCTTCCTCATTCCTCTCTTCAGGGTAGCTCCGCTGTTGACCATGCCAAAGGGCATCCTTAGGCACTCGTACGTCCCATCAGGAGTTATAAAAGCAGTCTTTGGTATGTCCTGTTGACGCACGGGGACTTGCCAATAACCCTTGCTGAGGCCAATCTTTGAGAATATTTTACTCCCCGATAATTGGCGGAAGAGGTCTGCTGCGGTAGGCATCGGCTCAGGGTCGAAGACGGTGATCTTATTAACCTTCCTGTAGTCGATGCATACTCTGTTGCTCCCGTCCTTCTTCTTCACGACCACGACAGGGGACGCGTAGGGGGAACTGGACTCCCTGATGATGCCCATCTTCAGCATCTCATCGATGTCTTCCTTCAAGGATTCACGGGCCTTGAAAGGGATCGGGAAGGGTTTGGATCGAACGGGAATATTTGAAGTGAGGTGGACTTCATGTTCGACCAAAGTCGTAGAGCCTGGGACATCGCTGAAGTTTTGGGGAAACTCGCCCATAAGGTCCTTGAGCTCTATCTTTTGACCTTCCGTCAAGCTTGGTCCTAGCTTAACATCATCGATGCCTTCTTTGCTATGGAAGTCTCCAAGTTCCAACAGTTCCTCGCTGTCAAAGCTGTCGTCGATCTCAGCTGCTGTTGCTGCGTGTACAGTCTCTGATGGCCTTTCCACGTACAGCTTAAGGAGGTTGGCGTGGTATATCTTGGAATGCTGGCCGACCTTCACCTTGTAGTCGTTGATTCCCACCACGGTCTCCACTTCGTACGGGCCTTTCCACTGCATCAGCAACTTATTATGATCGGTAGGTAGCAGCACCAGCACTTTGTTGCCAGGTTTGAACTTCCTGTTCACAGCCCTACGATCGTAGTAGTGCTTTCCACAGTCCTGGGACTTCTTCAGGTTTTCTCTGGCTATCTCGAGAGTCTGCTCCAGCTTCTCTCGTAGCTCAAACACGTACTGGTAATTGTTCTTCACCTCTGGGGTGTCCACTTCCTTCGTCCACAGTTCTTTCAGGATGTGCATCGGCCATCGGATGGTTCTTCCGTACAGCAGCTCGAACGGAGAAAAGCCGGTGGACTCCTGCGGTACTTCTCTGTAGGCGAACAGTAAGGCGTTGATGTAGCGATGCCATTGTCTGGGCTGCTCGCTGCACAGTTTCTTCAGGGTGGACTTCAGCGTAGCATTGAACTTCTCGACAAGCCCGTTGCACATTGGATGGTAGGGTGTCGTAGTCAAATGCCGGATGCTCAGCAGTCTGTTGACCTCCTTCATGCAGTCAGAGAGGAACTGCGTCCCGAGGTCTGTCAGAATTTCTTCAGGCACTCCAAGTCTACTGAACATGTCCACCAGTGCCTCTGCTACAGTTTCAGTGTCAATCTTCTTCAGTGGCACTGCTTCTGGGTACCGAGTTGCATAGTCCACTAAAGTCAGTACCCACCGATGACCTTCTTCACTCGGAGGTCTTATTTCGCCGATTAGGTCTAAGGCCACCCTCTTGAAAGGTCGGTCGATCAGAGGCATCCTCTGCATAGGCACTTTAGGAACCCTTCCTCGAGGTATGGTCTTCTGGCAAATGTCACATGATCGGCAGAAACGGCTGACGTCCGCATGAAGTCCTGGCCAGTAGAACACCGCCTGGATTCTGTCTGACGTCTTCTTGATGCCTAGGTGACCTCCCATGATTGAGTCATGCGCTACTTCCATCACCTGGCGCCTTAGGGGTAACGGTACCAAGACTTGACGTAGTGGTTTCCCTCCGTCGACCCTCGGGTGCTGGAAGATTCGGTACAGGATCTTGGCCTCCACCTCAAAATAGACCGTGCCACTGCCCCTCGTCACGTGGTCTTGGCGGTTCCTGTACTTGTTTAAAGTACTGTCAGCTTCCTGGAGCTGGATCAGCTTATCTCTGTCCACGATGGCAGCTTTGGAGCTGTCGGCGACCTTCAGTGGCGTAGACGTCTTGTCTCTCTTGGCCTGGGCCCTAGTACTAGCGGCACCGACGATCTCGGGTCGGCAGGGCTGAGCCGGAGTAACCACATTGTCCCGTAGCAGCTCTGCAAGGTCTCCATCGGGAAATGGCAATGGATCCTCCTCCGCAACTTCGACGCGTTGGGTTGAGGCAGGACTCCACTCTGGATCGGGGTCGTCGGGTCGTCTCGCGCCGTCGATATTCCCGATCATCAAATCGTAAAGCGGCTTCATCAGGCAAACTGCTTCTACTTCTCCTATGTAGAAAGGGGTGTTGACTTGAATTTTTGCAACTGGCGCTTTCACACATTTGCTGTCGGCCATGAGTGTCCATTTAGAATCGCCAGTGAATTGTTCTTTAGCGATTAGGTCTTCTCTGACGATGACCCCACTGCAGCCAGAGTCTCGTAGGACAGTCACTACATGATTTCCGACGCGTCCCTTGGAAACAGGCATGTTCTGGACGGTCACAGCTGCGCTGGCGACGACGGGGATGGATTTCCCGTTGGCAAGGAGAAGCTGGCCGTCAGTTATGCACTCTTGCACGTCCGCATGAGTAGCTGTGCGCTCGGTCTCACTCGGAAGAATGACGCTCCCGCCGCACACTTGATGGTCAGATCTACTGGTTTGCCGTTGATTGGAGAACCGCCTCTGCCGGTTGCCCGCCGCTGCATTGTCCGTATTGCTCCGCTGCCCGCTACTTTTGTTTTGAGGACAGTTAGCCGCTCTGTGGTCTGTAGCGTTGCAAGTGAAACAGCCTATTGAATGCCCTTCCCTGGGAGGTGGCGTGGAGTCCGTCTGTCTCTGGCTCGTCTGGCCCCCCTGGATCTGGTTCTCATGGTTTCCAGTCTTCTGAAATGGTTTCATCGCCTTGAGCGGCCCCAGCGTTTTTCCGTGAGCGAGGAGATATCTTTCAGCAACCTCGGTCACGTCATTAAGCGTCTGCAGCTTCTGTAATTCCAAGTGGGTCGCTAGGTCCTTGTGACAGGCATTGAGGATTTGCTCCTTCACGATCAGGTCATGGAGACTATCGTAAGACTTCCCTTTGCCTGATAGTTCCACCCACTTGTGTAAGTATGACGACAAGCGCTACACAAATTGCTTTGGTGTCTCGTCTGACAGAGGCCGGCATTCGCGAAAGCGTTCACGGTAGCCCCTCTCTGTAAAGTTGTAGCACTGCAACAGGGCCCCTTTCAAAACGTCGTAGTCTTTGGCGTCAATATTCGACAGTCTGCTGTAGACGTCGAGCGCCTTCCCCGTCAGTAGGGCACTGAGTATGATCGCCCAGTCTTGACGTTGCCAGTAAGCGCTTTCGGCGAACCTTTCGAATCTCGCCAGATAACTGTCGATCTGGTCCTTCCCGTCGACGAACGCTGGCAATTTTGGAGCCATGTGGTCGCTGATGACTTGTGGCGCATGCTGATTGTTTTGGATACGCGCCAACTCTAGCTGGTACTGAAGATCAGCTTCTCTTTCCTCACGCCTGCGCTCATCTTCTCTTTCTTGCCGCTGCTGTTCAATTTCCAGACACTTCAGTTCAAATTCTCTTTCTTCTCGGCGACGCTGTTCTTCTCTTTCTTCACGCAATATTCTCTCCTGGAATTTGACGTACTCCGTCAGCTGTTTGCCTTTTAGGTTTAGTTCAACCCCTTTCTGCCAGAAGTCAGCCATCTTGATGCTTTTCTGGAAAGTTCTTTTCTGGAAAGTTCTTTTCTGGAAAGTTCTTGACTGTGCTGTACCTTTCTAGACTGTTCTAGAACAGCACGCTTTCTGCAGTAGCGCTGATGCTTTTCACTAGTCGCCTTCGCTGACGCAGGCCCGCTGTCCTCGTCGTATGCGACGCTGCACCACGCTGGTGTTGATGTATACGCTCCTATGCTGAAGTAGACGCGACGTCCACCCGTCGCTCTCTCTAATACTGGCGATGTAGCTCCGAGACTGTCCCTCGACGTAGTCTTGCGGCAGCCACGTAGTCCCGATCTGTTGTTCGCTCACGAAGCAACTCTTCAGCGACTACACGCCCTTGCAGTCAACCCGAACCTATCGGTGATGTAGTCCCAGTGTGTTGGCCCCTCCCGACGCAACGTTGGCGGCTACCCTCGATGACTGCCTCTCGTAACGTTGACTCGCTTGTTGTAGCAGTTGAACCCTTGGCTATGGCGTGAATCGCGGCTTGACCCCCAAAATGTTACACTCCGTTTGATGTTGGTGTTTTTCTATCAGTATTTGATTCAGCCCCGATGCTTGAGATCCTGATAGGTGTAATTCTGATTCGTTTATCCACGCAGCCTGCTCACTCATCAACAAGTCAGGAGTCGACGTATGAAGTTTTCCACTTTTATTCAGCACACATCAACACTGCATACAATCGCTTTTCCACTCTCAACTTTTACTTTCCAACTCACTATGAACAACAACAACTCTTACAAAACAGTGCGGCATATAAATATATAACCTCTCTCTCTCTTCCCGAACAATTTAGAACACGGTAGACTAGAATGACGCACTACAGCCAATCAAATAAAAGATCATCATCGCTGACTTACGTCATACATATTTCTTCTGCTTCCGGGAATGTTCTCATACTTCGATATTTATCGGGAAGTTTCCATCGATAGTAAATACTGAAATCTAGAGAATTCTCCAATAATATCGACTAACGGAAATTATCAACGTTATACAAAACCTCTCCTAACAACAATGCAAACTCAAATCAAAGGTAAATAAACTCCATTATTGAATACTTTGCAAAACGAAACGATTAGATCTATCGTGCGCGTTTCAGACATACTACCATTCGCGTTTCAACGTAACATAACCCCCCACTCAAGAAGAAATTTACCTAATTTCTTTCAACAACGTTGAAACGTAATGCACAAGCAAAGTACAGAATTAAAACTTATTTCAGACTGTTTGAACACTGTCAAAGTTCACAGCTCATTCACACAGAGTCAATGTTTCTCATCTGCAAGTCTTTCTGGATACTGTCAATGTTCACAGTTTATCTACACAGTCAATGTTTTTCATCTTCAATAATGTCTGGACACTGCCAATGTTCTCAGTTCACCCAAACACAGTCAATGTTCTTTCATCCGCAAGGAAACAACGCCCTCGTCCGTTACCGTCGTCATCGGCCCAGGGTCAAAGACAGTGATCTCGTGGGCTTTCCTGGAATCAGTGCATCCTCCGTTGTCTCCTTTTTCCATCGAACGTCCGATGAAGTCGACGTTGTTGGTTCCCAGAATACACCTACTGGGTCTCACGGTCAGGATGGCTTCTTGAAGTCGGTGGAACAGCTCCCTCAAGGTCTGCAGATGCTCTTCCCAGGTGTGGGTGTGGACTAGCAGGTCGTCCCAGTAACAAACGACGTTGTCCATCCTTTTGAGCATCTTCCTCATTCCTCTCTTCAGGGTAGCTCCGCTGTTGACCATGCCAAAGGGCATCCTTAGGCACTCGTACGTCCCATCAGGAGTTATAAAAGCAGTCTTTGGTATGTCCTGTTGACGCACGGGGACTTGCCAATAACCCTTGCTGAGGCCAATCTTTGAGAATATTTTACTCCCCGATAATTGGCGGAAGAGGTCTGCTGCGGTAGGCATCGGCTCAGGGTCGAAGACGGTGATCTTATTAACCTTCCTGTAGTCGATGCATACTCTGTTGCTCCCGTCCTTCTTCTTCACGACCACGACAGGGGACGCGTAGGGGGAACTGGACTCCCTGATGATGCCCATCTTCAGCATCTCATCGATGTCTTCCTTCAAGGATTCACGGGCCTTGAAAGGGATCGGGAAGGGTTTGGATCGAACGGGAATATTTGAAGTGAGGTGGACTTCATGTTCGACCAAAGTCGTAGAGCCTGGGACATCGCTGAAGTTTTGGGGAAACTCGCCCATAAGGTCCTTGAGCTCTATCTTTTGACCTTCCGTCAAGCTTGGTCCTAGCTTAACATCATCGATGCCTTCTTTGCTATGGAAGTCTCCAAGTTCCAACAGTTCCTCGCTGTCAAAGCTGTCGTCGATCTCAGCTGCTGTTGCTGCGTGTACAGTCTCTGATGGCCTTTCCACGTACAGCTTAAGGAGGTTGGCGTGGTATATCTTGGAATGCTAGCCGACATTCACCTTGTAGTCGTTGATTCCCACCACGGTCTCCACTTCGTACGGGCCTTTCCACTGCATCAGCAACTTATTATGATCGGTAGGTAGCAGCACCAGCACTTTGTTGCCAGGTTTGAACTTCCTGTTCACAGCCCTACGATCGTAGTAGTGCTTTCCACAGTCCTGGGACTTCTTCAGGTTTTCTCTGGCTATCTCGAGAGTCTGCTCCAGCTTCTCTCGTAGCTCAAACACGTACTGGTAACTGTTCTTCACCTCTGGGGTGTCCACTTCCTTCGTCCACAGTTCTTTCAGGATGTGCATCGGCCATCGGATGGTTCTTCCGTACAGCAGCTCGAACGGAGAAAAGCCGGTGGACTCCTGCGGTACTTCTCTGTAGGCGAACAGTAAGGCGTTGATGTAGCGATGCCATTGTCTGGGCTGCTCGCTGCACAGTTTCTTCAGGGTGGACTTCAGCGTAGCATTGAACTTCTCGACAAGCCCGTTGCACATTGGATGGTAGGGTGTCGTAGTCAAATGCCGGATGCTCAGCAGTCTGTTGACCTCCTTCATGCAGTCAGAGAGGAACTGCGTCCCGAGGTCTGTCAGAATTTCTTCAGGCACTCCAAGTCTACTGAACATGTCCACCAGTGCCTCTGCTACAGTTTCAGTGTCAATCTTCTTCAGTGGCACTGCTTCTGGGTACCGAGTTGCATAGTCCACTAAAGTCAGTACCCACCGATGACCTTCTTCACTCGGAGGTCTTATTTCGCCGATTAGGTCTAAGGCCACCCTCTTGAAAGGTCGGTCGATCAGAGGCATCCTCTGCATAGGCACTTTAGGAACCCTTCCTCGAGGTATGGTCTTTTGGCAAATGTCACATGATCGGCAGAAACGGCTAACGTCCGCATGAAGTCCTGGTTAGTAGAACACCGCCTGGATTCTGTCTGACGTCTTCTTGATGCCTAGGTGACCTCCCATGATTGAGTCATGCGCTACTTCCATCACCTGGCGCCTTAGGGGTAACGGTACCAAGACTTGACGTAGTGGTTTCCCTCCGTCGACCCTCGGGTGCTGGAAGATTCGGTACAGGATCTTGGCCTCCACCTCAAAATAGACCGTGCCACTGCCCTTCGTCACGTGGTCTTGGCGGTTCCTGTACTTTTTTACAGTACTATCAGCTTCCTGGAGCTGGATCAGCTTATCTCTGTCTACGATGGCAGCTTTGGAGCTGTCGGCGACCTTCAGTGGCGTAGACGTCTTGTCTCTCTTGGCCTGGGCCCTAGTACTAGCGGCACCGACGATCTCTGGTCGGCAGGGCTGAGCCGGAGTAACCACATTGTCCCGTAGCAGCTCTGCAAGGTCTCCATCGGGAAATGGCAATGGATCCTTCTCCGCAACTTCGACGCGTTGGGTTGAGGCAGGACTCCACTCTGGATCGGGGTCGTCGGGTCGTCTCGCGCCGTCGATATTCCCGATCATCAAATCGTAAAGCGGCTTCATCAGGCAAACTGCTTCTACTTCTCCTATGTAGAAAGGGGTGTTGATTTGAATTTTTGCAACTGGCGCTTTCACACATTTGCTGTCGGCCATGAGTGTCCATTTAGAATCGCCAGTGAATTGTTCTTTAGCGATTAGGTCTTCTCTGACGATGACCCCACTGCAGCCAGAGTCTCTTAGGACAGTCACTACATGATTTCCGACGCGTCCCTTGGAAACAGGCATGTTCTGGACGGTCACAGCTGCGCTTGCGACGACGGGGATGGATTTCCCGTTGGCAAGGAGAAGCTGGCCGTCAGTTATGCACTCTTGCACGTCCGCATGAGTAGCTGTGCGCTCGGTCTCACTCGGAAGAATGACGCTCCCGCCGCACACTTGATGGTCAGATCTACTGGTTTGCCGTTGATTGGAGAACCGCCTCTGCCGGTTGCCCGCCGCTGCATTGTCCGTATTGCTCCGCTGCCCGTCTTTTGTTTTGAGACATTACGCTCTGTGGTCTGTAGCGTTGCAAGTGAAACTGCTCTTGAATTCCCTTCCTAGGTGGCGTGGAGTGGTGTCTCTGTTGATTTGAGTTCTCATGTTTCTCAGTCTTTCTGAAATCGCCTGTCGGCCCAGAGTCCTGCTTTGAAAGATGATTTTTTTAGCGAGTGCGCGTCAGGGTCTGCTGCCCTTGCCTTGTTTCGGCTCGCTGCGCTTGGGAAGGGGATGGAGGCAAGGAGAAGCTGGGTAGATGTTTTTGTGTGTGGTCTCACTCGACGCGCCTTGATGGAGATTAGTTTGCTCTGGGGCGCCATGCTGCTTCCGTATTGCGCGCCGCTGCGCTACTTTTGTTTGAGGACAGTTAAGTGGTGGCGTGAAAGGAATGAAGCTGGGAGGGTGGCGCTGGTATTCTGAGGGATGGTTTCGCCTTCATCCGTTTTAGAATGTGTGATGTCCCATTCCTCCATTTCATCTCCAAGCTATCTCATTAATCCTAATCTGGTATTGTGACTTCCATTTTATAATACTACAAATCCTCCTAAATTAAGTATGACGACACCCCCACAAATTAGACAATTCTTCACTCAACCCCTTCTTAAATTTTAGCACTGCAACAGGGCCCCTAAAATAGTCTTTTCCGTCAGTATCTGCAGTCTCGAGCGCCTATTCCCCGTCAGTAGGGCACTGAGTATGATCGCCCAGTCTTGACGTTGCCAGTGCGCTTTCCCCTCCTTTCATTATTTTTAAGTACCGTGATACCATTGTCATGGTAAATGTATTTAAGTTTTATACCATACGTCCTCCATGTATTAAAGTACCGTGATACCATCGTCATGGTAAATGTATTAATTACCGTGATACCATTGTCATGGTAAATGTATTTTAAGTACCATGATACCATGGTAAATGTATTTAAGTACGAGATACCATTGTCATGGTAAATTGTATTTTAAGTACCGAGATACCATTGTCATGGTAAATATATTTTACGTACCGTGATACCATTGTCATGGTAAATGTATTTTAAGTACCGTGATACCATTGTCATGGTAAATGTATTTTAAGTACCGAGATACCATTGTCATGGTAAATGTATTTTAAGTACCGAGATACCATTGTCATGGTAAATGTATTTTAAGTAACAAGATCGACGGACCTTTAAGGCCGTGGTCAGACACTTTTGTTTACAACTCATGGGGTCCAGAAACACGCAATTAATTGTTTGTACCAGTGTGAAAATTCGAAATGCGTTAAAGCCGGCACAACAAAATAATTGCGTCAGAATGTTTCTACCCCTGGCATTTTCTATATATTCAGGACTATATGATGCTGTCTCAAAAGGTGACCAAAAGGAAGCATGCAGTCTTTGAACCATAAAAAAAAATATTTCGGTCATGTATTAAAGCTTTTTCTTTGCATTTATAAAAAAGCAATATAACTAGGTACTAACATATATCAACATTACACACACAAAGGTTGAAAGAAGTTTTTTATTGCTATTTTTCCACTAAAAATTGACAAAATTTTGTTGGCGCGAATGTGACATTCTGTGTGACCTGAAAAAACTCCATCTCCTTTTCAATAAAATTGAGTGAAACAAATGAACTTTTTATGTTAGATGTGTTGCATTAATGTTAATTTTTAACTTTAAATGTCTTTCAGCTTTGCAAAACATTTTTATTTATGTTTAGGGGGTTTGTAAAAATGACGTGATCGGTCGTGACGTACTTTGTCTCAACGTTGCTTGCCTTTCTTCTTAGATAGCTAAACATCCATGCTGATTAAATAAGAAAAAAAATCATTGACAGATTAAACATTACTTATCCTCACTAATTTATGTTTTTTTGTAGGAAAATAATAATTCTTTCATAGTAAATTTATCGTAAATTGAACGTAAGTAATTCCTTTGTCTTTCGGTAACCATCATTTCCAATCCGAAAATTTAACAAATTGATGACGATTAGTACCTTTTCACACGGAAATAGTTACAGCGAAAGTCTCTTGAGATTTCCGATCCAAAGTTTTCATTCCAAGATGGATTCTTTGAAAAGACCAGGTTGGTGTTTCTCTATCGATTTTGTTTTTTCCTTGTCACGACCGACCACATGTTACGACCAATCAAAGAGTCTATCAATATTGTAAGAAAATATTTTTATCTTAACATAAACTGGTTTATTCTATGTTAAAAATTAAATTACAGATGCTATTTTTCATTTTTCGCACTTGATGCACTGATGAAAACACGTGCTTTTAAATTTGCTTTCGTTTTTACTTTTAGTGATAAAAGACGAAGTGATTCCTTGACTGCTTTGTTTTGCAGAGTTTATTTAAATCTTTCTTGTGCTATATGCAAATGAGTAAATATGCCATTCACCTTTTTTGTGTTCTACTCAATTTACTTTTTTTAAAATTCTACTAGTTAATCATGATTTCAGTGTTCATTGGATGTGACATGTCGGTTGTGACAACTTTGTCTTTACTAAAGACAAAGTTGTCACAACCGACTTTAGACAAAAAAAAGAGTATATGGATGGTAAATGCTTATTAAAATAGATTTTATTCATTTATAGTAAAATATCTTATTTCTTGAGATGTAAACTGGCAAATAAACTATGGATGGTATTTATTAAAGTTGTTTTGATTGTTTTCCTGAAAAAATATACTTCATGGTTTGGTCGCGTGCGACAGGACAACATTTTCACTTTACCCTTTTATACTGATAATGATGTACTTGAAATAAATTTATACATTTTCTTTAAAAGCATTGTCCTTTTTTGTTTACTTTTTTATGCTGCAATTACTTTTTTCTTCCATGACCATCTTTTTACAAGTAAATTCATGATTTCAGTGTTCATTGGTTGTGACGTGTCGGTTGTGACAAAGACAAAATATATAAATATAGGGATGGTACATGCTTATTAAAATAGAACTTAGTAATTTATAGTAAAATATCTTATTTCTTGAGATGTAAACTGGCAAATAAACTATGGATGGTATTTATTAAAGTTGTTTTGATTGTTTTCTTGAAAAAATAAACTTCATGGTTTGGTCGCGTGTGACAGGACAAAGTTATCATTTCAAAATTTTGTACTGGTAAATGCTTTATACTAAAAGTAAATTAATACTTTTTCTTCAATAGTAATATGCTTACTTGGGCTGTGTTTGGAAATTGCTTAGCTGTTATTTTCTTTAATTTATTAAAATTTTTCTTTTGTCCACTGTCACACGCGACACATGCCACCTTCACCCCTATTACCAAGCATATCTCTGTAAACAGAAAAGACATTTTGTTTAAAATGTTATTTTTATGAAATTTAAGCTTAAGACCACACATTAACATCAAAACTGCAAGTCTCAGTCACTTTTCAATTTTTTGCTGCAATGTCACATTTCTAGGTTGACCTTTTGAGACAGCATCATATAAAAAGGCAAAAGGTTAACGGTAAAGGTGTGTTTTCACGCCAGAATGTGACTAGAGCTGACCTCCCCCAGGGTGTAGACGCACTTGTCCCTGGTAGGGCCAACTTTGCGTATGTGAGGGAAGATCTTTTTGATTGAAATTTTGAAAATGTTCTTGGTTGTTTTGAAAGCTGTTTTAACACCTTTATGGTCAAGATCTTTGCCGATTTATCAGTATGATCAGCGACTTCTTGTCTTAACAAATACAAGTTTTGTGACAGTCATTGTGTAGAAGTAGGCGGACTATCCGCGGTATCCCCTACAGTTAATTAGTCTTCACCTTAAAGGTCGAAATTCGGTATACAATAAGTCTCACCTTGATCACATGCAGGTGTCTGTTGAAAGCCAGCCAGACATTTGCTGATGATGCAGTGTCCTGAGACTGAGTTACAAGTACCACCGTTACAACCTGCGCCACACGTGTTCTTACAGTCGACGCCGTAATGCTGACTGTCGCAATCTGAAAGAAGAGAGTTCACTTACACGTGTGCAGTATCATTAAACACTGAACATAATGCTGGCTACACTCCAGTCTTCACTAGGTATTCTATCCAAATGGCCCTAGCTCTTGTGAATAACCTGACTGACTATGTTATTCTGCTCTGCCTGCAAAGTGTACAAATCTGGAACTGACCTCTATACTTACTTCTGAAGTGAACATCATCATTCTCATTGTGTAGCTCGGAAGCTACCATCTTTAACTATTCATTTCAAAGTTGTTGTTGTGTGATGTTTTTTAACACTCATGGACAATTAGTCCTTAAATTAAATGATTCCGTTACATCCACGTTCACTTTTCAACCCTTTAAATAAATCTAGAAAAATAACGGGGACAATAAAATTAAGTGGCCTTCAAATTATAATCAAATCACAAGACGAATCAAATATCATTATAGCATTATCACAGTGAGTTCCAATGTAATTGTTATAGCATTGACACGCGAGAATATTGACAGGGACAAAATTGAACGAAGTGAATCGCTATGTCCCCGACGACAGTAATCAATACACCATTTCATTTAATTCTTCACAATGTACTGTCTTCACCTTAGTGATATTAGACATCCCACCTCCCCTATCCCCAAGCCCCGCACACAAACACACACACACACACACACACACACACACACACCAAAAAAAAAACATGCTACCCCCAAAACAGCACTGAACAACGACTAACTAAAATATAATACAGTAAAACCTCCGTTTTGAGACCCTCTCTTAAACGACTACCTCTAAAACGCGACTTGCGACCTTCAAATAATTAAATTTTACGAGCTAGCATCTGAAAAATTCAGATTCCAAAGCAATACTATATTTGTGCGCTTGAAGAAAACAGTTTCGTTTACAACTTTTAACGCAGCTTGAAATGCTCTAAGGAGCTGACCAGATTTGCCCTGAGCAGGGGCCTGTCAGATCTTTCCGACACCTTGTCTGGTGTTCAAAGTGAATACTAAGATAACATGCACGGGTGAAAGGATCATGCAAACAAACAGAAATAGCCGCTTTCTTTAAAAAAACAACAACTAACTATTCAATGATTGAATAAAAATACTTACAACTAAATTAATGGGGTTATCTTATAAATAGTTATAACTACAAACATGCACTCAGCACTTACATACACTTTTAAACAACTATCATACCAACATTGATTTTTTATTTTGTAAATAATGAGGAACAGGAAGATATTGACTGTATTGGTTATGAGACAGAGTTTAATCTATATTTCTGAAAGATGGTAGATGTTCCCTATACTTAATAGTATGTGTACTTTTTTGTACATGTATTTATTTTACTTAATTAGTTTTCTAAATGTCTTTTTCGAAAATATCCTACCTCCTTTTTAAGACCCCTCAAATTTAAGACCTCGTTTTAATGGCAATTTAAAGGTCGTAAAACGGAGATTTTACTGTAATAATAATAATAATAATAATAATAATAATAATAATAATAATAATAATAATAATAATAATAATAATAATAATAAATTAAAAAAAACCACAGAGTATATATATATATATATATATATATATATATATATATATATATATATATATATATATATATATATATATATATATATATATATATATATATATATATATATATATATATATCACACCTAACTTGCATTCACTACATTTTTTTTTACACATTTTTATAGTTTTCATAATGCAGCCGCTGTTGGAGATGTTAATAGAAATTTTACCACAAAAAGCAGCAATCAAATGATTTTCAAAAAATATCTCCATGTATTTCTCTGTTTTACAAGCATAGATACTATTATTTTATAGGTAAATAACATTTAAATTCAGGTCAATAAATCTTCAGTACAATCAAAGGAATTATTTACAACTATATAGGTCGCATTTTAATAGATACATGTATACACAATTAATGTAAATTATTAAAAACTAACATATCAAAAATATAATTTTAGAGATTTTTTTAATAATCCACACACACATTATACAACGTATTTTATAATAAAACATAAAACCAAACATAATTATTAATACATTCATTAAAATACAATACCAAGGGTACAGAAACTATTGCACACCCAAGTATTTAAACAATACAAGTTTCTACAAAATCAAAAATCACAGCCAAGGGAAACAATTCAGTATAAAACATTCTTACTTGATCAATCTAACAGAACTAGGAAGTGTGAAGGTAAAATTTTCATAAAATATTGTAGAACTAACCAACGAAAATTTTCATTTGCACATAGAGTAGCTAATTATTGGAATTCTTTACCAACAAATATTAAATTTGCACCATCTGTAAATAGTTTAAAAAACCACATAGACACTGATTCCAAATTTCAAAATTTATTCTATCAATACGACTAGAAAAGATTATTTCAAATTATTGCATGCATGCAAATCATATATTGTAAACTATATATACCATAAACAATGAGGGGACGTCTTTATAAGCCGCGAGGCTTTAGGCAGCGATGCCTGTCCTACATCCACTACTACTACTACTACTACTACTACTACTACTACTACTACTACTACTACTACTACTACTACTACTAAAAGGGAGGCAAACATCTGAACGGACATCAAGCACTCACCCGCAACACACATTCGTGTCACACACACATACGTCTGTATTCATGGCAAATTGGGGTTTGAGACCAAATGTAATCATCGGAAAGCGAATTAAAAAACAAAAATTAAAACAGCGCAAAATTCGTCCAAAACTGTAAACATTTTAATTAAAAATGGATGTTTCCTTCAGAAAGTTGACCTATTTCGTCTTCTAACCCTAACCGTAATGTCACAAAGAGTATTTTGTGTGTGTGTGTGTGTGTGTGTGTATGTGTGTTTTTTTTTTTAAATTCACTTATACATGACTGCAAGCGCACGCACACGCAGACGCAAACACAGCAATATAAGTTTAACACGTTTGGCTATTGGAGTAGATGGAAAAGATACATGAGCGTGTAGTGTGCCTATGTAGTGAGTACTGCATTACGCCAGCTAGTTTTGTGTTAGGCCAGATTCACGTGCGTTTTCACTTTCTTTTTGCAATGAGCTGTGTACCGGCGTGTTATTATAGCGGGTGGGCATTCGAACATTGACCACTGAAGGGAACAGATGGTTCGTTTGTCTGTTGTTGTTTGGGTAGCTTTTCTCTCTAGGAAAGCGAGTTGCGCCTGTGTGGCTATCATTGTAGCCTGTCCAGGGCTGGAGGAGTCCGCGTACGATTCATTGGATTCTTGTCGTTATCTGTTGTGTGTTGACCGCTTCCCGCACTACCACAAGCTGTTGAGGTAAATATCCAATTTATCGGTTGTGTGTCGTCGCGTTCGTGAGCGCGATGGTGCTGGGTGGTGTTGGGTGAAGATGGACTGTAGTGTAGGGTATTTGTGCGTTGGGATACGTGTTATAAAATCGGAGTTAAAGGATAAAATGTACTCATGGCCTGTGTTGATCTTGACTACATTATTTCTTTTCTCTCTGTATTTTTTTCTTTTTCTTTTGAAATGTTACTTAGCATAACGTTTGAGGCCTTGGAATATTGTATTATTAGAGTACGCTCTCTAGCGGGGTCGAATAGGCCTATTTTAAGCTTTTGAGTTGACCTGCTGCCCCGTTTGTTGGTATGGCTCATGGTATGGTATGGTATAGCTTTGCCAGTTAAAAGATTGGCTAACCTAACAGCCCACGAAGATTTGTGCCAGCCCTGAAGTTTTGCGATGCGCTCAAACTGCAAGAGATAAGTGTCTATGTCTTCTTTCTCATCAAAAGCTGGAATCTTCAACGACTTTATCTGTACCGGTTCCCTTTTAGATTCCAGCTTTTATTTTACTTCGAATTTGTCCAGATAGCAGCTTTTACTGGATAGAGCACTCCCAAGTACTTAAAACAGTTCTACGCACTACAAGAGCCATGCCCATATATTTTTAAAAAAAGTGGGGCACGAGCTTAATGCCCCAATGTGCACATAAAAAGGCAAGTTTAGCACACCATATGTCCATGAATACACGCCCACATACACACACACACACACGCACACACACACACCCCTACCCCCTCCTCCCCCACACACACACCTACACTGACAGGTCTATGACAGAAAACTGGCATATTAATCATGCACACCTTCATTACAGTGGTCACCACGCCATCCAGATTTACAAGAGCAGTGCCCTGTCGCTCTGTCGCACACACCGTCGCATCCAACACTGCAGACACCAACGCAGTTCACGCCGTACTTCCCATTTTGACATGCTGAAATTACACAATGGAAAAATCATAAAGCAACATGGATTCATTTTATCAGGTTAATTTCTTCTTACATTATTTTGTTGTTGTTGTTGTTGTTGTTATAGTTGCCATTGTTGTTGTTCACATACGTATGCCCTAAATGAACCCTTATCAAATTAACGGTGTGAAAGATATTTTTAAAAATTGGCTTTTTGCCTAATGGATCCTAACACCTGTTATAAAGTCTTTGGTCAAGTTCGTTACTGTTAGTTATTGCTATCAAAGTGTAGACGTAGTAGCTTAGTATACTACTACAACTTTTTTGGTGCCATAAACACGTTCCTAGTGAATGCTTTATACACTTATTTGCTACTGAGATTTTTTTTCTTTCCTGTTGGCTGGTACAACAAGGTTTCTGATTCTGATTGCGATCCAGCATCTTATTGTAACAATTACCGGACGACATATACAGAGAAGCATCTGAAAGTTCGTTCGATGAATCTTTAGCATATTGCTACGCTGCTGGTTCTGCTTAACAATAAACAAACAATATCGAAATCTGTTATTAGGTTATTTTCGACAAAGTTCCTCACCTACAGTACACAGGTCGCCAGCGTAGCCAGGCTAACAGCTGCTTGTGCCGTTCACCTTGAGAGATAAATATTTTGTTTCTTCTGCGCCACCTTTCCACTCATCCCCCTCCCCTCTTTATCTCCACTCTTTTCTCAATAAGTATGCCTTTTTAGGAACTTACCACACTCCCCTTCACTCTCTATTCAATTACCCTATTTCGTATAAAATATATATTACTTTAAAAACGTTTTAAATTAACTACAATAAGCATTAGCTATTTTTAAAACGCCTTAAATTAACTATTCTAAGCATTAGATAAACTCTTTTTAGGATGGGGAATCCCAGTAATGTCGTTATGACAGGGGCGGACCAACTATACCATTATGCAGCAGATGGTATGGCCACGTCACCAGATGATCAGGCCTTGCAAAGACCACCCTGCAAGGTACAGTGCAATGAGGTAGAAGAAGAGGGAGACCAAAAAAGAGGTGGGAGAACAACATTCGAGAATGGACTGGTTTGACATTGAGCGAAGCCATCAGGGTTGCTGAGGACAGAAAAAGCTGGAGTACACTGGTTAAACGATCATCTGTGGTGCCCTTACGACCCACCGAGTTACGGGATAGGATAGGATAGGATAGGATAGGGCAGAGTCTGTAATGGTGAGAGAGGGTCGGGGCTGAAGCCTGTAGGCTAAGCCCGTATGACTAGACAACAGAAGTAACTTGTCTTGTAATGCTGACTCATTCCTGTTAGTGCTTGTTTTTAAAATCAAAATATCAACATTTTTTAATTGTATTAAACACGTACACACACACAAACATACACACACACGCACACACACCCACACTCTACACACACACACGTACACTGACAGGTCTATGACAGAAAACTTGCATATCAATCATGCACACCTTCATTACAGTGGTCACCACGCCATCCAGATTTACATGAGCAGAACCCTGTCTCTATGTCACACACACCGTCGCATCCAGCACTGCAGGCATCAACGCAGTTCACGCCGTACTTCCCATTTTCACATTCTGAAATTACCCAAAGCAAAAATCATAAAGCAACATGGATTCAGTTCATCAGATTATTTTCATTTTACATTATTGTGTTGTTGTGTTGTTGTTGTTGTTGTTGTTATAGCTGCTATTGTTGTTGTTCATATACGTATACCCTAAATGAAACCTTCTCAAATTAACGGTGTAAAAGATCATTTTTTAAATGACTTTTTTCCCAATGGATCCTAATAACAGTTGTAAAGTCTTTGGTCAAGTTCGTTACTGTTAGTTATTGCTATCAAAGTGTTGACGTAGTAGCTTAGTACTACAACCTTTTTGGTGAACACGTTCCTAGTGAAAGCTTTATAAACTTCCTTGTTGCTGAGATATTTTATTTCCTGTTTGTTGGTACAACAAGGTTTCTGATTCTTATTGTAACAATTATGAAACCGGTCGACACATACAGAGAAGCGTCTGAAGTCATGCGTGATTAATCTTTAGCATGTTGCTGCGCTGCTGGTTCTACTTAGAAATAAACAAACAATATCTAAATCTGTTATTATGCTATTTTAGACAAAGTTCCTCACCTGTAGCACACAGGTCGCCAGTGTAACCAGGCTGACAGCTGCAGGTGCCGTTCACCTTGTTACACGTTCCTCCACTACAGGTGTCGCTGCATTCTCTACTACAGTTTTGTCCGTAATAACCGGCATAGCATTCTGTGTAAAACCACATAATACATTTTAAATATATAACTTGTGCAATTTTTATTGATATATTTTATAATTAATATAATAATGATGCTACTTCAGAGCCATCTATAAACTTTCTGTAGGAAAGTATCAAAGCAATTCAATGCACAATACAATTCTATACTGTATTTTTGTTATTGTTGTTGTTCATATGATGCATTTCATTATCTGTCGCAAGATGACTAGTTTTCCCCTGCCTTATTTATGATTTTGCTTGTGTGGTCAGTTAACCTTAGAAAGTTAATGTAGTATAGAGCAGACGATTACAGTATAACGGAGGCACCCACACAGCGAGTTTGACGCAGGCAGTGTAGTGACGTCAGCACTGTGTGTGTTGGATCGGAAGGCTTATCCAATAGGACTCAGGCAAGTCGATTACCAGCCAATGGGAACACAGTTTAGAATGGATTCAACCAGGTCTGGCTGATTCAAATAGAGAGATAGAACGGGAGTCGAGTTTGAAACGAGGAGCAGTAACCAGCTACACAGTTAGCAGTAATATCTCCACTGTTGGACCAGGAAGCAGGACTTGTGAGTCTTAGTATTCAATCAAGTAGCCACAAGCCTGACTTTGTCAAACAGGTAAATGAACATACTTCTGTTTCATTGTGATATATTTATATTATTGTTGAAATTATGTTTGTGGAATTTGCTATGCATAGATTTGAATTGTTAATCCGAATTTGCCTTACCACGTGGAGAAGCCGAACACGTGTTAAGCACGAACGGTTTTGACGCCATGTTGTATACCTGACGGAACCACTGTTGGTTAACCTATATGTATGTTTGCAGACCAGTTGCTGTACCAGTGAATGTTTATAATATTATTAACTCTTTATGTGTATAATTAGCCACGAGTTATATTTATGTATGTATAGGAAATTAGAGTTGAGATTCCAGTGGACCACGGACGTAGCAGAATGTTCGTCGCTTATGTATAGAGATGTGGAGCTATCACTGAGGGCTACTTTGGCTTTCAGTGAGACGCTCTGCACAGACCTAATACTCAGGGTTGTGCAGAATTTCGTCTCTTATGTTACAGACGAGCAGGCGAGATATACCGTGCGCCCAAGTCAACAGAAAAAACGAGTTGGCTGTTTAGCCTCTACAGCACAGGACTGAGAGAGCAACCCTGGAAAACACTCTCCAAGACACCGCAGCGTGTCAAGGAACCAAACTACACGACGACCCAGCGTGTACCAGAAGCTACCTTAACGAAGGGCTTCAAACCCGCTACACGAAAGTTAAGTGCAGAGGAAACAGGGCACTAAAACTGATATCAAAAGGACCACAGTAGTCCACTCTTCAGAAACTATAGTAAAGAGGACCACAGTGGTCCAATCTTCAAGAACGTTAGTAGCCAGTGCCCTAGGATGAGACAATAGCTGCCTAGACTATCAGCGATCGAATCATTCGCATTGACTTGACTTTTTTAAGGTAGATTAGTACATCGAAGATCTTGTATAGAGTAGAAGAAATAAATGCGTGATTTTAACTGTTATCAAGTGGCTGGACTACATATGATTCATAGCCGTGTGAAAGCTAGTGTGACAGTGATCTTTTACTATTTTTCTATCTATCTCTGTACCCCAATCTTAACACAGACCAAGCTAAATAAATAAATGTATTAAAGTAATTCACCGGGTGACTAACTAGCAGTTCCCATAGAATAGACGTGAGGGTTACAGCATTCCATTGTGCAGAGCCCAGCAACAAAGAAACCCCACGTTACACTTTAATTGGCGAACCTAGTCAGGATCTGTGTATAATAGGAATTGGGTATAACCGGATCTAGGTACAATAAAATTAGATAACAGTAGTAGTAGAATAACTTAGAATAGTTGTAAGTGTAGGACAAGGATACAGTTTTGGTGCACTATTCTTTAAAAACATTTTTGCTTCAATTCTTTTTGTGCCTGTATGTTGCATTGTTCTTTTGCAGGTTTTGCTTAAGTAACTGTTGTATGTCATTTGACTCTTGTTTTATTCTATTATTGATTACGAATTTTATGGTCTTTGCATTGTTGTTATTGAAGTGCAATATTGCTAGTGTTTTTGTATTCCACGTGATTCAGAGGTTGGTCATAGACACTTTTGACAATGTCGGACCCAGGGGCCTTGAGATTGCGCTTCAAGGAATTGGGAGAAGCTTTACACTTAGCAGGTGGAGACCTAATTGCGTATATCAATGAAGAGGTAGAGAAGCAGGAAGCTAAGGCAGAGAGTGCAGCAGAGAGAGAACAGAAGAAACTCGAAGCGGCAGAGAGAGCAGCAGAGAGAGAACAGAAAAAAGCAGAACTAGCATTAGAAGCAGAGCAGAAGAAACTAGCATTAGAAGCAGAGCAGAAGAAACTAGCATTAGAAGCAGAAAGAGAGGCAAAGAAATTAGAAGCAGAGAGAGAGGCGAAGAAACTAGCATTAGAAGCAGACCAGAAGAAACTAGAGCTAGAGGCAGAAAGAGAACAGAAGAAGGTAGCAGCAGAGAGAGAAGCAGAAATTAGGAGATGGGAGTATGAGAGGGCAGAAAAGGAAAAAGACAGACAGCATGAGTTAGAATTGAGAAGACTAGGATCAGGAGCCTCAAGTTCTTCCTCAACCCCTCCCCACTCAGATCAACTAGAGGTAGCATCCAACCCCGTACTAGGTATGTCATTTCCACAGCGTAGGGAAGAGCGCGAAAGCCGGCCAGCGCACAGAGTCCTAACTCAAAGCAGCGGTAACAAGCCACGCACCAGCGGAGATCACCCATCGGTGACAGACACGGTCAAGGTCAATGGAAAAGAAGTGAACTGTCTGTATGACACAGGTCTATCATACGACGCGATAGTTAGCGAATCTCTTGTGTCGCGCGCGGACTTGACGGACAAGACAGTCGAACTACAAGGAGCAGACTTGATGAAACCGACGACTACTTGCCCAATAGCTTGGATAGAAGTAGAGTAGGTACGTCACAGGACGAATCCAAGCAGCTGTTTTACAGAAACCCCTGTATGATCTAGTGCTAGGTTGTAGGCATGTGTTATTAGGCACGCCCCCTAAAACTGTAGAGATAGCTGCAGTGCAAACCAGGGCCCAATCTAAAACCCAACCACCCCAGCCCGAGTTAGCTCCGAATCCAGGACTCGAAGAGATCAAAACAGCACAGAAAGCGGACGCCTCGATAGCGAAGTGCTTCCAGAAGCTACCCAAGGCGCACACACCCCCGCACAAAGGAGACTTCTACATGGAAGACGGAGTTCTACATCGACAAGGAGATGGAGATCACACCCAACTAGTACTACCAGCCACCCTTCGAGCCCAAGTACTAGAATTAGGCCACAGCATGCCACTCAGCAGACACATGGGAATTGGAGCCACAGTGCAGAGAATCAGCGCACATTACTATTGGCCAGGAATCACGGAGGATGTCAAGCGCTACGTGAAATCTTGTCACCAATGTCAACGATATTCCCCGCGACATCACACCGTACCAGTTACCTTAGGACCATCAGTAGTAGTCGGCGTGCCATTCCAGCAAGTCTCAGTAGACATAGTAGGACCACTGCCCATGACCAAGAAGCGGAACAGATTTCTACTCACACTCGTCGACGCATGTACGATGTGGTGCAAAGCAGTCCCGTTGCCAGCGATCGACACCAGGAAGATTGGAGATGCACTCATCGCCATCTGTACCAGAGTCGGATTCCCGGACAGCATTAGAACGGACAACGGATCTCAGTTCACCGGCCGCCTGATGCAAGACGTGTTCGAGTTGCTACAACTTCATCACATTCGCAGGGGCTGAAGAAAGAAGATGATAAGACATTCTACAACTACAGAAGACTTCCCGGAGGCCTCTACGATGAGGTCCTTCGAAGGGGACACGTGGTACAGAAAGCCTCTCTCTCCTGGTCTCAAGCTGTCTAATCTCTACGACACCTTGCCTGCGGTGACAGTTATCCAAACTTGTCCTACAACTTCAGGGTTGCTCCAAACCCCATCTCCCTTATCATTAATGAAGTCTGTGATGCCATCAAAGTCGAGTTTGCTGCTGAGGTGATCCAGTGTCCTACTATAACTGAAGAGTGGACCGCCATTGCTGAGCAATTTGAGAAAATACGGTAATTTCCACACTGCTGTGGTGCTCTGGATGGCAAGCATGTGGCGGTCACTTGTCCTTGGAATACTGGTGCTGTGTACAGAAACTACAAGGTCATCTTCTCCATTATCCTGGAGAGTCCGAGCAAAATATTCAATCTCCCTGAAGGGAAGTCTCTACCTGGTGATGACGTTCCTGTCCCATACAACATAGTAGGGGAAAATGCTTTTGGTATCAACAAGCGCCTGATGAATCCGTTTTCCATCAGAAACATTGAGCACTATGAGAGAATATTTAAATATAGACTCTCCAGAGCCAGGCGTGTAGTGGAGAGTGCATTTGGTATTCTGGTATATAAGTTCCGAGTTTTACTGAGGACCATAAACCAGAGGCCAGAGACATGCATAAAAATCATCACAACTTGTGTAATCCTTCACCACCTCATCAGACTGAGATATCCAGCCACCCACCACAACTTAGTGGACTTGGAGGACCAGAACCACAATGTCATCCTTGTGGGAAGTTCAGGTTTTATACCATCGTGAGATCATGTGACGCATTCGTCACCTAGTTCGAACGCATCGTACTCTCAATACGACATCGTGTAGCCATCGTGTGGCATTCGTGTGGCCTGCTGGTAAACTACTTAATAACAATTCACATCTTCGTGTAGATTTCGTGTGTGGTTCGGGTGCCATCGTGTGACCTTTTGTAGGTATTGTACTTGCTTCGGCTGTTGATTGGCTGTTGACCAAGTTCGGAATCAGCTTCGCGCGAAATTCAAAATTCCATATCAGTATGATCATATGGTGTCAATTTTGGGACAGTGTGACACCAGATTAGTTGAAAACGAAGTGGTCCACATTTGTCGCTGGTCCATATTTGTGGACTTTCCCCTACATCACACCATGTTTAAAACATACAACATATTGTGTGACTACACGAGTTTTCAACACGTGCTAGAGATGGCTATATTTCGTGCAGAGTTGCATATCTCTAATATACAGTGTACATAGGTAGATCGGCAGTTTCTATTATTGCGCATGAAAGGTTAAAGTATGCGTGGTTTCACGTGATTAACGCATAAGGGCATAATGAGGAATGAGGAAACTGGGTTACTGAGCTCGACTCGATGTTGTCCTGTGTGCTGGTATGTGTTTTAGTGGGCAGAGTCATTTTGGTTGCTTCTACGAGCAGTCATTCTTTTGGGCAGAAGTGACTTTTTGACTGTGTGTCAGCTTAGGATTAGGTCCTTCTGGAAGGGTAGGGTTACGTTGCTTCGAACCACCCAAGGTCCTGTGCCCGCGTAGGGACAGGAATGACCAAAAGTTGTTAATGGAAGAATTCTAGCCGCCATTATATTCAGTGAGAATAAGTGTAGGGCTGCTTTCTAAGGTAGTGTGGCCTATGCTTAGGCACCGTCCAAGGCTCAGTATTTCGTCGATACTGAGATGCTCCAGTAATTGCACAGAAATAGCCAAGTAACGAACTTGATGCTCTCAACTAACAAGTGTGGTGCTGTATTGTGGTGTGCCGTTTTGTATTGTGTATCTATATGTGTCACAAGCCGAGGACCTAAAAAGGTGAGTGTGAACCCTACAATTCATTTCCTTAGTGGCTAATGCATTTCGAGTCTGCTTACGTGATTGAATGCTGGTGAATGAGGGGGAAAGGGGTGTATTTTGATAAACAGCGATTTATTGGTTTTTTTATATGATTTTCATATGATTTTCTTGTTGTATGTGTAAACGGGAAATTTTGTTGATGTTGTTGCCAAAACGGGGTCAAAGGGAAACAATGAAGTATGCATGTTAAAGAGAGAGAGGGGTGATGAATGTGAAGGAAGGAAGGCAATGTACTATGTTGGAGAGGGGTGATGAAGGTGATGAATATGAGGGAAGCGTGTTGTATTATAGTATGATAGAGATAAATGTGAATGGAGGGAGATGATGTATTATAACGTGGAGAGGGGTGATGAAGATGGTGATGAGGATGAGATGAATCGGGATTGTGCGACTGAAAGAGCACTTGTAATAACTATATATATTTATATAAACAATCATGTTTTTTGGAAGTGATGTGAATTATGGAATTAGGAGTTGTATTGCATTATTGAGATGCAAGTATTTAAGTTTCGTAGACAAGCTGTTGAGACTGTGTTTGTCTACAGATTGGGCTGTGCATATTTATGTAGGATTACTACTACCATCGTCACTGTTATTCCATTTTCTGGTAGTTTTCCATTGCCATTACTTCTGCTTCTACTGTCGCTGTTGTACCATTGTGCGGGTGTACATCATTTCTGAGACCTCTGCCTTTGCAGCTGGGGGGGGGGGGGTGTGGTCCTCCATCATCGTCTGGACCTGCCGTTGCTTCGGGCGAAGCTCTCCATCGTCTACAGGAATCTACACGCACCACACCCACACACACACAGATCTGCACATCATGCACCTAAAAACATAACTCGTTATTTAATGTAAATCAATTCCTTTATTCGTGTGATCGACTGCTTTAGCTCCTACTGAGCTTAGAAACATACAGTTATATTACATACAGTGATTCTGGACTGTAAGCTAGTTTAGTTTATACGATTGAATTTTAAGATGTCCTGATTGTGAATTCAGCTTGAATTGTATTTACCTGAATTGAATAGATCATATTGTTGTGGGCATTTTGTTGTGTATAGATCGGGGTTTTCAGTTAGACAAGGGCGGTAACTGTTTTGTAGCTACTGGGTTGGGGGTCTTGATAGGGGTTGAGGGTGGTTTAGTATCCCATAGTCCTGTGAGTGTGTGCGTCATTGTTGAATAACAGAGTGTGATTGTTCATCTGGCATTTTTGTTAGTTTCTTTTGTTTGAGTTCTATCCTTTCCACTCGTTTGGGCTGAACGTAGCAGAAGCCGCCCGGGTGACGCGACAGATGCCATCGCCTCACAAAGACAATACGAAAGGAAACAAAAAGCTGCCCGGAAGTCCTCGCAATGCCGTCGTGTAGCCATCGCATTATAGTACGATGACATCGAGATGTCACCACGGAGAGAGCATCTTCCTCAATCAGTACTGAGCCACTCTACAGAGCAGAGGCCTGTGTAACTCCCAAAGCTTCACTGGCAATTAATCACAATTCAGTTCCAGCAGAATGGCACACTTTGATGATGAGCAACTAGGAAAAAGAAGGCAGCAGCATTGCTCCTTTTGATGCACCTCAGAGGACGTGAAGAGCAACTCTTCAAGGCCCAGCATCTCCTCTTACAGGTAAATAGTTCTGGCTCCAGTACACTAATTGTTGTCACTGTAGAGCAATCAAAGACAGATTTGTCCCCTACGTAACTTGCTTTTATCAGCTGGAATGTATGTCCATCACGTTTAAGCCTTATGCTTGAACTTTTACTATTTCCTTCACTATGGAATTCCATTTGTAAAATACATGTATTTATTTGCGATATTTTTCTGTATTTCGTTTTACCACTTTCAGCTAAATAATCTTTAAAAAGAAGTATATTTTCTAAATAATCACTTGTTTACAAACAAAGTAAGATTTTGTCTAAATAAATATGTTTTCTTCGTAAATAACGTATTATTTATCTAAACAATAAATTGTTTACGTAAATAAATCATTATATAGGTAAATAAGGCATTGGTGCTAAATAAAACATTATTTACTTATAAAATACGTTATTTAGCAGATTGTGTTAAACAATGTATTATTTAGAAATGTTTCTAAATAATTTTGTATTTATCTACAGTATATATTGCATTATTTAGCAGAATTCGCTAAATAAAGCATTATTTTGAAGACGTTGCTAAATAGTGTATTATTTAGGTAAACAGTTCATTGTTTAGGGACTGCAATTTTCATTATTTAGGGGATTCCAGGATTCGCTTAAAAACTTTGTTTTTATCATTTTAAGGCTTTCTATAATTAAATGCAAGGTCTTTCCAAATATTGTGTATCCAAACTTTGTGATAATTATTTATATTTCAACATAAGTTACTCTACAAATTCGAAGATAAAACGTATGTAACTTCCCGAAAGCAAACGAAAGGTCAAGGTCAGTTTTTGTGCGGAAGTGTTCAGTTTTTTGAATATCCCGTCAGGAAAAAAAGCTGTATTTTTTATTTATTTACCCAAAAACTGTGTCGAGACTGTTTTCGTTTGTCCTTTCGAGTTGAATTAAGTTTTAATTTCAAACGGAAAATTTCAGCTGAATCAACACTACCAGGGATTTGACGGAAGTAATCTGAAGGCAAGAACGGCAAAGCAGAAATAATGATGGCTTCCTCTTTACCGGAGATAAATAATAGGCCCTACTCATTGATTTTGACTGAGAAATCCTATTCACCATTATCACCAGTCTCTCTCTCTCTCTCTCTCTCTCTCTCTCTCTCTCTCTCTCTCTCTCTCTCTCTCTCTCTCTCTCTCCAAATACGTGAGTTCAGAATAGTTGAGTGAACTTACGTGTGTTACATAAACGTATTTTCCATCCAGGTTTACAAGTACATTGTCCATTCGCTGCGTTACAAATGTCGCTGCATCCTTCACCACAGCTTACACACTGCCTGCCTGACCGGTACCATCCTGGCGCGCAACCTGTACAGTAAAATGTAACGCTTGATGTATGCGATGGAAATGATGAATACAACTATGCTACCAGGCATCTGAAAGAATAACACCAAGCGACATCATCACACATACTCGCTCCTTCTGAAAACAATGCTGCTTGCGTCATATTAAATCAAATGACACCAAATAAATTAAATGCATTGAACAACTGAAATTCTGCCATAGGTTTCCTCTGTGCATAGAACTGGCTGTAAATATACTAGAGAGAAAAAAAAATTGGTGAAGATTGATATAGCAGTTACGTACTCCACTATGTTGCTCTACCCATTGCCAACATGCAATGAGCATGATTTTTATTTGGCGTTTTCTGATATCTATAAGTCAACAAAAACAAGAACAACATCCTCTTCATCATCATTATCAATACGGCAATACTACACTCCACCTTGAGCATCAGCATTCATCAACATTACTTTTTTTTTTCCAGGCTTCCTCAGTGTAAAACGTTACAGCATTAAAGTGTGAAGTTCAATTACTATTTATCATAACAGTGGACTATATTCGTATATATGTGTATAACGGGATAGACGTCAATAGAAAACAATCTGCTGTTTAGAGACGATATTTGTGGCTAAAATGTATCCATATGACGGAAAATCGCGCGGAGCGGCAGCAAATAGAGGCAATGTTAGGATACGAAGTCTTCTTTTTGTTATGGTACTGGCAAAATAAAATGGTGAGACATATCCGTACCCCTCTGGATAACTGGAATTACTGCTGCTTCAAACATTGTTCTGTCACATCGATACTCAGCTTTATGTTCAAAAGCGGGAGCATGTATGGTAACCAAGGTAGTGGAATTACTAGACATTAGCTTAGGCCAAACAAAAAAAAAAGTCTGTTTATGGTAACATAGGCAAAAAAATTGGGTCCTTCTTCTTTTTTTCTTTTTTTTTCTAAACCTTTTCCGCCTTGGGTTCGATTTTATTGACTTTTTCCTTTTTTTTTCAAAACGACCTCCCCAAAAAAAAGTTTAGGGTCGGGCCCAAAAATTAGGGTCTGGATACTGTAAACAGACATTTTTTTGTTGGCCTTCTCTGTTAAAAGTTATAGACTAGCTCTTCATACATAATACCACAGAAATCCGGAAACAAAACAAATCCACTTTTAACCGGCACGCCATTCTTCTCCTTTCAAACTGTCTCAGAAACTGGAATGGATGAAATTCTCAGCACCATGTCGAATAAGTCATGCGAGCTTGATCCCATCCCTACCCATCTTTTCAAAACTTGTATCACTGACCTCCTTCTAGCCCTCACTAATATAGTCAAAACTTCATTGCAATCTGGTTCTGTTCCCTCCTGTTTCAAGCCTGCCATCGTGCAGCCACTACTAAAGAAATCAAACCTTGATCCAGAAGACTTGAAAAATTACCGCCCTGTCTCTAATCTCCCCTTCCTATCCAAACCCTTGGAGAAGGTTGCCCTGAAACAGCTCATCCATAATCTCTCTTCCAACAACTTGCCCTGTCCATTCCAGTCTGCACTTCTTCACATCGTGAACTACCTCCTCATTTCAGTTCTTTTTCATTTACGCTTAGACTACTGTAACTGTCTTCTGGCTGAACTTCCGTCCTGTTCATCTGCTCCAAAATGTTCAGAACTCAGCTGCTTGTCTGGATCTCCAAAATAATATGATCATATTGCACCCCTCTTATATTTTCTCCACTTGCTTCCTGAATCTCAATTGATCACCTACATAATCTGTACTTTCTGTTACCAGTGCATCCATGGATTAGCCCTTCCTACCTCATCCGCAACATTTACTTCTACAAGCCATCTAGAAATCTCCGCTCTTCTTCTGACACCCTCATGCTACAAATACCCCGCTACAACTCTCCTCTGCAGGCTGTCGATCCTTCTCAGTGCTTGGTCCGTCAACTTGGAACTCTCTTCCACTCTCTCTCTTCGCAGCTCTCAAAACACAGCCACTTTCAAGTCCAACTTAAAACTCATCTGTTCCTTAAAAATGTCCGATCTCGTCTCTTCATTTCTGATTCCGACCTCCGCCGTCACACCGCCGCCCCCAGTCTTCTCTCTCCGTAGTGGCTCTCATCCTCCCCCTTCATCCCTCGTTTGTTATAATTTACTTGTACATATGTTATTTTCATGTTTGTATTATGCCATGTTGTAATTTAGTAGTGTCTTGTGTTTGTTTCACTTCTTTTCGTATGTATTTCGATGTTAGCGTTAAGTATAAATGTTTGAGAACTGTCCTTTGAACTGATTCCATTAGGAAAAAGCGCTATATAGGCTGAATATCCTTATTATTATTATTATTATTATTATTATTATTATTATTATTATTATTATTGTTACACTCCGTTTGATGGTGGTGTTTTCAATCAGTAGTAGATTCAGCCCCAATGCGTGAATGCTCCTGATGAGTGTAATCTCGGATTCGATTATCCACGTAGCCCGTTCAATCAGCATACAAGTCACTGAGTCTTCGTATGAAATTTTCCAATTTTATTCAGCACACATCAACATCTGCATACAATTCTCAACTCACTATCAACAGCACACAACAACACAACAAAACAGTGCGGCACATATATAGCCTCTTTCTTCTCCCGAACACCCTGGATCAATCGTGTATGACGCAATTTAACCAATCGCTTCTAACTTCGTCATCACTGTCTTACGTCATACATCTTTCTTCACGTTCCAAGAACGTTCTCAAACTTCGACATTTATCCGGAAGTTTCTATCGACAGTAAACACGCTAATCTAGAGAATTCTCCAATAATATCGACTAACGAAAATTATCAACATTATACAAAGCTTCTAACAACCATGCAAACTCAAATCAAAGGTAAATACACTCTATTATTGAATACTTTGCAAAAAGAAACGATTAGATCTATCGTGCGCGTTTCAGACATACTACCATTCGCGTTTCAACGTAACAATTATTATTATTAACTTTTTTGCTAGGCTTTCTCAGTGTAAAATGTTACAGCACAATACTGTGATATGTATTCATTATTTATCATAATAGTGGAATATATGCATATATTCGTATAATGGCAGAGGTGTCTGTAGAAAACAACCTGTTTTTCGCGGGACGATATTTGGGGTGGTGATGGACGTTTACTGCTCGATCTACCACAGTAGAAAAACCGCGCGGAACGGCAGGGTTCGAAACCTTCTTTTGTTAAGAGATAGTAGTTATGCTTCTTAAACCCCACCTGTTGTACTGACCCCATTTTATTACATAATATGTTGTTTTTAAGAGGTTTTAAATGCACTTCATAATGCTATGGAAATCCGTAATTTGCTACATATATCCGTATTTTGTGCGTCTTTAATTGAAAGCAGTAGGTGGTTGGAATAAAAAACAAACATATTAGATGCTCTAACTGGCTGAACTACTTGCGGTATGCCTACGACCTCCAAGTTACGGAATAGGATAGGAACATTGTACGCAACACACGAAGAACCCAGGTACGCACGCATGTGTTACACGAGATTCAAACACATGCACTGAACCCAAACAAAGCTTAGCAGTATTGATTTATCACATCCTCCGTCCCAGCTATTATGAAGCGCTAGGTCACACCACGCCAGCCGGTCTGACTTGTTTGGCAAGGTCTGGGCATTATATTTGTTGACAATTATTTTGTGTACGTTTGGTGACTTAGTGTAAGTAATAAATGATATTGGATAGTGGTATTAGGATGCATATGGTTATTTATTATTTAAGAATAGGTTACATTTTATGAATTATAAGTGCACAGACTACATTGATAGGGACTTTTTTTGTGGTGGATGTTTAATGAGTAAAATGGTGCTAGCGGAAGCAGACCTGACTGGGGGCACTTCCTTTGCTAGTTGGCGTTGGCTGTGTGTGGTTGTGTGTGTTGACTAGAAGTGTTTAAAAAAAAATGGTGAGCAAAGGTACGTTACATTCTTGGTAAAATAGTAATGATGATTATGAACAATCTATTTCAATGCAAGTAAAAGATTTCTATTACAGAATATATCAAATATTAATACTGAAGAAATGACAGACAAGAGCTATGCCTATGATAATGCTGTTTTATTGGCTTCAGTAAGACCGGTCATTTCTAAACAGAAGAAGGCAAATTTGCCAAGGCCTCAGGGTAAACAGAGCATTAAGTCAGTTGATGAAATGGACAGTTAAAATATATAGTTTTAAAAAAAATGTCACATAACAACTAGCAAAGCTGTTGTTCTAACGAGACATACAGCAAGGGCGAAACGGCTTTTTTTTTAAAAAGTCTACAATGAATTTTCATAGCTCTAGAACAGAACGAAGTCACAGTGACGCATCGTTTTTCTCAACAAGTTATTGATTGCCAGTGTCTTAGTGACAGTTTGCAATCTGTTGCAGTTGATCACAAAGGTCAAGGTCAAGGTCAAAACGGTGGTGAGACAAGGCACTTTAGTTTGCAATCCGTTGCAGTGGATCGCAAAGGTCAAGGTCAAGGTCAGACCGGTGGTGTGACATGGTATTTTTAGCTCGCGATCCATTGCAGTGGATCAAGAATGCCAACATCACTAGCTATGACGAGACATGGTATTTTTAGCTCGCGATCCGTTGCAGTGGATCAAGAATGCCGACGCCACTAGCTATGACGGGACATGGTATTTTTAGTTTGTGATCGTTGCAGTGGATCAACTGTACAACGGCGATTAAAGGTGATGGCCATCAACAACAGCAAAATGAAGGCGAAAGGGCGCCAATAAAATGAATGTATGCCCTCTCCCACACTCACATCAATTAGGCCCATGCACAAAGCATCAATCAATATGAGACCCTGTCCCCTTCCCCATGCATACACAACACTTAAACAATCAACAATCAAACATGAGACTCGCCCTTCATTGCCATTACGATATTGTTAGTTAATTAAAATAATGATTTCTACTCACCACCTATTATTATTATCCAACAAACATTAAGCATTTCAATCATCATCATCATCAAAATACTTTCCCACCTATTATCATCATCCAACATATAAACATTAAGCCTTTCCCTCATCATCATCATCATCATCATCATCATCATCATCATCATATTATTATTATTATTATTATTATTATTATTATTATTATTATTATTATTATTAGTTAAACTCCAGTTGGTATGAAGGTGGTTGGGACACTGGCTAATGTAACAGGTTTAAAGGTACTTTAGATAAGTGAGAAGTAAGAATTTAAAAAAAATTACTTAGTCAGTTGCAAGCAATCAAAGGTTACTTTCCTTAAACCTATTACTGACTGACCAAACGACTTTCCATTCTAGTATTACTGATCGACCAATCGACTTTAATTACAAGTACTATTCTGTCTATAACTTAATGGGACCTATACAAGACTCATACAAGACTGATACAAGACTTATTATAACTACATATATAAGAACTTTTATAATTAACTTTATTACTTATGTAAGTATCTTATAGCCAGTTGGTTGGTCAGTTTTTAATAATAATTTTAAATGCTTGGCTTTTTTAAGTTGTTCTTTTAGTTTAATTCTTTCCTCTTTTGATTCAATTACGTCATTTTCTTTTAAACAGTTATCAAAGCTGTCTCGAACTTTGCAATAAAACAGGCACACGAATTTAATTTGCTGTCTAAAATCTGTTAATATAAAATTAAATTTCTGGGCGATGACCTGTGTAACTTGTTCAGAATTTACATTTCTGGATCTCGTACTAGAGATGTTCATATTACTTTTATTTGCCTGCTTTCTAGTGCGGATCCCACCCCTGCCTAAACGTCACTATCAAATGCATTTTAATTTCATGATCGTAGCTGCTATTTAGATGTACACAGTTTGATCTTCCCAAATTAAAAGAATAAAATCTGTTCATCTGCCTAAGCTCTGCCTCATGAATCCAGTTGTAAATAGGCAATAGTAATTGGATTGCTTGTGTAAATTGACTAGGATTTACTTTGTCCTTGCCTTCTGTACCATGCCATGGCCATGAATAATTTTGTTTGCATTGTCAGTGCTCAAATTCTGTGTTAAGAAACTGCTCGATTCATAGAGAAGAAAAAGTGTGTTGCAAAGGTTTTTCTGTATATTACGTTTTATTATTTTTATATTAGCCAACCTGTATTCTGAGGTGAACTGATTACTCTTGTGTTCTGAATGTCATAGAATGTTTTATTTTAAACTGGAAAAGTAAAATTTCAGGTTGTACTGCTTGTTTACTGTTAACATTTCTTATGTCCCAAACAAAAACAAAACCCTTAGTAGTTTGTAGTCTTCATTTTAAAAAAAAACACATGGAGTTCTCAATTCACACATTTTAAGTGACATTATTGCTTGTACAAGTAGCACATTTGTGTTGAACTCAGAATTATGTGATTGAATATAAAAAAAACACGTTTTATGAAGCAATTATAGGCTTATTAGGTGAATATACGCTGCGAAGTTATTATGAAATGTATCTTGTGGACATTTGGGTTTACTTTGTTGTACTTGATAGGAATAGGCAAAGTGATACAGAGACTTTAAAAGCATGCCTTTGTCCTACCGTACATTTGTTTTTAGACTTGCTTAATGTTTGACGTAACATCTTAATCTTTACCAGATTCAAGTTGAAGCTTTGGCTGTCTGAATTTTGATTCCCATTGTAACCATAGTGACCAATCATATGCTATATAAATTACTGTATTATTATTATTATTATTATTATTATTATTATTATTATTATTATTATTATTATTATTATTATAGGTTAATTGTTTCTGATGCAACTCAAAGGGTAGAATCAATGTTTATAAAAGCACTACGGTTGGGAACACGCCAAACTGTTCAGACTCTGTCACCGGTATGGTCAGAAGGATACGCAAAATATTATTTGAAAATAAACGTACAACAGCAATACGCCAAGCCTCCTTTCACGTTCAGCTGGCAGGCATTTAGATTATGAAGTAAAAATGCGGTCTCAATTATTTATATGATTCTTTGGCAGGTATTGTAGCGGTGCCAGCGACAGTTTACCCCCCTCTAAATCAAAGTGCTAAAGAGAGCAAACTTAGTGTTATACTCGGTCGTCTTCATCAAGCCATAACGGTACATTCTCTGCACAATAGACCATTCTGGAAAATACGAGGGGAAACAACTTTGGCCGGCTTTCCGCATGTTGCGTCAGGGTTGTCTAACGTTGATGCAGACATCCTTTTGCAAACGAACAGTTTCTCGCCTACATTCTGCTCTTCAAAGAACTCATAAGGTGTGGCCACCCGGCAAAAATTCTGGTCAGTGAAAAATCTCATAACCCAATGTATAAGCCGTAAAACGTAAGCCAAATGTGGTCACTACTTAAGCAGCGCGCTTGCGCAAACCCCTTTTCAACGTCAGCACCGAGATCGGCTGGTCAGAAATGGCGCATCGCTATTAGGCCCATTGCGCTTGCGCTTAACAGAAAGCTTTCACCGCAATAATTTGGATTATTACACAATGAAGCATACAATTTAGAGAATAAGTTTTTAAAATTTTTACATCACACGCACATAATAGCAGCCATATTGATTGAATTTTTATTTAGATCCAGGTCAGTTGATTTGACTATTATTAAGAAGGTGGAATTCAAGTTCCACTGACGTCACTGGTCGGTACACGACTTTTCCGGCTTTTAGGTTCCACCTATTAAGAACACGAACATACAACTGCAATAAATTAAAATGAAATCAAAGCAACAGATACATAAATAAATAATGTAATTAAATTAATTGATATTTGAATTAATTATATATGAACTTACCGCAGTTGCGTTCATCCCAGCCATTGTGGCAATCGTCATCACCGTCACACAACCAGGACTTCGCGATACACAAGAAGTTGTCACACTGAACCTCGCCAGGGGAGCAGGTCACTTTGTCTAAAAATGAAAACGAAGACACCTCACTAAACTTGGTAAGGCTCAGGAGCCCGTATCTTGATATAGAGCCTCTCTCTCTCTCTCTCTCTCTCTCTCTCTCTCTCTCTCTCTCTCTCTCTCTCTCTCTCTCTCTCTCTCTCTCTCTCTCTCTCTCTCTCTCTCTCTCTCTCTCTCTCTCTCTCTCTCTTTCTGCACTACCTTATCCAGGATATAGAAAGCGACGCTTTTATTTAGGTTCTCACATTCAGATACTGCCGCCTGTGTAACATAACCTCATTTGGCGCTATCACACACACACACATTTTGACAATTTATTCAGAAGTTTCGACAAACACGCACACACACACATGCCCACGCGCGCACGAACACACACACACACCACAACGCTACATCTCCAAAGATGACACAAACTCACGGCAGTCAATTTCGTCAGTGTTGTCGCCACATTCGTTGTTGCCGTTACAACGGAACGCTGTCGCAATACAACGGCCATTTGCGCACTTCAGTTGATGCTCACCAGTACAGTCAGTGGCTGAAACAACGAAAACAAAAGACAAACGCGATTAAACTTTTAATAGTCCTTTCGACGCTATCGGGTTGCTAGTAAGATTATAGAAACAGTCGGCCGAAGTGCCGCCGACCCAAGTCTGGGTGTCAGAGACTCTTGAGGGCCTACGCTTACACACAGCCTATGGTTGATAGATCTCTGACTCCAGCGTCAAAGTCGCCTATTTAGTGGAAAACGGCATTAATTGATTACAAACTCGCATTGATGACAATTGTATAATGTTTTTATTATTATTATTATTATTATTATTATTATTATTATTATTATTATTATTATTATTATTATTATTATTATTATTTTAACGTTTTGTTTCTAATGTTTAAACTCACACCGTTATGAGAAGACAAAATTATAATGTCAAATTTTGTCATTTGATTAATTTTTGCTTTTTTTTTTTTTTAATCACGTTAGCAGAAGCAGGAAGCGAAGAAACAAGGGTTCAATCTGGTGCCTATCGGATGATGATGATGTGTTACAATATTTAGCATTCTTACAGCTGTTGGGATGACAATAAGCACACTAGTCTTAGCACTGACTAGAACCGTAGGCATTGGTGGCAGTGCCGGTGGACCTGGCGGATCCGGTGGACCTGGCGGTAGTCCGTTTAAAGACTGGATTAAGAGAACATTACAAAACGTTGCTAACTTATTGAAACGCCTGGGTGACAAACTTGTAGACGCACTTCCAGGAATATTAGGTTCTGTATTTTCATGGATATTTAATACTGCTTCTAAAGTTGTGGTTTGGGCGTCTGAGCATCTGTGGTCTTTGTTTATAATAATATTACTCTGGCTACTTAAAATAGTAAATCCCAATTAACCCAGCAAACAATAAACCACCTGTAAGCGCTAGACGCGAAACCCCATGATCAATTACTGGCAGGTCCGGCAGAAACTTGTTTTTTCCAACCTAGTTCCAGTCATTCGCCCAAACAGGCAATCACCGAAGTCGAACGAAGCTCTCCGATGTGTTACGAAATGATACTTGCATGACTACGACTAGCTGACATTAAAAATGATCGCTGTTGCTTCTAATTCTGTTCGATTTACACAGATTTAGCATATCGCAACGGTATACTTTGTTAATATGAGCATAATATGAGCACAATTATTATCGACCATATTTAATAGTTGCGCTCCTTGATTTGCATTTTGTTAGTTCTCAGCAGTAAAGGCTAATAATAGCATTGCCCATTTCCTGCCTAGAACCAAGTAGACACTGTTATACAGTATACATAGGCTTAATCTACATTATTATATTATAAGTCAGTCTCCGCGCAGCGAAGAAGCTCACTAGCTGAATATAATTATTAGACCTGTATTGTTTGTTTTATACGTAAAAAAATGTATAAACTATATCTATTCTAATTAATAATATTTAGGCCTATACTTTATAATATTCGAATCTTGAAATTTCCGGAGAAGGACGAGTAGGTTAAGCGAATTTTTTTTTTTAATAAATCGAGATCAGAGTTAAATTAATAGTTAGTTATTCATTGCTTACAGGGTCCAGCGGACTGCAAAGAGCCGAATCAGAACCACAAAATCAAGACAACTCGAGATCAGAGTTAAATTAAAAGCTTATTAGTTATTCATTGCTTACAGAGTCCAGCGGACTGCAAAGAGCCGAATCAGGACCACAAAATCGAGACCACAACTTCGCAAGCAGTAGTAGTAGTAGTAGTAGTAGTAGTAGTATAGTTATTTAGTTAAATCTTTAATTTATTTATTTGTTTTGTTTGTGTGTTATTATTATTATTATTATTATTATTATTATTATTATTATTATTATTATTATTATTATATTCCTACTTTTAAAAAAAAAAGAAAAAAGAATAGTGTGCTGCTGTGCGTGCTCAATGGTGTAAATATGGTCAGTGACGTTTTGTTTGTTTTTGCTGAAGTTGGGTGTAACACGAAATATTCAGATAGTGTTACTGGTTATTTTTTCTTATAGATTTACCAAAGTTTTGAGATGATTTATAGAAATTTCCGCCCGCCACGCAACATGTTTTTAATACGCGTTTCTCATTAAAATACATATCATTGAAATACACATAACAAATGTACTGTATCAGTTAAAAAGAATAATATTAGTTAAATAAATAATTGCTTTGGTGCTTGCAATAAAAATGTCAATGTTTTTTGAGACCATTATAAACTTGCTTTGCCTTGTTGTGCTGAAGTGACATCAACGTATCCATAGCGCTTTGAAGTTTTGTCATGGTTTTATTGTTGATATAGATGTGAAATCGTTGTATGTGTGCTTTATGTGTTATGTATTACTTTTACTCCTTATTACTAATTGTGTCAGTATATTATTCATCATAAAATAATAATAATAATACTAACTGCTTTAAAATGCAAATCTCGACTTGAGCTTGAAGCTGTGCAGATCGAAATAGAATTAGATCTAGCAGCGGCTATTTTTATGCACGGATGTTTCACCACAGGCTCTGAAGTCTTTTCTTTTGTCTTTGTAAACTCCTAAATACGTACGTAGTATAGTATGTAATTGAGGCCTACGAAAGACGAGAATTCCCAGACTGTGGTTTCACGTAGTCCTGCCAGAATTCGTTCGTAAAACATCGGATAGCACCGCTCGACTCGGAGAGCTTCGTTCGACTTCGGTAATTGCCTTTTTCGGGAAAGTGACTGGAACTAGGTTGGAAAAAACAAGTTCGCGGTCCGGCAAGCTTGGTAGGCTCGGAAGTGGAGTAGATAATGGTGAACTTAAAGGTTCATTATTACCAGTAAATACTGTATTCGCTGTATTCACTGTATTCGCTGTATTCGCCGCATTCACCGTATTTGCTGTATTCGCTGTATTCAATGTACTCAATGTATTTATTGTAGGATTGTAGCCTATATGAAATTGAGGGTCGGCAATCACTATATTGTTGTAGTAGGATAACAGGATAACAGGAATTTATTTCGCCAATTGACATGTAATAGATACAACAATCGGAATATTATTTGGTGTTGGACAATGGCAGAATGTTTTAGATTTAACATCTTTCTCTTTCTCTCTCTCACTCTTTCTCTCTCTCTTGATCTTACACACACGCACACATACCTACATACACAAATACACACATGTATGCACAACCACACACACTCGCACAAGCATATCCAACAATAACAGATAAACAGAAAGAAATAGTAAAACACAAATGACTAGTCTAAAGTGATCACAAAAACATTCTATATTATAGTAGTCGCTGTAGTATATAGATATAGATGTACGAGCATGTAGGGAGAAGCAGGGCGTGCGCACGGCAGGGGGATCAGCGGTTGGAGGAGGATGCGGCGTTTAGAGATCTTACAGTTTGAGGGTAAAAGGAATCTTTAAAGCGGGAAGTGTGGGATCTGAAGGATCGAAAGCGGCGGCCAGAGGGGAGAAGTTCGAACAGGGGGTGGGCAGGGTGGGAAGGGTCAGATAGGATCTTGTCGGCTCTGTTGAGAGAGCGGGTCGAGTAGATGGAGGCCAGAGAGGGGAGCTCACAGCCGACAATCCTGCCTGCCGTGCGCACGACCCGCTCCAGCCGGTCTTTGTCGAGCTGCGTTGCTGTTCCGAACCAGACCGTGATGGAAAATGTTAGGACGCTCTCCACCACGGCCCGGTAGAACTGGAGGATTGATGGGCCCGCTTCACGATGGTGTTAATGTTGGCACCCCAGCTGAGGTCGTCGGAGATGAGGGAACCCAGGAACTTGAACGAGTCTACTGTTTCGATGGCTTGTCCATTGATGAGCAGTGGATCTTTGGGGTCCTGGTTCCTGCGGTAGTCCACAATCAACTCGACTGTTTTGGAGGTGTTCAGTTCGAGGTTGTTGTCTTCGCACCACGACACCAAGTGGTCGACTTCCTGGCGGTATGTTGTTTCGTCGCCGTTGGAGATGATGCCCTCGACCGTGGTGTCGTCAGCGAACTTCACGAGCTGAACACTGTCAGCACGGGGCACACAGTCATTGGTGAAGAGGCAGTAGAGGAGAGGTGAAATGACACAGCCTTGCGGCGAGAATGCGGGCACGGCAACTACAGCTCGGGCTCACCCCATGGCACTCACTGAGGCCATATAGAGTTGTCTACCCCAGTGTGGGCTATCAGAGCCCTAGCACAAGGCTATAAAAAGTTTAGTTATGTAAAACAATGTTAAGAAAGATGATTAAAACAATTGTTAAAAATCATTTATCTTACAAAAATAATACACAACAATTAAAATAATACAACTTTAAAAGATGGGGGATGCTGGAAAATGATACAATACAATACAAGGTTATTGCTTTAGGTCCAGCGGACTCTTCCGAGCCAAATCAGGACCAGAGAGACGTTATCTTAAAATATTATAAAATGATTCAAGTCTTAAAAAACAAGCCTGTTACTCTTAAATACACAAACAAACTTTCACATGACACCTCTTTAAGAGACTTCTTTAAAACTGATGTATTAAAAATATTTTCTCTTTCTTCAAGCAAATCACTAAATTCAGTCCTAATAAAATCCAAACTAAACAAAACATGTCGATACAATTTATATGCGATAGAACAAACCAACATCATGTAAAAATTGAAACAGATGTTGACCATTACATACTTTAAAAATCTCTTTGAAAGGTATGGAACCAAAATATGTTTCCCTTTCCTCAATCAAATCAGCACATTCAGACATAAAATGGCGAACAGAAAAAGATTGATCACATGCAAAGCACCATGGTGGTTTTTCTCCTTTTAAAAGGAAACTGTGGGTGACATAAGTATGCCCAATATGAAGGCGAGATAACACTGTTTCTTCTTTGCGAGTGGATGCAAAGATAGGCAAAGAAGTGGACAAATCGGGAAGAATTTGAAATAATTTGTTGTTGACATGGTTAGACCAGTCAGTCTGCCACAGTCGTTTACAATAAGATCCAGTCATACAACGTAGGTCAGAGTAGGGCACAAACTGGAAAATCTCTGGAGGGAAATCGAGATGTAGAGCATCTTTAGCCGCCCTGTCTACTGCAATATTGCCGCGGATTTTCCCATGTGACCAGGGACCCATATAAAAACTATCTTTTTACCCTCAGAAACAAGTTGTGTATGGAGGTCATGGATCTCTGCCAGAAAAGGGTGTGATATCTTTCTCGTGGAAAGAGCCTGAAGTGCTGACAATGAATCAGACATGATTGAAAATGAGGTTCTTTTGGATTGATAAACTTGTTTCAGAGCTAAATGAATTGCCTTGAGCTCAGCTGTATAAACAGAACAAAAATCAGGTAAACGCTGTTGCAAAGGCTGGTCTAAGTGTCTCCCAGAGACCGACGCAGCAGCAACTGAATCTCCTTTCTTTGACCCGTCTGTAAAAAGTTGTTCATATCCTGGGTATAAAGCACACTGTTCTAAATAAAGTTGGTTATATACGGTTTCGGATGTATTGTTTTTAAGGAAAGCGGACAACTGCCAATTAATGTTTGGGATACATAATTTCCATGGGGGAGCTTCAGTCCGAAGTTCATCGTCGTTGATGGAAGCAACATCAATGCCTGCTTTTACCAAATGAGCTTGCATTCTGATGCCAAACGGGGGAATTGTGTTAGGTTTGGCTTCAAATTTCTGAACAAAATCTGGTTGAAAACACAGTCATAAGCAGGGTTCATAGGATCAGTTTTTAATTTTAAATAGTAATTCATTGACAATTTTGTACGTCTCAGCTCCAGCGGAGGTTCGTTAGCTTCCACGTAAAGGCTTTCACAAGGGGAAGTGCGAAACGCACCCAAAGCAATGCGTAGTGCCTGATGGGCAACTGGATCTAGCATCTTAAGATAAGATTTTCTAGCAGAACCATAGACAATGCAACCATAGTCTAACTTGGATCTAATTAAAGAACGATATAACAGCAATAAAGTTTTCTTGTCAGCACCCCAGTCTGTACCACTGATAACCTTGAGCAAATTGCAGGCCTGTTGACATTTAGTTTTCAAAATTTTCAGATGAGGAATGAAAGATAGCTTTTGATCAAAAATAACACCCAAAAATTTGACTTGTTGGACCGCCTTTATTGGAGTTTTATTGAGGAGAATAGTAGGGTCTTGAATAATTCCCCGGTGCTTGGAAAAGTGAATACATTCAGTTTTTGCTTCAGAAAATGTAAAACCATTTTGTAAAACTCAGTCTTCAACGGCCTTGACACATAACTGTAGCTGAGGTTCTGCAGATGCCAAAGTTTTACCTTTGGCTACTAACGCAAAATCGTCAACAAACAAAGAATTGTCCATTCCCCGTTTAACGGAACGAACAATATTATTTATTTTAATATTAAACAGCAAGGGAGACAAGATGCTACCCTGAGGCACTCCCATCTCCTGTTCCCTCATATCTGACAAAGATCCAACCTTAACCTGAAAGAGTCTGTCCGTTAGAAAATTGGATATAAACAGAGGTAAATGTCCCTTCAAACCCATTTCTTGTAAATCTGAAAGAATGCCATATTTCCATGTGGTATCATAGGCTTTTTCCAAATCAAACATGATGGCAACGACATGTTCACCCTGGACGAACGCGTTACGGATAAAAGTTTCCAGTCGCACCAGGTGGTCAACAGTACTTCGACCACTTCGAAAGCCACACTGAGTGTTGGATAAAATATTATTTGTTTCTAGATACCACAGTAAACGAGAATAAACCATTCTTTCCAGCGTCTTGCATAAGCAAGAAGTTAAGGCTATTGGTCTATAGTTTGTTGGGTTAGTATGGTCTTTGCCAGGTTTAGGAATGGGTATAATAATGGCCTTTCTCCAAGAGGGAGGAAAGGTGCCAGTGATCCAGATCTGATTGAAGATGTCCAGCAGTTGAGACCGTGAGTACCTTGTTAAATGTCTGAGAAATTGATAATGTACATCATCCGGTCCAACTGCTGAATCTGCACTTTTGTTAATTGCATCGTCAAGCTCGACAATTGAGAACGGAATGTTGTAATCTTCAGAATTATCGGAGGTAAAATTTAACTGTTGTGTTTCTTTACGGGTTTTAACTGTTTGAAAAGGGACAGAATAATTTTCAGAGGAAGAATTTGCAGCAAAAGAAGAAGCCAAAAGATCAGCTACTAATTTTTTATCTCCGATTACGTCCCCCTGCACAGTAAGGCATGGGCTCACCTGTTTGTTACTTTTATTTTTGAGTTTGCGGACCACTTTCCACACCTTCGACAGTTTCGCTTTCGGATTAAGCGTGGAGCAGAAACCTCTCCACGATTCTCTTCTCTTTTGTTTGAAGAGCTGTCGGCATTGCGCTCGCAAACGTTGGTGGTTCTGTTTATTTTCAGTGCTTGGGTGTAAAAACATAGTTCTTAAAGCTTTTTTACGAGCTTGCTGAAGTTTTCTACATTCATCGTCGAACCAGGGTTTTTTAAGTGTGTGAGGGTTTGACGAAGTTTGCGGAATGGACTCCTTGGCACTGTTTATAATTATGTCAGTGTAAAGCTGGATTGGATCTATGGCATTCGACAATTCCTGTTTCTTAGCACGTAACTGTACCTCAGACAGGTTAGAAAACAGATTCCAGTTAGCTTGTTTCAGTTTCCACCTGCCATGAGTTTGCTCAAGGTTGTCTGAATCATGTTTTAATAAAACCGGAAAATGGTCGCTGCCATGGAGATCTTCTAAAACTGTCCATTTAAAATCCAAAAGTAAGGAGGGATCACAGATCGATATATCAATGTGGGACAAAGAAGCAGTTCTTGAACAGGAAAACGTTGGAGCACCCTCGTTCAAAGTTACTAGGTTTAACGAGTCTAAAATGTCTTCAATTATTTTACCCTGAGAATCGGTACGATCGCTACCCCACAGGGGAGAGCGTCCATTAAAATCTCCCAACAACAAAAAAGGGGTAGGTAACTGTTGGATCAAATTTTCAAGTTCACTTTTAGTTACATTTATTGATGGTGTCAAATATATAGAACAAACTGTGAGGGATTTAAAAAGAGATATTCTGGCTGCAACTGCTGGTAAACTTGTATTAAGTGAAATTGGGCTAAATGGGACGTTTCTATGAATAAAGAGTGAAACGCCTCTAGAAGATGTACAATTTAGAAAGGAATAACCAGTGATATCTATAAGATGTTTCTCTGACAGGAGAGTTTCCTGAATGGCTAACACTTCAGGTTGATGCTCCGTCAGCAGACAGCAGAGCTCCTCATAATTTGCCCTTATCCCTCGGATATTCCATTGTAAAATGGCCATAAAAATGAAGTAAAAGAATGCTAAATATTTCAATCTCTGAGATGACAGTTATGTCTCTATAGTTTTCTGACCATCATCCATCTCCTCATGATCCATCAACTCCCTGAAACGGTTCTCCGTCTCGAGAGGTTGATGATGCTTGGAAGAAAGGGGTCCAGGCTTTTGAGTTTTCTTGGAACTCCCGGATCCCAAACTACCAGCAGGCTTCTTCCCCTTCTCCCCAGCAATGGATCTTGGATCTACTTTCTCCCTCCTACCCTTCTCAACTTTTCCCTCTCCTCCCCCGACGCTCCCCGGCTGAGCCAATAAGATCCGGGCTGCCTCTGTGACCACCTGGTCACTGTAACCTGCCGCCGAAGTTGTGGTGGCTTGAGGCATGGCCTCCATCGCGGCAGGTGTGACGGCTTTAGACACGGCCGTCTGCGTGTTGTGGGTGACGGTTTTGGACGTGACCGTCGGCACGTTCTCCAGTGTAGCTGATGGGGCTGGAGAAACCCCCCCCCCCTATGACCAAACAACGTGAGCATTTTCTCTAGATTATCCATCCGCCTGAACAGTGCATCCAAAACCTGCGTCATTTTATTCAAAGTGAGTTCCATTGCTGGGTGTGAACTAGGTTCCACATGGGGTGTGGAACTCACCACAGACGCAATGGAACGCTCTCGGATACCCGGACTCCTTTCCATGACCTTTTTTCTTGCGTCTGCGAAGGTGCACCTCTCAGTGGCCCTCACCTTTTGGATCTCCAGCTCCAACTGCCACTGAGGGCAATCTTTGGAGCTGGAAGCATGCTGCCCCGCGCAATTCACGCAGCAAATAGGATCCTTGCATGCGTTTTCATGTTTATCCTTGGCGCATTCACGGCAAATTTCTTTGTTTTTACATGTTCCGCTACCATGGCCAAACTTTTGGCAGCGGAAGCAACGCAACGGTGATGGAATGAACGGTGTCACCTTCACCCGAAGGTATCCCACCTTGAGTGACTCCGGCAACTTGGCCATGGCAAAGGTCACAAAAAGTGTATTGGTGGGGATACGCTTGGGTCCTTTGGTGACAAAGACCCGCTGTACCGCTGTGACCCCCTGGCTGGAGAGTTCATCGCGAATTTCCGATTCCGACATATCGATCAAGTCCTGACATCGGATGACTCCCTTGGAGGAATTCAACCGTCCATGCACAGTAACTTTGATTTGTCTGTCAACAAAGACGGTCAAATTCCTCTTTAACAGACAATCCGATGCCCTTTTGGTTGAGCACTCCACCAGATAGGCCCCAGATCGAAGTTTTTTGACGTCTTTGAAACCCACCGTGCAGACGGATTGGAAACCTTTGTGGATGGCGAACGGAGACAGCTTGCCTAGTGGCATAGCCGGATCCGCCCCCTCCACAACCAAAAAACGAGGCCAGGCCCCATCCAACCCAGATGCACAAGCTTTTTTTCTTACGTCCATCTCACTGTCCGTGTCCCTGTCCGATTCGTCATCAAGTAGTCTTTTTTTGTTTGTTGAAGCCATGTTATTAATTTGTTAATTCATCCCCCCTGCTCCCCACCCACCACGGAGTCCAACAAGGGGATGCGTCCAAGCGGAAAATCCAGCAAGGGAGCGCACCAGGGCTACAGGGGGGATATACACCCAGACAATCCCGCACTGCCACTACGTTTTTGTTCAAGTTTGACCCATGAGCCGCAGCCTTCTAGCAGAGCTAGGGCAATACACGACCAGCCGCTTGACTGACGCGGGCCACGCCAGCCTCCCGTCTAGGAGAAGTCCGGGCCAAAGAGGTGTGTTAGTGTGAGGGACCGCAGTCCCTCAGTGACCTCAACCTCCAGGATCCCATTCTCCCCCGACACGGGTTGCCCTCCACGGCAAACGCAGAGGGCCAAGAGAAGGCCACAGAGAAAAAGGAGGGTAGAAAAAGAAGAAATGATGGGGAAAAAGAAGACAGGAAATGTCCGGTGTGCTCTATCCCAGCTTGGGCCATGGGAGCCCCAGCACATGGCTGTAAAAAAATTAGTACAACCTATATTAAGAATGCAATAATTTTTTTTCGTTATGTAGCCGGGCTGGGCTACAAATAATTTCTGATCATTACGATACATTAGGCCTCACTCTGTTCTCTGTTATGTTTAAACTAGCTGTATGCAACAACTTGAGATATACTTTTCAGATCCCTTAAAGCAGACAATCGTTAGACGCAGCATTAAATTCTATATTAGAATATATAAACTTTATTTGCGACTTATGTAGCAGTTTTGACTGAGAGCGTGATGTTTAGAATAGCGCGATGCCTATCACACTGATAAAGGCACCGCGCTGTTGTGGGGGCGAAGCCACCGCTGATACGAGCTTGACCGGTCGCCTCGGTTCTTCCCGCCTTGTGGATTAACACATGATAAGAACATAATTGTCGATGATGGCGATAGCAAAGATTTTCCATTGTAACACCTTAAGTGTGATATTTTCCGATGCCTTAGTTCATTCTCTAACAGTATATATTTACATTAAATATTAGTTTTGTCGGGACATACATCGGAAGAGAAACAGAGGAAAAGTTGTAAGAGGAGGTTAGATGTAAAATTAATATTGTTGTTGTGTTAGGTGATTGCTAATTTATTCCGTCATAGTCGGAACCCATAATAGTAACCGTGTCATATTATATATCGTTGGAAAGGGGAGACGTTGTTCTTTCTTTGTCATTATTACTATGATTTATAATTGTAATAAATTAAAGAGTTTTTATGAGTTTAGAGTCGTGACATTCCTAAGATCAGCAGCCAACTCCCTCTTAAATTGCGTAATATTTTTATTTCGTAGCAGATAGATCCGAGATTATTGTATCAGTAGAAAGATCGTATTTCCGCGTTTCCGCAAATAAATTATTTGTATAGTATTCGTTTGCGTTTCAAGCCGTATATGTAAAATAAGGATGAACAACAAGGAAGACATCAACTAAGAGAGCAGAGAAGCAGATGCGAACCCGTGCAGTGGAAGACCAAGATCCAGAGACAGCATGCAAGAGCAAAGAGACTGCCCTCATCCATGTACCATGGACTTTGTTGTATGATGTTAGTTCACTGTTAAATACATAGCTAACTATCTAGCAAAGGCAATGCCGGGTCCGCGATAGAACTTGTTTTCGTTTTGGTCGGATTCGTACTTAAATGTGCGTTTCAAAGAAATTGTTTCTCGTTTGAGAATCGCTCTTTCTGTTGTTCGGTTCTTATGTACGACGCGATTAATGATAAATCCTTGTCCGGTTGTCTTAAGACACGATGGTTTTCTCAGCGCGGACGCTGAGTTTTGAAAGAGTCGGGGTGAAATGTAGCCGGGCTGGGCTACAAAGAATGTCTGATCATTACGATATTTAGGCCTCATTCTGTTCTGTGTTATGTTTAAACTAGCTTGTCACGAGCCAATTTCGTATCCGCAAGTACAGTGTATGTTCACTATGCAGTGTGCATAGTTTTGACCGTGTTTGCTACTGTAGGGAACACGTTCTGTCGAGTTGCACGTGCGTTTTTAGAGTGCGGATTTAGTAGGCCTAATATAATATGCGGTGAGCGTTATGTTTGGGCGTGTATTTTTGTAAGTAAATTTTTGATTGGATTGTCAAAAGGATTTCTACGTTATAAACATACTCGTATAATAGGTTAGAACGAAAATGGGGTAAGATGCCAGCTAGCGTTCAAAGGGTGTTGATGGAGAGCATAGACCTTAGTGAAAACTCTATTGTTTTTCTTTGGATGACGATGTGTGTGCTTGCTGGATTGCGACTCCATCGTGAAAAGCTGTTGCTGCAGTTGTTTCCTCTCTGGCCTCACGAGTTGGGTGGTAGGTTGAGAACCTTTCTTTGACGCTGTTGGTTGTGCGTTTGAGGGTAAATGTATTTTCCGTTTCTTTGGTTTATTTTGGTAGGTGCTCTGTTCAATGGCACGTTGGGTGGGGAGTGAGGGGAGGGATGGGGACAATTTTTATAAATATATATGCATGAATGGCTTTGCAGCAAGTATGAATGTCATTACGAATAAGTATATTATTTGTGTACAATAATTTAGATGTATTATTAGAATGAATTAAAAGGGGAAATCGTTGAGGTTCTTCAAGCATCAGTTTTAAATTATATGTGGTAGCTGAGGATAGGCTAGTGTTGTTTCAGAACTCGATTGCATCACTGAGACGCTGGCTTGCTCCGCCATTAGTTCTGGGGCTGGGTTGTCCATACAGAGGGACGAGTCTGGAAGTGGTTTGACCGGGGGGCTTTCCTCTCTCCATTGCAACGTCATCGCTTACCTCCCTTGAGCCAGCCTACCATATCCTTTTTGTGTGTATGGTTAATTTAAGCGAACAAATGAACGTTCAAGTCGATACTTGCAAAATATACCGTGTTAAAATTCTGGAGGAGACAATTCTTTGACTGATCAGTGTAACGAGTCCGATACTTGCAATTATCATTCGGACCTTATTGACTGGAGCAAAAAATTAAATACATACTTATGTGCAAGAACTGAGAACGTTTCAGATGGAAGACTCTTTGAGAAAATGCCTTGTGAAGATGACTAAACATTAGCAAGGATTAAAAGAAATTGAAACAGCGCAGAGGAATCATTGGATGTTTATTAATATCGTCCTGTAACATATTTACCAAATATTGTTTCCCTTTTCCACTGGACTATCGTTTGACTTTATCTTTCTCATGAGTGTAAATTAGTATAAACGAGTGTCGTATGTAAGCGTGTGTGAGTTGTCTGTCATTGGGCATTAATAAATGTTTAAATGAAAATTGTTTCCAGTGTGTGGTGTTAGTGGGTTAGCTAGTGAGTGTGGGTGTTGGGAGGGACATACACACGCCCCCCCTCTGGGACGTGACACTGGTGGAGATGCAGGGTACGACTTGGTAGGTAGAGGATTAAGCTTTGGGTTAGTTAGAGTGTTGTATTGAGGTGTGCATGATAGCTGATCGGAGACAGTTGGAGTGTGCCGGGCGTGTTAGTTGGTCTTACATCCAGCTTGCTTAGGGAAGAGAGGGGTTGCTTCCTCGCCTGTCAGCACGTGGGCGCCAGCGGGTTGTAGCTTCCTTTGGCATAGTCTTTGTGACGAACGGACCAGTTTACCCTGCTTACTTTACTATTTAGCCTTGTATAGTCATGTAATCTTAGAATGTTAATGTTAGGCTGCAGCAGACGATGGAAGTAATCAAGCGTAGCAATGATATACTGCCGTTTACACACAGTGGTAGTTGACGGTAAGAGCGCAGGCAATGACATCATCGTAGCTACGTTAGGCGAGTCTATTACCAGCCTATGGGAACACAGTTCAAATGGACTCGACCAGGTCTGGCTGATTGCGACCGCTGCCAGAAAACTCAACCACGTGGACACGTTGCCAAAGTGCCTCTTGGGAAAATGCCTCTGATGGATCAACCATTTCAGTGCGTGGCAGTCGACCTCGTGGGCCCACTCATTCCAGCGTCGGATCAAGGCCACCGGTATATTTTAGTCATGGTAGATTACGCCACGAGATACCCGGAGGCGGTCGCTCTGAAAACTATTAGCGCCGAGTCTGTGGCCGAGGGGTTGTGGGATATGTGGTCACGGTTAGGAATTCCAGGGGAAGTTTTGATTGACAGAGGTACTCAGTTTACATCTGAGGTGATGCAAAGTGTCTACTCATTGTTGGCTATAAAGGGCAAGATGACGACACCTTACCATGCCCAGTGCAGTGGGCTTGTAGAGAAATTCAACAGCACCTTGAAATTTATGCTCAGAAAACTCTGCCAAGAGAAGCCAAAAAACTGGAACAGATTCATTCCAGCCTTGCTATTTGCTTATCGTGAAGTGCCTCAGCAGAGCACTGGATTTTCGCCGTTTGAATTGTTGTACGGAAGGGCAGTTGTTGTACGGAAGGGCAGTTCGCGGTCCTATGTCGATATTGCGAGACATTTGGACAGAGTGGGTGGAGGAAGGGGAAGTCAAAACTGCACCGTGCTATGTTCTAGATCTTCGGAACAGGATTGAAGAAACTTTCCGCGTGGCACGGGAGAGTTTGGAAAGAGAAGGACAACGTCAGAAAAGTCATTTTGACAAAAGAGCTAAACTTCGCACGTTTGTTGCCGGCGATAGGGTTCTTCTCCTTCTACCATGCAAGGAAAACAAGTTACAAATTTCATGGAAAGGGTCGCTCACGGTCGAGGAAAGGATCGGGCAAAGCAACTACCGCATTGACATGAACGGGAAGGGAAAACTGTTCCATGCCAATCTTCTTAAGAAGTACGTAGAGCGTGTGGCTTCCGTTGCATTGGTTGAGGAACGTGAAGATTGGGAAGAAGTCAGAAAAAAAATCTGAATCAATGCCTATCATCCTGCTGGTAGCTCAGGAATTTCATCAGGACGTCAATGTGGATCCAAGGATGCCTGAAATCCACCAAGAAATCAAGGAGCTTGCGAGACAATATGCGGACATTCTGACTGATCTACCACTGCGGACCAACCTTGCAGAGTGCGGCATTCGCCTTGAGCACGACGGCCAGTCTGCACCAAGCAGTTTCCACTACCGTTTTCCCAACGAGAAATCATCAAAGAAGAGGTGGAGTCGATGCTGAAGTTAGGAGTTATAGAACATGCAAGTTCACCGTACAGTTCACCTATTGTGCTCGTTATAAAAAAAGACGGCAAGATCCGATTCTGCGTGGATTTTCGCAAGTTGAATAGAGTTGTGGTTTTTGATGCTGAACCTATGCCTGATATGGAGTTCTTTTTCTCCAAGCTGGGGCCGGCAAAGTATCCAGAATTGATTTGTCTAAAGGGGATTGGCAGATACCCATGGCGCAAGTGGATAAACCTAAGACTGCCTTCACGACAGCTCAAGGACAATTTCAGTGGACTGTCATGCCGTTTGGGCTCAAGACAGCGGGAGCGGTTTTCAGTCGTATGATGCGAACTCTGTTGGCCCCACTCAAAATGCCTGAAATCGATAACTTTATGGACGATGTACTGATTGTAACAATCACCAAAGAGCGCCACTTGGAATGCATGGCGGCATTGTTCCAGAGACTGAGAATAGCCAACATAGCGGCTCGGCCCTCGAAGTGTTTTCTGGGATTCCGTCAAATGGAATATCTGGGTCATATCGTCGGTCAAGGCAAGATACAAGCCGAAGAGGGGAAGATGGACAGAATTCGCAACGCGGGGCAGCCAACTACCAAAGGTCAAGTCCGTTCTTTCTTGGGTCTCGTCGGATTCTACCGCCGCTTCATACCCCACTTTGCAGAGATTTTTTTTCGTTATGTAGCCGGGCTGGGCTACAAAGAATTTCTGATCAGTACGATACTTATGCCTCACTCTGTTCTCTGTTATGCTTAAACTAGCTGTATGCAACAACTTGAGATTATACTTTTCAGATCCCTTAAAGCAGACAATCGTTAGACGCAGCATTAAATTCTATATTAGAATATATACACTTTATTTGTGACTTATGTAGCAGTTTTGACTGAGAGCGTGATGTTTAGAATAGCGCGATGTCTATCACACTGATAAAGGCACCGCGCTGTTGTGGGGGCGAAGCCACCGCTGATACGAGCATGACCGGTCGCCTCGGTTCTTCCCGCCTTGTAGATTAACACATGATAAAGAACATAATTGTCGAAGATGGCGATAGCAAAGATTTTCCACTGTAACACCTTAAGTGTGATATTTTCCGATGCCTTAGTTCATTCTCTAACAGTATATACTGAAATTGAATATTAGTTTTATAGATACATACATCGGAAGAGAAACATAGGAACAGTTGTAAGAGGAGGTTAGATGTAAATATTGTTGTGTTAGGTGATTGCTAATTTATTCCGTCATAGTCGGAACCCATATTAGTAACATATCATATATCGTTGGAAAGGGGAGACGTTGTTCTTTCTTTGTCATTATTACTATGATTTATAATTGTATTAAATTAAAGAGTTTTTATGAGTTTAGAGTCGTGACATTCCTAAGATCAGCAGCCAACTCCATCTTAAATTGCGTAATTTTTTTTTTCATAGCAGATAGGTCCGAGATTATTATATCAGTAGAAAGGTCGTATTTCCGCGTTTCCGCCCATATATAATTTGTATAGTATTCGTTTGCGTTTCAAGCCTTAAATGTAAAATAAAGATTAACAACTAAAACAAATTACTGAGAGAGGCGAACATTCTGTGGCGCACCGCACGCGTTAAACATCCGGTTTAGTACACATAAAAGCACGAACGTGCAAATATTTCGGGCTCTTAATCATAAGTCTCCTCTCTGAAAATCCTTAACGGGAAGAGAGGGAACTATAAACTGATTTAAAAAAAAAATATTTCGGGACACACACACTCGGGAAAGAACGAATCACACGGCCGACACGGGAAGAACGAGTCAGAAACACAGAGAGGGCAGAATGTAGCTCCACGAGCATTGCCTTGTGTATGATGCACTTCGAGAATAAAACTTTCAACGGTCATCAACGAACTGGCGTTGGGGAGAGAGAGAGAGAATGTGTGAGAATTCTTCATCACCCTAGCCTCCACCACTTTATCTTCTCTCCAAAACACCAATACCACTACAGTTAATTAATGCAATTTTCCTAAGAGAATAATGCACAAAAGTTAAAAAGATAGTACAAATTTAAAATATGGGGAATGCAAGCAAAAACAGCATCAAAAAAAAAAGAGGGATAAGTAATAATATATTTTATTATATTTATAAATACATAAATGATTGCCCTCGGCAATCGTTAGCCATGTTAACGGGCTAATAAGGAGGGGTGGTGTTTGGCATGAGGCGCCTTGGCAGTCGCACCCCACCACATAAGCAAAAATTAGTTATAATAAAACATTAATAACAGGTCAAAAGAACGCCATCGACAATGTACAGCCATAATAGAAGGACGCTGATACATGCGACGCACCCACAGCAAGTCTTGCAATATGGGTGTCGGTCCCACGGGCCGATGGGAAAACGGAAAGCACTAGGCTATGGAGAAATGCCCTCGGCAATGGCAGCCCTTTACTTCCCCTGTTCAAGTTGATGTTGTGCAGTTTTTCTCACAGGGGCCAGGTAGCTCAGTTGGTAAGAGCGTCTTGCTAGTAACCGAAAGGTCGCTGGTTCGAATCCCGGATTGGTCAACGTGTGATCATATTATTTTCCCCTTTACCAACAACTGGCCCGCTGGTGTCAGTATAAATCGGTCCAGTAGTCACCTATTTGCGAAAGTGTCGTGTGACTATAATCTACAAACAACAATGGCAGCCATGGTGACGGGCCGGGCTAATTAAACTAACGACGAATAATATACAAAGTTACCTGGAGCAAACAAGGTAAAGAAAAGAGGATCTGACGTGGGTCAGAGATAGCTCGCCACAGCAAAATGATAGGCGCAATGTGCGGCTAACAGCAAGAGGCCGGGGTCAGCAGAGATAGAGTATGTGATGAGATCGACCCAGTTGGGGCCGATTCCTCGCAGAGCGCAGGTAGTTCATAGAGGGACAAAATCATCAGACAGTTGGCCACAGTCAAAGAGACAGTGGTCAATGTCAATAGGGGAGCAACAGACGCAAGAGGCGTCGACGAACCTGGTTCGCCAGTAATCTGAGCACAGCCGGAGGGTTATGGTTTTGATGTGGCAGAGCAGAACAGAGGGAAGGGGCGGCGCCCCTCAATCGGTCGGCGGCCTACCCCGCCCTCAGCCCATCTGGAGAAGTCGAAATCCCATGCCGACCACAGGGCAGCACTAACGGCGCCCTTGATCTCCGAATACGAGGGATCGATCAATAAAGCGGCACGATCGGCGAGTTCGTTCCCCCGGATGGGGGGACACGCGAAGGAAGTCAAGATAAAGAGACAGATATGCCAACGGCATTCAGAGCGGTCACTAGACCAAGGATGTCCAAGACCAGTAACGGTCTGACAGCAGAATATCCGGCATTCAAGCAGGAAAGGGCAGAGAGAGAATCAGAGAAGATGGCCACCGAACAGCTTGACGGCAGAAAAGATCTGGACAGGGCGAAGAGAGCCTCTCTGATAGCTAGGAGTTCGCATGTGAACACACTTGACGCTGGGGGAATACCATAGTAGGAGTCGCATACGCCATCGATGTGGAAGCCGCAGCCGGAGCTGTCGTCCGGCCCGACTGGGCCATCGGTAAAACCCCATATAGAGCCAACTGCGACCCCAACCTGCTCAATGGCCAGCTGAGTGAGGAGGGGAAGGTCCCCATCCCGCTGAAGGCCTGCGAAACACAAAGAAACAGACAGTGGAGGAGTCTCCCATGGAGGAGCCGTATGAGGAAAAGGCTCGACAGGGCAGCGCCCTCCTGGGACGGAATCCAAGAGCCTGCTCGTCACGTCGCCGATGCCAGGCATCGAGCGAGGCGTCAAAGGCCACATAAAGAAGGATCTAGCTCCCGAATGGTGGAGTTCGGAACTCGCCCAGCTCGGACAACATAGCCGGCGCAAAGCTTCTTGATTTTGGAGATCAAGAGGAAGTATCTGGAGAGTAGACCGTTGGAGGGAGGGCGCCAGGCGAGGGGCCCTGTACTCCACCCTCACCAGATTCGAAGGCATGTTGTAAATAATCTCGGCGCCAAAAACAAGGCGGGAGCAAAACAAAGAAACGACGAGAGTAATAAGCGTGCGTGGATCCTGAGCCCAGGACTCGCGCCGAAGAGAAAGGAGGACACCGAAGGCCCTGCTGGCACTGGCTATGTTATGTTGAACGTGTGAGTGATAACTTCCTGTCTGTTCTACTGGAAGATGAAGCCCAGGTAGCGCACGCTGCGAGAAGGAGGGATGGCAGCCCCGCCACCTGGATGGAAAGAGTGTCGAAAAAAGAGTCCCATCGGTGGTGGAAGTGGTCAAAGGCCGTCTTGGAAGGTGCCAGAGAAAGACCTACTGCCGTCAGAGAGGCGGCCACCAAAGCTATGTCGGCCTGAAAGGCGGCCTAGTCCTGTTTGAATAGAAGATAGGAGGAACGAAGAACCCTGCCGCGCGTGGTGCGCCACAGGGCCACGTCGTCAGCATACAAAGTGGCTATAGTACTATCAGAGACATTTAGGCCCACCTCAGAAAGAGCAATGGAGAACAAAAGATGGGCAATCACCGAGCCCTGGGGGGACGCCAATGGACAAACGTCGCACCGGGGAAAGAACCACGCCCCAGCGTACTCAAATACTTCGGTCGCGGAGAAAGGCCGCGACGAAATATCTGATGGGGCAGTCAACCCCCAGAAGACGACCTAAGAGACCAGCATACAGAGTCAGGGCCCTTAGGAGTTCCACCATGGTGAGACGGCACTGAGCAGCAGAAGGTGGAGCCATAGAGGGAAACTGAGACCCAGCGGCGTCCTGCCGCTCGACCTCGACGGCAGCAAGAAGGCTTCCATCACCGGCTGAGACGACCTTGGATATAAAGACTGTCGTAAGAGGGCCATTTTAACACAGCACTACGGTTTCTTGCCTTAAATAGTCAGCCTGTATCCTTTGTAAATTAACGTCGTTGTACAGCAGGGCGACTCAAGTCAATTGTGGGCTAAGCATATTTACGCTGATGCTGGCTCAGGTAGGCAGTGACCTCATTCTGCTGACGTTTAGCCAGTAACACCCACCCACGTCAAAGGGAGCCTCTTGTAGTTTAGATTTCCTGGGCTTCCAGCTGACCACAGGGCTAGATAGTCATTCTGTGCCTGACGCTCATTGGAGAAGGAGCTACGCTCTGATAGATCTCTCTACCTGAAGACTAAAGCAGGGACTGGTGAAATTCAATTCAACCTATTTAGCCACAGCCTGACATTGTCAAAAAGGTAAATGAGCTATCTTTTGTTTCACCGCGATTTATTGATCCTATCCTATCCTGTCCCGTAACACGGAGGTCGTAGGGGGACCACAGATGATCGTTTAACCAGCATACTCCATCTTTGTCCTCAGCAGCCCTGATGGCTTTGCTCAGTGTCAAACCAGTCCATTCTCGAATGTTGTCCTCCCACCTCTTTTTCGGTCTCCCTCTTCTTCCACCTCCTTGTACTGTGCCTTGCAGAATAGTCTTTGCAAGTCCTGATGATCTGGTGACGTGGCCATACCATCGGAGTTTTCGTTTCTTCACCACTGTGAGCAGGTCATCGTGTTGTCCAATGGCTTGTGTGATGGTCTGTCGGACTTCGTCGTTGGTGATGTGTTGGGTATAGGAAATGCCCAGAAGTCTTCTGTAGCACCTCATCTCCATGCTTTGTATTCTTCGTTGGAGATCTGCTGTGAGGGTCCATGCTTCACAAGCATATAGAAAGATGGAGATTTATACATATTATTGCTGTATTATGTTTGTGAAGCTTTTGCCATGTTTAGCATTGTGAATGTTAGTCAAACTTTGCTTGACCACGTGGCAGACACGCGACCGGTTTCGCCACCAGGAAGTAGCCCTACGGACCCACCATTGTTTCTCCTATGTGTATTATTGCAGACCAGTGGCTGTACCAGAGAATGTGTATAGTATTAATTACTTTTCTATGTGTGTAGTTTAGCCATGATATATATCTATATATGTATAGGAATTATGTTTGTGATTCCAGTGCACCACGGACTTAGCAGAATGTTCGTCGCTTATATATATATCTACTACTACGCTCGACATATATATATATATATATATATATATATATATATATATATATATATATATATATATATATATATATATATATAAAGTGGAGCTATCACTGAGGGCTGTATCTGCCATCAGTGAGACGCTTTGCACACCCTTAGTGAACACGGTGTTGCACAAATTCGATTCATATTTTGCAGACAAGCAGGCATCGTTGGCCCGAATCAGAAGGAAGACCATTAAGAATCCTCACTGACATTCAGCCTGCATTGGGACATCGAGCACTGAGCTACGATAGCCCACCAATCCGCCAAGCAGTAGAAGACACCACCACAACACCGCTCATCTACAGGAGAGTTAAGTCAATTGAAACCATGCACCAAAACTACTTTACAAGGACATCAATAGTGTCCACTCGTGCAGAAAACTGACCAGTTGGACAGAACGCACCATTAGCCCAATGATGAGACAGTAGCTGCATAGACCTATCCAGGAGCGAACTATTCGAAGTGATATTTGAACTTTTAAGTTGGTATAGTGATAAGAAGATTGTGTATAGAGTAGAGGAAATCAATGTGTGATATTTACTGTTAACAAGTGGCTGGACTACCTACGTTTCATAGCCGTGTGAGAGCTAGTGTCAGTGAATCTTTTACCATTGTCTCCCTATCTCTGTAACCCCAGCCTAACACAGATTGAGCTAAACTTATAAATGTATAAAGATTAGCCACCGGGAGATTAACTATCCGATCCCCACAGACGAAAGACGAGTGGGTAATAGCATTTAATTGTTCAGAGCCCAGCAACAATAGACCCACCGTCACAAAGACCCCGAAACCGAGAGTAGAATTATAGTCCCCGACATTTGACGCATAAAAGGGACTGTGTAGTTAAGAAGTCAGATGAGGCGGCCTGAGATGTGGCAAAGATGATGAAACGAAGTCAAAAAGACGTGAAGAAGACTACGAGATGGGTAGCGCACGAGGCAGCTTCATGATGAAAGTGAAGTCAAATAGGAGCGGGCGCTCAATGCAGTAGCTGGAATGCAAAAGAACAGATGTGCAGACAGGAGAAGAGTGGGTCGCTCGAGGATAGGTGGCAATGAGCCCAAGGGTCCAGCAGCAGGCCGTGTGAAGAGGGGTGGGCTATCGCTGAAGAGAGCTGGCGGCGCAAAATGCCTGTTGTCCGGAGGCGCCAATCTCCACAACTCAAGTCAGAAAGCCCAATCGTAGAGAAAGGATGAGGGCAGCCTAGGAGAGGAAGGACCACGGCGAGACGTCGAGGCGCCAATCGTAGTCCCAGCGCCGACATCCAATCAAAGGAGCCCAACTGGTGAGAAGATGAAGGTTGTAGGATGAGGTCACCAAAACTGAGCACGGTCGTGCTTCTATCTGCTTCTATCTTCGGCCGTACCAAAACCGATGTTACGCGTGCCGCTAGCGCTACTAACTCTTGGCTCTCTGGCTAATTTGGTGCTAATTGCCAATCTTTATTTTAAATATAATGCGTGAAAGGCTACCGAATAATATACAAGTTATATATCAGCGCAAACGCGGAAATACGACCTTTCTACTGATATAATGATATCAACCATATCTGCTACGAAATAAAAATAGTATGCAATTTAAGAGGGAGTTGGTTGCTACACTTAAGGGTGCCACCACTCTAAAATAAGAATAACTCTTGAATTTAATAAAATTAGAAATATTTGTAATGACGACAAAGAAGGAACAACGTCTCCTCTTTTCAACGATATATAATATGGCATGGTTACTATTATGAGTTTAGATTATGATGGACTGTTACGTTTGAGACGCGCACGGTAGATCCGATTGTTTTGTTTTGCAAAGCATGCAATAACAGAGTGTATTTACCTTTGATTTGGTTTTGCGTTGTAGTTGGAAGAAGCTTTCTATAATGTTAATTTTCGCGGGTCGATATTATTGGAGAATTTTCTAGGGTTGCTTGTTTATTATCAATCGAAGAGTGTGGATAGATCTAGTGGTGGCTGCTATATGATTCTGGTCTATGCGAGGTTATATGACGTAAGTCAGTTCTGAAAACGAATATTACTGTGATTGGCTGTACTTGCGTCACACTGGAATGTTCAAACGTTCTATAGATCATAGAAAAACTATATAATTGATGCACTGTGTCTGAAAAAGGGAGAAAGTGGAAAAAGCGATTGCGCGAGTGTATGCAATTGTTGATGTATGCTGAATAAAGTTGGAAAACTTCACACTACGACTCCTGCCTTGTTGCTGAGTGAACAGGTTGCGTTGATAAACGAATCTGAGTTACACTTATCAGGATTCAAGCATCGGGGCTGAATCAACTACTTTAAAAAAAAAACAGTGTAACATTTTGGGGGGTCAAGCCAGGATCTACGCCATTGCCAAGGGTTCAACTGCTCCAACAAGCGAGTCAACGTTACGAGAGGCAGTCATCGAGGGTAGCCGCCAACGAGTTGCGTCGGGAGGGACCAACATACTGGGTCTACATCCTCGATAGATTCAAGTTGACTGTAAGGGCGTGTAGTCGACGAAGAGTTGCTTCATGAGCGAACAACAGACCGGGACTACCTGGCTGCCGCAAGAGTACGTCGAGGGACAGTCTCGGAGCTACATCGCCAGTATTACAGGGAGCGACGAGCAGACGTCGCATCTACTTCAGCACAGGAGCGTGCACATCAACACCAGCGTGGTGCAGCGTCGCATACGACGAGGTACAGCATAGTCAAGAACTTTCCAGAAGCATCAAGATGGCTGACTTCTGGCAGAAAGGGATTGAACTGAATCTAAAAGGCAAGCAGCTAACGGGGTACGCCAAGTCTCAGGCTCAGGAGAGAATACACAAAAGGGAACTAGAAGGGCAACGCCGGCGTGAAGAAAGAGAATTAGAAGAACAGCGACGGCGTGAAGAACGAGAATGAGAAGAGCTGCGTCAAGAAAGAGAAGATCAAGGTCGCCGTGAAGAAAGAGAGGAAAGAGAAGCTGAGTGTCAGTACCAGCTAGAGTTGGCGCATATCTAAAACAATGAGCATGCGTCACACGTTATCAGCGACCACAAGGCTCCAAAATTGCCAGCATTCGTCGGCGGGAAGGACCAGATCGTCAGTTATCTGGCGAGATTCGAAAGGTTCGCTGAAAGCTCTAACTGGCAACCTCAAGACTGGGCAAATCGACTCAGTGCACTTCTGACAGGGCAAGCACTCGAAGTTTACACCAGATTGTCGAACGATGACGCCAAAAAAAACGACGTCTTGAAAGAGACCCTATTGCATTGCTACAGCTTCACAGAGAAGGGCTACCGTAAACGCTTCCGCGAATGCCGGCCTTTGTCAGACGAGACACCAAAGCAATTTGTGGAGCGCCTGTCGTCATACTTACACAAGTGGGTGGAATTATCAGGCGTAGGGAAGTCTTACGACAGTCTCCATGACCTGATCGTGAAGGAGCAATTTTTCAATGACTGTCACAAGAACCTGGCGACCCACCTTGAATTACAAAAGGTGCAGACGCTTAAAGATGTGACTGAGGCTGCTGAAAGATATCTCATCGCTCACGGGAAGACCCTGGTGCCACCCAAGGCGACGAAACATTTTCAGAAGACTGGAAACAATGAGAACCAGATCCAGGGAAGTCAAAAGAGCCAGAGACAGACGGACTCCACGCCAACTTCCTCTGCAACGCTACAGACCACAGAGCTGCCAACTGTCCTCAAAACAAAAGTAGCAGACAGCAGAGCAATACGGACAACGCAGCGGCGGGCAACCGAACAGAGACGTTTATTTAATCGACGGCAAACCAGTAGCTCTGACCATCAACTTTGCGGCGGGAGCGTCATTCTTCAGAGTGAGACCAAGCCCACAGCTACTTCTGCCGACGTGCAACAGTGCATGAACGATGGCCAGCTTGTCCTTGCCAACGGGAAATCCATCTTCGTCGTCGCCAGCGCAGCTGTGACCGTCCAAAACATGCCTGTTTCCAATGGACGCGTCGAAATCATGAAGTGACTGTCCTAAAAGACAGGCTGCAGTGGGGTTATCGTCACAGAAGATCAAATCGCAAAAGAACAGTTCACTGGCAATTCAAAATGGACACTTATGGCCGACAGCAAATGTGTGAAAGCGCCAGTTGCAAAGATTCAAGTCAGCACCCCTTTCTACATAGGCGAAGTAGAAGCGGTTTGCCTGAAGAAACCGCTATACGATTTGATGATCGGGAATATTGACGGCGCGAGACGACCCGACGACCCCGAATCAGAGTGGAGTCCTGCCTCAACCCAACGCCGCGAAGTTGTAAAGGAGAATCCATTGCCATTTCCTGATGGAGACCTTACAGAGCTGCTACGGGACAATGTGGCTACTCCGGCTCAGCCCTGCCGACCCGAGATCGTCGGAGCTGTCACTACTAGGGCCCAGGCCAAGAGAGACAAGACGTCTACGCCACTGAAGGTCGCCGACAGCTCCAAAGCCGCCATCGTGGACAGAGATAAACTTATCCAGCTCCATGAAGCTGATGGTACTTTAAACAAGTGCAGGAACCGCAAAGACCACGTGACCAAGGGCAATGACATGGTCTATTTCGAGGTGAAGGCCAATATCCTGTACAGAATATTCCAGCACCCGAGGGTCTTTGTCAAGTCTTGGTACCGTTATCCCTAAGGCGCCAGGTGATGGGAGTAGCTCCCGACTCCATCATGGGAGGTCATTTGGGCATCACGAAAACGTCGGACAGAATCCAGGCGGTGTTTTAATGACCAGGAGTTTACGCGGACGTCAGCCGTTTCTGCCGATCATGTGGCATTTGCCAGAAGACCATACCTCGAAGAAGTTTCCCAAAAGTGCCTATGCAGAGGATGCCACTGATCGACCGACATTTCAAGAGGCTGGCCTTAGACTTAATCGGCGAAATAAAACCTCCGAGTAAAGAAGGTCACCGATGGGTACTGACTTTAGTGGAATATACGACTCGGTACTCGGAAGCCGTGCCTCTGAAGAAGATTGATACTGAAACTGTGGCAGAGGCGCTGGTGGGCAGATTCAGCAGACTTGGGGTGCCTGAAGAAATTCTGACAGACCTCGGGACACAGTTCGTCTCTGACTGCATGAAGGAGGTCAACAGACTGCTGAGCATCCGGCATTTGACTACGACACCCTACCATCCAATGTGCAACGGGCTCGTCGAGAGGAAACTGTGCAGCGAGCAGCCCAGACAATGGCATCGCTACATCAACGCCTTACGTTTCGCCTACAGAGAAGTACCTCCGGAGTCCACCGGTTTTTCTCCGTTCGAGCGTACGGAAAAACCATCCAAGGGCCGATGCACATCCTGAAAGAACTGTGGACGATGGAAGTAGACACCCCAGAGGTGAAGAACAGCTACCAGTACGTGTTTGAGCTACGGGAGAATCTGGAGCAGACTCTCGAGATAGCCAGAGAAAATCTGAAGAAATTCATGGACTGTGGAAACCACTACTATGATCGTAGGGCTGGGAACAGGAAGTTCAAACCTGGCAACACACTGCTGGTGCTGCTACCTACCGACCACAATAAGTTGCTGATGCAGTGGAAAGGTCGGTACGAAGTGGAGACCGTGGTGGGGATCAAAGAATACAAGGTGAAGGTCGGCCAGCATTTCAAGATATAACACGCCAACCTCCTTAAGCTGTACGTAGAAAGGCCATCAGAGTCTGTACACGACAGCTTTGATATCCAGGATCTGTTGGAACTGGGAGACTTCCACAGCAAAGAAGGCATCGATGATGTTAAGCAAGGAACAAGCCTGACGGAGGCTCAAAAGATGGAGCTCAAGGACCTTATGGGCGAGTTTCCCCATAACTTCGATGATGTCCCAGGCTCTACAACTTTGCTCGAACACGAAGTCCACCTTATTTCAAATATTCCCATTCGATCCAAACTTTTCCCGATCCCTTTCAAGGCCCGTGAATCCTGAAAGAAAGACATCGATGAGATGCTGAAGATGGACATCATCAGGTAGTCCAGTTCCCCCTACGCGTCCCCTGTCGTGGTCGTGAAAAAGAAAGACGGGAGCAACAGAGTATGCATCGACTACAGGAAGGTTAATAAGATCACGTCTTCGACCCTGAGCCGATGCCTACTGCAGCAGACCTCTTCCGCCAATTATCAGGGAGTAAAATCTTCTCAAAGATTGACTTCAGCAAGGGTTATTGGCAAGTCCCCGTGCGTCAAGAGGACATACCAAAGACTGCTTTTTATAACTCCTGATGGAACGTACGAATGCCTGAGGATGCCCTTTGTCATGGTCAACAGCGGCGCTACCCTGAAGAGAAGGATGAGGAAGATGCTCAAAGGGATGGATAACGTCGTGTGTTACTGGTACAACCTGCTAGTCCATACCCAGACCTGGAAGGAACATCTGCAGACCTTGAGTGAGCTGTTTCACCGTCTTTCAAAAGCTAACTTGACCGTGAGACCCGGCAAGTGTATTCTGGGAGCTGACAACGTCGACTTCCTCGGACATTCGATGAAAGAAGGAAGCAATAGAGGATGCACTGACTCCTGGAAAGCCCACGAGATCACTGTCTTTGACCCTGGGCTGAAGACAACCGTAACGAACGAGGGCGTTGTTTCTTTGCGGATGAAAGAACATTGACTTTGTGTGGATGAACTGAGAACATTGACAATATCCAGACAGACTGATATTCGTTTTAAACCTGGACTTTGTTTGCGCATTGCGTCTCAACGTTGTTGAAAGAAATTAAGTAAATTTCTTCTAGTGTAGGGGGTTATGTTACGTTTGAGACGCGCACTGTAGATCCGATCGTTTTGTTTTGCAAAGCATGCAATGACAGAGTGTATTTACCTTTGATTTGTTTTTGCGTTGTAGTTGGAAGAAGCTTTGTATAATGTTGATAATGTTCGCGGGATGATATTATTAGAGAATTTCCTAGGGTTGCTTGTTTATTATCGATCGAAGCGTGTGAATAGATCTGGTGGTGGCTGCTATATGATTCTAGCCTAGGCGAGGTTATATGACGTATGACAGTTCTGAAGACGAATTTTACTGTAAATGGGTGTAATTGCGTCACGCTGGAATGTTCGAACGTTCTCTATATTATACAAAAACTACATAATTGATCTGTAGTATCACGAAGGCACAGTCAACATTGGGGGAAGAACAATCTCCAACCTTCGTTTTGCGGATTACATTGATGGATTGGCTGGAGAGGAACAAGAACTTGAACAGCTGGTACAGAGGCTTGACACCACCTCCAGAGCCTACGGAATGGAAATAAGTGCAGAGAAGTCCAAAATGATGACCAACAACACCAATGGCATCAACACTGACATCGAAGTCCAAGGCCAATCCCTCAACACAGTGCATAGCTTCAAATATTTAGGAGCCATTGCATCAGACAATGGGTCCCGACAGGAAGTCCTCTCCATGATTGCACAAACAACTGCTGCCCTGGCGAGGTTGAAGCCCATTTGGAAAGACAGGACCATCAGTCTACATTCCAAGGTAAGACTGCTGCGCTACCTTGTCATCTCCATCTTCCTATATGCTTGCGAAATAATGGACCCTCACAGCAGATCTACAACGAAGAATACAAGATAAGATAAGATAAGACAACTTTATTATCTTTTACAAGAAATTACATTGTGGTGTACAATTACAATCAACAAGGAATAAACATCACAATAATAATAACAACAATCATAATGACAATGAGGATAAAAATGCACAGTCACATATGAATATAATTACACTTATGCATGCTAACATTAAACGACAGCAAATGTTACATGAAACTATTTTGGGCAAACAAACACACTCACACACACACGCGCGCACACACACACACATGTCATTTATTAAGTAATGAGACAGCCTTTGTAATAAAACTGTTTTTCGTTCTGAGAGTTCTGACCCTTGGTGTTTGGTAGCGCCTTCCAGAAGGCAGGAGCTGGAAGTGGTGCGCAAGCACATGAGTGCTATCCAGCACAAAGCAACTGGCTTTCCGCACAACACGTCTTTCATACCACACCTGCAGACTCTCTTGTTTCACTCCCACAACCTTCCCACAGACTTTTACCACTCGATCCAGCACACTTTTGTTTTTTACACACAAACTTCCATACCAGCAGATAAAAGAAAAGGTAAGAACGGACTCAATAAAAGAATAAAAGGTCTGAAGGATGCGGCTACTCACTTGGAGATTTCGAAGTTTTTGAAGGCAGTATATTCTAGACTGACATTTTTTGTGGATGGCCTGGGTGTTTGCAGTGAAGTTCAGTTTCTCGTCAATGATGGTTCCGAGGTATTTGTATTGAGTGACTCTCTCGACTGTAACACCATCAATGACAAGGTCTGGAATGAGAGCGTTGTTTTTACGAAAGTCAATGACCAGTTCCTTAGTTTTCTTGACATTTAAGTCCAGATAGTTTTGTTTGCACCAGAAGCTGAACCTATCAACTGCAGAGAAATACGCAGCATTTGAATTGGACAGGTCCTCAAGGGCAGAATCGTCAGAGTACTTTATGACCGGTGTGGCGTCAGTTCCTCTGCAGTCGTTTGTGTATAGCGTGAAAAGTACCGGAGAAAGAACCGTACCCTGAGGAGCTCCTGTGGACGTTTGTTTGAGAGATGAGACAGCAGAGTGAAAGCGGACAACCTCAGATCTGGACACGAGGAAGTGAACGATCCACAGGACGAGTCTAGGAGGGACAGTGTAAGACAAAAGCTTCTGAGCCATGAGGTGTGGCTGTATGGTATTGAAAGCAGAAGAAAAGTCTATAAATAGAATACGGACAAAGGAACCAGAGGTCTCTAAGTGATAATAAGCATTGTGGAGAAGCGTCAGGGTAGCGTCGTCGGTACTGCGATTGGGTTTGTATGCAAATTGAAGAGGGTCAGAGAAAGGCTGAGTGTGGCAAAGAAGACGAGACAGAAGAATCCGTTCGAGACGTTTCATAGCTATGGATGTCAGGGCAACAGGGCGGTAGTCGTTGAGTCCTTTGGGTTTACTGTTTTTGGGCACGGGACAGATGATAGAGTGTTTCCATACACTAGGTACAACACAATCCCTGACTGACCACGAGAATAGCTGACTGAATACTAAGCACAACTGTGCAGCGCACCACTTCAAGGTCCGACCCACTATACCATCAGGGCTAGTGGCCTTTCTCAAATTCAGTCTTTTAAACATGGACTCAACTGTGGCACTATCGATCTCAAAGTCAGCATCACCATCAACCACGTCTTGTTCTAAACGAGAAATAATATCATCAGCGTCGTCTTTTGTATCGTCACGTTCAAAACGGCAGTAGAATGAATTTAGTTCTTCTGACATTTTAATTCGGTTTTCAAAAGGAAGGTCACAGTTAGTTGACTTTCAACCCCTTCCACGCATCAGCCAGGTTACCGCGCTCGAACTGTGATTCTACCTTTTCCTTATATTGCCGTTTAGCACCCTGAATTTCCTTTCTTAGTTTTGCTTGAACACGCCTACGTTCAGCTTTATCACCGGTTTGAAATGCAATTTTCTTTTCGTTTAGCATGGCTTTGAGTGACTTTGAGACCCAAGGTTTGTTATTTGGAAATATTTTTATAGTTCAGCTTCATTTACACCATCACTAGATTCCAAAAACATGTTCCAGTCAGTACAGTCAAAACATCCTTGTACAAAGCATGGAGATGAGGTGCTACAAAAGACTTCTGGGCATTTCCTATACCCAGCACATCACCAACGACGATGTCCGAAAGACCATCACACAAGCCATTGGACAACACGATGACCTGCTCACAGTGGTGAAAAAACGGAAACTCCGATAGTATGGCCACGTCACCAGATCATCAGATCTTGCAAAGACCATCCTGCAAGGCACAGTGCAAGGAGGTAGAAGAAGAGGGAGACCGAAAAAGAGGTGGGAGGACAACATTCGAGAATGGACTGGTTTGACACTGAGCAAACCAATCAGGGTTGCTGAGTACAGGTGAAAGATGGAGTATGCTGGTTAAACGATCATCTATGGTGCCCCTACGACTTCCGATTTACAGGATAGGATAGGATAGAATAGGGTATAATTGATGCACTGTGTCTGAAAAGGGGAGAAAGTGGAAAAAGCAATTGAGCGATTGTATGCAGTTGTTGATGTGCGCTGAATAAAGTTGGAAAACTTTGCACCACGACTCCTGCCTTGTTGCTGAGTGAACAGGTTGCGTGGATAAACGAATCTGAGTTAAACTAATCAGGATTCAAGCATCGTGGCTGAATCAACAACTGATTAAAAAAAAGTGTAACACGGACTAAATTAGAAATAACCTAACACATCAGCAACAATTACATCTAGACCCTTCTTACAACTTTTCCCTTGTTTCTCTTCCAATGTGTATGTCCCTATAAACTAGTATTTACCTTAAGCATATATTGTTAGAGAATGAACCATGGCATCGGAAAATATCACTCTTATGGTCGTACAGTGGAGAATCTTTGTTATAGCATCATTCAAAATTATGTTCTTATCATGTGTTAAAAGGCAGAACGTTTCGCTACGACCGGTCAATATCCTTTGAGGCTTAGCCTTGAACAGTGCGGTGTCTTTTTCGAAGTAATATGCATCGCGCTATTCTAAACACTGCGCTCTCCTTCAAAGATGCTACATAAATAAAAAATAAAGTTTTTATATTCCAATAGAGAATTTAATGCTACGTCTAGCGACTTGTGCTCTAAGGCATCTGAAAAGTATATCTCAAGTTATTGCACACAGATAGTTTAAACCTACCAGAGACAGAGTAAGGCCTACGTATCGTATCACAGGCGCTTGTATCAGGACACGCGAGCGCCTATGCCTGTGACGCGTCTCCTTTTGGTTATCTATAATACAAGGTCCCAAACAGAACCAAGAGGAACTTGCGGGTCATCGCAGTTTTCAAATCTATGTGAACAAACTAGAAGAGTTCTCCTCAAAGAAGGCAACTCATTCATTTCAGCAGTGATTCACGCAAACAAAATAAGAAATATGCTCTCTCTATTTTCAAACCCGTTCAATTTCGGTAAAATTGTCAAAAAATTGACATTTTTCGTAATCGCTTCACGGAAATGCGAGTTCTGCCGAGACAAAAGGGAAATTTAATTACTCCTCATTTGTTACAACCGCATGGCTTTCACTTCAGCATTGCAGTGTCAGAAAAATGCCTTCAATCGGATAGTTTCTGGGCCAGAAGTGGCTGTTTTAGGTCAAGCAGGCAGTGTCAATTATAAAACATTTATTGTGCGAGGAAGTGCAATGATACTTGGTAAAATAAGAAAGAAAGTTGCTGTTACTGTTTCAAATGGGAATAGCAGCAACCCAGTTAAAATAAAAAATGCCAATGGCGAAACTTTGCATCGGTGGGCAGGGATGGGAGATACATTAAAGGTCAACCACAGTGCTCGGTCAAAAAGTTTCTGCTGAAAGAACTTTATTAAATAATACCAGATGCAAAAACTTTGTTAAGCAAAGCTCTACCGTTTAATAGATATCGATCACTGAAAGTGGGATTTCCTACCTGTAATTAAGGGTAAGGGAAGTAATAATCTAAAACGCAGCTATCGCTGATCTCCCCTCGCAGTGACGTCAGCAGCTGTAGACAATGGCCGACTGCGAAGAAGTTACAAGAGACAAGCAGTGTTTCTTCACTCGATCTGTCGGGTTACAGCAGTGCTGTCTTCTGTTAGAAACGAATTCGACCCCCGAGTACTAATTGTAATAATAAACAAATAATTATACGGGCTAGACCAGTGAATACATGCGTTCCCTTTTCTGAAAAGCTCCTCTGACTTTCCTGACACCCGCAAACTGATAGCAGATGATGGATGTGTAGTAGCCGCTGTGACTGTAGTTGAAGTTGAAGCAGTACTAGTAGGCCTACTACTAGTAACTTGAATCACTGTTGCTGTTGTTGAGGCGCTTGTTGCAATGGCACACGGACTTTGGATCGTTGGAACAGAGCCAGGCTTTAATGTCTGTATTGTTTTCATCCCAAAGCTCCGCATTAAAGTGGCACTTGGGGGGTTTGTTTGTTTGTTTGTAGATTATAGTCACACGACACTTTCGCATATAGGTGACTACTGGACCGATTTATACTGACACCAGCGGGCCAGTTGCTGGTAAAGGGGAAAATAATATGATCACACGTTGACCAATCCGGGATTCGAACCAGCGACCTTTCGGTTACTAGCAAGACGCTCTTACCAACTGAGCTACCCGGCCCCTTGGGGGATAGCAGTCTTCAGCGAAGTGTTTTGCGCTAATTGCTGACGACGCAGTTGGTGTCCCGTACTTCGGACCGAAGTTTACACGCTTTTCCTGCACGAATCTCACCCACTTATTTCGCACTTCTTCGTTTTTTGGAAACCTATGCAATGTTAACCCATCCGCTTGTTTGTACAACCTCCAACGGCACAATATAGGCCACTGCTCTTCGTTTTCCTGCGTTTTGGTAGAGAAGGGGCACTATCGGACTCCATATTGTCTACAGCTGTTGACGTTACGAGCCATGTGGTCACGTGAGCGGGCTTTTCGAAGGTGCAAAAGTTTATTCGAAGTAGATTTTATTAAATATTAAAAAAGGCAGTATTTTTCGGGAAAAAAGTTGTTTGGAATGTGACTTCTTTTATTATGTAGATATTTTGTGCTCAGTTTTATGTTTCAATGATGTTGACCTTTAAAGAGGAGGCTGTTTCGGATGTACGTTCAAAATGCAACAAATTATTAACAACCAAGGCACTGATTGTTGAGGAAATCAGGATAATGAGCGCTAAAATATTTGATCAGTTAGTTTTTTTTAATGTTATTATTGTTATTCACTCTTTAATCATTAATTGTGCTAATCAATAATCACATGTTTCACTAGTGTAAATTACAACAGTAACCAGTTAAAGATAAGTTTATTAGTAACATTGTGATGAACAGTGTGCGGCAATCGGATCATGCAGTATTCCAATATGGGGTTGTTTACCTGTACACTCAGTATTCTATGAGAGTTTTTCGTCATCAACAAGAATTGGTGAAAAGCTAAACATTCTTTTTTGTAACATTTTCTTTGGCCATATGAAACGCACAGCTTTGTCGTTGAATTTATTTATCACAAGTCATGGTTTGATCTTCTATGGAGATGTGAATGCAGCTGCAAAAACAAAATGTTAGTATGACTATGACTAAAAATTTCAGATAAAATACTGCTTCAATGTTGCTGTACTCTCCCGATACTAGTATGAAGGGAAAGAAACTAAAAGTGTAAAAATACATAAATAACTAATATTTATGAAAAAACAATAAATAACTTTCAATACATTAAGGGATTCATTGATTAATTTATTTCATGTATTTATTTCTTCTTATAATCCCTTGTTATTTATTATTTGCATACACATTGAAAAGATCTGTGTAGTAATGTTGACAAATTACATAGAAATTTTCTTAATAACTTGTTTTATTTGTAATTTTAAGCTAATAACACGAAAGCAGTGTACAGTTAGTGTATATTTGTATCTCCTCATCCGCTCAAGAAAAGGTGAACAGAGAGTGAAAGTAGGTAAATAAATAAAATAAACATGTACGTATAAGTGAAGAGTGGATCTGCATAGTGTTATTCTTTGATGTGATGACACTTTTGTCTTCCATTCTTTTACATTCTCTTTCTCCGTTTCTTTTTGTTTGTCTGTCTCTCTTTTTTTTCATGTTTTCCATTTTATTAATACTCTCTCTTTTCCTCTTTTTTGATTACCTTGCTCACATTCATCATAATATTAACTGGAACTTGAGCAGCTCTTAAACTGGAAAAGGGCTATATAAGAACAATTAATTTAAGTCGTACTGATGAACACTGACACAACCAACACCATAGTAATGTTTACGTCATATCTTGACATGACGTTTATATTATTCTAGAATCTTATCCTGAATCATTATAACTAGCATGTAACATGCGGGGATACTACAAAATAAATAAATAGTTAAACAACAAAGCGAAACAAACAAAACACAGATGCTCCCACAATCTCCTGTCACAACGGCCTACACAAATATTTATTAAGAAGGGGAAAACGGTGGTAGAGAGGGTGGGGATTAATTACACACACAAAGGTCTCAAAAGGAATAAACAACAACAAAAGTCTTTTATAGCACAGCTAAATGCTTAGTGAAATTGTTGTTGATCTTTTCACGCCTGAACCTACATTGGTTTGAACTGCATCTGTGTAGATAGATCTATGCTCTAGTGCAGTAGATTTTATTTTTCATTCATCCTCATCATTTTTAGTGCAACCCTAAAATAGCAACAGAAGTGGCATTTGCACGTTTGCTACATTTCAATATGTTTCTTGTAAGTAAGCTCTTACCACAAAAAAATCTTAGCATCCATCCCAAAAGCGAAAGTAACACGCTTGAATTCGTTCTTGAGAACCGATGGACATTGATAGTTTAAACCGAAACTCGTTTACTACAGACGGAAGTTATAGTTTCGGTAAACAAAGGGCACTTCCGTGAAGCGATTGTGAAAAAAGTCTTTTTTTTTTGACAATTTTATCGAAATGTAACGGGTTTAAAAATAGACAGAGCATATTTATTAGTTTGTATGTTTGCGTGAATCACTGCTGAAATGAATGCGTTGCCTTCTTTGGGTAGAAATTTTGTAGTGTGTTCATATAGATTTGAAAACTGCGATGACCCGTAAGTTTTGCTTGCTTCTGTTTGGGACCTTGTATTATAGATAACCAAAGGGAGACGCGTCACAGGCATAGGCGCTCGCGTGTCCTGATACAAGCGCCTTTGTATCGTATTGTCAGAAATTCTTGTAGCCAGCACGGCTACATCTGTAGCGGAAAGGGAGGAGACTGGTTCAGGCTTGGGCGAGAAGTTGTCTACCTTACATGTTTTGGGTAGACTAGCCTTTGGTGGCTTCTGCTGTGCAGAATTCTTTGGTCTGGCCATTGGGTTAAGCAGGACAAGGCGACACGACATTTGTTCTCCCCGGCTGACCATTCGTCTTCTGCTTTTGGTGGTGAGCGGGACTACTTTGTCGGCAGATATTTTATGCAAGTCAGTGGCAGCGACTTTGCAGCGAAGTGTCGTGGCAGTAGTAGCCGGTAACGCGGTTTGCTACCAACCACGCTTCCCCGCCTTGCAGGGCAAATATGTTTATGTCCCTCTTACGAGGAATAAAATGAAAATAACAGCTCGGGTTGGGCTCTGTTCTCAAGGTCGTGGCCGAGAGACGGGAGTCAATTACTCTGCTCGGCTAAATATGATACTACGATGTGTTATTATTAATCTATCAAAACCTACAATTAATATGCATGTGTATAGTTTGACTAAAAGAGGCAAAGCAATCTCTTGTTTACTGCTGATATTAGGGTAGTAGGTAGGTAGGGTTGAAGAGCGACGAACGTATTAGTGAACATCAATGTAACCAAAGACCATACACAACAATACAGGTCTTAGACTTTATCAGGAGAACAAAACAAACAGCAACACCCAAGTTGAGGTCTGAGGCAATATTTCGATTTTTATTCAAATCTTTATCTTAGACTTTACAACACACCCCTCCCGCATCCCTCCTGTCTTCCTTTTACCACACATAGGGAGCGCCGTTGGCTCAGTGGTGTACGCAGTGTACTCCAATGTCAGGCCATAACATTGCAGCCTGTACAGGCTGTGGTTCAAAGCCTGTGTACGACCTGGAGTTTTATAAAAAATGACCGCGAAACAGTGGGCTCCTGCTCCTTCGGATGAGCGTATTAACCGAAGTCTAATTTGTGTCTGCACGTATTCCATAGTACAGTCTTTCACGTATTCCATCGTACAGGCTTTCACGTATTCCATAGTACAGACTTTCACGTATTCCATAGTACAGACTTTCACGTATTCCATCGTACAGACTTTCACGTATTCCATCGTACAGACTTTAACGTATTCCATCGTACAGTCTTTCACGTATTCCACCGTACAGTCTTTCACGTATTCCATCGTACAGACTTTCACGTATTCCATCGTACAGACTTTAACGTATTCCATCGTACAGACTTTAACGTATTCCATGGTACAGACTTTTACAGATTTTGACGTGAGTATTTCTGGACCAAGTAAGCAGTCATTCTAGGACGCCTTAAAAGTATTCCCCTCTGCCTTTCTTTACACAACGTTACGTCTTGCTTGTTTGTAATTTTTGTAAAATACAAACATGCACTTTTTCACAGGCGGAATACATCTGGGTAAGGGGGTTAGAGTCGGTCTGGATTTAATTCCCGGTGAGCACTTCTTCTGGGTTATATTTTTTTTTGTTTTATAATATGAATACCTATTTAGTAAGTACTTTTATTTGTGTGACTGCTATCCAGCTCTCTAATTAACTGCCGAAAGTTTCCATTTCTCCTTCACTCTATGAAGAAACCTATGTCTGAAACGTTGAAACTTTTACCTAGGATCTTCTGTACCACAACACACGGTTTTCAAAACCTTTTACATGTCAAATGCCTTAAGATCTTGCAGTCCCATTTTTCTGTATTTACATGTATTTTGTTTTCATTTAACTAAATGTTATTTTATTATAATTATATTAATGGTGTGTACTCTCTTATTTGTATATTAGTTTTCAATATAGTTTTATTCTAGTTAATACAGTTTATTATCTAAATTTCTTTTATAAACCTCTTTCTTTCTTTTTATTCATTTTTGGGGTGGGGTGAGAGGTGGGGGTATGTATTAGTGACGGACAGGAGCAGAACATTTACTGGAGAGGCACGGTGGTCTAATGGTAGTGCTTTGGCTTGCGGATCTGAAGGTCCCGGGTTCGAGCCCTGTCCGCGCCATTGTGTTGTGTCCCTGGGAAAGACACTTTACTCCTGTTTTCCTACTCCTTCGGATGAGAGTATAAACCGAGGTCTCGTCTGTGTCGCATACATTCCATCATAACGGACTTTAAAGATCCTGACGCTCATGTCCTAGACGGGTGAGTGCCGGTAACGAGAACACACCCAGCATGCACTTGGTCCTTCTCCCCCATCCCTGGCTAGCCAGGATAGTGCTCAGTTGTCCGGGCGTCAGACCATGCGCCCAAAGGCTGCGGGTGAGCGTCTCGGGCGGTTTGAGTTAAATCCTGTATCGGCCAGCGCCTAGAGTCTGGTCAAGTACTGCAAGAAAATTGCGCTATAAAAAATCCTCAATAATAATAATAATAATAATAATAATAATAATAATAATAATAATAATAATAATAATAATAATAACAAGTTAACATTAAACCTACTTTTGGTGGTCTTAAATGTACGATATAAAAGTCATTATTCAACAGACACAAGGAAAGACTAGTACGATGACGCAAGGGAGGGTACTCATGACGGTATTAGTTGCCTCTCGGAGCTGGCCAACTTTGGTAACACAGAACTATGACGAAGATGATCGTCTTGTTCTTTCGTATCTTTGATTATTTTTCGATGGTAAGCTGGTTGTCTTTCTGGAATGTGTCTTTCCGCCACTCAATAAAAAAGAGAGTTTATTCAGTTTTCGGTAACAAATATTTTCCTACAGAATTACTTAACCCTCTTTTTTTCCTCTTCCTCCTTCTCCTCCTAATCTTTTTCGATAAATTCTACAATTACGAAAAACGTCAACTTACCGGTAGAACGTTGAGCGAAGCAAGTTTTTGGTATCCCAACCAATACAAGCCAGAATACGGCAACCACAGCGAACAGCACCATGACGACTTTCCATACAACGGCACAGTTTTGAATCACAAACAAAACAATAACACCTTACACAGGCCACGAATTTTAAATGTATTGGAGTGCGATTTATATATGTACCGGCTAACCAGGAAGCCAAATACTTCATCCTGTAAAGTATATTGTAAGCAAGCTAGTGTTCATGCATGATGCACGCGGTTTTAAGTGAGTCCCAGAGGTCGGGGTTGGGTTTTTTTTTCTTCAAAATTTACACTAAATAGTATGATCATAGAAGTGGCTTATTAATCCACACTATTAAAGAGACATCTCTCAAATGGGCTTGTACGCAGATGAAATTGCGCTCTCTCGGGGGACCAAAGACTATTTCATCTTTGGATCCTCCAGGAGCGGGAGTGCGGGTGAGGGGAGTAGCGGAAATGTTCCCTGACATTACAGGAGTCAGAAAATAATGTAAACCGATTCTACTCGGGCCACTGACGACACGTTCCTACAGTCCATGCACATCTACACTGACTAATCAGTGTCGGTGCCCTCAGCTGACGCTGCCTTCTATGTCCCGAGGTTGAATACCGGTTGAACATCAGCAGGTTGAATACCAGCAGACAGTTTAAGCCTCCCGAGTGCTATAGCGATCATTAACAGTGAATGAACGACCTTCCGCTATGTAATAATGATAACGATACTACTACTACTACTACTACTACTACTACTACTACTACTACTACTACTACTACTACTACTACTACTACTACTACTAATAATAATAATAATAATAATAATAATAATAATAATAATAATAATAATAATAATAATAATATTAAGAAGAAGAAGAAGAAGAAGAAAAATATGGGATGCAATATGCGCCTTATTCCTAAATCATAAGCAAAGCTCGGCGATCTGTAACCAACATGAACGCTCGCATGTTACAGGCACTCTAACAAACGCAACATACTCACATCATTCATCACTAAAACATGTGGTGTATAGGCAAGTTGCTGTTACAACATAGAAAGAAAATAAAAGTTTTCTTTTTATATAATAATAATAATAATAATAATAATAATAATAATAATAATAATAATAATAATAATAATAATAATAATAATAATAATAATATTTTCCTTTAGTCAGACCCAACATGTAATCAAACAAGGCATCAACAATTACATACATTCAAAGGCGTACATTGTTAGCAAGTAAAATATATGTTTCTATACAGTCCTCTAGCGATCTCGTTCCTCCTCTGCACTCCGCCACCATTCTCAATAATACTAACATTCCTAATAAGAAAAAAATAGGCCTACTACTACTGCTACTACTACTACTACTACTACTACTACTACTACTACTACTACTACTACTACTACTACTACTACTACCAAACAATCTATATTTTGTTCTCAGTCAGTGTTGCTGGAATATTCTGCAGTCATTAGTCTATGTGCTAGTCAATAAGGGATTTTCGTAGGCAAATACTAAACACAGTCATTAACTCATCTACAAGACAAATGGTTGCCTACATTGTAATTGCGTGGTAGAAAGGGATAGGCTATTCAACACAAGAAAGCTGGCCCAGAGAAAGAAACGGAGAATCTATTACTTCTCTTACGTATAAATATGACTGATTAATAGTTGCTGGACATCTTAACTGAGGATTTTATTTATTTGTAGCCGAAGACATATTCATGCCAGCTACTATCAAATTCAGATTATAGACCAGTCTGTAATATAACTAAAATCTAATACTATGGTCAAAATAATGAATCCTATATTTTGAGAGCGTTATATAAATTTAGATGAAATGTCAAAAGGCACGAGGTCTGAAATGAGCCAGCAAACGTGCAACATACAGGAAGCAAATAATATTCAATTCCCGTAACACGTACGGTTTGACACTTGGTCAAGGAGAAAAACTGGTATGGTAACATATTGATATAGCATGATGTGCGATTATTAATTTGGCGTACACAAACACACACCACTATACTTGCAATACATCACAACTGGGTTTATTTAAGAATGTAGGAATCGGAAAGTGATTTTTTGACGGAAAGAACGCAAACTTCTTCTAAAAATGGAAGAATCTAATGCAAAATTGGCTCTTTCCGTCTAAAAAGTTGACCTAGTTCGTCTCCTAAATCCTATAGGCGACGAAATAGGTATCTTTCTCCGAAAATTGACTGTATTTTTCCGTCCCGGATAGAGCACTCCTGTGTACTTAAAACACTGTCGTGCACTACAACTGCACTCCCATGCACTAAAAGAGCACTCCCATGCACTTAGAAAACAGTGGGGTCCTGGAAAAAAGTGTGTTCCAAGCAAATGAACCCATTTGTTACTAAGAAAGACATGGTCTGCTACCCATTTGTGCGCTTTTGTGGGTACACACACACACACACACACATATTTGCAATACATCACAAATGGGTTCATTTAAGAAGGTAGGCATCGTGTTACACTCCGTTTGATGGTGGTGTTTTCAATCAGTAGTAGATTCAGCCCCAATGCGTGAATGCTCCTGATGAGTGTAAGCTCGAATTCGATTATCCACGCAACCCGTTCAATCAGCATACAAGTCACAGAGTCCACGTATGAAGTTTTCCACTTTTATTCAGCACACATCAACAACTGCATACAATCACCTTTTCACTCTCAACTTGTTACTTTCCAACTCACTATCAACTCTCTCAAAACAGTGCGGCACATAATAGTATATAGCCTCTCTCTTCTCCTGAACACCCTGGATTAATCGAGTATGACGCAATTTAACCAATCGCTTCTAACTTCGTCATCACTGACTTACGTCATACATCTTTCTATACATTCCAAGAACGTTCTCAAACTTCGACATTTATCGAGAAGTTTCAATCGACAGTAAACACGCAAATCCAGAGAATTCTCCAATAATATCGACTAACAAAAATTATCAGCGTTATACAAAACTTCTTCTAACAACAACGCAAACTCAAATCAAAGGTAAATACACTCTATTATTAAATACTTTGCAAATCGAAACAATTAGATCTATAGTGCACGTTTCAGACATACTATCCTTCGCGTTTCAACGTAACAAATCGGAAAGTCATTTTTTGATGGAAAAAGGTTATAGAGCACTCCTGTGTACTTAAAACACTCTTGTGCACTACAACTGCACTCCCATGCACTAAAAGAGCACTCCCAAAAAAGTGGGGTCCTGGTAAAAAGTGGGTTTCAAGCAAATAAACTCATTTGTTACTAGAAAAGACAATGTCTGATACCCATTTGTGCGTTTTTTCACGTACACCTCCACACACACACTGTAACAGCAGACATATTGACGACAAACATGTAGGAAATTAGCTTAGCGAAACAGAGATACCATCGAAACGAAACTGGACATTAATACAACAGTTAGCTAACAAGCAGCACACACATGGCAAATTAACGTCCTTGAAACAGTCACACCGCCGATAGCTACCGATACCATCAACAGACTTAGCGACCAAGAATGTTAAATAGCATACTTTAGTCAAAAACTAACCATAGCGTTGTCTTCGATTAACTAACTTACTGCACCATGAGACACTAAGTAGCTCACTCCAGCCAAAAGTTACCAAGATGATGTCACCCGTATTGGGCAGACACCGCTTATCGTTATTGCATCTGTTCTTCACTCTATCCCTGATACTCCACTTGAAAAGTGATTATGCGTGCCCAGTGACAAGAGAGAAGGGGAGGAACTATTCAAATTAGAACCATAATTCTGTAGATGCGAGATTAACGAGAACGAGGGCTAAAGACGATTGGTCAGAAGACTCTTAGGAACTTTTGCATACCTTTGGGGACCAAATCTCAACTGATCAGTCGCAAAAGAACTGCTCAGCTGTGTGGGTCTACCAAAAGGAACAAACTGCAGTGTTCGTCTATCTCCATCTCATCAAGAGGGTGCTAGAGACGTAAAAGACGATTTCACGAGTCCCAGAGTCTACAAGTAAGATAACACTAATAGTTTTGATATGTGTATGTTTAGTGTATATTGATTGCCATGTATAAATAATATGTTCTTGATATATAGTTACAGAAACAGATTATTGTTTCTGAGACAGTATGCATGTGGTTTGATGTACCTTAGCCTTAAGATTCGAATTGAATTGTGCATATGGGAACCCTGCAGGTGTCTGATGCTATGGACACTTTGCAGAGGGGACCGCACACTTATAGCTAACGAGAATACTGTAGCCAGGGCTCCGACTTTTACAGGTCGGACCTGGGATCACGTTTGTGGAGACGAACGCCTGACCGTCGCTCCCGTGGAACCAAGGAGAACTACCACGATTCTACCTGACCACGTCCAAACCCCACAGCTTCAAGAGCGACCCGACTTACCTTAGCTAAGTCACCCACAAGAACTGAGTCATACCCTCGAGAAACTAGAACCTTTGAAACTTACGAACAGTGAAAATCGTAACCGCAGGTAGCAAATGACGAAAGAAACCTGTTAAAACATTTTCCCAGCACTTGGAACTATATTACTTATTAATTTACCGATTAATACCGAAATGTTAAAGTTTGTGTTGAATATATAAAAAGTGAAATTACATACATACGACTGGTGTCATTCTATTTGTATTGTTGTGTAGTTATTAGTTTTCTTCTCTCGAGACATAATAATCTAGTCTTTTGATTAGTAATTAACGGTTCTCAAGTTGAGCCAAAGGATACTAAAATTCCCGAGAACAAATATAAATTTTATGTGACCAAAGTACCGTGATCTGTCTCTCACACCACTTTAGGACTTCTGGTAAAAGAACGATCGATAGTGGTAGCGCATCGCCCATCTATCAATAAGTCTTACCCCCTAGTAAGATAATCGTATCTTCCCCAGAATATCATCACACACACACACACAATCTGATATGACGTTGTAGTGATATCATTTGCTTCCTTGTTTGTTGTAAAGGCTGCATGGTCTATAACTGAACGATGCACTAAAGTTCGGAATTTCAAGTGGGTGTATGTATGTGGCCTCAATCACGCATATTTTCAATTACTGATATAGTTTACTTCAAACGTGGCCCACCTACACATTGCAGGTCTCCAATGTGTTTACAAATAAGCGGAAAAAATAAAATAAAATACACACACACACACACCCTAACCCTAACGGATCATTAAATGGACATCCCAACAAGGAGGTCAGTCCAAAGAATGTATGTAGATGTGCACTAGTTTGTCCAAAGAATGTCGTGTAAACATGCGCACACGCGCCCACACTCGCACCACACACACACACACATACACAAACTGTTCAAGAGGGAAAGGAGAGACAGAGACAGACACAGAAAGAGGATTAGAGGAAGATGCAGACAGAAAGATAGAGGGAGGGAGTGTTACGTTGAAACGCGAATGGTAGTACGTCGGAAGCGCGCACGATAGATCTAATCGTTTCGTTTTGCAAAGTATTCAATAATGGAGTTTATTTACCTTTGATTTGAGTTTGCATTATTGTTAGGAGAGGCTTTGTATAACGTTTATAATTGCGTTAGTCGATATTACTGGGGAAGTTTCTGGATCTGCCTGTTTACTCTCGATAGAAATTTCCCGATACATGTCGAAGCAAGAGAAGGTTCCGGGTATGTTTAGAACAATGTATGACGTAAGTCAGCGATGACGATCTTTAATTCTGATTGGTTGTAATGCGTCATTTTCTAGAACAAACTGAGGTCATCTCGAGTTGAGAGAAAAAATTATATATTCGATGCTCCGAGTGTTGTTGTTGATAGTGATTTGGAAAGTAAATTTGAGAGTGGAAAGACGATTGAGCGATTGTATGCAGTTGTTGATGTGTGCTGAATAAAAAGTGGAAAACGTCATACGTCGACTTTGTGACTTGTATGCTGATTGAGCGGGCTGCGTGAATAAACGAATCTGAGTTACACAACTATCAGGAATTCAAGCATCGGGGCTGAATCAGATACTGATAGAAAAACACCAACATCGAATCGAGTGTAACATTTTGGGGGTCAAGCCGCGATTCACGCCATAGCCAAGGGTTCAACTGCTACAACAAGCGAGTCAACGTTACGAGAGGCAGTCATCGAGGGTAGCCGCCAACGAGTTGCGTCGAGAGGGGCCAACATACTAGGACTACATCCGATAGGTTCGGGTTGACTGCAAGGGCGTGTAGTCGCTGAAGAGTTGCTTCGTGAGCGAACAACAGATCGGGACTACGTGGCTGCCGCAAGACTACGTCGAGGGACAGCCTCGGAGCTACATCGCCAGTATTAGAGAGAGCGACGCGCGGACGTCGAGTCTACTTCAGCACAGGAGCGTATACATCAACACCAGCGTGGTGCAGCGTCGCATACGACGAGGACAGCGGGGCCTGCGTCAGCGAAGGCGACTAGTGACAAGCATCAGCGCTACTGCAGAAAGCGTGCTGTTCTAGAACAGTCTAGAAAGGTACAGCACAGTCAAGAACTTTCCAGAAAAGAACTTTCCAGAAAAGAACTTTCCAGAAAAGCATCAAGATGGCTGATTTCTGGCAGAAAGGGGTTGAACTAAATCTAAAAGGAAAACAGCTGACGGAGTACGTCAAGTCTCAAGAGAGAATATGGCGTGAAGAAAGAGAAATAGAGTTAGAACAGAAGCGTCTAGAATTAGAAGAGCGGCGGCAAGAAAAAGAAGAGCAACGACGTCGTGAAGAAAGAGAAATAGAGGAGCAACGTCGCCGTGAAGAAAGAGAAGAGCAGCGGCAAGAAAGAGAAGCTGAGCGTCAGCACCAGCTAGAGTTGGCGCGTATCCAAAACAATCAGCATGCGCCACAAGTCATCAGCGACCACATGGCTCCAAAATTGCCAGCGTTTGTCGACGGGAAGGACCAGATCGACAGTTATTTGGCGAGATTTGAAAGGTTTGCCAAAAGCTCTAACTGGCAACCTCAAGACTGGGCGATTCGACTAAGTGCACTTCTGACGGGGCAAGCACTCGACGTCTACACCAGATTGTCGGACGATGACGCTAAAGACTACGACGTCTTGAAAGAGGCCCTATTGCAGTGCTACAACTTTACAGAGAAGGGCTACCGTAAACGCTTTCGTGAATGCCGGCCTTTGTCAGACGAGACACCAAAGCAATTTGTGGAGCGCCTGTTATCATATCTACACAAGTGGGTGGAATTATCAGGCAAAGGGAAGACTTACGAGAGTCTCCATGAGCTGATCGTGAGGGAACAATTACTCAACGCCTGTCCTAAGGACCTCGCGATCCACTTGGAAATACAAAAGTTGCAGACGCTAAAAGACGTTGCTGAGGCTGCTGAAAGATATCTCATCGCTCATGAGAAAACGTTGGGGCCACCCAGCGCGACGAAACACTTTCAGAAGACGGCAAGCCATGGGAACCAGATCCAAGGGAGCCAGACGAGCCAGAGACAGACGGACTCCACGCCTCCTCCCAGGGAAGGGCATTCAAGAGGCTGTTTCACCTGCAACGCTACAGACCACAGGGCGGCTAATTGTCCTCAAAACAAAAGTAGCGGACAGCGGAGCAGTACGGACAACGCAGCGGCGGGCAACCGGCAGAGGCGGTTCTCCAATCAACGGCAAATCAGTAGATCTGACCATCAGGTGTGCGGCGGGAGCGTCATTCTTCCGAGTGAGACCGAGCGCACAGCTACCCCTGCGGACGTGCAAGAGTGCATGACTGATGGCCAACTCCTCCTTGCCAACGGGAAATCCATCCCCGTCGTCGCCAGCGCAGCTGTGACCGTCCAGACCATGCCTGTTTCCAAGGGACGCGTCGGAAATCATGAAGTGACTGTTTTAAGAGACTCTGGCTGCAGTGGGGTCATCGTCAGAGAAGACCTAATCGCTAAAGAACAGTTCACTGGCGATTCAAAATGGACACTTATGGCCGACAGCAAATGTGTGAGAGCGCCAGTTGCGAAGATTCATGTCAACACCCCTTTCTACATAGGCGAAGTCGAAGCGGTTTGCCTGAAGAAGCCGCTGTACGATTTGATGATCGGGAATATCGACGGCGCGAGGCGACCCGACGACCCCGATCCAGAGTGGAGTCCTGCCTCAACTCAACACGTCGAAGTTGTGGAGGAGGATCCATTGCCGTTTCCCGATGGAGACCTTACAGAGCTGCTACGGGACAATGTGGTTACTTCGGCTCAGCCCTGCCGACCAGAGATCGTCAGTGCTGTTACTACCAGGGCCCAGGCCAAGAGAGACAAGATGTCTACGCCACTGAAGGTCGCCGACAACTCCAAAGCTGCCATCGTGGACAGAGATAAGCTGATCCAGCTCCAGGAAGCTGATAGCACTTTAAACAAGTACAGGAACCGCCAAGACCACGTGACCAAAGGCAGTGGTACGGTCTATTTTGAGGTGAAGGCCAAGATCCTGTACCGAATCTTCCAGCACCCGAGGGTCAACGGAGGGAAACCACTACGTCAAGTCTTGGTACCGTTACCCCTAAGGCGCCAGGTGATGGAAGTAGCGCATGACTCAATCATGGGAGGTCACCTAGGCATCAAGAAGACGTCGGATAGAATCCAGGCGGTGTTCTACTGGCCAGGACTTCATGCGGACGTCAGCCGTTTCTGCCGATCATGTGACATTTGCCAGAAGACCATACCTCGAGGAAGGGTCCCGAAAGTGCCTATGCAGAGGATGCCTTTGATCGACCGACCTTTCAAGAGGGTGGCCTTAGACTTAATCGGCGAAATAAAACCTCCGAGTGAAGAAGGTCATCGGTGGGTACTGACTTTAGTGGACTATGCGACTCGGTACCCAGAAGCAGTGCCTCTGAAGAAGATTGACACTGAAACTGTAGCAGAGGCACTGGTGGACATGTTCAGTAGACTTGGAGTGCCTGAAGAAATTCTGACAGACCTCGGGACGCAGTTCGTCTCTGACTGCATGAAGGAGGTCAACAGACTGCTGAGCATCCGGCATTTGACTACGACACCCTACCATCCGATGTGCAACGGGCTTGTCGAAAAGTTCAATGCTACGCTGAAGTCCACCCTGAAGAAACTGTGCAGCGAGCAGCCCAGACAATGGCATCGCTATATCAACGCCTTACTTTTCGCCTACAGAGAAGTACCGCAGGAGTCCACCGGCTTTTCTCCGTTCGAGCTGCTATACGGAAGAACCATCCGAGGGCCGATGCACATCCTGAAAGAACTGTGGACGAAGGAAGTGGACACCCCAGAGGTGAAGAACAGTTACCAGTACGTGTTTGAGCTACGAGAGAAGCTGGAGCAGACACTCGAGATAGCCAGAGAAAACCTGAAGAAGTCCCAGGACTGTGGAAAGCACTACTATGATCGTAGGGCTGTGAACAGGAAGTTTAAACCTGGCAACAAAGTGCTGGTGCTGCTACCTACTGATCATAATAAGTTGCTGATGCAGTGGAAAGGCCCGTACGAAGTGGAGACCGTGGTGGGAATCAACGACTACAAGGTGAAGGTCGGCCAGCATTCCAAGATATACCACGCCAACCTCCTTAAGCTGTACGTGGAAAGGCCATCAGAGACTGTGCACGCAGCCACAGCAGCTGTGACCGACAACAGCTTTGACAGCGAAGAACTTTTGGAACTGGGAGACTTCCATAGCAAAGAAGGCATCGATGATGTTAAGCTAGGGCCAGGCTTGACGAAAGGTCGGGAGTTGGAGCTCAGGGACCTTATGGGCGAGTTTCCCCACAACTTCAGCGATGTCCCAGGCTCTACGACTTTGGTCGAACGTGAAGTCCGCACCCGGACCTGGGGGGAGCATCTGCAGACCTTGAGGGAGCTGTTCCACCGTCTCGCAGAAGCCAACCTGAACGTGAGACCCAGCGAATGCATTCTGGGAGCTGACAACGTCGACTGCGTCGGACATCCGACGGAGGAGGAAGACAACGGAGGATGCACTGACTCCAGGAAAGCCCACGAGATCACTGTCTTTGACCCTGGGCCGATGACGACCGCAACTGACGAGGGCGTCGTTTCCTTGCGGATGAAAGAACATTGACTGTGTTGGTGAACTAAGAACATTGGTAATATCTAGACAGACTTGAAGATGAAAAAAATATTGACTGTGTAGATAAAGCGTGAACATTGACAATATCCAGATAGACTTGCGGATGGAAGAACATTGACTCTGTGTGAATGAACTGTGAACACTGACAGTATTCAGACAGTCTGAAATAAGTTTTAATTCTGAACTTTGTTTGTGCATTACGTTTCAACGTTGTTGAAAGAAATTGGGTAAATTTCTTCTTGAGTGGGGGGGTTATGTTACGTTGAAACGCGAATGGTAGTACGTCGGAAGCGCGCACGATAGATCTAATCGTTTCGTTTTGCAAAGTATTCAATAATGGAGTTTATTTACCTTTGATTTGAGTTTGCATTGTTGTTAGGAGAGGCTTTGTATAACGTTGATAATTTGCGTTAGTCGATATTACTGGGGAAGTTTCTGGATCTGCGTGTTTACTCTCGATAGAAATTTCCCGATACATGTCGAAGCAAGAGAAGGTTCCGGGTATGTTTAGAACAATGTATGACGTAAGTCAGCGATGACGATCTTTAATTCTGATTGGTTGTAATGCGTCATTTTCTAGAACAAACTGAGGTCATCTCGAGTTGAGAGAAAAAATTATATATTCGATGCTCCGAGTGTTGTTGTTGATAGTGATTTGGAAAGTAAATTTGAGAGTGGAAAGACGATTGAGCGATTGTATGCAGTTGTTGATGTGTGCTGAATAAAAAGTGGAAAACGTCATACGTCGACTTTGTGACTTGTATGCTGATTGAGCGGGCTGCGTGAATAAACGAATCTGAGTTACACAACTATCAGGAATTCAAGCATCGGGGCTGAATCAGATACTGATAGAAAAACACCAACATCGAATCGAGTGTAACAGGGAGAGACAGACAGACAGAGGATGGGAGGTGTAATCAAGACAGAATCAACGTTAGTTGCTACAAGGGTTGAGAAAGGTTACAGAGAGAGACACAGAGACAGACAGACAGACAAACAGAGAGGTCAGAGACAGACAGACTGGAGAGAAACAGACAGATTCAGCAGACAGGCAGAGATAGCAGACAGAGATCGACAAACAGACAGAGACCAACATACAGAGACAGAGAGACAGACAGAGAGAGACAGACAGTGACGACAGGCTGACAGGAGGAAGACAGTCAGACAGAAGAGACACAGACAGACAGACTGACAATGCGAGAAAGAGAAAGATAGAATGAGGAAGAGACAGAAGCAGAAAGAGACAGAGAGTGAGAAGGAATGAATGAGGGATTGTCATTGTCAGGTGATTGCGGGAGCCTGAGGAATAAAACAGTGATTGAAGAGGAAAGCAAACATGACACACAGATAACCAGCAAATTCTGCCCAGCCACCCTCCCCCCCTTCCATTTTTCCTCTCCACTCCCCCAATTACAAACCCCCTCCACCCACCCCTTACCCTGACCAACATCCTGTTGGTTATTCCCGTAAACGGCAAACATCGTGAAGGAAAAAAATATATAAACAAGGGTGTGTAACCGAACATAGGACATAATAAACATCTTCATTTGGGAACACTTGAGTTCACAGGTAAAGGAATCGGATTGTGCGTAGAGTCTGTTGTACTACTGTACTCGTTTTAGCAGTGTAGACTCAGTAGAGTCTGTTGTACTTCTGTACTCGTGTTAGGAGTGTAGACTTCGTGGAGTCTGTTGTACTTCTGTACTCGTGTTAGCAGTGTAGACTTCGTGGAGTCTGTTGTACTACTGTACTCGTGTTAGCAGTGTAGACTCCGTAGAGTCAGTTGTACTACTGTACTCGTGTTAGCAGTGTAGACTCCGTAGAGTCTGTTGTACTACTGTACTCGTGTTAGCAATGTAGACTCCGTAGAGTCAGTTGTACTACTGTACTCGTGTAAGCAGTGTAGACTCAGTAAAGTCTGTTGTGCTACTGTACTCGTGTTAGCAGTGTAGACTCCGTAGAGTCAGTTGTACTTCTGTACTCGTGTTAGCAGTGTAGACTCAGTAAAGTCTGTTGTGCTACTGTACTCGTGTTAGCAGTGTAGACTCCGTAAAGTCTGTTGTACTACTGTACTCGTGTTAGCAGTGTAGACTCCGTAGAGTCAGTTGTACTTCTGTACTCGTGTTAGCAGTGTAGACTCCGTAGAGTCAGTTGTACTACTGTACTCGTGTTAGCAGTGTAGACTCCGTAGAGGCAGTTGTGCTACTGTACTCGTGTTAGCAGTGTAGACTCCGTAGAGTCTGTTGTACTACTGTACTCGTGTTAGCAGTGTAGACTCCGTAGAGTCAGTTGTACTACTGTACTCGTGTAAGCAGTGTAGACTCAGTAAAGTCTGTTGTGCTACTGTACTCGTGTTAGCAGTGTAGACTCCGTAGAGTCAGTTGTACTTCTGTACTCGTGTTAGCAGTGTAGACTCAGTAAAGTCTGTTGTGCTACTGTACTCGTGTTAGCAGTGTAGACTCCGTAGAGTCAGTTGTACTTCTGTACTCGTGTTAGCAGTGTAGACTGCGTAGAGTCAGTTATGCTACTGTACTCGTGTTAGCAGTGTAGACTCCGTAGAGGCAGTTGTGCTACTGTACTCGTGTTAGCAGTGTAGACTCCGTAGAATCAGTTGTACTACTGTACTCGTGTTAGCAGTGTAGACTCCGTAGAGTCAGTTGTGCTAATGTACTCGTGTTAGCAGTTTAGACTCCGTAGAGTTAGTTGTGCTACTGTACTCGTGTTAGCAGTGTAGACTCCGTAGAGCCTGTTGTGCACTGTACTCGTGTTAGCAGTGTAGACTCCGTAGAGTCTGTTGTGCTACTGTACTCGTGTTAGCAGTGTAGACTCCGTAGAGTCAGTTGTACTACTGTACTCGTGTTAGCAGTGTAGACTCCGTAGAGTCAGTTGTACTACTGTACTCGTGTTAGCAGTGTAGACTCCGTAGAGTCAGTTGTACTACTGTACTCGTGTTAGCAGTGTAGACTCCGTAGAGTCAGTTGTACTACTGTACTCGTGTTAGCAGTGTAGACTCCGTAGAGTCAGTTGTACTACTGTACTCTTGTTAGCAGTGTAGACTCCGTAAAGTCTGTTGTACTACTGTACTCGTGTTAGCAGTGTAGACTCCGTAGAGTCTGTTGTACTACTTTACTCGTGTTAGCAGTGTAGGCTCCGCTCACATCGCCATAGAGCTGGAGCCTGTGACTGAGTTCTACTTGTATTAGCCTACCATCTTGTTTCAATCTCAATGCGCAAAATGATTTCCCCTGTTGAAATGAAGTGGTTTCTTCCGTTGAAGTAAAATCCAACTTGAATGTTGCCTCGACTGTACAATACAGTACTTGTTTCGACAAAATACCGTGTTGCAACGCCTGATTCTAGCTAACTTTCTTTGTTTTGTTGGTTGTATTCTTTCTTTCTTGTAGTAATAGTAGTAGTAGTAGTAGTAGTAGTAGTAGTAGTAGTAGTAGTAGTAGTAGTAGTAGTAATAATAATAGTAGAAGTAGTAGTAGTAGTAGTAGTAGTAGTAGTAGTAGTAGTAGTAGTAGTAGTCCTTGTTGTTACTGTTCCTGCTGCTGCTGTACATGTTGTTGCTGCTGCTGCTGCACTTCTTCGACTTCACCTGCTTCTTCCGTACTCCGACGTTTCTCTCAAGCAAATGCCATAATCACCTTATCTGTCATTCACCACTCTCACCCTTCACTCACCGCCACTGCATCCACTCATTTTCCCTCATCAGGTGTCCCACCACAACTGACCACCACCACCATCACCACCACACTTTGCAAAGAACACTTCATTCCACACTCACGTGCATCACTGTGCCAAGACAACTCCAATCCACACTCACACACTCACGTGGCTCGGAAATTATGCAGATGTGTGTTCTGCAGCGCCATCGGGAACAGGTTTATGCGGATCAGGGGTTGTCTGGTCCTGGTTTGGCTCGGAAGAGTCCGCTGGACCTCAAGCAATAATCATGTAATGTAATGTAGTTAAAAAACAGTGGTGATCCGATGATCTTACCAGTAATGAAGGTTACCATGCGGCTGATGATGTTTTAGTGAACGTTGCTTGGCGTCAGTCAACAATCCGCTTCACTGACCATTGGCAAACCGTTTCCACCACTGCTCAGTAACTGTTGTACAGTAGCCTACGTCAACATGGGTGCATCAATGTGTGTTGATTGTCTGTCTAACAATCTCTGTCTGTAGCTCTGTCTGATTTATGATCGATCAATCAATCAGGCCAATCTTTCTGATTGTTGGTCTGCTTTGCTTCTCTGGCTATCTGCCCCCTCTCCCCCTCCCTCTTTCTCTCTCTCTCTCTCTCTCTCTCTCTCTCTCTCTCTCTCTCTCTCATCGTGTGTGTGTGTGTCTGCGTGCGAGTGCGCGCTCGTGCGCGCTCGTGCGCCAGTGCTTGTGCCGTTGCAGATATCTAATTTCTCTTGCCTTCCCCAAGAATGAACTCACTTCCCTACTGGCCGCTTTTTGTTTCATTGCCTTTTGTACTATTTATTACAAATGTGTATCTTTTAAAAAAAAATACTTACCAAAAAGAGCATGAACATGTCAGAATTTATTGTTGACTTATTGGTACACTATAGGGCAAAGTTTGAAATGTTTCGAGTGAACAATGTCTGATTTAGATGGGGTGTATATATGGAACCTTTTTCTTTGTCTAAATAAATGATGCCATGTTTTGGTCACAAACCTCAGGCAAATGATGTGTGTGCGAGGCTGACGTTAAGTGCCCGGATGTCCGCAGAGAGCGATTATAGCCTTGGCTGCACTCAATTTCAGCGTTATTAAGGTTTGAAGTGGTGGTTCACCCGTCCCCTATACGCCTAATGTGTCCGGGGACGTACATTTTACTTTAAAAAAAAAATTAAAAAAATTCAGCGTTAATAACTTGCGATGCTAAAACCCGTGCAAATCTCATTGTTGCGTATGATGTATGCTTTTTTATATGTTTGCCTGTTACTTAGTACTATTTTTCTTCACTTTAGCAGATAGGGATTACCATTTTGTCAAGTAGAAGCTGGTTTCAAGAGCTAGTATCAGGATGTGAGCGGAGTAGAGTCTACTAAATTATGCGTGGTGTCAATGTCGTCTCATCGAAAATCGCGGGTCGCGAGCCAACTCCCTTCCGTCCGTGGTTTCAATTTGCCGGAAGTTAACGCTAAACATTTACTCACGAAACCAACTTTTCGTACCCATGCCAAAAGTCTCTACAGTTTACAAATTAACAACAATAGCTTTCCTAGCAAATAACTAAATCAGAAATATGGAATTCCTTTTAATAATATAATAATAATAATGGACATTTATATAGCGCTATTACTTGTCTTTTTATAGACAAGCGCATAGCGCTTTACATGAAAGGAAAGAAACAAACATGAAACAACTTACAATATTGCATTAGAAATTAATACAATAAGAAAAAAATAAAATAAAATAAAACCAAACACACAAAATCAAACAAAATACATAAAGTTAACTTTCTGCAAACAAGTCATCACAATCACAGCAAATCCACAAGCATAGCCAAAAGCAGAACAAATATGAGCTGCGGCTAGGGTCTATAGAATGAAGGATTTAGTCAGGATAGTAGAGTTTGAAGAGGTGAGATTTTAGAGCTTTCTTGAATGAGGGTGTGGTCTGCTTGTGTCTGATGTTGGCTGGAAGAGTGTTCCATTGTCTGGGTGCACAATAGGTGAATGCCCGTTCTCCGTACATTTTGGTGTTGGTTTTTGGAATGCAGAGTGTGCGAGAGTCAGAAGAAGAGCGAAGAGTGCGAGAAGGGACATAGACTGACAGCAGATCTGACAGATATGAAGGGCAGGTTCCAGAGAAGAAATTGTGGCACAGTACGGACAGTTTGTATTTAATGCGGGCCTCTATGGGTAGCCAATGAAGCTTACGGAGTAGTGGAGTGATGTGATCGCGCTTTTTTGCCCTAAAGACTAGCCGAGCAGCACAATTCTGTCAAAAACTTTTTTTTAACACTTTCAGCTAACAAATGGTTTTATAGAAGCATATTTTCTAAATAATCATTTGTTTACAAGGTAAGATTTCTCTAAAAATATATATATTCTCCGAAAATACCATGCTATTTACCTAAACAATACGTTGTTTACATAAATAAATCATAATAATTATAAGTAAATAAGGCATTGTTGCTAAATAAGGAATTATAAACCTATATAATGCATTATTTAGCAGACTGTTAAATAAAGAATGTATTTTTTACAAATATCAACGACATATTTACAATTAACAGGTAAAAATTGTAATTATCAAGTAAAAATAAAACTTTTGGTTTTGGCCCATTTCCATATGGATTGCTAGAGCCGAAACTTAAAATTAAACATGATCACACGAAAGATATATCTAATTTTTCAATGATAATTGTAATTATCCCTTGATAATTATAATTTTCCTGCGATATTTGTAATTATCAGGTGTGGCAAATACTGATGGTTAATAAATAACTCTGTGGATTATCATGGGCTTCCGGTTTAATGGCCGACGTCGGTTGTTGTTTTGTGACAGCTCCATAGCTTTCACCTTCTGTGAAGGATAAGGGTCGTTCTTTATATCCTCTTGTGTGTAGGCTGTTAGAATTCAGTTGCGGCTTGCATCGTATGATCTTGTCTGTGTTTTTCATCGTGTCTGTATGTCATATTTTTGCATTTGTTCTGCGTGAACTGTGTTGGATAGGCCTACGTTGTGTGATTGATAGGTAGGCGCTCAGCCTATTTATAGCCATGACTTCGGGTGTGCCACCCGTTTTTCTGCTGCGGAGAAATCTCCCACCCGACAATGGCAATCGCTACGAAACCCACGATATGTGTACTGCTGCAGAGAAAGTGTCAGGCGTAGAAACTATTTTGGGCGCTCAAGAAGTAAGGGGACTGTGGCGGGTGTATCTCACTTCTACCACCGCTCGCAGTACGTTGCTTCTTTCGGGAATCCCGGTGCGCGGCTGTACGGTGGAGGCGCATGCCACCAACCCCTTCACGTATCGTGACGCTAGCAACAAGGAGATCCCCGTGACAAATCTTTGGATCTCTGAGATTCCAATATCAGTGGATGGAAAGGTGGAAAGGACATAGAATCGGCGTTAGTCCGCCTGGGCTGCGTTCTACGGTCAGGTCTCATCTACGAAAAGGCGAGAAACAAGGAAGGAAAGCTCTCACGCTTCATGACTGGGCGACGATTTGTGTTCATAAATAGAGAGATTTAGAAAGCAAAACGAAACGTGCTACGTTCCGTTTCGTTTCGTTTGTTACCAGAATGAGGCTAGAAACGAAACGAACTGCGATGCGTTATCAGAAAGACTTTTTAGAAGGAAACGAAGCTCGTTTCGTTTTCAAGCAAGGGACGCAACCACTTGAGTGAGTGGGCCAATAGTGCAAGTCTGTAGACGATGACCAAAAACAAAACAACGGGACTCGAGGGGTCTAAAATCAAACATCAGGTGGTTGTTTTCCTTTTAACTAAATCACACAGATTGTGTTTTTACGGAACATGAAATCAAAAATCAAGATTGCAGCAATAGAAAATTTGATGTGATGACCTACTTTTGCGGGGTCGTCTGCTTGAAGGCCGAGAAAAGACCAAAATCAGTACCTTCAAATTTTATCATTTTGAGAAACTATACGATCTTCCACAAACAAATTCTAATCGCAGAGCACATTCTAAAAGGGTTGATGAATCTGAAACTGCATAACAATCAACAAAATTATAAGGATTATGGTACAAAAATACTCGCAAACTCTGACGAAAAGTAGCTCGGAATTGTATGGTAAAAAACGAAGCTCGTTTTGCCGGTCTACGTTTCGTTTGTGTCTGACCTTGAACTTTGAGTCCGGATGTGACGAAAGGCAACAAAGTCGTGACGTATACAGCAAACTTCGAAAACGAAACGGAGTACGTTTCGTTTTCTAAATCTCTCTAATGTGCCCTGTAGGCCTCTTGACAGAGAAGTGACATTTGGAAACTTTACGGCAAAGTTATACCACAAGGAGATGCCACGCAAGGAAGCCTTCTGCAACAAGTGCTTGGAGAAGGGACACGTAGCTGCTGCGTGCCAGAACCAGTTCAAGTGTCGTGAGTGTGGACAAGAGGGCCATAGGAGAGGGGACGCCAACTGTGCAGCCTTCGCTGTGTCCCCTGCGCTAACCCCCACAGACCAAGCCAACGGCGGAGAACAAAAAAAAGAGCCAGAAAAAGATCTGGAGGTAATGGATCTGGATACAGCAAACAGAAGCAGACAGGTGTCCAAGAAAGCGGATAACAAAGGCAAGGGAAAGCCCTCCTCGTCGATGCAACGCACCCTCAGCTTCGCGTCACGCTCGCGCTCGAACACTCCCAAGCGTCACAGATCGTCTGGGGAATCCCCCTACTGACGTCAGGGACAAGCAAGCGAAGCTGAGCGGTGCTGGCGACACGGGCGACACACGCAGCGCGGACAGTGAAGGAGGTGTGTCAGCTAGTGGCGACCAGGCCTTATCGTAGGCCTACGTCGGCTATGTCACTTCTACGACTTTGATCATGGCTAACGACTACGGACTTTTCTTATGTCTTGTGATTTGGCTCTACGTTTTTTCTCCCTAAATGTCAGGGGAATGCGATCGAAGAATAAAAGAAAATGTATTTTTAATTTTCTAAAACGTAATAAATATGATGTAATTTGTTTACAAGAAACGTACATAAGTACAGAAATATCAGAAGAATGGCAGAAAGAATGGGGTGGGAATTTTGGTTTGCTCAAGGTACAGTACATAGTGGAGGGCAGGTCATTCTCATTAAGAAAGGTTTTTCTGGGGAATGCTCAATTTTATATCAATCTCCCAGAATCCTGATTTTAAATGTTTCAGTGGGAGATAAGAAAATTGCAGTAGTGAATGTGTATGCTCCTAATGTTGATAAAGAAAAGGAATTGTTTTTTGAAAATGTCATACATGTTGTTAACAGCTTGCAGATGGAGAATTGTGTATTGCTTGGTGACTTCAACTGTGTGTTAGACAATGATAAGGATATTATTAGTTTAGATAAGCATGCTATTACCGTTGTTAGAAAATTTAATGATCTCTTAAACAGGTGTGATTTACATGATACGTGGCGGTTGTTTCACCCTGAAGATATTGAGCACACGTGGTCAAAAAGCTCTCCGTTTATTGCAAGGAGACTTGACTATATATTAGCTAGTTCAAGTGTGTTTGATAAAGTTCTTCATAGTGAGATTGAGTCTGTGGCTATGACAGATCACAGAGGGTGCATGGTTACTGTTAAGTTGTCAGACATTAATAAGGGCCCAGGATATTGGAAATTCAACAATGCATTACTTAATGATTTAGAATTTGTTTCTGGAATGAATGACATCATTGATAAATTTATATTAGAAAATAGTGAAAACGAAGACCCGCAAATGCTTTGGGAACTGTTAAAATTAAGGATAAAGGAACATTCTGTTAACTTTAGTAAACTGAAAAACTCCAATAAAAACAATAAGCTTATAGAGTTACAGAATAAGTTAAATACTTTAGACAAATCGTTAGCCATGAAACCAGCTTGCATTCAAACACAAAAAGAGCGAGAACAAGTGAAGATAGAAATAGAGGTCATAGAACAATCTAAAGCACGTGCAGCACAGATAAGAAGTAGAATTAAATGGGTTGAGTGTGGAGAAAAGAACAATTCTTTCTTCCTTAATTTAGAGAAAGCTAAGGCTAATGCTAAAATAATGGATTCATTAAAACACGACAATGGAGACATAGTGAGTAATCAAAATGACATTATGAAGATACAAAAAGATTTCTTTGCTAACAAATATAAAAAGAAAGTTAATAGTGAGAACATGAGTCAACGAATAGATCAGTTCTTAAACAGCACTGCTGTGCCTCATCTTTCACAAGAGCAGACTGAGGAATGTGAAGGTGTAGTTAGTGAGGCAGAGTTGTTGCAGGCTCTGAAGGAGATGAAAAATGGGTCAGCTCCTGGCAATGATGGACTAACTACGGAGTTTCTAAAGATATTTTGGTCTCACATACAGCACGTTGTATCTGCTTCTTTTAACCACGCATTTGTAAATGGCTCTCTCTCCTTATCTCATCGTAGGGCAGTTATTACACTCATACACAAAGGTAAAGACCTCCCTAGGAATGATTTACAGAACTGGAGGCCAATATCGTTAACGAACACTGATTATAAGTTATTAGCAAAGTGTTTAGCTAGACGTTTGAACACTGTGGTGCGGGAGTTAGTGAACGCAGACCAAGTAGGATATATTAAGGGGCGTAATGTTGCCACACTTCTGCGGCTCATTGATGATGTTATAGAACAGTTAAACGAGCAAAATAAACCGGGACTACTTGTTTCTATCGATTATTCCTCTGCATATGATAGTATTTCTAAAGATTTCATGTTAGGCGCTTTTCAAAAGTTTGGTTTTGGTCCTGATTTTGTACAATGGGTTCGAGTTATAATGTATAACACTGAAAGTAGCATTCAGTACTGTGGATGGCTGACACAGTACTTTCACACAGACTCCGGAATAAGGCAAGGATGCCCTTTTTCCCCGCTAGCCTTTGTTTTGGCAGTGGAAATCTTAGCTTGTAAGATTAGAGATATGAAAGAAGTTAAAGGGATAGAGAAATGGAAGATGAACAATGTAGAGTTTAAAGATATTATAAAGATTGCACTTTACGCAGATGACGTCACATTGTTCTTATCAGGTGAAGAAGATATGCGACAGGCAATAAAAACTATCGAGCATTTTTCAGAATTTTCTGGTTTGTACGTGAACAAGCTGAAATCACAAGCCATGTGGCTTGGAAGTAAAAAAGAATTCTGCAGACACATTTTTAGACTTTCGATGGACAAACCAAATTAAGATTCTTAGGGTTTATTTCTCAAACAATTGTTCTGCTTCTGAAATAATGCAAAACTGGACAAAAAGATTAGCTATATTTAAAAGGCTAATAGTTGGGAGAGGAGAAATCTTAGTATACTGGGAAAAGTTTGTATTATTAAAACCTTCCTAATTTCTCAGTTTATTTATATTATGCAGGCTTTTGTTGCTCCTGAATGCGTCTTAATGGATTTAAACACCTTGTTGTTTAGATTTTTGTGGCGCAAAACAGATTGTAACAAGCGGGCATTCGAAAAAGTTAAAAGAGCTGTGGTGTGTGACGGAACAGAAAACGGTGGCATAGGCATGATTGATGTACGACAACTGCAGTTGTCCTTTTTGCTGCAGTGGGTCACTAAGCTGTTTGCAGCCTCTCCTCATGAGCGTTGGACTTTCACTCCTACTCTCCTTTTTTCACACTTTGGAGATATTTATGCTTGCTTTTATTCTAATATTAACAGTAAGAAGTTTAAAGGTATAGAAAATGTACACTCCTCCTTTTGGAAAATAGTGCTTAAAACGTGGTTAGATAACAATGTGCATGAAGTTAAAAATGCAGAGAGTTCTCATCTATGGAATAATGTCCATGTACAGCACAGTGGCAATGTACTTTACTTTCGAGAGTGGGCTGTAGGAGGTATTGTGTATGTTTGTGATGTTGTGAACGCTTCTTATGAAGACATATGCGTAAAGATAGGACAATCACCCAGTAGGATGTTAGAGTATTTTACAGTACGCTCTGCAGTGTTAAAATATAGACGATTATTCCCCGATAGGATAGTTGCTGTAGCAGGCACTCCCCCCTTTGTTTCACAATAAACTGGTACATGTACTTAAGGCACGTGATTTTAGGCAGGCGCTAGTTGCAACAAAAAGTACAAGGCCTTGTTCGGTAGGGTTCTGGAGGAGGAAGTTAGGCATAGATATAGATAGCAAGCACTGGTTAGTTTCATACAACGCAACCAAAGAAATACGGCTTAGAGTGTTGCATTGGAAGATATTACACAACATTTACCCCACAAACATATTGTTGCACAAAATGAAGGTGGCGAATGATAACAAATGTTCCTATTGTAATGAGGTTGTAGATTTTCTGGAACATTTTTTTTACTACTGTCCAGCTATACAAGCATTCTGGTCCGAGATACAACAGCGTATTCTCGGTATGCTTGGGGTTAACATTAAGCTAAGTGTTCAAGATGTGTTGTTTGGTGTAATAAGTAACCGTTTAGTAAACAAAGACAATGTAAACACTATTAACCATATTATATTGATTGCTAAAATGTGCATTAGCATATTTAAGAAAACTAAGTCTGTTTTTTCCCCGATGGCAATCTTTGAAAAGCAAACTTTAATTAGAAAACTGTCTTAAAATAAGTGGCTGTATGGTATAATGTGTTGTCACTTTTTTTTTTTAATTTATTTATTTATTTTTTTTTTCTTTTTATTTTTTTGACACTTTTTTTATTTGTTTGTATGCTGTCGAACAACGCACACAATTTTCCTTGTTAATGTTTATGGAACATATTGTCCATTGCATGAACCAAATCTTGTACGATGTCTTGTAAAAATAAAAAAAAAAATAAAATAAAAAAAAAACAAAAAAAAACCTCTGTGGATTAACGGTATCTCTGTAGATTACACAGAACACTTGTTAAATTTCAATTATCTCATGATAAAATGGTAACTCTCGGTTTTGGCGATAGTAGGCCGTCATAGTGGCCACGCCTTAGGAGTTTAGTGGCGATCCTTGGCTTACGTGTAACGGCTTATGCATTGAGTCGGAGGTGATGGCGCCATATTTATCACGGTCCAGTTCGAATGTATAAACGTGTGTAGCTGTGTACATTTACAACAAGAAGGCACTTTGTCATGACAATGTAATGTACTCTTTCACGATTTGACTATAATACGAAACAACTTTACTAAGATTGACACGCAACAACTGAATTCAACTGCCTTAGTTCGCCAAGTCGTGTGTAGCAAGCAGACAATCTTTGTTGCGTGTAATAATGCTTTAGTTAGTTAGTTATTCGTTGCTTACAGGGTCCAGATGACTGCAAAGAGCCGAATCAGGACCACAAATTCAAGCTCACAACTTCGCAGAAAGAGGACTTACCCCTGATCCGCATAAAAGATCTGCCGAAACAACACCAGTGGTAACACTTAAGGCACTCCACCCGCCGGTCATTGTACAATAAAGGCATCGCACGCAGAGGACGCTGAGGCTATATTCTAATTTATCAAACCCTGTTTACAAAAACAAAATAGAATTTTAAACAACATTATAAAATATCTACAAAACATATACATATTAAATGCCTACTTTGCTAAATAATAATATGATAGGAAGCCCTAGTGACCATTTGGCATAAAGCGTCCAATATTCCCAAGTTGATACAACAGACCTCACACACAAATGAGGAGTTTTGTCCCGGAAGAGTTTTCAACAAAATATGTAGGTGACTGGTCTAACGAAGAAGAAGATAGTATAGTAGATTAATAAATAGAACAGAGTAGGAATGAGAAAGAACAAATGAGAAAGACAGCGGCAGTGGGAATTTAAAGCACTAAATTTCCAGTTGTTTGTAGATTATAGTCACACGACACTTTCGCATATAGGTGACTACTGGACCGATTTATACTGACACCAGCGGGCCAGTTGTTGGTAAAGGGGAAAATAATATGATCACACGTTGACCAATCCGGGATTCGAACCAGCGACCTTTCGGTTACTAGCAAGACGCTCTTACCAACTGAGCTACCCGGCCCCTCCTAAATTTCCAGAAAGTGGGGATGCTATTTATACAGAAACCCACAGCACCCCAGGGGTGTTTGTGTGTGTTGGTGTGTGTGTGTGGGTGTGTGTAGGGGTGTGGGTGTGAGGGTGTGGGTGTGGGTGTGTGCGTGTATGTGTGCGTGTATGTGTGCGTGTGTGTGTGTGTGTGTGTGTGTGTGTGTGTGTGATAATGCGTGTGGGAAGAGTTTAGGTGGACCTCTAAACTCGTGACATCACACTATCGGTTCTGATTGGTCATCGTAAGCCCGACTTATGCATTTTTGCAGAGGAAATCAAACATGCGTTTTCCTTGTGAAATTTTACGTTAGCCAGTACGCAAGCCATGAGGGTTGCTGAGAACGGAGAAAGATGGAGTATGCTGGTTAAACGTTCATCTGTGATGCCCCAACGACCTTCGAGTTACGGGATGGGATAGGATAGGATAGTACGCAAGAAAATACAAAAGTATTTCATAAGCGTAATACAAGTGTGGCCGTGCCTTTAGTGATCTACAAGCGGGACGCTGCGGTATTCAACTTTGTGCTCTCGAAACGAGTGAGGTGGTACTTAGCGTCTTTCAATTTGGAAGATTTTATTGCAAAGGGACAGATAGGGCCTATGTTTGGTGACGGTTTTGTTCCGAAACTGTCCACTGGGACAGCACATTCAACATAAACAGACATTTAATGCCGCCCATATTTGTGTCTATTTCAAATTATTAGCTTTGAGAAAAGGAACGGATTGAAATGAATACTAAACATTATAAAGGCCTAAAACAGATATAGATACTCTGGCAATGTGTAAAGGGTCCTAAACCAGACTATGTTAGACATCGATGTATTATTGATGGGTATATAACATCAGCAAAACGTGTTTAGTAACAAAGTGACTCCAGAGACCTTGACCTCCGCGTTAGGGCAAATATGATGGGACAGGGTGGTGGTCATTAACTCATTCTATACTGGCGCGGGTTGCATCCCCTTTTATCGTTCTATACCGGCCGATTTGTACGAGTTACTAAACAAAAAGTTTAGGTTCATAAAGAAATTAGAATAGATTAACCAATAGCCAAGCTTTATAGAATTATCTTTGCTATTGACCGATTTATTTGGACACCCACCCCCCATCCCCACCTCCTCTCCCTCAAATTTGCACATCAGATTCCCCAAGAAAAAGGCTACAAATAGTGTAAGGGAGGCAACCATTCAATAATAGACCTTTCACTGATATTTGTGGAAGACAGCGTTACCTCCCTTTAATTGTAACACGTACCTACAGCGCTGGAATTACCCATCATCTTCATCATTTTCTTCGTCACCACTTTGTCCACTATTCAATTCAATTCAATTCAATACAACTTTAAATATCCACATAGGACAATTTCAAGATTTAGAAGTAGCTCACATTATTTAAAAAAAATAAATAAAGAAGTTTAATGTAAAACAAGGTATCACAATGTCTCACGATTTTATAAGCACATGTCCTACCATACAAACATAAACCAAACACACAACCAAGGATGGGCAAGTAGCGAGAGTAGCGACTATATTTTGTAGTTTCGCTACTATTTGGAGTAGTTTGTAACGATACAAACTACATATTGTAAAAAAAGTTGTTGTAAAGCAGCGAACTACTAATTTGTCAGTAGCGAAGTAGCGAAAATGTGTTTTTCGCTACGCTACTTTTCTTGCCGTGTGACTTGCACTTTTAGTCAAGCTGAAGCGAGTGCTGTCTCGCGCGAGATTGATCGCTCGCTCAGCGAACGGAAGCATGATTGCGATAGGGTGAAAGCAAAAGCCAGACACATGACTTATGTCCATCAAGCCACCAGCCCAGGCAGTGGTCAAGTCTCAAACTGATGAGGACTTTATCCTCTTTGATAATGTCGCTGACGTGGCCGAGTCTACAGCCTACCTGACAGAGGGACTGGCCATATCTCTGGATGAACTGGACAAGTACCCTGGTGTCAAGGCTGTCTTCCTGAGGACGAACACCTCATTGCCCAGCAGTTGAGCGTTTGTATAATCAGGCTGGACTTATTTTAACTAAGATCAGAACCAGAGTTACTGATTCTAACTTTGAGGCAAAAGTGTTGGTTAAGTACAATTCTAAGAAAGGTTTTTAAGGAAGTGTCAGTGTTTTCTTGATTCATTGAATGAGCAGTCTGTGTGTATTTATTTTGTTAAAACTAATTTGGCCCATTTATTCTCAACTGCCTGTACAACCTTATGGCTGTATTTATGTTTTGTATCAGACATAACAGAGTACGTATAACATTTTTTTCTTCTTTTTTTGACTTTTATTATTAATTTATTATTAATAATATTTTCGTGTATTTTGCAAATGGTATATTTATACCATACATAATGTATTAAGTGTGCTCCTATATAATGATCTTGACTTGCAATGTTATCAATAACAAATTTTGTAGTCTAAGGAAATATTTTGTATCTTTTTTTTTTCGGTAATCTGATGAAAAGCATATATCATTACAAGTATTTCTTTATTTGGTTTTTTTTCTTGTCTTTTTTTTAAACATTTACTTACATTTAAAAAATACTTAGCAGTCCCAGTTGTGATTACAGTTTTAAAAAAAAAGTAGTTTAAAAAGTAGTTAGCTACTTTTTGAAAAGTAGCGCAAAAATAGCGAACTACAGTGAACTACGGCTATAGTAAAGTGTCCTGGGACCAAATAAATCTTTAGTATAACCGAACATTTAATACAACCGAAAATCCGTTTACAGTAAAGTTTTTAAAGTTTACTTTACTATAACCGAAACTTCGTTTATAATACAGTTTTAGAGGTTTACTTGACTATAACCGACTTCGTTTATAATAACGATTTTAGAGGGTAAATTTAGCATAACCAAAACTTTGTTTTTGTTTTAATTTAACGTTTACTAATGCGACACTCTCATTATAAAGAGATAGAAAACGCTGGTCCAAAGTGTATGTGGGTGCACAGGGCCGGATCAATCCATTTTCGAGGGAGGGGGTGGGGTGGGGTGCTAGTCTAGTTTTTTTTAAAAGTGTATGGTACAGAGGGGTGAAACACCACAAGTAAATCTACCGTAACTAACTGCCTTACATAACGTTCTTCCAGTTAAACAAAAAATTCCATCTTCTTCTTTATTTTTTATTTTTATTTATTTATTTATTTTTTTGTTGTTGCCAAGGGGTGGGGAGGGGATGCTGCAGCACTCCTAGCACTCCCCACCCCCACCCCTGCCACCTGGATCCAGCCCTGGTGCAAATAAAGAAGAAGAAAAGCAAAACAAATCAGTGAACAAAATAATGACCTCTCGAATTTCCATCTTTTACCAGGATTTCTGCAGACTGTAATCGTCTGTGTGTCTATTATTGGTCTGTGTGTTCACGTAACTCAACATCGTTTTAAATTGAGCTGACATTTGGCGCGTTATATACATGTACATTGGAATTGGAGGAAGGAGGAACAACGAAGCTTAACGTCCTATTGCATCAGCGTTAAGGACGATCACCACGTCGCCACCCTGACAACAATGATTATCATGGACTCCTTTCGTGCAAATTCCGATGCACGCTGCACAGTGCAACAAGCTGTCTGATGAAATAATAATAAATAAGTATTATACTGGAAACTGTACACGCACGTTTCCACAGGAGAGCTCAAAGCGTTATTTACCAACATACACGCTGCCATTCCACCTGTCATTTATTTACAGACAATAATATTAATACTGTTATCACACAGTATAATGATGTCAAAAAGATAGTAGCTGATAGTGAATTGATGCTGACAATCGCATCTATTGTATCGTGTACACAGATAGAAAAAGTGTTATAAATTCTTTTATTCGATGCATTTTAAATACTAAGATGAAGGTATTTTAATGTTAAGTTACATTGTTTAATCAATATAAGTTATTATTGGTTTGTTGTATATTATATATTATTTGTATTTCTTTTTTCTACCGTATCCTTAATATTATTATTTTGTTTCTTTGTTTTATAGTCTAAAATCACATAATTTGTAAAGAGACTTTAAATAAATTGATTGAATTGAATTGAACCCCATTCCACTTACACACATTCTTACATATCAACAAACGTCCATCATACCAACACGTGGTGTAGCCTGTAGTCAGGGAAGTCGCTATTAGAAGACGAAAAGGAACTCCATTTTGTATATTAGGACTTTAAAAAAAAAAAAAGATTGACTGCCAAAATAAGGGAATTTCTAAACACGACACTCGCTTCTTCGGAACCATCTAACTGCCTATACATTTCATGTCATTATATACAGTAGTATTTAATAAACCACATGCAAGCAATACTGGGGCTTTTTGGTTGTTGATGTAGTTGCTTGTTTGTTTGATTGGTTGATGTTTGAAGAAACTAGTATAGCACAAGGCGTGGTCTTGTTTCTGTCCTATCCTATCCTATCCTATCCTATCCTATCCTATCCTATCCTGTCCTGTAACCCGAAGGTCGTAGAGGCACCACAGATGATCGTTTAACCAGCATACTCCATCTTTCTCTGTCCTCAGCAGCCCTGATGGCTTCGCTCAGTGTCAAACCAGTCCATTCTCGAATGTTGTCATCCCACCTCTTTTTCGGTCTCCCTCTTCTTCTACTTCCTTGCATTGTGCCTTGCAGAATGGTCTTTGTAAGGCCTGATGATCTGGTGACGTGGCCATACCATCGGAGTTTCCGTTTCTTCACCACTCACTGTGAGCAGGTCATCGTGTTGTCCAATGGCTTGTGTGATGGTCTGTCGGACATCGTCGTTGGTGATGTGTTGGGTATAGGAAATGCCCAGAAGTCTTCTGTAGCACCTCATCTCCATGCTTTTTATTCTTCGTTGTCGATCTGCTGTGAGGGTCCATGCTTCGCAAGCATATAGGAAGATAGAGATGGCAAGGGAGCGCAGCAGTCTTACTTTGGAATGTAGACTGATGGTCCTGTCTTTCCAAATGGGCTTCAACCTTGTCAGGGCAGCAGTTGTTTGTGTGATCCTGGAGAGAACTTCCTGTCGGGACCCATTGTCTGATACAATGGCTCCTAAATATTTGAAACTATGCACTGTGTTGAGGGATTGGCCTTAGACTTTGATGTCCGTGTTGATGCCATTGGTGTTGGTCATCATTTTGGTCTTCTCTGCACTTATTTCCATTCCATAAGCTCTGGAGGTGGTGTCAAGCCTCTGTAAAAGCTGTTCAAGTTCTTGTTCCTCTCCAGCCAATCCATCAATGTCATCCGCAAAACGAAGATTGGTGATTGCTCATATGTTAACCGTGCCTTCGTAATCTGCAAGAGCATCTGACATGATGCGCTCTAGGAAGATGTTGAAGAGTGTTGGAGAGAGTAGACATCATTGACGCACACCGATTGTTGTTCTGAACCAGTTCCCGATGACGCTGTTATGGAGGACTGCACTGGTAGCCTTGTCATACAGGCTTTTGATGACTTCAATAATTTTAGGGCTGATGGTGTACACTTTCATTGTTGCCCATAGAGCTGCATGCCAGACTCGGTCAAACGCCTCTTTGAAGTCTATGAAAACATGATATAGATGTTGTTGTTGCTGTAGGTATTTTTCACAGATTATTCTGAGGTTGAAAATCTGTTCAGTGGTACTACGCCCTGCCCTGAATCCTGCTTGTTCTTCAGCTATGATTTGTTCAGCTTGGGGTTTCAAGCTGTTGAGTATTATTTTCAGGAGGACCTTGCTGGGATGGCTGATGAGGTTGATAGTGCGGTAATTTTCACACTCCTGAAGGTTACATTTTATGGGAAGAGTGGTGACAAGCGACTGGGTCCATGGTGTAGGCCACTCCCCACTCTGCCAGATCTTGTCACAGATAATGGTGAGGGCATCAAACATCGCTTGTCCTCCTGCTTGAAGCAGTTTCGCGGGTATGTTATCCACTCCCGCTGAATTCCCTTTCTTCAGCGATTGCACTTCTGCCTCAACTTCTTCCCGGAGAATAGGGAGGATTTCTTCTTCTTCTCTGTTCTCGGGACATGCTAGAACTGATGGGTCTCCATTTGGTGTATGGTTATAAAGGTCAGAGCAGTACTCTGTCCATCTGTCCAAGACTTCTTGTTCTTCTGTAAGGCATATGCCAGACTTCCTTTGGATCGTGGAGACTCTGGGCTGTTTAACACTTGTCAGCCGCTTTACAGTCTGGTAGGCTTTCTTGCTGTTGTTCTTCAACGATTCAACGAAGTTTATTGGCCAAATTGACATAAAACATGCACATGGAATATGTTGCGATGTGGCAGTAACATTCATAAAACATACATGCAAACACACGTTTACCAGCTAATAAAATACCAATCAAGTTTGCACACATACACACGGAAACAACAAATTGTAAAAATAAACAAGTAGGTGCCAGTGGATTATCACGTGACGTCAGTTACATCATTATGAATTTGACATTATGAGGAATTTAAAGTGAGAGCAGCCTCTGGAAAAAAAAGAATATCTAAAACGGTTTGTTCTGGTTTTGAGGGCTCAGAAGCGCCTGCCGGACGGGAAGAGCTCGAACAGATGGCCGGCTGGGTGTGAGGGGTCAGCTGTGATGTTTCTAGCTCTACGGACCAAGCGCGTGTTGTAGATCGAGGCGACAGATGGAAGTTCGCATCCGATAACTCTGGACGCGTGTTTCACGATGCGCTCAAGTTGCACTTTGTCCTCATCAGTGGCACCACCAAACCAGATAGTGATGCCAAAGCAGAGGATGCTTTCGATCACTGCGCGATAGAACTGCGTCAGGACTTTTCCTGGCATTGATCTTCTATCCAGTTCTCCTTTGCTGTGCGCATGTCATTGTTGATTTTTCGGTAGACATTAGCTCCCTTTGAGGTGTTCTTGTTCTTTTCTTTTTATCTCTCTTCGTTTATCACACAGATCCAAAAGTTCAGGTGTTATCCACGGCTTCTTCTTTGGTCGGTGCTTGCCAAGAATCTCAGTGGCGGCATCTGTCACAGCTGAGTTGAAGGTGGTGATCATGGTGTTGACATCTACTTCACCAGCTCCCAAAATGAGCAGTGGTGCAAATTTCCCTCCAATTGTGGCCTAAAGTAGTTCTGCCACCTCCGGGTCTTGCAGTTTGTCCAGGTCGAACTTCAGTCTAGTGCACTTTGCTGTATTTACTCTCTTCAAGTGGAGCCGGAAAGACATCATCACGAGATCGTGGTCACTTCCGATGTCAGCTCCTGGAAAAGTGCGTGTTCTGCCAATGTTGATGCTTGATCTGAAGCGTTTCTTGACCATGATGTAGTCGGTCTGGTTGTGACGGACATCAAAGTCCAAGGCCAATCCCTCAACACGGTGCATCGCTTCACATAGTTGGAGCCATTGTATCAGACAATGGGTCCTGACAGGAAGTTCTCTCCAGGATCGCACAAACAACTGCTGCCCTGACAAGGTTCAAGTCCATTTGAAAAGACGGGACCATCAGTCTACACTCCAATGTAAGGCTGCTGCTCTCCCTTGTCATCTTCATATTCCTAAACGCTCACAGCAGATTAAAAACCCCGCTCCTTATCCAGCCGCCGAGCGAGTATGACTGACGTCACTGTATGACGTCTAGTTTTGGTTCTTGACGACATAACCAGCACATCATCAACGACGAAGTCCAACAGACCGTCACACAAGCCCTTGGACAACCGAATGACATGCTCACAGTGGTGGAGAACGGAAAATCCGATGGTATGACCACGTCACCATAGCATTAGGCCTTTCAAAGACCACCATTCAAGGCACGGTGCAAGGAGGCAGAAGAAGCTCGAAGAGGGAGACAGAAAAAGAGGTTGAAAAACAACATTTGAGAATGGACTGGCTTGACACTGAGCGAAGCGATGATGATCGTTGAGGACAACGAAAGATGGAGTACGCTGGTTAAACAATCAACTGTGGTGCCACAACGATTTTCGAGTTACGGGATAGGATAGGATAGAATAGGATAGTTATGGAAAATTGAAGCTTGGACAACATATATCATTTTGTTGAGAGAGTTTTACAAAGACTTTCAATTTGTGAATGCCAACTGAGTTTGTTATTCATGATTACGCCTAAAAGTGTATGACTTTCAACCTGTTTGATATTTTGTCCACTACATTCCAGTATTTGTGCTATATGTAATTATATTTAATGTTATTATTTTTATGGAAATGGCATCTTATTATGCTACTACAGTTATCTAATTTGTTTCACATTTTCACTTATGTTTTTGTGTGGGTATTTGAACGACGTAGAAAATTATTGTAAGCCTTTTGTCACAAAATGATTTTTCGTATAACATGGAATCATTGTTAATTGATTTTATGTTATATTTAGGTGTTATATATACTTTTTTTTTCTTCTGATTATTCTTTTATATTTTTTGTTTGTTTATTCTATGTGAATCTGTTTTGTTATAATTTTTTTTTTCGTTTTGTATTTACTTGATGAAGGATGAACCAAAGTCGGTTTATTTTTGTAGGGGGAGGGCGGCGGGGCGGATGAAGGGGTGGGTGGGTGGTGGTGGGTAGAGGAGGATTCTGGTTTTGTTGGTTGTTGCATCATTCCTAGTAAAATCTTATGTGATTTTTTTGGGAGGGATGGGAGGGAGTAGGTGAGGCGGCTGTGAGGAGATAAAGAGAGTGAGAGAGAGAGAGCTATAGAAAAAGAGAGAGAGCGAAAGAGTGGGAGCGAGAGTGAGAGAGAGAGAGAGAGAGGGGGGGGGGAAACACGCATATGTAAACCAACACGACCACATGGAAAGTGAAGTGAAAAAAACAAGAAACGTTTAATTGGAATAAGCAAGACGGCATGCAATTTAAATGTATTTGTAGACACACTTGTATAAATGAATAAAAATAAAAATAAATTTTTGTAAAGCCTTCTGTAGCTATATGGACATAAAAATGAGTTCACATAAAATGAAGTCGAAAATAAAATGAATTCCCCCAAAATACAAAATGAATTGTGTATAGCTATAACGAAAACAATAATTTAATTTACAAATGGCAACCCATGTGAAACAGACTCGTAAAGTTAAGTGATTTTTTTAAACGATGATTAATAATTAATGTTTTGTGTGGCCGTGCTCAGAGACAGTGTTAATGAATGTTTGGGATGTGTGGTGGTTGTAACAGCAGAAATATTGACGACAAACATGTAGGAAATTAGCTTAGCGAAACAGAGATACCATCGAACGAAACTGGACATTAATACAACAGTTAGCTAACAAGCAGCACACACATGGCAAATTAACTTCCGGGAAACAGTCACACCGCCGATAGCTACCGATACCATCAACAGACTTAGCGACCAAGAATTTTACATAGCATACTTTAGTCAAAAACTAACCATAGCGTTGTCTTCGATTAAATAACTTACTCCACGGTGACCATAGTCAATGAGACACTAAGTAGCTCACTCCAGCCAAAAGTTACCAAGATGATGTCATCAGTACTTGGGCAGGCTCAGCTTATCGTTATTACATCTATTCTCCACTCTATCCCTGACACTCCACTTTAAATATAATTATGCATGTCCAGTGACAAGAGAGAGGGGGGGGGAACTATTCAAATTAGAACCATAATTCTGTAGATGCGAGAGTAAAGAAAACGAGAGCTAAAAACGATTGGTCAGAAGACTACTAGGGACTTTTGCATACCCTTGGGGACCAAAAATCAGCTAGTCAGTCGCAAAAGAACTGTTAAGCTGTGAGGGTCGACCAAAGGAACAAACTGCAGTGTTCGTCTATCTCCATCTCATCAAGAGAGTGCTAGAGACGTAAAACAGACGATTTCACGAGTCCCAGAGTCCACAAGTAAGATAACACTAGTAGTTTTGATATGTGTATGTTTATTGTATATTGATTGCCATGTATTGATAATATGTTCTTGATATATATATATATATATAGTTACAGAAACAGATTATTGTTTCTGAGACAGTATGCATGTGGATTGATGTATCTTAGCCTTAAGATTCGAATTGAATTGTGCATATGGGAACCCTGCAGGTGTCTGATGCTATAGACACTTTGCAGAGGAGACCGCACACTTATAGCTAACGAGAATACTGTAGCCAGAGCTCCGACTTTTACAGGTCGGACCTGGGATCATGTTTGTGGAGACGAACGCCTGACCGTCGCTCCCGTGGTACCAAAAGGAGAACAATCCAGAGTCTACCTGGCCACGTCCGAACCCCACAGCTACAAGGGCGACTCGACTCACTGTAGATAAGTCACCCGCAAAGGAACTGAGTCCTACCCTCGAGAAACGTATAGAAAACCACTCGAATTTAGAAAACTACGAACAGTGAAGATCATAACTACAGTTAGCACAGGATGAATAAACCCTGCTAACGAACTCTCCCAGCACGTTGAACTATATTACTTATTACATTACCGGTTAATGCAGAAATGTTAAAGTTTGTGTTGAATATATAAAAAGTGAAATTACATACATACGACTGGTGTCATTCTATTTGTATTGTTGTGTAGCTATTAGTTTCTTCTCTCGAGACATAATAATCTAGTCTTTTGATTAGTAATTAACGGTGCTCAAGTTGAGCCAAATGATACTAAAATTCCCGAGAACAAATATAAATTTTATGTGACCAAAGTGCCGTGATCTGTCTCTCACACAACTTTAGGATGTCTGGTAAAAGAACGATCGATAGTGGTAGCACATTGCCCAGCTATCAATAAGTCTTACCCCCTAGTAAGATAAACGTATCTTCCCCAGAATATCATCACAGTGGTGTACACACAGAGACACGGCACGCAACAAATTAAACGATCGGGAACGCAGGTATCAAGCTGTATGTATTATAAACCAAAGACATGACATAAAGTCCACTGCCGCAGAAAATAATATATGCGAACAATACAAATACGAGAAGAGGAGACAAAGCTAAAAAGCTAAAGCACAAAAAAACAATCTACATTAAAAGGGTATGTATACATGTATTTAGCTAAAAGCTTCTCCAGTACTTAAAAGCTGACTAAAATCCAAATCGCAAGCACAAAACTACAGCACTGAGCACAAATAGTCAATCTAGAATACAATGCCAATCCGTAGGCAGGATTACTGTCAGTACAATAACAAGGTACAAGATACAACATGATTACTGTCAGAACAATAACAAGGTACAAGATACAACATGATTACTGTCAGTACAATAACAAGGTACAAGATACAACATGATTACTGTCAGTACAATAACAAGGTACAAGATACAAGATGATTTATTGTCCGCAGGTGTACACCATGAATTGTGACGTGTGTGCAACATGAAATAAGCCTGAAACAGGGCAAGAGACAGTATCATAATCAATTAACAAAACGACAGATTTAATCCACATCACCAATCATTCACAAGACCTGAGGAAATATTAGACAAGACAAGTACGATACTAGTTGAAATAAGATATACGTGAACAGTTAACGTTTTTCAATCAAGTAGACATGAAATTGCTAGTGTTAAGAAGCAAGAACTCACGAAGGTCCAATAAAACAGTAGACAGGAACAAACAAGGAGAACACGACAACTTCATTATCTGTGTGAGACGTTACAGTGGTATATATGACAAACAATCGCATGGAACAATAACATTTATGAGTAGCACACACACAAAACAAAGGGGGCTCCAATTAAATTGAAAGTTACAAAAGTGCAGGTTCAACAACTATTGCCATCACTTCTATTATTTAAAAAAAAAACACCAATCACATTACAATAATTTTTATATTGTCTTTTGGAAATAAATTTCCTTCCACAGTTTTAAGTCCATTCCACAAATCTCCTATCCTATCCTATCCTGTCCCGTAACCCGGAGGTCGTAGGGGCACCACAGATGATCGTTTAACCAGCATACTCCATCTTTCTCTGTCCTCAGCAGCCCTGATGGCTTCGCTCAGTGTCAAACCAGTCCATTCTCGAATGTTGTCCTCCCATTTCTTTTTCGGTCTCCCTCTCCTTCTACCTCCTTGCACTGTGCCTTGCAGAATAGTCTTTGCAAGGCCTGATGATCTGGTGACATGGCCATACCATCGGAGTTTCCGTTTCTTCACCACTGTGAGGAGGTCATCGTGTTGTCCAATGGCTTGTGTGATGGTCTGTCGAACTTCGTCGTTGGTGATATGTTGTGTATAGGAAATGCCCAGAAGTCTTCTGTAGCACCTCATCTCCATGCTTTGTATTCTTCGTTGTCGATCTGCTGTGAGGGTCCATGCTTCGCAAGCATATAGGAAGATGGAGATGACAAGGGAGCGCAGCAGTCTTACTATGGAATTTAGACTGATGGTCCTGTCTTTCCAAATGGGCTTGTCAGGGCAGCAGTTGTTTGTGCGATCCTGGAGAGGACTTCCTGTCGGGACCCATTGTCCTATACTATGGCTCCTAAATATTTGAAGCTATGCACTGTGTTGAGGGATTGGCCTTGGACTTTGATGTCCGTGTTGATGCCATTGGTGTTGTTGGTCATCATTTTGTCTTCTCTGCACTTATTTCCATTCCATAAGCTCTGGAGGTGGTGTCAAGGCTCTGTACCAGCTGTTCAAGTTCTTGTTCCTCTCCAGCCAATCCATCAATGTCATCCGCAAAACGAAGATTGGAGATTGCTCTACCCCCTTTGCTGACTGTGCCTTCACGATCTGCAAGAGCATCTGACATGATGCGCTCTAGGAAGATGTTGAAGAGTGTTGGAGAGAGTAGGCATCCTTGACGCACACCGATTGTTGTTCTGAACCAGTTCCCGATGGCGCTGTTGTGGAAGACTGCACTGGTAGCCTTGTCATACAGGCTTTTGATGACTTCAATTATTTTAGGGCTGATGTTGTACACTTTCATTGTTGCCCATAGAGCTGCATGCCAGACTCAAGTGTCCTGTGGGTTCGGGCATTAAATAGAATAGACCCAACGTTTCCCGGCGTGTCGTAAGAGGCGACTTAACAAGGGTGATGTTAGCACAGCATCACTGGGCGAAAGTCTTCTACAAAGAAGTCACCGGCCAGGGCGGAGGAACCTCACGTTACTACAGGTTCAACGACCACGTGCTCAGGGCCAAGGCGAGCCACACTGTATTCGTGGATTTCGGCTGTGGCCAACAGCCTGGAGAGGATTGGGCACCGCCAGGTCTTTTTTGCCCAAGACACACTACATGATGACACTATCCACTAATTCCATACCGGATCCACAAATCTAGCTTTTTTTTTTCAAAACCCAAAATCAGCTATTAACGATCTCTTCAACAAGGAACTGCGAAAGGGTCATAATTCAATTCAAATGAATTCACTTTATTTAACATCTGTTCACAAATAAAGTGTAATAAACACAAAAATAAAATAAATAACTTAAAGCATAAACAAATATATAAAACTAGAATATTTGTTTAAACATATAAAACAATATTTAAATTATAATTGTAGTTAAATCAACTTTTCAATTTCAGTACACGATACAATCGATGCAATAATAAGCATCAATTCAGTATTACTGAACAAAATATTTATTTAATGTCATTATGCTGACTAATAATTCATTACATTAAAATTCTTTTCTGTGAATTGTTAGTTCATATACAAATAAAGTTAAATATAATATGTTCAACGCTCAAAGCATTGGAACAGATCTATTGTTGCACAATGTGGTCTTCCAAGAATTTAATCTTAACCTGTAAGCAAAAACGTGGTATTACTTGTAGTTCTCTAATGTTTCGCGTTCTCTTAATCATACAGCGTGGTCGAGACAAAACGGGGCTTTCTCCTTCTCTCAACTTGAGTTTCTAGTCTCAGCTACAGCGGGCCAGATTGAAATAATTGTAGCTTATAAAATAACCTAATCTGTAATATCAACAGGGGTGGGGTGATTCCAAAAACTAATGATCCCGGTCACGCGCACGGTTTACATAAATAAAGCGCCCAAAAAATATAATTTATACTTATTATAGTCTGCTATAAACGCTCACACACATCTTACACTCACACTCACGCCAAACTGAGAAGAACTAACAATAATACATTTATTGTTTTAAAAAAAAATAAAAGAAAAAACATTCTATAAACATAGCATGCATAATAAAAACCCAGTAAAAGCCAAGATGACATTAAACATTCAAAAGTGCTGTAATCGTCACGGAAAATGTGTACACAAAACGCTAGTACGCATGGAAAGATAACTATAGGCCAGATTGTGTATAAGGTGCAAAATGTCAGGTAAGAAAGTCTATGAAATTATATGAAGAAATTTTTTTCATTTTTGACACGGTATGCGGTCCACTCTACCAGAAACCGTTTATATTACTTTGCGACGTTTGACTTTCACTGAGGAAAACTCCGCTCTTTATCCAGACGCCTAGCGAGGACGACTGACGTCACTGTATGACGTCTAGTTCTGGCTTTCGACGACACGATCTTGTGAGGAAAATCCCGCGGCGGAGTTGTTGTGCTGTTGAAACAGACTGAGAGAGGTCTCGGCCGAGTCCTTCGTGTGATGCGGGCTCTCCACGAGCAGACGCTGGTGGGTTGTTGAAACGCTCTTGGAGGAGGTTTGGTCGCTCTTCCCTCTCCACCTGGGAAGAAGTCAGAATGTCGTTACAACAAAATATCCACAGGAAGTAGTCCTACGTAGTCCTCGCTTAGAAAAGGAATTGCCGGTGAAACGTGCTGAAATGACTCCCTTACTACGTTTACTCCCAGGAGTAGTTTCAGTCCATGCCCAGATGAACTACCCGGGAGTTAGTCTGGTTATGGCCCCGAATGGACCCCTCTCCTCCGGCCCCCCTCCCTCCTCCACCCCATCTATTCCAAATCAGCCACCACCTGCATAGACGGTTCGATTGTACTTAAAATAACAAGTCAATCTGGAGTTAAAACAAAACAGTTCCAGAACAACCCCCTCCCAACACAACATGAGAGTTAAACTGGGACTAATCCAAAACAGCCAACATGGGAGTTTAACTGGGACAAGACCAGGACAGCTCTTTCTCCTCTCCACCCCCCACATAACACACTACAGGGGAGTTAAACTAGGACAAGGCCAGAATAGTCCCCTCCCCCTTCTAACCACCTCCACCTCCCACGCACCGTTAAACTGTTACAGGGGAGTTAAACTGGGACAGATTCAGAAAAGGCCCATACACATTCAACTATAAAACATGAGTTAAAATGGGGCAGGTACTGAACCGCCCCTCGCCCTACCTCTATGAAAACTAATGGAAGTTAAACTGGGACAGGTCAATAATACCTCCCCCCCCTCCCCGCCTACACCTCTATAAACATTACAGAGGATTTAAATGGGGACAGGCTTAGAATAGCCTCAATCACATACCTATAAAACACTACAAGGGAGTTAAACTGGGAGGAAAAGAGAGTTAAACTGAAACAGGTCAAGAATACCCCCTCCCCACCCCTTCCCCACCCACACACTCACCTCAATAAAACATTACAGAGTACTTAAACTGGGACAGGATTAGAATCGCCCCTCCACACACCTATAAAACAGTACAAGGGAGTTAATCTGGATGGGAGGAAAGAGAGTTAAACTGGGATAGGGCCAGAACAGTCCAAACCCCCTCCCCATAACACTATGGGGAGTTAAAGAGGTCCAGATCCAGAACAGCCTCCAAATATACCTACAAAACACTACAGAGTAGTTCACCTGGGATAGGGCTAGAGCAGTCACCCCACCACCCTCCTACCCCAACCCCACCTACAAACACACGCACACACAAACACGCACACACACACACACACATACCCTCCGTTAATATAATATATTACTGGACAGGAAAGTTAAACTTGGACAGATACAAAAAAGCCCCCCCCCCCCCCCCCCCCCCCCCACGTACAACTATAAAACACTACAGTGGAGTTAAAATGGGGCAAATACTGAACAGCCATCTCTCCGCCCCTCTATGTACTTCTATGAAAACTAAGGGGAGTTAAACTGGGACAGGTCAAGAATGTTCCCTCCACCACACAAACACACACCTCAATAAAACATTACAAGAGAAGTTAAGCTGGGACAGGTTTAGAATCACATCTTCAACACACCAATAAAACGTTAAAAGGGAGTTAAAACTTGGACGGAAGAGAGTTAATCTGGGACGGAAGAGAGCTAAACTTGGACGAAAGAGAGTTAAACTGGGACGGAAGAGAGTGAAACTGGTACAGAAGAGAGTTAAACTGGGACGGAAGAGTTAAACTGGGACAGAAGAGAGTTAAACTGTGACGGAAGAGAGTTAAAAATGGGATGGAAAAAAGTTAAACTGTGACAGAAAAGAGTTAAACTGGGACGAAGAGAAGAGAGTTAAACTGGGATGGAAGAGAGTTAAACTGGGACAGAAGAGAGTTAAACTGAGACAGAAGAGAGTTAAACTGGGACAGAGCCAGAACAATCTCCCCCCCCCTCCCTTCCCTCTTCCCCCCTCAAATAACAATATGGGGCGTTAAAGAAGCCCAGATCCAGAACAGCCGCCAAACACACCCACAACACACTACAGGGACGTAACAGCCCTCTCCCTCCCTCCCTCCGCCCCTCCCACACACGCCCCGTTAATGCATTACAGGACAGGGGAGTTAAACTGGGACTAATACAGAAAAGCTCCCCACACACACAACTATAAAACACTACAGGGGAGGTAAAGAGGGGCAAGTACTCAACAAGATACATCATAATTTATTACCAAGTGAATAATACACAAGAAATGCATTTGGTCAACGCTGCAGCACCACAAACAAAAGCACACATAAAACATAGTGAACAAGTTGACCGCAAATCACAAAAAAAGGATAAGAAGATTAATGTCAGAAAACAGATGAACACACACACACACCTACACACATTCGTGGAATACAAAGTATTTGAAAAATATGAATTGTATATGTAAAGGGATCGTCTCTTTAAATCATTTACTGTTTGAATGTACTGTTTTAACACCATTATACAAACAACAAAAAATTATATTATCAGCACAGGATGACACTAAAACCATTTTATATGGTACAGAAATATGTGACATTGCTGGTGTCATTATGAAAACAGACTTATATAAGATATTATAATTTTGAAGAACGTTGATATGTTATTGTTAATTTTGATTAAATTAAATTAAATTATTACTTATATTTTATTACTTATAATTATATTGTTATTGTTATTATTATTATTATCATTATTTTATTTTATTTTATTTTCATAATTTTTTGTTGTCTAAAATCACCTTGTTGTGAACATACGTGAAATTAAAATATTGAATTGAATTGAATTGAATTGAACACCTACACACACACACACAACCACACACACACACACACACACACACACACACACACACACACACGTATATTGTTAAATTCTAACCATCCAGTTATTACTCTCTCCATTCGACCTTGTGTTACTTTAACATTAGCATGCCTGTGCGCAAAGAGTAAGCCTTCTTGTATGAAACACTAGTCATGACCCAAAGTTACTGGCTCTCACTACAAAACATGGCGTCAACATGTGCTTGAGGCAATGGGCAGAGAACTGGATATATACGATACATTTAATAAACTATGATTCGGAAGGAAGAAAGACTATACTATTGGAGTGCACTGACACTGGATACACTGACATTGGATACAGAAAAGGAAGAAGAGGCGGCCTAGCATAGGAGGTAAGGGAATAGTATATTCGCCATGCGGAAATCCATGTTTAGCCTAGAGCAGAGGGGGAAGCTGCCTGCCATTTGACACAAACCACAGCACAGGGCCTGCCCCAGCAACAGACGCGGAGCATGCAGACCCGCAAATAATACGACATAATCACAGCTTTAAAACTACAGAATCACAGTAGCGGGTTATCACCATTGCCAAGAACCACAGTACACAAATATCACAAATACAAACACATCAGGATTATCATAAGTGCATTAATTAATCACTTTTTATATAGCGCTTTACCAACTCAAGAGCCGCTCAAAGCGCTGGCCGATACAGGATCTAACTCAAACCGCCCGAGACGCCCACCCGCAGCCTTTGGGCGCATGGTCTGACGCTCGGACAACTGAGCACAATCCTGGGCAGCCAGGGATGGGGGAGGAGGACCAAGTGCATGATGGGTGTGTTCTTGTTACCGGCACTCACCCGTCTAAGACATGAGCATCAGGATCTTTAAAGTCCGTTATGATGGAATGTATGCGACACACAGACTAGACCTCGGTTTATACTCTCATCCGAAGGAGCAGGAAACGGGAGTAAAGTGTCTTTCCCAGGGACACAACACAATGGCCCGGCCAGGGCTCGAACCCGGGACCTTCAGATCCGCAAGCCACAGCACTACCATTAGACCACCGTGCCTCCACATCAATAGGAGTAAGTGTCTTTATAAAATATGCATAAGCCCCCACCCTCCATATCTCTATGAAAACTAAAGGGAGTTAAGCTGGGACAGGTCAAGAATATTATCCCTCACCTTACACACACACATACCTCAATAAAACTTTTCAGAGTTAAACTGGGACAGGATTAGAATCGCCCCTCCACACACCTATCAAACATTAAAAGGGAGTTAAACTGGGACGAAGGGGAATTAAACAGGGACAGAGGCAGAACAGCTCCCCCCTTCCCTTCACCCAACAATAACACTATGGGGGAGTTAATGGGAGCCAGATCCAGAACAGCCTCCAAACACACCTACACAAAAGTACAGAGGAGTTAAGGCGACAAACCAAACTGGAAGAAAATGGTTAAAATCATTAATATTAACAGAGAAAAGAATGAGTTCAAAGAAAACTGAAGAAGAACAAGAAAAATAACTTGACGCAATCAATAAATAACCACCGTTAAGCCCCCAGCCATTTGATAAAGAGCATTACTGTGAGAAACAACGACAAGTCTCACAAATGGAAAACGAATATAGGGTTCCTGTACACAAGGCGAGAACCACTATCGACTGAACAATTCTCACATCAATTAGTTTTGCAGCATACCTGCAGATTACGTTCTTCCAGAAAGTCCTGACTTTGGGGTCCCTGGCAGTGAAGACGAGAAACATGACGAAGCCTTGCAGAGTGGCAGTCACCACAAACAGGTACTGGAACACTGTTCGCCCATCTTCTATCGCAAAGAAGGCAAACACCCAGCCAAGTCCTGAACGCAAGAAAATATACAGAACATAATGTATGTTGGCATTACTGTTATGAAGAAAAAGAGCTGACGACAGGTGCACAACCATCAAAAGAAGTCAGCACTGCGTGACCAGCACACTATCACAGCTACCCTTCCACTATAGGTCTATTCACCCCAAAGATCGTTCATTCACCTCACAGGCTCCTTGTTGTATTAATATCTAACGCAACATCCATGTCACACTCAACACTCCCCCACCATGTTACCCCACAGTACTAACAAGGCGTGCGCCGCGGGCAATGAGGGTGGCGCGAGCTGTCTCAGTAAAGTGACCTTCCTTGTTCTGTTGTATTGACAAGTTGTTAGTGAACAAAAGTGCCGTGTAGTAATGACTACCAATATATAGTGAAATGTTGACTGTTTTTCATCATCCATCATCCTCCTCCTATCATCATCCCCATATCATCATCCTCATATCATCATCCTCATATCAGCATCCTCATATCATCATCCACATATCTTCCTCTTCAATTCTCCTCATCAATTATCAAATCATCATCATCATCATCACCATCTTCAATAGTGTACCCAAAGCTGTGAAGCAGGCGACGGAAGCTCTGATGCCGAAGTGTTGTCTGCCTGTGCTACGGGCAGCCATGCTCCTACCTCGACGATACATGCTGACCACGACAGCGATGTAAACGACAATGTTGACGAGAATGATGAGAGCCACGGGGGCCAGGAAGGCGTAGTAGAACGGCGTCTGGGACATCCAACAGCTGAAAGGGAAATTAATGACACGTGGAAGTATGCTAAGCATGAATTAACAGACACCTAATATTTCCTCTGTGTTCGACAGTACTGTAACTTGTACTGAATAAAGCAACGTCTGGTTGGAAAAAAATCCAAACAATATGTTGTCATGAACATCCCCTTTGTCCATGGTGTAGAGTTAGAATTACTTCAGGCCAATTTTCCAATTAAAAAACAACATGTTGAGAACAAGAATAAGCTGAAACTGAAATTTGTTTTAGGCAAGCAAGAGATGCTGGCCAGACATTGTTTGAGGCCAACGTCAGAGGCATCTTCTGATGGCTGAAAACCGAAAGCATTTTGAGATAGGATGCAGCTGCAGATGCACGATCACAAGGTTCTCAAACTAAGCAATCACTTGCGAATATGCCGTGTATGTCTGTGATTGCATTACAAACAGACTTCGGACATTCGTGCATTTCCCCCTTAGGGCGGCAGGGGGTTTCTGTATAAATAGTATCCCCATGTTCTGGAAATTCAATGCTTTAAATTCCCACTGTTAATGTCTTTCTCCTTTGTTCTTTCTCATTCCTACTTTGTTCTATCAATCTATACTATCTTCTTCGCTAAACCAGTCACCTAATTCCCACTGTCACATGAGGACTGTTGGATCAGATTGGAAATATTAGATGCTTTCTGCCAAATGGTCACTAGGGCTTTCTATGATGTTATTATTTAGCAATGTAATCATTTTATATGTACGTGTGCTGTTGATACTTTATAATGATGTTTATATTCTATTTTGTTTTTGTAAACGGGATTCGATAAACTAGAATATAGCCCCAGCGTCCCCTGCGTTGGTGCCTTTATTGTAAAGTGACCGGCTGGTGGAGTGCCTTCAGGGTTATCACTAGGCGTTTTTCAGCAGATCTTTTATACGGATCAGGGGTGAGTCCTCTTTCAACCAAGTTGTGGTCCTGATTTTGTGGTCTTGATTCGGCTCTTTGCAGTCCGCTGGACCCTATAAACAATGAATAACTAACGAATGTTTCTTTCATTGTCCCAAAACTATGTGATTGGTGTTGATAAAATATTACAAAAGCCACCACAACAACTAAGGTTTGGATTTCATAACGCTGGATGTAGGAAATGGAACTGAAACCCAAGTGTTCCCAGTGAAGATTTCTCGTCAACGTTGACGGTATCACTCTGCCTTATACTATGAAGGGATTGTCTTCCCTTCCCTTCATTAGGAACACTGAGTTATCGTTCCTTTTCCCTACATGATTGTCACAGAAGGCTATTTAGACCCTGCACTAAGGCTTCTCACCTTAAATAGTTCAGCCTAGAGTAGCCTTTTAAGTTAAAGTCGCTGCTTAGCAGACGACACAAGTCAGTTGTGTGCTACACATGTGTAAGCTAACTCTCGCTATGGTAGGCAGTGACCTCATCCCTGACGTATAGCCACCACCCCAACTAGGAGGCGCTCAGATATGACTAGTTTTCGCGGGCTTTGGCTGACCACAAAGCTAGGTGGTCATTCTTTGACTAAATCTCAACCAAGACGGATGCACGCAGAAAGACCTCTCATAAGACTAGCAGGTGACAAGTGAAATTCAATTCATCGCAGTATAGCCACGGCCTGACATTGTCCAGAAGGTAAATGATCAATCTTTGTTTCATCGCGATTTATTGTTGGATTATGTTTGTGAAGTCTTGCCATGTTTTATCATTGTGAATATTTGTAAAACTTTGCTTGACCACGTGGCTGACACACGCGACCGGTTTCGGCACCATGAGGTATCCCCTACGGACCCACTGTTGTTTCTCCTATGTGTAGTATTACAGACCAGTGGCTGTACTGGAGAATGTGTATATTGTTAATTTAAATTACTTCTCCATGTGGGCTCGGAAGAGTCCGCTGGACCTAAAGCAATAATAAATCAATCAAAAAAAACTTCTCCATGTGTTTAGTTTAGCCATGATGTATGTATATGTATAGGAAGTATGTTAGAGATTCCAGTGTACCATGGACATAGAAGATTGTTCATCTATTGTTTGTATAAGTGGACGCTATCACTGAGGGCTGTTTCTGCCATCAATGAGACGCTCTGCACACCCTTAGTATACAAGGTGTTGCAGAAACTCGTCTTATGTTGTGCAGACGAGCAGGCTTGTTGGTCCGATGCAGGAAATAGACCACTAAGAGTCAACCCTGACATTCGGCCTGCAGTGGGACATCGAGCACTGAGCTCCGATAGTCCAATAGTCAACACACCAGGAGAAGACACCATCACCACACCTCAACGATTCAGCTAAGTGACACAGAAAACGTGCACACACACTGTTCTAGAAGGACTGTGTGGTAGTCCACTCTCCTGGAAACAAACATTAGGCCAACCAGACCAAATAGCCCAATGATGCAGAAAGTATCAAGAACTGCAACATTATAGACCCATCAAGGAGCAAACTATTTGAAGTGCATTTGTACATTTAAGTTAATAGAGTGTTTAGAGAATTATGTATAGAGTAGTGTGACGACACGAGTTTTCAACACACACTATAGGTAGTTACATATCGTGCAGAGTTGCACATCTCTAGTGATACAGTCAGTTTTTCTACTGTGCATGAAAGATAAGTATGTGTGGGTTTCACGTGTTTAACGCTTAGAGCATAATGCATAGTGGGGGAATTGGGTTACTGAGCTCGACTCGATGCCTGGTCCTGTGTACTGGTAGTAGATTTAGTTGGGAGAGTCATTTTGGAAGCTTTTGCGAGCAGTCGGTTTTTTGGACAGAAGTAACTTTGTGACAGTGTGTGTCAGGTTAGAATAAAGTGCTTTTGTAAGGGTTGAGTCTTGAAGTTTCGAACCACCCAAGGTCTTGCGCCCTCGTCGGGACAAAAATTACTAAAAGACTGTAGTGGAAAGACTGTAATCGCCATTTATTCAGGAAGGAATAAGTGTAGGATTCTCTGTTAAGGTTGTGTGGCCTTCGTTTTAGGCACCTTCCAAGGCTCAAGTACCTCGTCAGTATTGAGATGCTCCAGTGCCAAGCATAGCATTAGCTCAGAGACAAATTTGATACTCTCAAACGGAATAACCAGTGTGGTGCTGTACTGTTTGTGCTGTGTGGTATTGCGTTGTAAACGTGTATCCGTTGTCACAGGCCAAGGACTAAAAGGTGAGTGTGAATCCTGTAATTCATTTCCTTAGTGGCTATGCACTCCGGGCTTGCGTACGTGAATGAATGATGGTGAATGAGGGGGAAAGGGATGTATTTTGATGATGAAATGTCTAGAATAATTTTCTTGATGGAATGTGTAGAATGAAATGTTGATGTTGTCGCTAAAATGAGGTCAAGGGGTGATGATGAAGTATATATGTTAAAGAGAGATAGAGAGAGGGGGGGTGGTGATGCATGTGAAGGAAGGGAGACAATGTACTTATGTTGGAGAAGGGTGAGGAAGGTGATGAATATGACGGAAGAGTGATGATGCATTATAAGATAAGATAAGATAAGATAAGATAAGATATTACTTTATTAATCCAAAAGCATGGATATTACATTGTCTGTCAATTAAACATGTCCATTCATTCTCGTGATATAGCGTGATAGAGATAATTGTGAATTAAGAAAGATAATGTGCTATAACATGGAGAGGGGTGATGAAGATGGAAGTGAGGATGAGATGAATCGGGATTGTGTGACTGGAGGTGCAATTGTAATAATTATGTATATTTATATAAACAACTATGTTTTATGAAAGAAATATAAGTTATTAGAATTAAGAATTGCACTGAATTATTGAGATGCATGTATAAACAGGTCAAGATGGCGGACGGCAGAAGAAGTATTAGTTATGTAATGTTTACGTTTTGAGGATGAACTAGTGAGACAATTTATTTGTTGACAGACTGGGCCTAAGCCCCTAGCTGAACAAATCATAGCTGAAGAACAAGCAGGATTCAGGGCAGGGCAAAGTACCACTGAACAGATTTTCAACCTCAGAATAATCTGTGAGAAATACCTACAGCACCAACAACATCTATATCATGTGTTCATAGACTTCAAGAAGGCGTTTGACTGAGTCTGGCATGCAGCTCTATGGGCAACAATGAAAGTGTACAACATCAGCCCTAAAATTATTGAAGTCATCAAAAGCCTGTATGACAAGGCTACCAGTGCAGTCTTCCACAACAGCGACATCGGGAACTGGTTCAGAACAACAATCGGTGTGCGTCAAGGATGCCTACTCTCTGCAACACTCGTCAACATCTTCCTAGAGCGCATCATGTCAGATGCTCTTGCAGATCATGAAGGCACAGTCAGCATAGGGGGTAGAGCAATCTCCAATCTTCGTTTTGCGGATGACATTGATGGATTGGCTGGAGAGGAACAAGAACTTGAACAGCTGGTACAGAGGCTTGACACCACCTCCAGAGCTTATGGAATGGAAATAAGTGCAGAGAAGACCAAAATGATGACCAACAACACCAATGGCATCAACATGGACATCAAAGTCCAAGGCCAATCCCTCAACACAGTGCATAGCTTCAAATATTTAGAAGCCATTGTATCAGACAATGGGTCCCGACAGGAAGTCCTCTCCAGGATCGCACAAACAACTGCTGCCCTGACAAGGTTGAAGCCCATTTGGAAAGTAAGACTGCTGCACTCCCTTGTCATCTCCATCTTCCTTTATGCTTGCGAAGCAATGACCCTCACAGCAGATCTCCAACGAAGAATACAAAGCATGGAGATGGGGTGCTACAGAAGACTTCTGGGCATTTCCTATACACAACACATCACCAACGACGAAGTCCGACAGACCATCACACAAGCCATTGGACAACACGATGACCTGCTTACAGTGGTGAAAAAATGGAAACTCCGATGGTATGGCCATGTCACCAGATCATCAGGCCTTGCAAAGACTATTCTGCAAGGCACAGTGCAAGGAGGTAGAAGAAGAGGGAGACCGAAAAAAGGTGGGAGGACAACATTCGAGAATGGACTGGTTTGACACTGAGCGAAGCCATCAGGGCTGCTGAGGACAGAGAAAGATGGAGTATGCTGGTTAAACGATCATCTGTGGTGCCCCTACGACCTCAGGGTTACGGAACAGGATAGGGATAGGATAGGATAGACTGGGCCTGCTGTTGCTATTGGTGTTATATTCTACTATTCTCCTACTATTACTATTACTACTATTATTACTACGGCTGTACGACTGTGCCGCGTATACTTCAGCCTCTGAACCCTCTGCCTTTACCACTGTGAGATGTGGACGTCGCCAGGCCTCGCCACCACCACCACCACGTCCTTCATTTGTCGTGGGCGCCGCTGCTGGGTGTGATCCTCCATCGCCGCTGGGACTTGCCTTGGTACTTCGGACAACCGGGAGCTTTCCATCGGGGTGTACAGGAAACCATCCACATCGCACCGACCCACACACACAGATTTGCATTTCACGCACATAAAACATAACTACATCGCCAGCACTTCGTATGAATTACTTCAATTATCTGTGATCATCTTCTATAGTTTATTCTGAGCTCAGTTAAGAACAGTGATATTGAATTATAAGTTAGTTTATTCAATACAATTTCTAAGATTTGCTGATTTGTTTACTCAGTTCGAAATTGTATTTATTTGGAATTTAATTGATTGTTGCTGCAGTTGTATATTGTTGTGGGCATTTTGATGTGTACAGTTCTGGGGTTTTCAGGTTAGACAAGCGGAGGGGGGGGGGGGGGGTAATTGTTCAGTAAATACTGGGTTGTGGTTCTAGATAGGGGTGGAGGGTGGTTTAGATTCCCATCATCCTGTGTGTGTGTGCGTTTGTTGTTGAATAAAAGAGTGTGATTGTACATCTGGCTTTTGTGTTAGTTTCTTTTGTTTGAGATTTTATCCCCTCACTTGCTGTTGAGCTGAACTTCCGCGGAACCCACTCGGGTGACGCGACAAGTAGAGGAAATAAATGTGTGATATTTACTGTTAACAAGTGGCTGGACTACCTATGTTTCACAGCCGTGTGAGAGCTAGTGTGTCAGAGAATCTTTTACCATTTCCTCCCTATCTCTAAAACCCTATCCGCACACAGACCGGGCTAAACATATAAATGTATTAAGATTACTCACAGGGTGATTATACTAACCAATCCCCGCAGACAAAGACAAGTGGGTAATAGCATTCCATTGTGCAGAGCCCAGTAACAAAAGACCCACCGTCACAATGATCATCCAGTGTTCACCAACTCAACCCTTCTCTACAACATACAGTCGAACACGGTTAAAACGAAGTCCAGGGGACATTTTTTACCCCTTCGTTATACCCGACGTTTGTTGTAGCCATAGTCGACGGTTAGTGGCCGAATTGTGTTTTTTGTATTCGTCTCTAAAATAAGTCTTTGATGTAAGATTTACAGCCCAGAACACGTCAAACTGTATTCTCCTCATGTTTTTGCAAAAGGGGTGGATTTTAGAAGATTTTGGCCACATGAAGGGGAGAGAAGGAGATGGATAGGGCGAGAGAGAGAGAGAATGCTATCAAAAAGGAAGCACCCATGCACATACACACACACTGAAAGAAAGATACATCAATCTGCTTAAAAGAACGATACTGCATTACAAAATGATACAGTGAGAAAACAAGGAACATCTATATGAATAAACGTGCACGTTAACTTGCAAAAAAATCATCTCTCTCTCTCTCTCTCTCTCTCTCTCTCTCTCTCTATTTCTCTCTCTCTTATCCCTGATGAAATACCAATAATGATATATTCTCTTTAGCAATTCATTACAATTTACTTCAAAAATAAGATAAATCATTCATAATTCATTCTGTATCAAAATAATTTTAATATATAGTTTAGGCATGTCAAAATCAAGAATGAAGAATGAGTCCAAAAAGTAAAATCGTGCTTGAAAAGGCGTTTGACAGGATGAAAATCAGTGGGTAAAACAGTGTTACACTCCGTTTGATGATTGTGTTCTCTTTATCAGTATCTGATTCAGCCCCAATGCTGAATTCCTGATAAGGTGTAACTCAGATTCGTTTATCCACGCAGCCTGCTCACTCAGCATACAAGACACGGAGTCGACGTATGAAGTTTTCCACTTTTATTCAGCATACATCAACACTGCATACAATCCTCAACTCGCCTTTCCACTTTCAAATTTTACTTTCCAAATCACTTTCAACAACTTCACTAACTTATTTTTGAAACAGCGCGGCACTTAAATAGTCTCTTGATACTCCCGAATAACCTGGATCAATCTCGTATGACGCAATTTAACCAATCGCTTCTAACTTCGTCATTACTGTCTTACGTCATACATATTTCTTCTCCTTCCGGAACGACCTCTTGCTTCGACATGTATCGGGAAATTTCTATCGAAAGTAAACACGCAGATCCAGAAAATTCTCCAGTAATATCGACTAACGCAAATCATCAACGTTATACAAAGCCTCTCCTAACAACAATGCAAACTCAAATCAAAGGTAAATAAACTCTATTATTGAATACTTTGCAAATCGAAACGATTAGATCTATCGTGCGCGTTTCCGACGTACTACCATTCGCGTTTCAACATAACATAACCCCCCACTGAAGAAGAAATTTACCTAATTTCTTTCAACAACGTTGAAACGTAATGCACAAACAAAGTACAGAATTAAGACGTATTTCAGCCTGTCTGAACACTATCAACGTTCTCAGTTCATTCACACAGAGTCAATGGTTTTCATCTTCAAATCTGCCTGGATATTGTCAATGTTCACAGTTTATCTACACGGTCAATGTTTTTTTACTCACACACTCTGCTGAGGAAGTCCGCACCAACACTGTCTGATCCTTTGATAGATTCTACTCGCATGTTACAGTTCTGCAAGTACATAGCCCATCTCATGATGCGACTGTTCACAAACTTGGCAGAGTTCAAGTAAGTTAGCGGCTTGTGATCAGTCTGTAGCACGAACTTCACTCCTTGAAGGTACAGTTCGAACTTCCGGATTCCCCATATGATGGCAAGGCACTCTTTCTCCATGGTCGAGTAATTTTTCTCAGCCCTGGACAGCTTCTTGCTGGCGTAACTGACCGGAAATAGTTTCCCTTCGTGCTCTTGCATCAGTATGGCGCCGATGCCTTCGCCCGCAGCGTCTGTCCTTAAGACGAATTCCTTGGAAGTATCGGGCAGTCGTAGCACCGGATCCTTCGAAAGGAGGTCGCGCACAATAATAATAATTACTGTATTTATAATGCGCTTATCTTATAATAATTATAACTCTAAGCGCGCACTCACAACTCACGCACGCATGTGCACGCTTTAGACAATGACACATGTAACAATTACGCAAAAAATACATTCACTCAAATATACTCATACCACAAACAGACCAGACACTATATGTAAGAGACAGCTGGCGATGGGGTGCGTAGTGAGGTCATAGTGTTAGAACTGCTTGAAAAGGTAAGTTTTGAGGGCAGACTGGAAGGAGGTGGGAGAGGGTTTCTGACGGAGAGAGAGTGGAAGAGTATTCCAGATGGATGGGCCGTAGACAGAGAAGGAGCGGGACCCGAACGTGCTGAGTTTGGAGCGAGGAATGCGGAGGCGGAGAGGGTCGGAGGCAGAGCGAAGAGAGCGAGAGGGAATGTATGGGTGAAGTAAGTCAGAGAGATAGAGAGGAGCGGAGTTGTTGAGGGACTTGTAGCAGAGAGACAAGGTCTTGTATTGAATGCGTTGGGAGATGGGAAGCCAGTGTAGGGCTTTGAGCAAGGGAGTGACGTGGTCAGATTTCTTCTTTCTGAGGACGAGGCGGGCTGTATTGTTTTGAATGCGATGGAGAGGGAGAGTGGTGGAGCGGGGAAGGCCGGAAAGAAGGGAGTTGCAATAGTCGATGCGAGACAGGATGAGGGAGACAGCAAGTTTGGTGGCAGCTTCAGTGGTGAGGTATTTTCTGATCTGACTGATTCGACGGAGGTGGAAGTAGCAGGCCCGGGCGGTTGCAGAGACAAAGCTAGTCATTGAGAGAGAAGAGTCAAGGATAACGCCAAGGTTCTTGGCAGAGTCGGAGAGAGGGATAGAGGTACCGTCAAGCTGAAGATGGAGAGAGGAGGGGAGCTGAGGGAGTTTCTGGCGTGTGCCTACCAGCATGGCTTCCGTTTTGTCGCACAGTCTGGTATGCCCTCTCCTGAGACGGTCCCCACTGCACTTGGTTTGGACAGCCTTTCCGCACCAGGTCCGACAAAGGTGCTGTGATGGCTGAGTAGTTCGGTACGAACTCCCTATAATACCCAGCCAATCCCAGGAAAGATCGTACTTGCTTCTTTGTTTGGGGACGTGGAGCGTTCAGAATTTTGGTGACGTTTTCTAGCAGAAGCCCCTTTTGTCCTTCTTTCAGCGAATGGCCGATAAAGTCGACGTTGTCAGTCCCCAGAATGCACTTACTGGGTCTCACGGTCAGGTTAGCTTCTGTTAGACGGTGAAACAGCTCCCTCAAGGTCTGCAGATGCTCTTCCCAGGTGCGGGTGTGGACTAGAAAGTCGTCCCAGTAGCACACGACGTTGTCCATCCCTTTGAGCATCTTCCTCATTCCTCTCTTCAGGGTAGCTCCGCTGTTGACCATGCCAAAGGGCATCCTTAGGCACTCGTACGTCCCATCAGGAGTTATGAAAGCAGTCTTTGGTATGTCCTGTTGACGCACGGGGACTTGCCAATAACCCTTGCTGAGGTCAATCTTTGAGAAGATTTTACTCCCCGATAGTTGGCGGAAGAGGTCTGCTGCGGTAGGCATCGGCTCAGGGTCGAAGACGGTGATCTTATTAACCTTCCTGTAGTCGATGCATACTCTGTTGTTGCCGTCCTTCTTCTTCACGACCACGACAGGGGACGCGTAGGGAGAACTGGACTCCCTGATGATGCCCATCTTCAGCATCTCATCGATGTCTTTCTTCAAGGATTCGCGGGCCTTGAAAGGGATCGGAAAGGGTTTTGATCGAACGGGAATATTTGAAGTGAGGTGGACTTCATGTTCGACCAAAGTCGTAGAGCCTGGGACATCGCTGAAGCTATGGGGAAACTCGCCCATAAGGACCTTGAGCTCAATCTTTTGACCTTCCGTCAAGCGTGGTCCTAGCTTAACATCATTGATGCCTTCTCTGCTATGGAAGTCTCCCAGTTCCAACAGTTCCTCGCTGTCAAAGCTGTTGTCGATCTCAGCTGCTGTTGCCACATGCACAATCTCTGATGGCCTTTCCACGTAGAGCTTAAGGAGGTTGGCGTGGTATATCTTGGAATGCTGGCCGACCTTCACCTTGTAGTCGTTGATTCCCTCCACGGTCTCCACTTCGCACGGGCCTTTCCACTGCATCAGCAACTTATTATGATCAGTAGGTAGCAGCACCAGCACTTTGTTGCCAGGTTTAAACTTCCTGTTCACAGCCCTACGATCATAGTAGTGCTTTCCACATTCCTGGGACTTCTTCAGGTTTTCTCTGGCTATCTCGAGAGTCTGCTCAAGCTTCTCCCGTAGCTCAAACACGTACTGGTAGCTGTTCTTCACCTCTGGGGTCTGTACTTCTTTCGTCCACAGTTTTTTCAGGATGTGCATCGGCCCTCTGATGGATCTTCCGTACAGCAGCTCGAACGGAGAAAAGCCGGTGGACTCCTGCGGTACTTCTCTGTAGGCGAAAAGTAAGGCGTTGATGTAGCGATGCCATTGTCTGGGCTGCTCGCTGCACAGTTTCTTCAGGGTGGACTTCAGCGTAGCATTGAACTTTTCGACGAGCCCGTTGCACATTGGATGGTAGGGTGTCGTAGTCAAATGCCGGATGCTCAGCAGTCTGTTGACCTCCTCCATGCAGTCAGAGACGAACTGCGTCCCGAGGTCTGTCAGAATTTCTTCAGGCACTCCAAGTCTACTGAACATGTCCACTAGTGCCTCTGCTACAGTTTCAGTGTCAATCTTCTTCAGTGGCACTGCTTCTGGGTACCGAGTCGCATAGTCCACTAAAGTCAGTACCCATCGATGACCTTCTTCACTCGGAGGTCTTATTTCGCCGATTAAGTCTAATGCCACCCTCTTGAAAGGTCGGTCGATCAGAGGCATTCTCTGCATAGGCACTTTCGGGACCCTTCCTCGAGGTATGGTCTTCTGGCAAATGTCACATGATCGGCAGAAACGGCTGACGTCCGCATGAAGTCCTGGCCAGTAGAACACCGCCTGGATTCTATCCGACGTCTTCTTGATACCCAGGTGACCTCCCATGATTGAGTCATGCGCTATTTCCATCACCTGGCGCCTTAGGGGTAACGGTACCAATACTTGACGTAGGGATTTCCCTCCGTTGACCCTCGGGTGCTGGAAGATTCGATACAGGATCTTGGCCTTCACCTCAAAATAGACCGTACCACTGCCTTTGGTCACGTGGTCTTGGCGGTTCCTGTACTTGTTTAAAGTACTATCAGCTTTATAGAGCTGGATCAGCTTATCTCTGTCCACGATGGCAGCTTTAGAGTTGTCGGCGACTTTCAGTGGCGTAGACGTCTTGTCTCTCTTGGCCTGGGCCCTGGTAGTAACAGCACCGACAATCTCTGGTCGGCAGGGCTGAACCGGAGTAGCCACATGGTCCCGTAGCAGCTCTGTAAGGTCTCCATCGGGAAACGGCAATGGATCCTCCTCCACAATTTCGACGTGTTGAGTTGAGGCAGGACTCCACTCTGGATCGGGGTCGTCGGGTCGTCTCGCGCCGTCGATATTCCCGATCATCAAATCATACAGCGGCTTCTTCAGGCAAACCGCTTAGACTTCGCCTATGTAGAAAGGTGTGCTGACTTGAATTTTTGCAACTGGCGCTTTCACACATTTGCTGTCGGCCATAAGTGTCCAGTTTGAATCGCCAGTGAACTGTTCTTTAGCGATTAGGTCTTCTCTGATGATGACCCCACTGCCGCCAGAGTCTCTTAAAACAGTCACTTCATGATTTCCGACGCGTCCCTTTGAAACAGGCATGTTCTGGACGGTCACAGCTGCGCTGGCGACGACGGGGATGGATTTCCCGTTGGCAAGGAGGAGTTGGCCATCAGTCATGCACTCTTGCACGTCCGCAGGAGTAGCTGTGCGCTTGGTCTCACTCGGAAGAATGACGCTCCCGCCGCACACTTGATGGTCAGATCTACTGGTTTGCCGTTGATTGGAGAAACGTCTCTGTCGGTTGCCCACCGCTGCATTGTCCGTACTGCCCCGCTGTCCGCTACTTTTGTTTTGAGGACAGTTAGCTGCTCTGTGGTCTGTAGCGTTGCAGGTGAAACAGCCTCTTGAATGCCCTTCCCTGGGAGGAGGCGTGGAGTCCGTCTGTTTCTGGTTCGTCGGGCTCCCCTGGATCTGGTTCACATGGTTTCCAGTCTTCTGAAAATGTTTCGTCGCGCTGGGTGGCCCCAGGGTCTTCCCATGAGCGATGAGATATCTTTCAGCGGCCTCAGTCACATCTTTAAGCGTCTGCAGCTTTTGTTCTTCTAAGTGGGTCGCTAGGTCCTTGTGACAGGCATTGAGAAATTGTTCCTTCACGATCAGGTCATGGAGACTGTCGTAAGACTTCCTTTCGCCTGATAACTCCACCCACTTGTGTAGATATGACGACAGGCGCTCCACAAACTGCTTTGGCGTCTCGTCTGACTTAGGCCGGCATTCACGGAAGCGTTTACGGTAGCCCTTCTCTGTAAAGTTGTAGCACTGCTATAGGGCTTCTTTCAAGACGTCGTAGTCTTTAGCGTCATCGTCCGACAATCTGGTGTAGACGTCGAGTGCTTGCCCCGTCAGAAGTGCACTTAGTCGAATCGCCCAGTCTTGAGGTTGCCAGTTAGAGCTTTTGGCAAACCTTTCAAATCTCGCCAGATAACTGTCGATCTGATCCTTCCCGTCGACGAACGCTGGCAATTTTGGAGCCTTGTTGTCGCTGATGACTTGTGGCGCATGCTGATTGTTTTGGATACGCGCCAACTCTAGCTGGTACTGACGCTCAGCCTCTCTTTCCTCTCTTTCTTCTCGGCGCCGCTGTTCTTCTACTTCTCTTTCTTCACGCCTCCGCTGTTCTTCTTTTTCTTCTCGGCGACGCTGTTCTTCCTTTTCTTCTCGGCGTCGCTGCTCTTCTAATTCTAGACGCTTCTGTTCTAATTCTATTTCTCTTTCTTCACGCCATATTCTCTCTTGAGACTTGACGTACTCCGTCAGCTGTTTTCCTTTTAGATTTAGTTCAACCCCTTTCTGCCAGAAGTCAGCCATCTTGATGCTTTTCTGGAAAATTCTTTTCTGGAAGGTTCTTCTTCTAGAAAGTTCTTGACTGTGCTGCACCCTTCTAGACTGTTCTAGAACAGCACGCTTTCTGCAGTAGCGCTGATGCTTGCCACTAGTGGCTATCGCTGACGCAGGCCCCCCTGTCCTCGTCGTATGCGACGCTGCACCACGCTGGTGTTGATGTATACGCTCCAGTGCTGAAGTAGACGCGACGTCCGCTCGTCGCTCTCTCTAATACTGGCGATGTAGCTCCGAGACTGTCCCTCGACGTAGTCTTACGGCAGCCACGTAGTCTCGATCTGTTGTTCGCTCAGGAAACAACTCTTTGGCGACTACACGCCTTTGCAGTCAACCCGAATCTATCGGTGATGTAGTCCCAGTATGCTGGCCCCTCTCGACGCAACTTTTTGGCGGCTACCCTCGATGACTGCCTCTCGTAACGTTGACTCGCTTGTTGTAGCAGTTGAACCCTTGGCTATGGCGTGAATCGCGGCTTGACCCCCAAAATGTTACACTCCGTTTGATGATGGTGTTCTCTTTATCAGTATCTGATTCAGCCCCAATGCTGAATTCCTGATAAGGTGTAACTCAGATTCGTTTATCCACGCAGCCTGCTCACTCAGCATACAAGACACGGAGTCGACGTATGAAGTTTTCCACTTTTATTCAGCATACATCAACACTGCATACAATCCTCAACTCGCCTTTCCACTTTCAAATTTTACTTTCCAAATCACTTTCAACAACTTCACTAACTTATTTTTGAAACAGCGCGGCACTTAAATAGTCTCTTGATACTCCCGAATAACCTGGATCATCTCGTATGAAGCAATTTAACCAATCGCTTCTAACTTCGTCATTACTGTCTTACGTCATACATATTTCTTCTCCTTCCGGAACGACCTCTTGCTTCGACATGTATCGGGAAATTTCTATCGAGAGTAAACACGCAGATCCAGAAAATTCTCCAGTAATATCGACTAACGCAAATCATCAACGTTATACAAAGCCTCTCCTAACAACAATGCAAACTCAAATCAAAGGTAAATAAACTCTATGATTGAATACTTTGCAAATCGAAACGATTAGATCTATCGTGCGCGTTTCCGACGTACTACCATTCGCGTTTCAACGTAACAAACAGTGTATTATTTTAATAATGACAATATTTATAAAGCGGCTCAGAGAAATCAACCATTTCTTTCGCTTTGAGTTCATTACCTGTCGTAATTTGGATGGCGCCAATAATTTTGAGGTAGACATACAGTTCTGCATTCTTTCAGTAAAGGACTTGAATACGTAAATAAATAGTGGAAATTGTCTCCAATTTCATTCAGGTCAAAAAGTGGACACAACCTTTCTTTGCTTGGCACATTCATATATCTTTGTGACTGGATTGACAACTTATGATTACTGAACCTGAATCAGTGAATGTCAAAACATTTCTTACCAATGGTGTCAAGCGGATGAAGTAATATTAAAAACAAAAATTATTTTTAAGCATTGGGTGTATGATACAAACGTTAATGTTATATACATTGTTTTGCCATGACTGTAACAATTGATCTCTTAGTGGTTGCATCACAAAAGTCTTAACTTGATTTAGAGAATATCTACAGTCCATGGCCCACATATAAGTTAAACCAAGACTATTAAGCAAAGAATGTACATAATTCCACCTAGGCAATTTATATTCGGTGTTACAAGATAAAGCTTGACATTGGCGTAACATGAGTGTCGATATTTTGCCAGAATTACTGTAACAGTCGACCAATTCGATACACAGCCTGTACCAAGAACAGAGTAGTCTGAATATTTCGTCAAGGCACAATGGAAGTTTTCAACTTTTCCTAGAACCCTGCATACTGGTGTTTTTAGACCCTGTGACTGTAGTCTTGAAATGAGGTAATTCAATCACTGGTAAACTTCCAGCTGCCGTGGATATAAACCCTCCTACCAAGTTGAATATACATGTACAGTATTCCTCTTTTAACGTCACTACCGTTTAAGGTCACAACGCGGATAAGATCAATCAGGTTGTTGGTCCCGGCCAAACACCTTCTTTGTACCATTTAGAATTCCTCGCTTAGCGTCACCTCGCATAAGGGAAAACCTCGGATAACGTCAACCCCGTTTTGGTTCCCAAATGGAGGAGACTACTGCTTAAGAGAAATTGATGTCACGGATGACGTCATTTATGAGGTCACTTCCTGTTTTGAAATGGAATTCCATCCCAGAACACCTGTCACGTCCAGCCAGCATCCGCGTTATGCGACACTCTGCAATATACACGGGAACCACTTTGACAGAGTGCGACCCATGGGCGGTGTAGACAGGTGTAACTGTGATCTGCCGTGTCCCCTCCTAGCGGGACGTATTGCCACAGTGGACCTTACCCTGAATTGACTTCATTCACTAGCGATAAAGCATGTGCCGTGACGTAGACTGTTACGTTGAAACGCGAAGGATAGTATGTCTGAAGCGCGCACGATAGATCTAATCGTTTCGTTTTGCAAAGTATTCAATAATAGAGTTTATTTACCTTTGATTTGAGTTTGCATTGATGTTAGAAGAAGCTTTGTATAACGTTGATAATTTTTGTTGGTCGATATTGTTGGAGAATTCTCTAGATCCGCTTGTTTACTATCGATCGAAGTTTCGGGATATTTGAGAACATTCTTTTGACAGAAAGGCAGGTTGTATGACGTAAAACAGTGATGACGATCTTTAGTTTGATTGGTGGTAGTGCGTCATTTCTACCGTGTTCTAAATTGTTCGGGAGTATGAAGAAACTATATAAGTGCCGCACTGTTTCAAAAGTTAGTGTTGCTGTTGAGTGAGTTGGAAAGTAAAAAGTTGAGAGTGGAAAAAGCGATTGTATGCAGTTGTTGATGTGTGCTGAATAAAAGTGGAAAACTTCATACGAAGACTTTGCCTTGTTGCTGCTGAGTGAGCAGGCTGCGTGGATAAACGAATCAGTTACACCTATCAGGATTTCAAGCATCGGGGCTGAATCAGATACTGATAGAAAAACACCAACATCGATCGGTGTGTAACATAGACAAAGTGAACAATTCGTTAAACTTGTGTAAGGTTTTCTGCAAATACATCCAGTAACTGTCTTGGTGCATACTTTTTATTTTTTATTCTCATTTGCGTGCGTGCGCGTTAATGTGTTTGTGTGTGTGTGAGTGTGTGTATGTGTATGCGTGCTTGCATCCGTTCGTTTGAGTGTTTGAGTGTGTGTTTATGCATCATACACACGCACAAAAAATACATATACAGTAATGCATACATGCATACGTGCGCACCAACGTGCACACATGTACACACACACACGCACACCACACACACACAACTGTCACACGACACAAAAATTTAGCACCTCGTATAAGATCAATTTTTTTACTGGTAGTTGATCTTATCAGAGGACTGTTTAGGGTGCCCCTCGGATAAGATCAAACAAAAATTTGGTCCCGTGGGGGGTCACCTTAAGAGAGGAGTACTGTAGATGAAACAGGTTCCGAGTGATTAGGCACCGATGGATTTATGGGCAGAAGGGCGGACAGACATATATGTTGGATATCAGTTAAAGACTCATCTCGAATTACTCATCTTAAATGGATAAGTTTGATTTTACTGTGAGTACACAGACTTCCATGCATTACTTACTGCATGCACATGTGAGTCATACCACCATCAAAAACTATGGAAAGAAGAAGAAGAAGAAGAAGAAGAAGAAGAAGAAGAAGAAGAAGAAGAAGAAGAAGAAGAAGAAGAAGAAGAAGAAGATGTAGTAATATCATACTCACTACTTTTCGCGGCCTCTATAGAGATTGACATCGATGGCCAGAATCACAATCACTGGGACTATCGGCAATCCTAGAAAAAACATACACAGATTATTATACAGCAACAAGGCATAAAACACACAAAAAAACATCACATAGTGTCGTCCATCTAGTTAGTCTTTCAACCAGTCAAATACTGAGGACGAAACGAAGTAGCATTAGAGATTTTATAAAGGGAGATGGGAGACTCCTTCTTACGTCATATGTGGTTGAAAACATATAATATCTTTTCTTATTCGTGATCTCCTTCTTTAAACCCTTATACACAGTGCAGTTTTCTCCCATATTATTGTGAAACTTCGTGTTTAGGTGGAAGGTAATGAGTTTTAAGTGAAACATTAGTTTGGTAACCCTTATTTCATAATTGTCCCCTCAGATACTTTCTTTGTATTTAATTTTTCTGTAGGCCAGCGATCACTATTTATCACAGAAAATGAGGTGTATTTATGGAATTTTGTTTTGCTTAGGTAGTAAACATTTATACAGCCACCTACTTGAACAATTGCCAAATGCAAGAAGCTCGGCAGACAATACAACTACTGCCACTACCACCTGTGTCATCTCAAACAACTGCCCCATAAGCATTAGACAAGGAGTACAGCAAACCGGCAATGCGACGATCACGGCATCTGCAAGGCCTACATTGTGATGAGGGTCATTCACAAAACTCCATCACTGGACAGACATCCTCACCAAGGATTCTTTCACGACCAACCTACCTAACTAACTACAGATGCCTCATCCTTATCCTCACAATCTACACCTTCAAATGACGAGGTACATTCTAATGTGGCTGTTAATATCTTAGAACCGGTCTCTTGTTCACAATCTACAACTTCAAATGACGAGGTACATTTTAATGTGGCTGTTAATATCTTAGAACCGGTCTCTTGTTCAAAATGTTTCACAGTCTACAACTTCAAATGACGAGGTACATTCTAATGTGGCTGTTAATATCTTAGAACCGGTTTCTTGTTCAAAGTCTTTCACAGTCGAAAATGAAGAAATTGAGACCACCAGTGGGCACCTCACATTCCTACATTGCGGTTGTGGATAAACAGGGAAAGGTCGATGAAGTGTTGTCCACTCAAATCAATGTCAACATTTTTGAAGAGTCAGCTGTGTGACGGTGACAGAAACTTTCGAGAAGCTATAATGCTGTGTAAATCTGGCCTCTTATCACAAGCTGGGAGACTTGAAGAAATAGTTCTCTGACAGAAAGAACTTTCAGTGTTCCGTTTCCTCACCAGAAAACAACTTCATTACATCCATACGCTGTGAAATATATATACAGACTGATCGGTTCTCACCATGGGCTCAAATGAAGGCCGCGACTTCATTAACAACATCGACAATTTTGCTACAAACCGAGGCCTACCCAAGAACACTGCGTATCAACAGATAGATTGCGCAGCACCTACAGACTGCCACACAAACAGTAAATTCAAAGCCTGTGATGATAAATGAAAATGATGACACAAAGCAGCCAATACTACCCCTGCTTGAATCTCCGATTAAGCCGATATCCCTGCCCTGAACGAACCCTCGTGGGCATTACGGCTGTTTGGTAACCAGAACACTTTGCAGCTTTACCCATGTACTCCTGACAGTTGTGCCCAACCACGTCAACCCGTCACTAATTTTGGATCCTCTTCTATGCACCTCCACAACAACTGGGATTTAACTTCTAAAAATGAAAGTGTACTCCCATCCCCGAAATATGCCTTACCCTGCTTTCTGTGATTCCAGTACCATAAACAGCCATAGACATCATGGTGGGATGTTTAATAATCCCTTGTTATGTGGAAATCCTATGTTGCCACCTGTCATGTATCCGCCGTCCCTTCTTTCCCCTTAACTATCTCATAATGCCATACCCACAGTGAAAGGTTCATGCATATGGAAAAAAGATTATGGGGCATATAATGCTGTGCTTTTGTTGTTGCATCACATGTGGCATAAAATGGCCTGCTGATATTTTATTCATCATACCTACTACGTTTTTCGTCTGTAAAATTTGACTTTTAATATAACATTGAAATTGTAATGTAAACATTATAACTGTCACTGGAGCCGAGCCTTTCTGAAATTGCTCTGCAAGTGTGTAATACGCCGAGCTGTTTTGACATACTAGGCTACACGATCACGATGAGTGCTCGTCGAAAAAAGCAGAAAAAAACGGCCATATATGGAGGTGGGTGTCACAGGTTCCAGAGATGTCGGCCTATTCCAGTCATTGTTTCTTCACTCGATCGCGGCCTTCACCTTGCTCGAGCTGTTGATTATTCCTCATCGCCTATCTCCAGTGCCAATCGACGACATGGGAGGTTTAATGTAGCAAACACCGACAATCTGATCTACATTCTTCTTGTTTCTTAGTCCCCTGTCCAATCTTCGAATGTCTCTTGATCAAGACAAATTGTCTATTCTCACCCTAATCGATCTTTCATCAGCATTTGACACAACTGACCGTAGCATTCTTCTCGACCATCTGCAACACACATTTGGCATTCGTGGCTCTGCGCTTGACCGTTTCACTTCTTACCTCTCTGAAAGAACACAGACTGTTTACATTGATGTGTGGGTTTGTGTGTGTGTGAGGGTGTATGTGCGTGTGTGTGTGTGGGTGTAGGTGTGTGTGTGAGGGTGTGGGTGTGTGTACGTGTGTGCGTGTGAGTGGATGTGTGGGTGTGGGGTGTGTGTGTGTGTGTGTGTGTGTGTGTGTGTGTATGTGTGTTCTGATTTGGTATTTCATTTTGCTTTCGCTTTATTTATTTAAGTATTTATTATTTTTATTTCTGTAAAGCGCTACTAGCTCTAGTGAGGAAAATCGTTGTACCAATCTCAATGATTATTATTATTACACTATGTAACACAATTTTTGTTCCTGGCTTTTAAGTGTTATATTTCAATTGCTTATGTCTAAAGTACGTGAAAAAATGACTTCATTAAGTACAAACTTTGCTTACACGACAACAGCACGAAGAAAACTCGTTTTTTGTGAAAATAGAACGATTTTTTTTTAAAGTTTTCGTCATTTTGATCAGGTAAAAACAAAAATTGCACAAGGAATAGACAAACACAGTCGGAAACTACTCAACAAGGTTCAGAAATGTGTAGATTTTCTAGATTTACGATTGTACTGTGAATCACTCTCTCTGTTCAGTTTATAAATTTATAGTCCCCAACACAGTATGCGTATAGGAGACTTTGGTATCATGATGTCCATTGATATAAGAGGTCGTGCTGCAGTAAGAAGTCATATGAAGAGGGAGCGCGGGACGCTGCTACGACGTCCGGAAGAAGACGGAGATGGATCGATGGCAGGCATGAGGGGAAGGAGTACGAACGAACGGGGTAGGACCGGGGTGCCATGGAGGCCGCCAAGGCCAAGGGAGGGCAAGCACAGAGGGGGAAGTGTGGAGGGCCTAGCAGTGACCAGGAGGGCGGGGGGGGGAGGGGAACGTACCTAATTAGATAAAAAGCCTACAGGACCACATTAAAAGTCGAGGAAGGCCGGGTAAAAGCTATAAACAATCAAGAATGGACCCATAAAACAAGGAAGGGAAAAAAATGATACAGTGAGGTAGGGAAAGTCATTCATGAAAACGGATACCCAGGACACAGGGGTCAACTGAAGGTATGAGTCATGTGGAGGGGATGGTCAGTCATGGAAACGGATACCCAGGCCCCGTGGGGTCGACTGAAGGTATGAATCATGTGGAGGGGATGGTCAGTCATGGAAACGGATACCCAGGCCCCGTGGGGTCAACTGAAGGTATGAGCCATGTGGTATGGGATGTCAATCATGAAAACGAATACCCAGGATCCAAGGGATCAACTGAGGTATAAGACATGTGGTGAGAAATGTCAGTATAGTGGTATCTAATACCCAGGACACAAGGATCAACCGAAGGTATGAGTCATGTGAGGGGGGTGGTCAGTCATGGAAACGGATACCCAGGACCCATGGGGTCGACTGGAGGTATGAGCCATGTGGTATGAGAGCAAGGTAGCTGAGCGGTATAAGTCAGTACGTGGTAGTAATACCCAGGACCCAATGGGTCAGCTGAGGGTACAATCCGTGTAGTAGAAGCTGAGTGGGAACATGTCACTTAAGTAAAGCATACCCAGGACCCGAGAAGGTAGAGTCGAACCCAAGGCCCATGGGCCAGGTGGGGGAATAGGTTACAAACAGGTAACTGAGTGCGGATAGTCATCATTAGTAGTTGTAAGACAAAGGAACCCAAGACGAGTTCCGGGGAGAGAACCGGCCAGGCGGTTGGGTCTATAGGTGTACAGACACTCGTGAGCGGTAGGTGCACACCGCTGTCATGAACAGCAGTCCAAAGTTAGTCGACAAGGAGTAGGCTACCAGGTCGGCCATGGAGTCCAGATGTACGTCGTGGCAGGCAATCCTAACCGCGGAGAAGTCAGGCTCCAGGGCCAGACACTCAAGGACACAGTGTTCGTGTGCTTGTATACGTGTACAGCTACTTTTGGAACGTTCAAGAACGTTCTAGAAAGTTCTGAGAGTTTCTCGAAAGTTCTGGAAGTTTCTTGAACGTTTTAGAGTGTTCAGGAGAATTGTAGAAACATGTGGACAACTCTAGCAGTTCAGGGAGGAAGCTCGGCATTGAAAGCAAATCGATAATTTTCTCGAACACACGCGATTTTCCAAATTTCATTGTCCCGGTCACAGAAGCAAAGTTTTTCTGGAATAACAGTGATTTCCTTTCTGTTCTAGACCTAACGGGTTAGGAAAACACACTTTCAACCCAGGAACAGAACAAAAGTGAAAATGTGTTACATAGTGTTATTATTATTATTATTATTATTATTATTATTATTATTATTATTATTATTATTAGTAGTAGTAGTAGTAGTAGTAGTAGTAGTAGTAGTAGTAGTAGGAGTAGTAGTAGTAGTAGTAGTAGTAGTAGTAGTAGTAGTAGTAGTAGTAGTAGTAGTAGTAGTAGTAGTACTAATTTTCATGGGGCTGATTTGTACCGGTTTTATCACAAAGTAGCGAAATGAAACACGGGACAATTTGCCACTCTTTCAACTACCTGCAAGCTAAACGTGATCAAAATCTGCTCAGACAAATTTGACATACAATGCAAAACCTATTATGAAAAAGATGGACCTCAGCATCCCTGACCTTTGCAAACGCGCAAATATGATTAATATTATAATAAAAAGAATCGACATTAGTCAAGTAATTGTTCAGACATTGCAGAACGGGTGTTTTGAGCTGAAATAGGAACGCTGTGCAACCGACCACAAGCCTGTCTCAAACTAATTGGCCACGAGTTGAAGTAAGCTTACCTGTACTACAAAAATAACCAGAATTGATTCAGCCCTTTTTGAGACTAACAGCAACAGTAGCGTCCTTCCCAATGACCTTTGAGGTGGAGCAAATACGATCACAACGGGAGGCTGGCCACTACTTTAGGCAATTTGCATAATGACCTTTGGTCAAAATCTGCCCAGTGGTTCTTGAGATATGGCGTGCGACGGACCGACATTTGGCTCGTTCTAATCATCCCGACTATATCAACGGTGTTTTTTCCCCTGAAAAGTGAAACTGTGGCAAATTCACTGCTTATAATATTTTACTGTTCAAATGTCACTTATCTGTACTGATGTTAAAGTCAGACAAAGAAGAAACAAGAAGAGTATTTGTACCCCAAGCAGTGACGGCGGTCTTCAGCATGTAATGACTGTTGATGGCTACAATTTTGATCAAAAGCAGATACATGAGTACCCCTTCCATCAACATCCACATGAAGGAAGCGAGGATGAAATAATGCAGTAAGGCTGCAACTGCTAAACACTCTGCGTCATTCTCCCCGCGCGTGAAACCCGTCAGGAAGATCACCCACGAAGCAAGCATAGCCAGCGCCAAGTTGAACAAGGTTTGCTGGGGCTTGAGCTCACGTAAAGTCCTGTAAATCACAATAACGTATAAATGTTGGATCAGGAGGTCAGGATAAATAAACGTGGCAAATCGTCATCAAAATTAAGGAACAAAGCGTACAAAATGGTTCCTAGTTTGGTGTGGGCATTTGTACAGCAATGTCAGAAACAATGATCCTATCCTATCCTATCCTATCCTATCCTATCCTATCCAATCCTATCCCGTAACTCGAAAGTCGTTGGGGCACCACAGATTATCGTTTAACCAGCGTGCTCCATCTTTCTCGGTCCTCAGCAACCCCCATGACTTCACTCCTTGTCAAGCCAGTCCATTTTCGGATATTGTCCTCCCACCTCTTTTTCTGTCTCCCTCTTCTTCTGCCTCCTTGGACTGTGCATTGCAGGATGCTCTTTGCAAGGCCTGATGCTCTGGTTACGTGGCCATACCATCGGAGTTTCTGTTTCTTCACCACTGTGAGCATGTCATCGTATTGTCCAATGGCTTGTTTGATGGTCTGTCGGACTTCGTCGTTGGTGATGTGCAGGGTATAGGAAATGCCCAGAAGTCTTCTGTAGCACCTCATCTCCATGCTTTGAATTCTACTTTGTAGGTCTACTGTGAAGGTCCATGTTTCGCAAGCATATAGGAAGATAGAGATGACAAGCGAGCGCAGCAGCCTTACCTTGAGAGTGTAGACTGATGGTCCTGTCTTTCAAAATGGGCTTCAACCTTGTCAGAGCAGCAGCAGTTTGTGCAATCCTGGAGAGGACTTCCTGTCGGGACCCATTCTCTGATACAATGGCTCCTAAATATTTGAAGCTATGCACTGTATTGAGGGACTGGCCTTGGACTTTGATGTCCGCGTTGATGCCATTGGTATTGATGGTCGTCATTTTGGTCTTCTCTGTACTTATTTCCATTACAAAGGCTGTGGAGGTGGTGTCAAGCCTCTGTACGAGCTTTTCAAGTTCTTGTTCCTCTCCAGCCAATCCATCAATGCCATCAGCAAAACGGAGGTGGAGATTGCTCTACGCCCTATGCTGACTGTGCATTCGCGATCTTCAACGGCATCTGACATGAAGCAATGATAAGGCAACACCATTTGGATGAAACAAACATAATGACTGTCTTGAAACGTTGTAAAGCACCATATTTAAATTCCCCACGAATGTTCATATGTATTATTATAAAGCAGGTGATTCTGTTATCTTCTTGCAAAATGTATAGTTTGCTAGAGCATAACATTTCTGGCCAAATAAATATATTATGATTTCATCTAATCTACCTGTTTGTGGCTTTTGTCCAAATAAACAGGATACATAAATGCAAATAATCCTGAAAATAATCAATAATAATAATAATAATAATAATAATAATAATAATAATAATAATAATAATAATAATAATAATAGTAATAATAGTAATAATAATAATAATAATAATAATAATAATAATAATAATAATTATAATAATAATAATAATAATAATAATAATAATAATAATAATAATAATAATAATAATAATAATAATAATAATAATAATTATTATTATTATTATTATTATTATTATTATTATTATTATTATTATAAAAATGTGTTGGGAATGGGAGGCGACTGTTTACGGCTTGATAGAGATTTTCTACCCTCGTTGGTTAGTCTATGCTTGTGTGGCTCTTGCTGTACATAATCCTTTTGACAAGGCAACACGAAATATTTTCTCCCCGGCTGACCATTCGTCTTCTGCTTTTGATTGTGAGCAGGGCTACATCGTCGTCAGGCATTTTATGCAGATTAGTGGCAGCGGCCTGCAGAGAGTGTCGTGGCACTAGTCGCCGGCAATCCGGTTTACTATCAACATGCTTCACCGCCTTGTATGGCAACAATTTTTATTTCCCTCTTACGAGGGATAAATTAAAATTAGTTCGGGTCGGGCCGTGACCTCAAGGTGGTGGCCGAGAGACTGGATTCAAATAGTCCGCTCGGCGGCAAGTGGTGCAACGACCGGAAACAAGATGATGCTGGACCGTGATAAAGGATGAAGGCAGTTTATTCTCTGCTAAGTCAGTGAATGGAGACTGACTGGGCATAGTCAGGGGCGGTTCCAGACAAACCTGTTTCGAACTGGGAAACCAGGAGGACATGGTTTGATTTGAGCTGTGGGATTTGTGGCTGGATTTGTTGGTTAGTCTAGCCTTGGGTGGCGGCTCCTGCTGTACAGAATCCTTTGGTGTTATGCAGGACAAGGTGAAACGACATAATTATGTTCTCCCCGCCTGACCATTCGTCTTCAGCTTTTAGTGGTGAGCAGGACTACACCGTCGGCAGGCATTTTATGCAGGTCAGTGGTAGTGGCACTAGTAGTCGGCAATCCGGTTTACTCTCAACATGCTTACCCGCCTTACTGGGCAAATATTTTTATGTCTCCATTACGAAAGATAAATTAAAATGTTCGGGTCAGGCCGAGTTCTCAAGGTGGTGGACGAGAGACTGGAGTCAATACTCCGCTTGGATACATTAATAATAATAATAATAATAATAATAATAATAATAATAATAATAATAATAATAATAATAATAATAATAATAATAATAATAATACATTATTTCTTAATGTGCAAAACCAAACTTAAAGCTCGCTTCACGCGCTATCCCACATACACATGTACATTCATAATGATAACTATTTAAACAACAGTTGTCCCACCGCCGCAGCTCAAGTGGTAGAGGGTTCGACTGGCACACCGGTGACCCAGATTCCAATCCCTGGGTGGGCGAAATAAAAAGTGGCCATTTATCACTGTCCTATTGAGCAGTATGATTGCTCTGGTGGTTCAGTGTTGATTGAGGTTTCTTCCCTTTGTTCCCTGGTATGGTTATCCCCGTCTGCCATATCGTCTATGGAGGTGTGGAGGTTAAACCTCAATAATAATGTTCGTCATTTGTAAGGCGCCTTAACCTAAGGATCAAGGCGCTGGCCGATACAGGATCTAACTCAAACCGCCCGAGACGCCCACCCGTAGCCTTTGGGCGAAATGGTCTGATGCCCGGAAAACTGAGCACAATCCGGGGCAGCACAATGGCCTGGCCAGGGGTCGAACCCGGGACCTTCAGATCCGCAAGCCGAAGCACTACCATTAGACCACAGTGCCTCCTTTGTGCATTCTGTTACACTCAGTTTGATGATGGAGTTTTCTATCAGTATCTGATTCAGCCCCGATGCTTGAATTCCTGATAGTTGTGTAACTCAGATTCGTTTATTCACGCAGCCCGCTCAATCAGCATACAAGTCACAAAGTCGACGTATGAAGTTTTCTACTTTTATTCAGCACACATCAACAACTGCATACAATTCTCAACTCAACTCAACAACTTTCAGATTTTACTTTCCAAATCACTTTCAACAACTTCACTCTCTAATTTTTGAAACAGCGCGGCACTTAAATAGTCTCTTGATACTCCCGAATAACCTGGATTAATCTCGTTTGACGCAATTTAACCAATCGCTTCTAACTTCGTCATCACTGACTTACGTCAATACATATTTTTTCTCCTTCCGGAACGTCCTCTTGCTTCGACATGTATCGGGAAATTTCTATCGAAAGTAAACACGCGGATCCAGAGAATTCTACAACAATATCGACTAACGAAAATTATCAACGTTATACAAAGCCTCTCCTAACAACAATGCAAACTCAAATCAAAGGTAAATAAACTCCATTATTGAATACTTTGCAAAACGAAACGATTAGATCTATCATGCGCGTTTCCGACATACTTTCGTTCGCGTTTCAACGTAACATAACCCCCCACTCAAGAAGAAATTTACCTAATTTCTTTCAACAACGTTGAAACGTAATGCACAAACAAAGTACAGAATTAAGACTTATTTCAGCCTGTCTGAACACTATCAACGTTCTCAGTTCATTCACACAGAGTTAATGGTTTTCATCTTCAAATCTGCCTGGATATTGTCAATGTTCACAGTTTATCTACACGGTCAATGTTTTTTTTACTCACACACTCTGCTGAGGAAGTCCGCACCAACATTGTCTGATCCTTTGATAGATTCTACTCGCATGTTAAAGTTCTGCAAGTACATAGCCCATCTCATGATGCGACTGTTCACAAACTTGGCAGAGTTCAAGTAAGTTAGCGGCTTGTGATCAGTCTGTAGCACGAACTTCACTCCTTGAAGGTACAGTTCGAACTTCCGGATTCCCCATATGATGGCAAGGCACTCTTTCTCCATGGTGGAGTAATTTTTCTCAGCCCTGGACAGCTTCTTGCTGGCGTAACTGACCGGAAATAGTTTCCCTTCGTGCTCTTGCATCAGTATGGCGCCGATGCCTTCATCCGCTGCGTCTGTCCTTAAGACGAATTACTTGGAAGTATCGGGCAGTCGTAGCACCGGATCCTTCGAAAGGAGGTCGCGCACAGTCTGGTATGCCTTCTCCTGAGACGGTCCCCACTGCACTTGGTTTGGACAGCCTTTCCGCACCAGGTCCGACAAAGGTGCTGTGATGGCTGAGTAGTTCGGTACGAACTCCCTATAATACCCAGCCAATCCCAGGAAAGATCGTACTTGCTTCTTTGTTTGGGGACGTGGAGCGTTCAGAATTTTGGTGACGTTTTCTAGCAGAAGCCCCTTTTGTCCTTCTTTCAGCGAATGGCCGATAAAGTCGACGTTGTCAGTCCCCAGAATGCACTTACTGGGTCTCACGGTCAGGTTGGCTTCTGTGAGACGGTGAAACAGCTCCCTCAAGGTCTGCAGATGCTCTTCCCAGGTGCGAGTGTGGACCAGCAGGTCGTCCCAGTAACACACAACGTTGTCCATCACATTGAGCATCTTCCTCATTCCTCTCTTTAGGGTAGCTCCGCTGTTGACCATGCCAAAGGGCATCCTTAGGCACTCGTACGTTCCATCAGGAGTTATGAAAGCAGTCTTTGGTATGTCCTGTTGACGCACGGGGACTTGCCAATAACCCTTGCTGAGGTCAATCTTTGAGAAGATTTTACTTCCCGATAGTTGGCGGAAGAGGTCTGCTGCGGTAGGCATCGGCTCGGGGTCGAAGACGGTGATCTTATTAACCTTCCTGTAGTCGATGCATACTCGGTTGCTCCCGTCCTTCTTCTTCACGACCACGACAGGGGACGCGTATGGGGAACTGGACTCCCTAATGATGCCCATCTTCAGCATCTCATCGATGTCTTTCTTCAAGGATTCACGGGCCTTGAAAGGGATCGGGAAGGGCTTGGATCGAACGGGTATATTTGAAGTGAGGTGGACTTCGTGTTCGACCAAAGTTGTAGAGCCAGGGACATCGCTGAAGTTGTGGGGAAACTCGCACATAAGGTCCTTGAGCTCCATCTTTTGACCTTCCGTCAAGCTTGGTCCTAGCTTAACATCGTTGATGCCTTCTTTGCTGTGGAAGTCTCCAAGTTCCAACAGTTCCTCGCTGTCAAAGCTGTTGTCGATCTCAGCTGCTGTTGCTACGTGTAAAGTCTCTGGCGGCCTCTCCGCGTACAAGGCAAGGCAAGGCAAGGCAAGGCAAGGCAAATTTTATTCCAGAAAAACCCATTAAGGGCACATGGACATGGTTAAAATAATATACACAAACATGCTCAATAATTAATTAACATTTTAGATTAAAAAATAACATAAAAATTTTAAACTATTTATTTATACAGCGGGATAGAGTGGAGTGGGGGGGGGGAGGTGGCAGGGAGAGGTATGGAGTGGGGAAAAGAAAAAAGAACTTAATTTGGGGACAACAACTATGAATCATAACTAACAATACAATTCAACCTAAACACATCAATGACAAACTACAGAAATAATTTTTATTACACATAACCTGTCAACATCAGAACTATTAATTTTTGACATGGGATAAAAACGTTACATTTGTTTAATTATTAATTTCATAAGACTTACAAGCTTTAATAATTCTGACTTTTTGTTAGATGACAATAATTCTTGAAATTTGATGGCATTGGGATATCTATAATAATATGATTTTAATAAATCTCTTCTCGAGTTACAAAAATGTGAACACAAAAATAAATAATGAAACTCATCACCAAGATCGCCACTATTACATTTTTGACATACACGTTCGTGTCTAGGAATGTTAAAATATCGGCCTCTCTGCACTTAAGGAGGTTGGCGTGGTATATCTTGGAATGCTGGCCGACCTTCACCTTATAGTCGTTGATCCCCACCACGGTCTCCACTTCGTACGGGCCTTTCTACTGCATCAGCAACTTATTATGATCGGTAGGTAGCAACACCAGCACTTTGTTGCCAGGTTTGAACTTCCTGTTCACAGCCATACGATCATAGTAGTGCTTTCCACATTCCTGGGATTTCTTCAGGTTTTCTCTGGCTATCTCGAGAGTCTGCTCCAGCTTCTCCCGTAGCTCAAACACGTACTGGTAGCTGTTCTTCACCTCTGGGGTGTCTACTTCTTTCGTCCACAGTTCTTTCAGGATGTGCATCGGCCCTCTGATGGTTCTTCCGTACAGCAGCTCGAACGGAGAAAAGCCGGTGGACTCCTGCGGTACTTCTCTGTAGGCGAAAAGTAAGGCGTTGATGTAGCGATGCCATTGTCTGGGCTGCTCGCTGCACAGTTTCTTCAGGGTGGACTTCAGCGTAGCATTGAATTTTTCGACAAGCCCGTTGCACATTGGATGGTAGGGTGTCGTAGTTAAATGCCGGATGCTCAGCAGTCTGTTGACCTCCTTCATGCAGTCAGAGACGAACTGCGTCCCGAGGTCTGTCAGGATCTCTTCAGGCACTCAACGTCTGCTGAACATGCCCACTAGCGCCTCTGCAACAGTTTCAGTGTCAATCTTCTTCAGAGGCACTGCTTCTGGGTACCGAGTCGCATAGTCCACTAAAGTCAGTACCCACCGATGACCTTCTTCACTCGGAGGTCTTATTTCGCCGATTAAGTCTAAGGCCACCCTCTTGAAAGGTCGGTCGATCAGAGGCATCCTCTGCATAGGCACTTTCGGGACCTTCCTCGAGGTATGGTCTTCTGGCAAATGTCACATGATCGGCAGAAACGGCTGACGTCCGCATGAAGTCCTGGCCAGTAGAACACCGCCTGGATTCTATCCGACGTCTTCTTGATACCTATGTGACCTCCCATGATTGAGTCATGTGCTACTTCCATCACTTGGCGCCTTAGGGGTAACGGTACCAAGACTTGACGTAGTGGTTTCCCTCCGTTGACCCTCGGGTGCTGGAAGATTCGGTACAGGATCTTGGCCTTCACCTCAAAATAGACCGTGCCACTGCGTTTGGTCACGTGATCTTGGCGGTTCCTGTACTTGTTTAAAGTGCTATCAGCTTCCTGGAGCTGGATCAGCTTATCTCTGTCCACGATGGCAGCTTTAGAGTTGTCGGCGACCTTCAGTGGCGTAGACGTCTTGTCTCTCTTGGCCTGGGCCCTGGTAGTAACAGCACCGACGATCTCTGGTCGGCAGGGCTGAGCCGAAGTAGCCACATTATCCCGTAGCAGCTCTGTAAGGTCTCCATCGGGAAATGGCAATGGATCCTCCTCCACAACTTCGACGCGTTGGGTTGAGGCAGGACTCCACTCTGGATCGGGGTCGTCGGGTCGTCTCGCGCCGTCTATATTCCCGATCATCAAATCATACAGCGGCTTCTTCAGGCAAACCGCTTCGACTTCGCCTACGTAGAAAGGGGTGTTGACATGAATCTTCGCAACTGGCGCTCTCACACATTTGCTGTCGGCCATAAGTGTCCATTTTGAATCGCCAGTGATCTGTTCTTTAGCAATTAGGTCTTCTCTGACGATGACCCCACTGCAGCCAGAGTCTCTTAAGACAGTCACTTCATGATTTCCAACGCGTCCCTTTGAAACAGGCATGTTCTGGACGGTCACAGCTGCGCTGGCGACGACGGGGATGGATTTTCCGTCGGCAAGGAGAAGTTGGCCATCGGTCATGCACTCTTGCACGTCCGCAGGAGTAGCTGTGCGCTTGGTCTCACTCGGAAGAATGACGTTCCCGCCGCACACTTGATGGTCAGATCTACTGTTTTGCCGTTGATTGGAGAAACGTCTCTGTCGGTTGCCCACCGCTGCATTGTCCGTACTGCCCCGCTGTCCGCTACTTTTGTTTTGAGGACAGTTAGCCGCTCTGTGGTCTGTAGCGTTGCAGGTGAAACAGCCTCTTGAATGCCCTTCCCTGGGAGGTGGCGTGGAGTCCGTCTGTTTCTGGTTCGTAATAATAATATAATAATAATAATAATAATAATAATAATAATAATAATAATAATAATAATAATAATAATAATAATAATAATAATACCGGATGCTAATACGCGCTTTACTTCGAATGATTTCGAACTCAAAGCGCGGCGACCTATACCAACATACACGCTCACGTGCAACAAATATATTACAGACACACAACAAGGACAACAGTATACAAGGCATACACGTGGTGTAAAGGCAGGGAGATCGCTATTAGAAAACTGAAAGTTAAATAGTTTTGTATTTTTTTTAATTAATTTTGACTGCATCCAATATTATTTTGAAGGGAGGGAGGAAAACCGGAGTGCCCGGAGAAAACCCTCGGTGACCTCAATAGTCTCGTACCTAAGTCACATACGTTCGCCCCTTGCGGGAATCGAACCCGCGACCTTCGGCATAGGAAACCGGCGACTTATCCACTGCGACACGTCTGGCTCCCCTGGATCTGGTTCACATGGTTTCCAGTCTTCTGAAAATGTTTCGTCGCGCTGGGTGGCCCCAGGGTCTTCCCATGAGCGATGAGATATCTTTCAGCAGCCTCAGTCACATCTTTAAGCGTCTGCAGCTTTTGTTCTTCTAAGTGGGTCGCTGGTCCTTGTGACAGGCATTGAGAAATTGTTCCTTCACGTTTAGGTCATGGAGACTGTCGTAAGACTTCCTTTCGCCTGATAACTCCACCCACTTGTGTAGATATGACGACAGGCGCTCCACAAACTGCTTTGGCGTCTCGTCTGACTTAGGCCGGCATTCACGAAAGCGTTTACGGTAGCCCTTCTCCGTAAAGTTGTAGCACTGCAATAGGGCCTTTTTCAAGACGTCGTAGTCTTTAGCGTCATCGTCCGACAATCTGGTGTAGACGTCGAGTGCCTGCCCCGTCAGAAGTGCACTTAATCGAATCGCCCAGTCTTGAGGTTGCCAGTTAGAGCTTTTGGCAAACCTTTCAAATCTCGCCAGATAACTGTCGATCTGGTCCTTCCCGTCGACGAACGCTGGCAATTTTGGAGCCTTGTTGTCGCTGATGACTTGTGGCGCATGCTGATTGTTTTGAATACGCGCCAACTCTAGCTGGTACTGACGCTCACCTTCAAGACCTTCAGCTCGAACTCTCTTTCTTTTTCTTCACGCAATATTCTCTCCTGGAATTTGACGTACTCCGTCAGCTGTTTGCCTTTTAGATTTAGTTCAACCCCTTTCTGCCAGAGGTCAGCCATCTTGATGCTTTTCTGGAAAGTTCTTTTCTGGAAAGTTCTTTTCTGGAAGGTTCTTTTCTGGAAAGTTCTTTTCTGGAAAGTTCTTTACTGTGCTGTACCTTTCTAGACTGTTCTAGAACAGCACGCTTTCTGCAGTAGCGCTGATGCTTGTCACTAGTCGCCTTCGCTGACGCAGGCCCCGCTGTCCTCGTCGTATGCGACGCTGCACCACGCTGGTGTTGATGTATACGCTCTTGTGCTGAAGTAGACGCGACGTCCGCTCGCCGCTCTCTGTAACACTGGCGATGTAGCTCCGAGACTGTCCCTCGACGTAGTCTTGCGGCAGCCACGTAGTCCCGATCAGTTGTTCGCTCACAAAGCAACTCTTCAGCGACTACACGCCCTTGCAGTCAACCCGAACCTATCGGTGTGTTACACTCAGTTCGATGTTGGTGTTTTCCTTTATCAGTATCCGATTCAGCCCCAATGCTGAATTCCTGATAAGGTGTAACTCAGATTCGTTTATCCACGCAACCCGTCCAAACAGCATACAAGTCACAAAGTCGACGTATGAAGTTTTCCACTTTTATTCAGCACACACCAACAACTGCATACAATTCTCAACTCAAATCAAAGGTAAATAAACTCCATTATTGAATACTTTGCAAAACGAAACGATTAGATCTATCGTGCGCGCTTCCGACATACTTTCGTTCGCGTTTCAACGTAACATAACCCCCCACTCAAGAAGAAATTTACCCAATTTCTTTCAACAACGTTGAAACGTAATGCACAAACAAAGTCCTCAATTGAAACTAATTTAAGACTTTCTGAATACTGTAATTGCGCTCAGCTTATCTATACAGAGTCAATGGTTTCAATCTTCAAGTCTATCTGGATATTGTCAATGTTCACAGTTCATCCACACAGTCAATGTTCTTTACTCACACACTCTGCTGAGGAAGTCTGCACCAACATTGTCTGATCCTTTGATAGATTCTACTCGCATGTTAAAGTTCTGCAAGTACATAGCCCATCTCATGATCCGACTGTTCACAAACTTGGCAGAGTTCAAGTAAGTTAGCGGCTTGTGATCAGTCTGTAGCACGAACTTCACTCCTTGAAGGTACAGTTCGAACTTCCGGATTCCCCATATGATGGCAAGGCACTCTTTCTCCATGGTCGAGTAATTTTTCTCAGCCCTGGATAGCTTCTTGCTGGCGTAACTGACCGGAAATAGTTTCCCTTCGTGTTCCTGCATCAGTATGGCGCCGATGCCTTCGTCCGCTGCGTCTGTTCTTAAGACGAATTCCTTGGAAGTGTCAGGCAGTCGTAGCACCGGATCCTTCGAAAGGAGGTCGCGCACAGTCTGGTATGCCTTCTCCTGAGACGGTCCCCACTGCACTTGGTTTGGACAGCCTTTCCGCACCAGGTCCGACAAGGGTGCTGTGATGGCGGAGTAGTTTGGTACAAACTCCCTGTAATATCCAGCCAACCCCAGGAAAGATCGCACCTGCTTCTTGGTTTGGGGACGTGGAGCGTTCAGAATCTTGGTGACGTTTTCTAGTAGAAGCCCCTTTTGTCCTTCTTTCAGCGAATGGCCGATAAAGTCCACGTTGTCAGCTCCCAGAATGCATTCGCTGGGTCTCACGGTCAGGTTGGCTTCTGCGGACGGTGGAACAGCTCCCTCAAGGTCTGCAGATGCTCTTTCCAGGTCTGGGTGTGGACTTCATGTTCGACCAAAGTCGTAGAGCCTGGGACATCGCTGAAGCTATGGGGAAATTCGCCCATAAGGTCCTTGAGCTCCAACTTTTGACCTTCCGTCAAGCCTGGTCCTAGCTTAACGTCATTGATGCCTTCTTTGCTGTGGAAGTCTCCAAGTTCCAACAGTTCTTCGCTGTCAAAGCTGTCGTCGGTCTCAGCTGCTGTGGCTGCGTGCACAGTCTCTGATGGCCTTTCCACGTACAGCTTAAGGAGGTTGGCGTGGTATATCTTGGAATGCTGACCGACCTTCACCTTGTAGTCGTTGATCCCCACCACGGTCTCCACTTCGTACGGGCCTTTCCACTGCATCAGCAACTTATTATGATCGGTAGGTAGCAGCACCAGCACTTTGTTGCCAGGTTTGAACTTCCTGTTCACAGCCCTACGATCATAGTAGTGCTTTCCACAGTCTTGGGACTTCTTCAGGTTTTCTCTGGCTATCTCGAGAGTCTGCTCCAGCTTCTCCCGTAGCTCAAACACGTACTGGTAGCTGTTCTTCACCTCTGGGGTGTCTACTTCTTTCGTCCACAGTTCTTTTAGGATGTGCATCGGCCCTCGGATGGTTCTTCCGTACAGCAGCTCGAACGGAGAAAAGCCGGTGGACTCCTGCGGTACTTCTCTGTAGGCGAAAAGTAAGGCGTTGATGTAGCGATGCCATTGTCTGGGCTGCTCGCTGCACAGTTTCTTCAGGGTGGACTTCAGCGTAGCATTGAACTTTTCGACAAGCCCGTTGCACATTGGATGGTAGGGTGTCGTAGTCAAATGCCGGATGCTCAGCAGTCTGTTGACCTCCTTCATGCAGTCAGAGACGAACTGCGTCCCGAGGTCTGTCAGGATTTCTCTCAGGCACTCCAAGTCTACTGAACATGTCCACTAGCGCCTCTGCAACAGTTTCAGTGTCAATCTTCTTCAGAGGCACTGCTTCTGGGTACCGAGTCGCATAGTCCACTAAAGTCAGTACCCACGATGACCTTCTTCACTCGGAGGTCTTATTTCGCCGATTAAGTCTAAGGCCACCCTCTTGAAAGGTCGGTCGATCAAAGGCATTCTCTGCATAGGCACTTTAGGGACCCTTCCTCGAGGTATGGTCTTCTGGCAAATGTCACATGATCGGCAGAAACGGCTGACGTCCGCATGAAGTCCTGGCCAGTAGAATACCGCCTGGATTCTATCCGACGTCTTCTTGATACCCAGGTGACCTCCCATGATTGAGTCATGCGCTACTTCCATCACCTGGCGCCTTAGGGGTAACGGTACCAAGACTTGACGTAGTGGTTTCCCTCCGTTGACCCTCGGGTGCTGGAAGATTCGGTACAGGATCTTGGCCTTCACCTCAAAATAGACCGTACCACTGCCTTTGGTCACGTGGTCTTGGCGGTTCCTGTACTTGTTTAAAGTGCTATCAGCTTCCTGGAGCTGGATCAGCTTATCTCTGTCCACGATGGCAGCTTTAGAGTTGTCGGCGACCTTCAGTGGCGTAGACGTCTTGTCTCTCTTGGCCTGGGCCCTGGTAGTAACGGCACCGACGATCTCTGGTCGGCAGGGCTGAGCCGGAGTAACCACATTGTCCCGTAGCAGCTCTGTAAGGTCTCCATCGGGAAATGGCAATGGATCCTCCTCCACAACTTCGACGTGTTGAGTTGAGGCAGGACTCCACTCTGGATCGGGGTCGTCGGGTCGTCTCGCGCCGTCGATGTTCCCGATCATCAAATCGTATAGCGGCTTTTTCAGGCAAACCGCTTCGACTTCGCCTATGTAGAAAGGGGTGTTGACATGAATTTTTGCAACTGGCGCTTTCACACATTTGCTGTCGGCCATGAGTGTCCATTTAGAATCGCCAGTGAATTGTTCTTTAGCGATTAGGTCTTCTCTGACGATGACCCCACTGCAGCCAGAGTCTCTTAGAACAGTCACTTCATGATTTCCGACGCGTCCCTTGGAAACTGGCATGTTCTGGACGGTCACAGCTGCGCTGGCGACGACGGGGATGGATTTTCCGTTGGCAAGGAGAAGTTGGCCATCGGTCATGCACTCTTGCACGTCCGCAGGAGTAGCTGTGCGCTTGGTCTCACTCGGAAGAATGACGCTCCCGCCGCACACTTGATGGTCAGATCTACTGTTTTGCCGTTGATTGGAGAAACGTCTCTGTCGGTTGCCCACCGCTGCATTGTCCGTACTGCCCCGCTGTCCGCTACTTTTGTTTTGAGGACAGTTAGCTGCTCTGTGGTCTGTAGCGTTGCAGGTGAAACAGCCTCTTGAATGCCCTTCCCTGGGAGGAGGCGTGGAGTCTGTCTGTCTCTGGCTCGTCTGGCTTCCCTGGATCTGGTTCACATGGTTTCCAGTCTTCTGAAAATGTTTCGTCGCGCTGGGTGGCCCCAGGGTTTTCCCATGAGCGATGAGATATCTTTCAGCAGCCTCAGTCACATCTTTAAGCGTCTGCAGCTTTTGTTCTTCTAAGTGGGTCGCTAGGTCCTTGTGACAGGCATTGAGAAATTGTTCCTTCACGATGAGGTCATGGAGACTGTCGTAAGACTTGCTTTCGCCTGATAACTCCACCCACTTGTGTAGATATGACGACAGGCGCTCCACAAACTGCTTTGGCGTCTCGTCTGACTTAGGCCGGCATTCACGGAAGCGTTTACGGTAGCCCTTCTCTGTAAAGTTGTAGCACTGCAACAGGGCCTCTTTCAAGACGTCGTAGTTTTTGGCGTCATCGTTCGACAGTCTGGTGTAAACTTCGAGAGCTTGCCCCGTCAGAAGTGCACTCAGTCGAATTGCCCAGTCTCGAGGTTGCCAATTGGAGCTTTCGGCGAACCTTTCGAATCTCGCCAGATAGCTGTCGATCTGGTCCTTCCCGTCGACGAAAGCTGGCAATTTTGGAGCCGTATGGTCGTTGGTGACTTGTGGCGCATGCTGATTGTTCTGGATACGCGCCAACTCTAGCTGGTACTGACGCTCAGCCTCTCTTTCCTCTCTTTCTTCTCGGCGCCGCTGTTCTTCTGATTCGCTGTCTTCTCGGCGACGTTGTTCTTCTATTTCTAGACGCTTCTGTTCTAATTCTCTTTCTTCACGGCGACGCTGCTCTTCTAATTCTCGTTCTTCACGGCGACGCTGCTCTTCTAATTCTCGTTCTTCACGGCGTCGCTGTTCTTCTCTTTCTTCACGCAATATTCTCTCCTGGCATTTGACGTACTCCGTCAGCTGTTTGCCTTTTAGATTTAGTTCAACCCCTTTCTGCCAGAAGTCAGCCATCTTGATGCTTCTGGAAAGTTCTTTTCTAGAAGGTTCTTTTCTGGAAAGTTCTTTTTCTAGAAAGTTCTTGACTGTAGAGTTCTTTTTCTTGGAAAGTTCTTGACTGTGCTGTACCTTTCTAGACTGTTCTAGAACAGCACGCTTTCTGCAGTAGCGCTGATGCTTGTCACTAGTCGCCTTCGCTGACGCAGGCCCCGCTGTCCTCGTCGTATGCGACGCTGCACCACGCTGGTGTTGATGTACACGCTCCTGTGCTGAAGTAGACGCGACGTCCGCTCGTCGCTCTCTCTAATACTGGCGATGTAGCTCCGAGACTGTCCCTCGACGTAGTCTTACGGCAGCCACGTAGTCCCGCTCTGTTGTTCGCTCACGAAGCAACTCTTCGGCGACTACACGCCCTTGCAGTCAACCCGAACCTATCGGTGATGTAGTCCCAGTATGTTGGCCCCTCTCGACGCAACTCGTTGGCGGCTACCCTCGATGACTGCCTCTCGTAACGTTGACTCGCTTGTTGTAGCAGTTGAACCCTTGGCTATGGCATGAATCGCGGCTTGACCCCCAAAATGTTACACTCAGATTGTTGTTGATAGTGAAGCTGGAAAGTAAATTTGAAAGTTGTTGAGTTGTTGATGTGTGCTGAATAAAAGTGGAAAACTTCATACGTCGACTTTGTGACTTTTATGCTGCTTGAGCGGGTTGCGTGAATAAACGAATCTGAGTTACACCCTATCAGGAATTCAGCATTGAGGCTGAATCAGATACTGATAGAAAACACCAACATCAAACTGAGTGTAACACGGTGATGTAGTCCCAGTATGTTGGCCCCTCTCGACGCAACTTGTTGGCGGCTACCCTCGATGACTGCCTCTCGTAACGTTGACTCGCTTGTTGTAGCAGTTGAACCCTTGGCTATGGCGTGAATCCCGGCTTGGCCCCCAAAATGTTACACTCAGTTTGATGATGGAGTTTTCTATCAGTATCTGATTCAGCTCCGATGCTTGAATTCCTGATAATTGTGTAACTCAGATTCGTTTATTCACGCAGCCCGCTCAATCAGCATACAAGTCACAAAGTCGACGTATGAAGTTTTCCACTTTTATTCAGCATACATCAACAACTGCATACAATTCTCAACTCAACTCAACAAATTTCAAATTTTACTTTCCAAATCACTTTCAACAACTTTACTCTCTAATTTTTGAAACAGCGCGGCACTTAAATAGTCTCTTGATACTCCCGAATAACCTGGATCAATCTCATTTGACGCAATTTAACCAATCGCTTCTAACTTCGTCATCACTGACTTACGTCAATACATATTTTTTCTCCTTCCGGAACGTCCTCTTGCTTCGACATGTATCGGGAAATTTCTATCGAGAGTAAACACGCGGATCCAGAGAATTCTACAACAATATCGACTAACGAAAATTATCAACGTTATACAAAGCCTCTCCTAACAACAATGCAAACTCAAATCAAAGGTAAATAAACTCCATTATTGAATACTTTGCAAAACGAAACGATTAGATCTATCATGCGCGTTTCCGACATACTTTCGTTCGCGTTTGAACGTAACACATTCATTCACAACATTTAAACATTATGAGATCGTAAGAAATAATAACAAGCATCATATCTTAGTTAAACAAAAAACATTTATAAAAGATGCATGCACACACACACACACACACAAACGCGCGCACCCACTTTTATGAAAATGTGACGACACGAGTTTACGACACTAAATATCTGCTGTGTCAAGATGTATACAGTTTACAGTTTCATATCTATGAGAGTGCTGTGCGGAAAGTATGGGTCAGCGCGATCGTATTGCGTAGTGTATGATAGTTTCTGGAAGATTGTCGTGTTTCCCGTAGCTCAGTAGCTGCTAGAAGCTTGAACGGAGTTCTGTGCCTTGAATTGTGGACTGGGAAAAGCGTGCAAGGCCACAGAGTCAAGTTGGTACTTACAGTGATCGGACGGCTACTGAATATTTGCGACTGCCACTATTTTAGAATAGCTGTAGAGTACTTTTATAAGGGTCATGTTTTGTGTTAAAACCACCCGATGTCTGGTTCCTAAATGTAGCCGGGCTGGGTTACAAATAATTTCTGACCATTACGATACTTAGGCCTCACTCTGTTCTCTGTTATGTTTAAACTAGCTGTATGCAATAACTTGAGATATACTTTTCAGATCCCTTAAAGCCTATAATCGTTAGACGCAGCATTAAATTCTCTATTTGAATATATAAACTTTATTTGTGATTTATGTAGCAGTTTTAAAGGAGAGCGTGATGTTTAGAATAGCGCGATGCCTATCACATTGATAAAGACACCGCGCTGTTGCGGACCAAGCTGACAGGCTTACTGGTTTGGCCGGTCGTAACGCACTTCCCGCCTTGTGAAATCGTAGATTAACACATGATATGAACATAATTGTCGATGATGGCGATAGCAAAGATTTTCCACTGAAACACCTTAAGTTTTATATTTTCCGATGCCTTAGTTCATTCTCTAACAGTATAATACTTAAATTAAATATTAGTTTTATAGGGACATACATCGGAAGAGAAACAGAGTAAAAGTTGTAAGAAGAGGTTAGATGCAAATATTGTTGTTGTGTTAGGTGTTTGCTAATTTAGTCCGTCATATTCGGAACCCATAATAGTAACCATGTCATATTATATATCGTTGGAAAGGGGAGACATTGCTCTTTCTTTGTCATTATTATTATTATTTATAATTGTAATAAATTAAAGAGTTTTTACGAGTTTAGATTCGTGACATTCTTAAAAGCAGCAGCCATCTCCCTCTTAAATTGCGTATTATTTTTATTTCGTAGCAGATAGGTCAGATATTAATATATCAGTAGAAAGGTCGTATTTCCGCGTTTCCGCCCATACATAATTTGTATAGTATTCGTTTGCATTTCAAGCCTTATATGTAAAATAAAGATTAACAACTAAAACAAATTACTGATAGAGGTGAACATTTTGGGACGCGCAGCACGCGTTAAACATCGGGTTCAGTGCGGCCTGCGAGCACACTTAAAAGCACGGACGTGCAAATATTTCGGGACATACACTCGGGGGAGAACGACACACACGGCAGAGATGGGAAGAACGAGTCAGACAAACAGAGAGGGCAGAATGTAGCTGTTATCTCCACTCGAGCATTGCCTTTTGCATGATGCACTTCGAGAATAAAACTTTCAACGGTCATCAACAAACTGGCGTTGGGGAGAGAGAGAGAGAGAGAGAGAGAGAGAGAGAGAGAGAGAGAAAGAGAGAGAGAGAGAGAGAGAGAGAGAGAGAGAGAGAGAGAGAGAATGTGTGAGAATTCTTCATCACCCTAGCCTCCATCACTTTATCTTCTCTCCAAAAACCACCAACACCACTACATTAAGAAGAGCAAGAATGACCAGTGCGCTGTTGGAATTGTTATAGAGAAGTACTGTACTTTTATAGCAGTATAGGAGGAATGTTACTGCCACAATTTCTGTGCGAGTCCATGTTGAGTATATTCCTAAGGGTGTGTGCTCTTCTGTTAGAGACCGCCCAAGGCCTAGTTATCTTCAGTGATATTTGATGTCCAAGGGTCATAATAAGACAGCAGTAACGAACCATCGACTCTCGTACAGACTGTTGTGTTGTGTTGTATTGTGTTGTGTGTCTGTACCATCACAGGCAGAGGACTGAAGGTGAGTGGTGCCCAGTATTCTATTTCGTTCAGTGGCTATACACCCTGAGCATGCGTACGAGGATGAATGATGATGGATGAGGGGGAAAAGGGGTATTTTGATATTAAATATTATTTTATATGATTTTCTTGTTGGCAATGGAATAATGTTGTTGAGGTTGTTGCAATAACAAGGTCAAGGGTGATGATGTATGATAAGTAAGGTAGAGGGGTGATGAATATGAGTGATTTGGATTAGGAATGGAATTATTACGCATTTCTATAATAATCATCGTTCATGCGAAGGTATATAAATTATAGAAGAATTGTGAATTATTTGTAATGCATAAATAAAGGACGGCAGAAGGAGTTATTTCCCATGCTATGTTTACATTGAATTTGGATAGCCTAGTAAGCTGAGTTATTATGTTGACCAGATTGGGTCTGCTTGCCTGTGTGCCTGCTTGCTTGTTTGCTGTTGCTTCCATGCTGGTGTTGTATGGTGCCATGCTTTGACCTTTGCTGCCTTTGTGCTGCATGACCCCGACTGTTTGGGGTTGTGGTACTCAAGGCTTCGCACACATGCACCAACATACAACAATACACGCAAATAAAACATATTAAACACTTTAAACGTTTAATACAGTGATTTCACAGAATTTGTGGAAGGTCGTGATCAAGTCTTGTTCTTCTATAGACTGTGATAGTTTTGGAAACAGTGTGGTGATTTTCTGGAACTCAGTGTGGAAAAGACTTGTGTTGCTGATTCCAGATGACAGTAGTTAAGCTTAGTAATGAGTAACGAACAATTATGCTGGTTTATGTAAAGGGTTTGATATTAATTAAATACATTTCTCTCAAATCTAATTGATTGTATACATAAGCCATCTGTTGTAATACTTCATATTTATTTTCATATTGACTTGTATCATTGGTTGTGTTGGCACTTTGTGTCCATTGTTTAAGGGGTTACGGAGTAGTCAAGGGAGGTAATTGATTGTTAATCGTTGGGGTTGTGGGGACCACTTAAGTGTTGAGGTAGGGTTAGATTTCCCATATTCCTGTGTGTATATGTGTTGAATAAAAGAGTGTAACTGTTCATCTGGTATTTGTTAGTATTTTAGTTTGAGTTTGAATCCCCTCACTTGCTGTTTGAGCTGAAGTCACTAAGCCCATTTGGGTGACGTGACAGAAGATAACATTAATAATGCATAATGAAGCAATTATAACAATAGTCACAAGTTAAAATCAATACGAGTAAGACACACAAAAAATTAGTATTAAAAGAAAGTATTAAAAACTAAGCTTAAACTTAATAATTTCTTTAATAAAACAGATAACGTTTAAATTAAAAAAAATATTTATAACGATTAAAACCCGTATTCGTCCAACCCAAACAAGCAATGCATTCAATCAAGAACATTACACACAAAAACTGATCGAACACACCAACACACACACACACACACACACACACACACGCGCACACACACACACACACACACATTCAATCCCTCACTCGCACACTGATTGTTCTGGCTCAAAATATTTGGTGATGAGACAGGTTTTGAAGTGGTGTTTGTTTCACACGGCAAGAACTTGGGAGTGCCGGAAGGTTGGAGGGCAGAGAGTTCCAAGGAGGTGGGGCAAACACATACAAAGACCTCATTCCCAAGGAAGAGGAAACGAACGAACGAACACTGAGGTTTAACGTCTACACCCACCATTGGCGATATGGCAGACGGGGATAATTATCCCAGGGAACGAGGGATAGAGACGAGGGAAGAGAGGAAAGAAGGTGAGAGGATGAAATATTAATGTCAATACAGATTTGACAGGAACACGTCATGACATTTTCCTAAGAGTTGATTTCATATAACATGCACATTTTGTATACTAGTATTGTTACACTCACTTGATGAACAGGAATGACAGAACAGTGATGGAGAGTCCAACAATGGACAGTGAGAGGCCGATGATGGACAGCACTCTGAGGGCAGGCTGGTGTTCCGCCGACTGCGACTCCTGACCACTAAAATCCTGAAACACGTCATGTACATGTCACAGGATGCATGGTTAATGCAGCTTATTTTTTTTTTTTTTTTTTTTTTTTTTTTTTTTTTTTTTTATTTTTTTTTTTTTTTTTTTTACAGCGTGGTTCGGAATGTATCTAGTGTTTATCGGAATTCCCATACGGCCTAAGATCAACTGGATTTCCAGTCAACCGTGGAAAAAAAAGCTGGTGTAAATTGCAATTCCTATAATCTTAGATCGAATGCAAATCCAGAGTTTAGTGCCAAATGAAATTCTAGAAGTACACTGTGTTCAAGTACAAAATGAAATCTTCAGTAAATTATTGCTAAATTCTATCTTCAGCAATATAGTTTTCTAGGTTCTGTGTTAATGATAATGGGGGTCGGGGGTGAGGGGGAGATGCTGAGAAAGCCCAATGGAAGCACAGATAGATTGACTCGCTGAAAGAAAAACACCGGCTAGAGAGACACAGAGACAGAAAAGCAAACAGGCAAGTAGATATCACATAGAGACAAACAGACCGGCATTCTGACAGACAAGCAGACGATAAAGCAGCACACTCGACTTTTGAAGGGACAGACAAGCAGACGATAAAGCAGCACACTGGACATTTGAACGGCCAGACAAACACCTTAGCCCCATCTCCTACTCTACATCAGTTATACAAACAAATAATAACGACCACACACATAAACAGACTAACCATCAGAATGGCAAAGTTGGTCAGATGGTCACACACACAGACGACTCTTCCTTCCAGCGTGCGCACGGACTGACATCCTTCCTCTGACCATGACCCTTGACCTTGTGATCCCTTAAAGTCCCAGAATACACACCTGCTGTTTCCTGACTCCTGATGACGAAACCAGCAAAGTGCAGCAAAGTAAATACATACATACATACATACATACGTACATACATACATACATACATACATACATACATACATACATATATACATACATGCGTCTTCTTTACGTATTTACTCACAACGCTTCTTTCTGCCTTTACTATCACAATTTTCTATAAAGTGCTAACTAATATATTGGCAGAAAACTCGTTCAATTTCCCACGTTGGTGACTTGTTAGCAATAACTAACATATTTCAGATCTGTCCCTCCAAAGCCCTAAAAGAGTAAACAGATATAAGCATATTGATAAATCAGTCATCCATCAACCGGTGTGAATTACAGTCATAGTTCCTACTAACCAACCAATGGCAGAGAACTAAAATTAGTTAGGAATTTACAGGCAACATTTGTTTTTGGTTTTTTAATATTATGCTGTAAAGTGTATAAGCCTACATAAAAGACTTACACACCAAAAAAGTTCCTGTCGCATGGGATTCCGATCTTCATTTCAAGGGCTAGTTTTATGAGCGCGGCGCCTATTCCTCTTCTTCGATGCTGTTCCTTTCTGCTTTTCTCAAGAGCAACAGCAATGCATACCAAAACAGAGTGGATTAGAGTAAATGCTAATTGCTGGAATGGTTCGATTCTAAAAAGGTTTGACTAACTGTCTCCTGAGGTTAGTCCAAAATTAACCCATGCAAGTACTCACATGGCTAATTTTGGACAAACGTCAGGAGAGAGATGCGTGTGCACTACATATTAAACTGCGGAGCTACCAAAAGATGCATGTGACTAAAGTTTTATGTTTACCTGCAAAGGTAAGAAAACGGTAGTGACGTTCACATTGTTCAGATCGGTCTTTACTTCACCGTCCACCGTGATCTTCGCTGAGACTACTTTGCTGTTCAATGTCATGTGTTTGGTGGCCTTGCTGCTGGTGTCGCTGCTGCTGCCGGATTTCGCAACGCTCGCCTCAAACAACGCCGTATTTGTGAACACGTTCATGCTCAGTCGCACATCTTGGCCAGCTTCGGATGCTAAAAATAATAATGCACGTCATTAGAAATAACTGATCATCTGATGGAGCAGACTGAGAGGAAGAGAATAAACAAGGGACAGACAGCAGGGCGAGGAAACCAAAGTAAACAATGAATTACCCTGAAGCTCTTTTTTTTTCCTGGAGGCCTCATTTCCATAGACTACATTTTGAGTTGGGAAGTGTGAACAATGACTTACCATTCAGCTCTGTTCTTTTCTGGAGGCGTCCTTTGCATAGAATACATTTTGAGTTGAGAAGTGTGAACAATGACTTACCATTCAGCTCTGTTCTTTTTCTGGAGGCGTCATTTGCATAGAATACATTTTGAGTTAAGAAGTGTAAACACTATTAGCGGGTGCCTGGTGACGTTGTGGGTCGCCGGTTTCCTATGCTGGAGGTCGCGGGTTCGATTCCCGCAAGGGGCAATCTTACGTACGTGACTTAGGTACGAGGCTATTCAGGTCACCGAGGGGTTTTTCCGCATACTTCGGCTTACTCTCTCCCTTCAATGATTGTGTCAGATGCAGTTAATCTAAACTTTCTACAATAAAATTGGATTGCAATTCCGTCTTCTGATATCGATCTCCATGCCTTTACACCACATCTTTGACTTGATAGATGAACGTTTTATAACGCAAATACATGTCATTACATCAAACTGACTTTAAAGTTCCTGACTCTCATGTCCAAGACGGGTGAGTGCCGGTTACACAAAACATGTCATTACATCAAACGGACTTTAAAGTTCCTGACGCTCATGTCCAAGACGGGTGAATGCCGGTTACACAAATACATGTCATTACCTCAAACGGACTTTAAAGTTCCTGACGCTCATGTCCAAGACGGGTGAGTGCCGGTTACACAAATACATGTCATTACATCAAACGGACTTTAAAGTTCCTGACGCTCATGTCCAAGACGGGTGAGTGCCGGTTACACAAAAACCCACTACGTCCCTTCTCCTCCATCCCCGCTCGTCCAGGATTGTGCTCAGTGGTCTGGTCGTCAGAGGATGCCACCAAAAGCTGCAAGTGGGCGCCTCCGGCAGTTTGAGTTAGGTCCTGTATCGGCCAGCGCCTTGAGCAGATCTAGAGATGGCAAGGCGCTATACGAGTTAGGTCCTGTATCGGCCAGCGCCTTGAGCAGATCTAGAGATGGCAAGGCGCTATACGAGAACGAGTAAATTAAAACATTTAAAAAGTCTGTATTACTGTGTTGACTTTGATTTTATAGGCCTACTAAATAATCTTACAGTTACATTTAGGTTGTCGAGGTTGTCGAGATATGCGCTGTGAGCGCCTTTTAATTAGGGAATCCCGCTATATAACAACCTGTTAAGATGATGATGATGACGGCGACGACGATGATGATGATGATGATGATGATGATGATGATGATGATGATGATGATGATGATGATGATGATGATGATGATGATGATGATTGTGTATATGAGAATGTGTGAAACATGTGAGCGTGTGTGTTGGTACAGATCGCCGCTCTTTGAGCCTGACTAGTGATTTGGGAAAAGCTAATATAATTATAGCATCCATTATTCTTAATAAATATTATCATAAATAAAATAATAATAATAATAATAATAATAATAATAATAATAATAATAATAATAATAATAATAATAATAATAATAATAATAATAATAATCTTCTTCTTCTACTTCCTCTTCTTATTATTATACAGTAGACGATAAACAGGACTGTCTTGAACAGTAAAAACAACAACAACAACACAAACGAAAACAAACAAAAATACATACTTTATGTACACCTCTTACCCTGGTTTTTGCGTTAAGAAAATCATTCAAGATCTGTAGTCAAACTTTGACAATCAGACCCATAACTCCTTCCCATACATACATAAACCCTCAATCACTATCCCCATTCTTCTTTCATTTTTACTTTGGATAACATTTATTGCAAGCTCAGAGCTCAACGGATTACCCAAACTGTGGAAAGCAGAAGTTAGAGCAAACCAGTGTTGGGATAAAGCAAAAGCAATTGTTTTTTTCAGCAACGGTTGTTGCCAGCTCAAAGATCTCTCAAAGCGCTGGCCCTGGAGAAACAACATGTTCTTTTGCCAGCTTTGGCTTGTAACTCCTGACAAAGCGTGTTGGTGAAATACATGCAAAGAGAATCTTTTAATTCTGATGTGTGATTTATCTACTTCAACTTTTTAACTCGTTTTTTGAATTCAGAAACTAATCTAGGCATTAAGGAGCGAGGTAAGACTGACACTTTACCATTCTTGATGCTTTGCACAAATGCCGCTGTCAAAAAGATGGCGGCGTCCGTGCTGTTGTAGGTGGAAAATGTAGTGCTCTCAAACAACCACACCAGTGCCGCCTCCTCCAGCTTATCAACTGGCTTGGCCTCTTTTCCATCCACCTTCAACTCCAGACCTAGGATCAAGTCTCCGGTCACCTGCAGATAAAGGCACAGCACAGTGAGGATTATTGACAGCAATAGTTTGTTCACCAAATGCGGGTAAAGATTGTAACTCACACTCGCCCAATTGGCCGACTTTAAAACAAAATCTCACTCAGCCCTCCCATTTTCGCATTTCCAAATAATGTCTGAATATTCCTTGAAATAGAATCACTCAGAACAAGACAAAGGTCGGCTGGTATGTCGGTTCATCGTGCGCCATATCTCAAAAACCAGTGAATTTTGACCAAACGTCACGGTAACATTACAGAGATTAATAACCAACTAACCCTTCCCCCTTACCACCTCCCGACAACACACGCACCGTGCCAAAACATGTATATTAGTGCCTTATCTCAAGTGCTAGGATTGAGACAACCGGATAATGGCCAACAGTTCGAATTGTGCACAAAGCTTGCAATAATAACACGTATATACCTTCGAGTTGGTTCTATGCTGATGCCGGAAAAGCTTTCCATAATGTTCATTTGTTTCTTCGGTTGATAGATCTGTTGTTATTGTTTCTAGAACTGTTTGTTTACCACCGAAGGAAGGTTCGAGATCTATTTCGCATCAAAGAAAGGTTAGTGTCACAAAGAAGGAGAATAATTCCCGGAGAAGCGAAACCAAAACTTGCCAGCGCCACCAAGCGGTCATTGTGATTAAAAATGGCCTACGGCATGGAACGAGAAACTGTACTTAGCGGAAATTCTATGTGTGAGTGATCACTGCAGTGCTATTAACTGCACAAATGGTCGTTACAAGTCAGCAAATCGCAAGGAAAGCTAAACAGATTGTCAGTAAACCGGAACATATTTTGGCCGATGAGTTTGTACTTCTGCCTTCAAAACGTCGTTTTGCTCAACCCATTTCGAAAACTAAAAGATATTCAAACTCATTTGTACCCTCTGCTGTCCGCCTTCTTAACGCCTATACAATGTAATAAAAAGGGTGTTTTTTTTTTGTTTGTTTTTTAAATTTACTATTGATTTTATTGATTATGTGTCTTTATAGACAATGCATGTAAGCTGCAGTGTGAGTGGTTGAGTGTGGGTATAATTCCAACGAAGTTTATTGGCCAAATTGACATAAAACATGCACATGGAATATGTTGCGATGTGGCAGTAACATTCATAAAACATACATGCAAACACACGTTTACCAGCTAATAAAATACTGATCAAGCGTGCACACATACACCCGCAAAAAACAAATAGTAAAAATAAACAAGTAGGTGCCAGTGGATTATGACGTGACGTCAGTTACCGCATTATGAATTTGACATTAAAAGAAATTTAAAGCGAGAGCAGCCTCTGGAAAAAAAGAATATCTAAAGCGGTTTGTTCTGGTTTTGAGGGCTCTGAAGCGCCTGCCGGACGGGAGGAGCTCGAACAGATGGCCGGCTGGGTGTGAGGGGTCAGCTGTGATGTTTCTAGCTCTACGGACCAAGCGCGTGTTGTAGATCGAGGCGACAGATGGAAGTTCGCACCCGATAACTCTGGACGCGTGTTTTACGATGCGCTCAAGTTGCACTTTCTCCTCATCAGTGGCACCACCAAACCAGGTAGTGATGCCAAAGCAGAGGATGCTTTCGATCACTGCGCGATAGAACTGCGTCAGGACTTTTGCAGGCAACCTGAACTTCTTGAGTTGTCTCAAGAAGTGCAGGCGCTGTTGGCACTTTTTGATGATGGGGGTGGTGTTGTTTCCCCATGACAAGTCGTTCGAAATGACTGTGCCTAAAAATTTGAACTCTTCGACTTGTTCAACACTTTCATCGTTGATCACAAGTGGTGAAAGTGGATCTTTAATTCTCCGAAAATCGACAATCATTTCTTTTGTTTTTGAAACGTTGAGCTCGAGGTTGTTCTCTGAGCACCAGTCAACCAGCCGTTCGACCTCATCCCGATAGGCGGTCTCGTCGTCTTTACTAATCAGGCCCTCAATGGTGGTGTCATCAGAAAATTTAATGACATGAACGGATGGAACATGTGACACACAATCATTTGTGAACAATGTAAAGAGAAGAGGGGAAAGGACACAACCCTGAGGTGCTCCAGTGTTCAAAACCCTGGAGTCAGACAACATCTTGCCCACCCTGACGACCTGTGGGCGATCCAGCAAAAAGTCTAAAAGCCAATGGCACACAGAAGGATAGACATTTAAGGTTAAAAGTTTATCAAACAGCTTGTGGGGTATGATGGTATTAAAAGCGGAACTAAAATCCACAAAGAGCAGTCTAGCTCTTCCAGAGAGAGCGAGGAGGTTTTTGCTGTTAGAAACTATTATTTGTGATATTTTTTTATTTTATAGTTTACTTAAGCATTTAACAGCACATTTACTTATTGATTGGGAGTACTCTCCGTGTGCACGTAAGGTCATTTTTAATTTTTATTCTTATTCTTACTGGTTATTTCTGCGCCAACGCTGCCTTTGTAATCGTATTGCCCAGCTTGAGAGGAATGAAGTTGTGTGGCATTGTTTTGTGCTGTATTGTGTTGTATTGTATGGTATTTGATTGTATTGCTGGGATGTACATCTTGTACTGTAGTTTTCTGCGGAGAAACTATTATCTGTGATGCATCGGGGCACTTTACCTTTTATGACTTTTTATGACATTCACCTCTAGTTTATTGTATGTATTTAACCGTATGTTTTGTTATTTATTTGTTTTATTTACTATTTTTTGATTGGACTACTTCTCATGTGTATGTAATAATATTTTTAATTCTTTCTGGTAATTGTGCTGATGCTGCCATTGTAATTGCTCAGTTTGAGATGAATAAAGTTGTATTGTATTGTATTGTATTGTAGTGCCCTAGATTTTCATTCTTCAGGTTCCAAAAAGATGAAACAAGTTGAGTATCACAAATGATAGAAAAGTATGCTTATTTGTAGATGAACCGGCCCTTTTGCCATCAAACTGTATAGGCAGGCTTACGTGACATAAATCTTAATAATGATTATAATGTTAGTGTAACGGAAAGGGAGGCGACTGCTTGAGGCTTGGGAGAGAAGTTGTCTACCTTGAATTTCGTGGTTAGCATAGCCTTGGGTGGCTCCTGCTGTGCATAATCCTTTGGGGATGCCATTGGATTATGCAAGACAAGGCGACACAACAATTGTTCTCCCCGGCTGACCATTCACCTTTTGCTTTTGGTGGTGAGCGGGACTACATTGTCGGCAGGCATTTTATGCAAGTCGGGGGCAGCGACTTTGCAGCGAAGTGTCGTGGCACTATTAGCCTGCAACCCGGTTTACTACCAACCACGCTTCACCGCCTTGCAGGGGAAATATTTCTATGTCCCTCTTTCTGTCTTTATTGTAAAGTGACTGGCTGGTGGAGAGCTTTCAGTTTTGACTTTTGCCCCTAGGGTTGTTTCAACAGATCTTTTATGCGGATCGGGGGTTGTCCGGTCCTGATTTGGCTCGGAAGAGTCCGCTGGACCTAAAGCAATAATCATGTAATGTAATGAGTGCTAGACTGTCGCTTTTTGGTCACCAAGTTTGGTCTCATGCTTTGTCATTCTAAAACACATCTACATACATCTGATCTATATACACACATTTTGTTTGCACATATTCTTGTACATTTTGTTATTAATCAAATGGATCACTTATTTATTGTATCACAAGCATCTGTGCATATTTACTGCACATTCTGGCTAGTTTAATTTTAAAAGACTGATGATCTACATAAATACAATTTTAAAATACAGATACTGTAATACATCTGTCTAATACTCATCCAGATATTCAAATAGAACCCGGGCCAGAATTGACAGTTGCAACCTCCACATTTATTCCAAACCGGAAGCCCCTTAAATGGCAAATACATATTTCAATATAAATAGATACAAATAACCATACAAATAATCCCTCTTTTTCTTGGAATTGAACTTGGGACTTAAAACCAACACAGCGTTACATGTATTCCTTATACATCTGTATTTGTTGTCATCCAATAAACTGAAATAAGATTGTGTCGTTTTTAATTAGATCTACTAATCTTCACTGTTGTTGTCTCCATTCTTACAAATTTTGTTTCTTTTTTCTAACTTGTAATCTTTTAACTCTAGTAAACGACATTAAACTTAACAAACTGATAAACTTTATCATCTTGAGTTACAACTAAATTGATGATACATTACCTATTAATTTCCAGTTAAATTCTAAAAAATAAAATCGCTGTTTGATAGTCACTTTATGACATTCTCTGTCAATGTTCTAATGAAAAAGAATTAAAATGATTGTCATGTGTGTATGTGTTTGTGCAAGTGTGTGTGTTAATTCCATAAAGTCAAATGTCGAGGACTTTGCAATTATTTTGACACATTTCGGTTAGGTTTGGCCTGTCATGACATAGTCATTGAATTTCTTCGGCAAATGCTTTTCTCTGGAGGGTCGACTCAAGTTCACCATTTCGGGCGTCGGCAGTGTTTCTCGGCATGATGAGCGCTTTCTTCAGTTTGGCATTGTTCTGCGTTTGGGGTTGTTCCTGGTTTCTCCAGGTTGTCAACTCCATCCTCTTTCTCTGGGGGATTCTACAGTTACTCTGCTGCCAGTTTTTTCTATCACCTGAAAAGGTTCTGGAAAAGGTATGAACGGAGTGTCTAGTTTGCCAGTGTGTTCACGTCGCAACAATACCGCATTTCCAGGCATGACATCATAATTGCGCGCGTTGCGTTTCTCATCAGCATAGAGTTTGGATAGTCCATTCTTTTCTGCATAACGTTCGCGAACTTCTTGGTCGCGGGTTTCTTGGTCGACAAGGTCAGTGTTCAGCTGTGGTAGTTTTGTTCTGATTTTGCGGCCAAAGAGTAACTCTGTTGGACTAAGACCAGTTGAAGGAGGAAGGTTTGCTCGGTATGCGGCAATATATGACAAGATTTCTTGTTTCCAGTCTTTCCCCTCAGCTTGGGCGATTTTCATTCTCTTCAGCAATGCTTGGTTTTGTCGTTCCACTTCGCCATTTGCTTGCGTCCATCGTGATGTTTAGCCCCAATGTTATTATGTAGTCGGCGAAGACTTGTGATGTGAATTGTGGACCATTGTCAGTATGAACTGTCAGTGGCAGTCTATGTCGAGCAAAGACAATCTTTAACATCTTACTTCTTTTAGAACGGCTTCGTTGACCTCACGCATATCGACACACATTCGTATGTCGCCGTTGGGTTTTGGTACGATGACTATGGGACTCACCCACTCAGTTGGTTTTTCCACAGGTTCGATGATGTCTCTGTCAATCAGCTCTTGAATTTTCTTCTTGACCTTTTCTCTAAGACCAAATGGTGTTCGCCTCAAAGGCTGAGCTTTGGGTCGTATTTCAGGATTCACAGTTAGTTTTACTTGTCGACCTCGAAGCTTTCCAAAACCTGTGAACAATGGTTTGAAGCCGTTGATGATGTCGCTGTTGTCACCTGTTTCTGTAATGGATATGTTCTGAATATTGAGCCCTATTTTCAAAACTACAGACGAACAGCTGTTTTGCTGCTTAGCAACGTGTCTCCCTTCTCCTTGATGACCACAAACTCTTTTTTTGCTTTTAGATAGTAGAAATAGTTGCCCATTATTCCATACTTTCATTTTGCTTCTTTAACAATTCACACTTTTCTGCTTACCTATGCACCAACGGGAATCCCCTCATGTAAGAGGGGTAACTCTTTCCGTTACCGTGAAACATACTTCCGGTTTCTTTCTCCGCGTATTGTTTATCCGAGTGTTTTGAGTGAGTTATTTTCAAATATTCAATAATATGTCGAATCACATGAGAAAGCGCTGGTGGGAGCATAAAGAGAAAGTGTTGCAGAGAATGCCTGATGGATTTGAAGTCCCAATTGTGACAGAGTCAAGTTTACAGTGGGAAAACATCATGTGTCACTGGCCACCGGTATCGTACCCTCACATAGTCAACTACTTCGTGTTTTGTGAAGGTTGCGACGGCGAAAGCTATGGAAAACTACAAGAGTCTTCAGTCTTACAACTACTTCAAATCCAGAAAGGTAGGTATTTCTGTCGATGATCGTTCTTTAATCGTTGTATCACTAGCTCTTTCATCTGACGACTGGCGTTTTCGTGGTGGCTTTCTGCCGATAAATTTAAATTTAACGTCCCCGCACACCGTAGCGTATAGGGGACGAGCGCTGACAGGGCAGAAAACAGGTGCCGACGAAGCAGCTGACGATAAGGATGTGTTGGAGTTGGAGAGTTGAGGAGCCGGAGAAGAGATGTGTAGGAGCGGAGCGCTCAAAGGCGACACAAGAAGGAGTACAGACCGCTGCAGGAAGAAGAAGGCGCCGCAGGAGGGGAGGCGAGATCCGTGGGGAGAGGTGCAACAGGGATGAAAAACGGTAGGCTACAAAAAGCTACGGTACCAGGGAAAAAAATTTGCTAATATATTTTATACAGATATATTTTATATATATTTAAATATATTTTAGATATTTCTGCCGATCTTCACTTTACTGTCGTAACCAAGAAACAGCTGGGGAGATGGATTTTGAATGGTGGGCTCTCGGTCAGTAAAATGAAAGGAACAGACAAAAATTGTCTTCGGTGGACGTTTTAAATGTAGTTTTGACAGCCACTTTCTTATCTGGTCACTATTTGAAGGGGTGTGGGTTCGGTCACTAAATAGAACAGACTCAACGTTTCCTTGCGTGTCGTAAGAGGCGACTAACAGGGGTGATGTTCGGCATCACTGGGCGACAGTCTTCTATACAGAAGTCACCGGCGGATGAACCTCACGTTACTACAGGTTCAACGACCACGTGCTCAGGGCCAAGGCGAGCCACTCTGTATTCGTGGATTTCGGCTGTGGCCAACAGCCTGGAGAGGATTGGGAACCGCCAGGTCTTTTTTGCCCAAGACACACTACATGATGACACTATCCACTAATTCCATACCGGATCGGTCGTCGCCCGGCTCAAGGACCGCGCCTTCCGTTGGCCACCAGGACGGAGGTGTTAAGTATGCTACTGATGGACAATTTAGCAAGATCGGCACGAGAAACAACATCGTCATAGGAACCTGGAATGTCAGGACCCTAACTGCGGAAGGAAAATTAGAAGAACTGGCCCACGAGTTGGACCACTATCGATGGAACGTTCTAGGCATCAGCGAACTGCGCTGGAAAGGCCTAGGTGAAGCAACGACCGACAAAGGCCACAAGCTCTATTTCAGTGATAGAGATGACAGGCACGAACACGGCGTTGGATTCTTGGTCCACAAGGACATTCTAGCCACTGTTATGGGTTGCCGCCCAGTCTCCAGTAGACTCATTACCATCCGCCTGAGAGCAGCCCCTTTCAACATCACCATCATTCAGGCCTATGCCCAAACATCAGACTATGACGACAGCGAAGTGGAGGATTTTTATGCAAATCTACAGGCGGTCCTTGACCAAGTGCCGAAGAAGGACATAGTCATAGTGCAAAGCGATTGGAATGCCAAGGTTGGCCAAGATGCGCACCACAACTAGGGAGACACATGTGGACCCCACTGCAACGAGACAAATGACAGGGGTCTGAGACTCTTGAGTTTGCCAGATACAACAATCTGGGACTGGCAAACACGCTTGGTCTCCACAAAAACTCAAGACGATGGACATGGCACAGTCCCGGCGAGGAGCATCACAACCAAATAGACTACATCATGGTCAAGAAACGCTTCAGATCAAGCAACAACATTGCCAGGACACGCACTTTTCCAGGAGCAGACATCGAAGTGACCACGATCTCGTGATGATGTCTTTCCGGCACCAATTGAAGAGAGTAAATACAGCAAAGTGCACTATACTGAAGTTCGACCTGGACAAATTGCAAGACCCGGAGGTGGCAGAACTATTTCAGGCCACAATTGGAGAGAAATTTGCACCACTGCTCATTTTGGGGGCTGGTGAAGTAGATGTCAACACCATGACAACCACCTTCAACTCAGCTGTGACAGATGCCGCCACTGGATCTTTGATAAGCACCGACCAAAGAAGAAGCCGTGGATTACACCTGAACGTTTGGATCTGTGTGATAAACGAAGAGAGATAAAAAAAAAGAAAAAGAACACCTCACAGGGAGCTGATGTCTACCGAAAAATCAACAATGACATCCGAAAAGGCATGCGCACAGCAAATGAGAACTGGACAGAAGATCAATGCCAGGAAATAGGGAACAGTCTGAACAAGAACAACAGCAGGAAGGCCTACCAGACTGTGAAGCGGCTGACAAATGTCAAACAGCCCAAAGTCTCCACGATCCAAAGCAAGTCTGGCATATGCCTTACAGAAGAACAAGAAGTCTTGGACAGATGGACAGAGTACTGCTTTGACATTTACAACCATACACCAAATGGAGACCCATCAGTTCTAGCATGTCCCGAGAACAGAGAAGAAGAAGAAATCCTCCCAATTCTCAGGGAAGAAGTTGAGGCAGCAGTGCAATCGCTACAGAAAGGGAAGTCAGCGGCAGAGTACAACATACCCGCGGAACTGCTACAAGCAGGAGGAGAAGCGATGATTGATGCCCTCACGATTATCTGTAACAAGATCTGGCAGAGTGGGGAGTGGCCTACACCATGGACCCAGTCGCTTGTCATCACTCTTCCCAAAAAAGGTAACCTTCAGGAGTGTGAAAATTAACGCACCATCAGCCTCATCAGCCATCCCACCAAGGTCCTCCTGAAAATAATACTCAACAGGTTGAAACCCCAAGCTGAACAAATCATAGCTGAAGAACAAGCAGGATTCAGAGCAGGGCGAAGTACCACTGAACAGATTTTCAACCTCAGAATAATATGTGAGAAATACCTACAGCACCAACAACATCTATATCATGTGTTCATAGACTTCAAGAAGGCGTTTGACCGAGTATGGCATGCAGCTCTATTGGCAACAATGAAAGTGTACAACATCAGCCTCAAAATTACTGAAGTCATCCAAAGCCTGTATGACAAGGCTACAAGTGAAGTCCTCCACAACAGCGCCATCGGGAACTGGTTCAGAACAACAATCGGTGTGCCTCAAGGATGCCTACTCTCTCCAACACTCTTCAACATTTTCCTAGAGCGCATCATGTCAGATGCTCTTTCAGATCATGAAGGCACAGTCAGCATAGGGGGGTAGAGCAATCTCCAATCCTCGTTTTGCGGATTGCATTGATGGATTGGCTGGAGAGGAACACGAACTTGAACAGCTGGTACAGAGGCTTGACACCACCTCCAGAGCTTATGGAATGGAAATAAGTGCAGAGAAGACCAAAATGATGACCAACAACACCAATGGCATCAACACGGACATCAAAGTCCAAGGCCAATCCCTCAACACAGTGCATAGCTTCAAATTTTTAGGAGCCATTGTACGAGACAATGGGTCCCGACAGGAAGTCCTCCCCAGGATCACGCAAACCAGTTCTGCCCTGACAAGGTTGATGCCCATTTGGAAAGACAGGACCATCAGTCTACATTCCAAAGTAAGACTGCTGCGCTTCCTTGTCATCTCCATATTCCTATATGCTTGCGAAGCATGGACCCTTACAGCAGATCTACAACGAAGAATACAAAGCATGGAGATGAGGTGCTACAGAAGACTTCTGGGCATTTCCTGTACCCAACACATCACCAACGACGAAGTCCGACATACCATCACACAAGCCATTGGACAACACGATGACCTGCTCACAGTGGTGAAGAAACGGAAACTCCAATGGTATGGCCACGTCACCAGATCATCAGGTCTTGCAAATACTATTCTGCAAGGCACAGTGCAAGGAGGTAGAAGAAGAGGGAGACCGAAAAAGAGAAGGGAGGACAATATTCGAGAATGGACTAGTTTGACGCTGAGCGAAGCCATCAGGGCTGCTGAGGACAGAGAAAGATGGAGTATGCTGGTTAAACGATCATCTGTGGTGCCCCTACGACATCCGGGTTACGGGACAGGATAGGATAGGATATTATAGGTGCAGGTTGTAGGGCTCCTGACACATGCACTCTCCATGAACCATTGATTAGTGATCAACGCACCTTCGAAGTTAACACAGATATAGGCCTCTACGATAGTTTTTGCATACTTTCACTGAGCATAATATGTAGATGTATGTAGATTATAGTCACACGACACTTTCGCATATAGGTGACTACTGGACCGATTTATACTGACACCAGCGAGCCAGTTGTTGGTAAAGGGGACAATAATATGATCACACGTTGACCAATCCGGGATTCGAACCAGCGACCTTTCGGTTACTAGCAAGACGCTCTTACCAACTGAGCTACCCGGCCCCTCCAAGAGCATAATATACTTCCTCCACCGTTTTTATACTTATCCCACACGTTTTCTGGCTCTAACAATCGTCGTTTTCGGCAATTTGCCATATTTAAAAGTCACGCATCAAGCTTTGAGAAAAGCAAAACAAGCCAGACCGGAACTTGGTTTCACTCTAACCTCGTTTTGATTTATAATGGCAATACCCACGAGTTTTTATGAGAGGTGCCGGAACGTTGTGAATAGAGTCACAATTTCGCTACCAAAATTGACATTTTGGAAAATTCTGATTTTCAGCAATGCTTGCGAGTGTCAAGAAATACATTTGAATGGCTTAGCCATATTATTCTTATCAACTTCAGTCTACTCAACAAAAGCATCTCAGTAGTTCTACTTTTCACATTTGTTTTCTGCCTCAACGACTTTACAGTTGAAGAAGTAAGTGGAATATTTCCTAAGAGCCTCAATCCCCATTTCAGACTACTACATCTGATTCTAGAAACCTGAATATGAACAATAGTACCCACCTTGTTAAGGTTCCAGACTTCCACCGCGATACTGTCCGTGATCAGTCTCTGTGTTATGTTGTCACCAAGCACGATCTTGTCACTCAGCTCGTCCACGGCCTTCAGGAGTCTGTTGGTTACGTTGCCCAAAGAGTTGGATTCGCTAAGTACAGAGCCGTTGATCTTGCTCACCTTGTCCACCAACTGCAGGACAGACTTTCCCGTCTGGGCAAAGTAAAATAGATGAGGTATATTGCTTTATTATTATTATTATTATTATTATTATTATTATTATTATTATTATTATTATTATTATTATTATTATTATTATTATTATTATTATTATTCCTGGACAAGACTCCTTGTTTGTGTATGAGGTCTGTTGGATCAGCTTGGGAATGTTGGACGCTTTCTGCCGGGTGGTCACTAGGGCTTCCTATGATGTTATTATTTAGCAATATAGGCATTTTATATGTATGTGTTTTGTTGATAATTTATAATGTTTGTATTCTATTTTGTTTTTGTAACCGGGGGTTTGATTAGTTGGGTTAAAGCCTCAGCCGTCCCCTGCGTGGGATGTCTTTATTGTAAAGTGACTGGCCGGTGGAGGGCATTCAATTCCCACTAGGGTTGTTTCAGCAGATCTTTTATGCGGATCGGGGGTTGTCCGGTCCTGATTTTGCTCGGAAGAGTCCGCTGGACCTAAAGCAACAATCAATCAATCAATCAATCAATCATTATTATTCCTGCCATGAGAAGTACGCTTTTAGGGGAGGGGTAATGTTAAATGCGAGACTTGTATTGGTTAAAATCATTTTCCAGTTTTGAATAGCTACGAAACAACCATACAGACTAGTTCGTACTTGGATGGGACAGCCAGAGATACACAAAACATACACCACGATCACCTCAGGCTTAAGCTCTGAGTCTCCTTAGAACTGTGTATGTATGTTAAGGTAGAGATAAAGAAGACACGGGAAGAGCAGTCAAAAACTCCGTGGGGAATCAACTTACCTTTATTATTCACGAGCACCACCATCATGGGCTGACGCAGAGAAATAGCAACGCCTTAACGACCAAAAGGTTAGGAGAATAATACCTTGTTAGTAACAGGTTAGTATAGATGGATACGCACATCTTTCGTACTTCGGGCCAAGGGTCTTTCGTACTTCGGGCCAAAGGTTGGTAGTAACAAGTTAGTAATGTTGGAAACACACATCTTGCGTACTTCGGACGATAGTTGTTAGTAACAGTTAAGTAAGATTGGACACAAAATTCTTGCGTACTTCTGGCGAAAGGTTGTCGATGTCCACCACCTTTTTAATAATGTCTGCCAATAAGACGACGTGGATAGGTGTGAACTGCTCAGGGCCATCCACAATGTGCGTCGTCTCTTTCACTCTGTCGTCAATGGTTTCGTTGTTGATTTCCGACTGGGTAAACACAAGTAGTCAAAACAACTGAACAAATCACAAACCGTTCACGAGAGACAGTCATAAACTTAAACAACTGAACAAATCAAATACAAACGAATCACGAGAGACAGGCAGAAACATAAACAACTGAATGAATTAAAAACAAACCCATCACGAGAGACAGTCAAAAACATAAACTAAATAAATCAAACACCAACGAATCACGAGAGATAGTCAAAAACATAAACAACTGATCAAATCAAATACAAACCACTCACGAGAAACAGTCAGAAACATAAACTGACTACATCAAGTACAAACCCATCACGAGAGATAGTCAGAAACATAAACAACTGAACAAATCAAATACAAATCAATCACGAGAGATAGTTACAAAAATAAAAAACTGAACACATCAAATACAAACAATCACGAGAGACCGAAACATAAACAACTGAACCAATCAAATACAAACCACTCACGAGAAACAGTCAGAATCATAAACAACTGAAAACATCAAATACAAACCCATCACGAGAGACAGTCAGAAACATAAACAACTGAAAACATCAAATACAAACCCATCACGAGAGACAGTCAGAAACATAAACTGAACCAATCAAATACAAACCACTCACGAGAAACAGTCAGAATCATAAACAACTGAAAACATCTGTAACAAGCAGACCCGTTTACCCCACACTATTTGAGCTTTTGCTTGTTTAGCAGTAGTAAAACTTACAAGGTTACTGTAGTCTATAGCAGACGATTAAGGTATAACTGATGTGTACACACACACTGCGAGCTGACGCGAGCCGTTTAGTGACATCATCGCTGCCTACAATAGTGTTTCGAACTTTATAGCCACTTAGATTGTTTCATCCAATCGGGACACAGGTAGAGTGGTTAGGACCAGTTCTGGCCGATTCAGTCAAAGCCAAGTATAGGGTCAGTTGTGTGGAAAGCTCTGAGCAGTACACAGCTACACTTGAGCAGAGAAATATCTCCACTGATAGAACAGAGAAGCAGTGCTTGTTGAATATTTGAATTCAATCAAGTAGCCACGGGCCTGACATTGTCGAACAGGTAAATGAACATACTTCTGTTTCATAGTGATGTATTTATATTATTGTTGAAATATTGTTTGTGGAATTTGCTATGCATATATTTGAATTGTTAGTCCGACTTTGCCTTACCACGTGGAGAAGCCGACCGGTTTTGACGCCATGTTGTATACCTGACGGAACCACTGTTGTTTAACCTATATGTATGCTTGCAGACCAGTGGCTATACCAGTGAATGTTTATAATATTATTAATTCTTTATATGTATAGTTAGCCACGATTTATATTTTTATATCTATAGGAAATTAGAGTGGAGATTCCAGGGGACCACGGACCTAGCAGAATGTTCGTTGCTTATGTATAGAGATGTGGAGCTATCACTGAGGGCTACTTTGGCTTTCAGTGAGACGCTCTGCACAGACCTATTATTCAGGGTTGTGCAGAATTTCGTCTCATATGTTGCAGACGAGCAGGAGGGATATCATGAGCCCAACTCAGCAAAAAATAGAACCTAATCTAAGATTCGAGTTGGCTGCCGAGGCATCTACAGCATCGAGCACAGATAGCCTACCCGTCGATCACAAGCAACGACAACACAGCGTGTCGTAGAAGCTACGCTTCAACCACGAGACCAATCAGTTAAGTGCCCAGGAAACAGTGCACTAAAACTGTATAACAAGGACCACAGTAGTCCACTCTTCATGAACGCTAGTAGCCAATGACCTATGAAGAAAAAGTAGCTGCCTAGATTATCAGCGAGCGACCATTCGCATTGACAATTGAACTTTTAGGTTAGATTCGTACTTTCGAAGATCGTGTATAGAGTAGAAGAAATAAATGTGTGATTTTGACTGTTATCAAGTGGCTGGACTACACATGATTCATAGCTGTGTGAAAGCTAGTGTGACAGTGATCTTTTACCATTTTTCTATCTATCTCTGTACCCCAGCCTTAACACAGACCGAGCTAAACAAATAAATGTATTAAAGTAATTCACCGGGTGACTCACTAGCGGTCCCCATAGAATAAGACGTGAGGGTTACAGCATTCCATTGATCAGCGCCCAGCAGCAATAAAACCCACCGTCACACTTTAATTGGCAAGCCTCCCAGGATCTGTGTATAATAGGAATTGGGTATAACCGGATCTAGGTACAATAGTGACCATTTGGCAGAAAGCGTCCACTATTCCCAAGCTGATCCAACAGACCTCACACACAAAAATGAGTTTTGTTTCGGAAGAATTTTCAAGAAAAAAGGTAGATGAATGGTCTAGCGAAGAAGAAGGTAGTATAGTATATTGATAGAACAGAGTAGCAATGAAAAAGACCAAAGGAGAAAGACAGCGACAGTGGGAATTTAAAGCACTAAAATTTCCAGAAAGTGGGGATACTATTTATACAGAAACCCCCGGCATCTCCAAGGGGGGAAATGGACTTTGTACTCCTCATAGAGTTATAAAGAGTCTGTGCTGTGTGTGCGGATAAGATTACGGCCTACAATCCTATCCTATCCTGTCCCGTAACCCGGAGGTCGTGTTTAACCAACATACTCCATCTTTCTCTGTCCTCAGCAGCCCTGATGGCTTCGCTCAGTGTCAAACCAGTCCATTCTCGAATGTTGTCATCCCACCTCTTTTTCGGTCTCCCTCTTCTTCTACCTCCTTGCACTGTGCCTTGCAGAATGGTCTTTGCAAGGCCTGATGATGTGGTGACGTGGCCATACCATCGGAGTTTCCGTTTCTTCACCACTGTGAGCAGGTCATCGTGTTGTCCAATGGCTTGTGTGATGGTCTGTCGGACTTCGTCGTTGGTGATGTGTTGGGTATAGGAAATGCCCAGAAGTCTTCTGTAGCACCTCATCTCCATGCTTTGTATTCTTCGTTGTAGATCTGCTGTGAGGGTCCATGCTTCGCAAGCATATAGGAAGACGGAGATGACAAGGGAGCGCAGCGATCTTACTTTGGAATGTAGACTGATTGTCCTGTCTTTCCAAATGGGCTTCAACCTTGTCAGGGCAGCAATTGCTTGTGCGATCCTGGAGAGAACTTCCTGTCGGGACCCATTGACTGACACAATGGCTCCTAAATATCTGAAGCTATGCACTGTGTTGAGGGATTGGCCTTGGACTTTGATGTCCGTGTTGATGCCATTGGTGTTGGTCATCATTTTGGTCTTCTCTGCACTTATTTCCATTCCATAAGCTCTGGAGGTGTTGTCATGCCTCTGTACCAGCTGTTCAAGTTCTTGTTCCTCTCCAGCCAATCCATCAATGCCATCCGCAAAACGAAGACTGGAGATTGCTCTACCCCCTATGCTGACTGTGCCTTCGTGATCTGCAAGAGCATCTGACATGATGCGCTCTAGGAAGATGTTGAAGAGTGTTGGAGAGAGTAGGTATCCTTGACGCACACCGATTGTTGTTCTGAACCAGTTCCCGATGACGCTGTTATGGAGGACTGCACTGGTAGCCTTGTCATACAGGCTTTTGATGACTTCAATAATTTTAGGGCTGATGTTGTACACTTTCATTGTTGCCCATAGAGCTGCATGCCATACTCGGTCAAACGCCTTCTTGAAGTCTATGAACACATGATATAGATGTTGTTGGCGCTGTAGGTATTTCTCACAGATTATTCTGAGGTTGAAAATCTGTTCAGTGGTTCTTCGCCCAGCCCTGAATCCTGCTTGCTCTTCAGCTATGATTTGTTCAGCTTGGGGTTTCAACCTGTTGAGTATTATTTTCAGGAGAACCTTGCTGATTTGGCTGATGAGTCTGATGGTGCGGTAATTTTCACACTCCTGAAGGTTACCTTTTTTGGGAAGAGTGAGGTGTTCTTTTTTCTTTTTTTTTCTTTTTTTTTAATCTCTCTTCGTTTATCACACAGATTCAAAAGTTCAGGTGTGATCCACGGCTTCTTCTTTGGTCGGTGCTTTCCAAGGATCTCAGTGGCGGCATCTGTCACAGCTGAGTTGAAGGTGGTGGTCATGGTGTTGACATCTACTTCACCAGCTCCCAAAACGAGCAGTGGTGCAAATTTCCCTCCATTTGTGGCCTGAAGTAGTTTTGCCACCTACGGGTCTTGCAGTTTGTCTAGCTCGAACTTCAGTCTAGTGCACTTTGCTGTATTTACTCTCTTCAAGTTGAGCCGGAAAGACATCATCACGAGATCGTGGTCTCTTCCGATGTCTGCTCCTGGAAATGTGCGTGTCCTGCCAATGTTGATGCTTGATCTGAAGCGTTTCTTGACCATGATGTAGTCGATCTGGTTGTGATGCTCCCCGCCGGGACTGTGCCATGTCCATCGTCTGGAGTTTTTGTGGAGACCAAGCGTGTTTGCCAGTACCAGATTGTTGTATCTGGCAAACTTCAAGAGTCTCAGACCCCTGTTATTTGTCTCGTTGTTGCAGTGGGGCCCACATATGTCTCCCTAGTTGTGGTGCGCATCTTGGCCAACCTTGGCATTCCAGTCGCCTTGCACTATGACTATGTCCTTCTTCGGCACTTGGTCAAGGACCGCCTGTAGATTTTCATAAAAATCATCCACTTCGCTGTCGTCATAGTCTGATGTTGGGGCATAGGCCTGGATGATGGTGATGTTGAAAGGGGCTGCTTTCAGACGGATGGTAATGAGTCTACTGGAGACTGGGCGGCAACCCATGACAGTGGCTAGAATGTTCTTGTGGACCAATAATCCAACGCCGTGTTCGTGCCTGTCATCTCTACCGCTGAAATAGAGCTTGTGGCCCCATTGTAGGTCGTTGTTTCACCTAGCCTTTCCAGCGCAGTTCGCTGATACCTAGAACGTTCCATCGATAGTGGTCCAGCTCGTGGGCCAGTTCTTCTAATTTTCCTTCCGCAGTTAGGGTCCTGACATTCCAGGTTCCTATGACGATGTTGTTCTCGTGCGGATCTTGCTAATTTGTCCATCAGTAGCATACTTATCACCTCCGTCCTGGTGGCCAACGGAAGGCGCGGTCCTTGTGCCGGGCGACGACCGATCCGGTATTGAATTAGTGGATAGTGTCATCATGTAGTGTGTCTTGGGCAAAAAAAGACCTGGCGGTGCCCAATCCTCTCCAGGCTGTTGGCCACAGCCGAAATCCACGAATACAGTGTGGCTCGCCTTGGCCCTGAGCACGTGGTCGTTGAACCTGTAGTAACGTGAGGTTCATCCGCCCTGGCCGGTGACTTCTGTGTAGAAGACTTTCGCCCAATGATGCCGTGCTAACATCATCCCTGTTAGTCGCCTCTTACGACACGCCGGGAAACGTTGGGTCTATTCTATTTAATGCCCGAACCCACAGAGCAAACAACAAACAACATAAACCCAATAATTTTACCGGTTTTTTATCGTGTTCTTTTACGTGCAGAATAAACAACAATAATAAGAGTGCATTCTAAACTGTCATAATCTCTCGGAAATCGAAAGAACGAAAGTTTATCACATTCTTGTTTGTACCGGACGTTATGACGTGCAATCGCACTGCAAGCATCGCCCCCAGCGCGTTGATCGCGTTTTTTAGGTATGCCATTTTTATTTTTTTTAAATGACGGTGAAAAGGGACTTTATTTACTCTTGCTGAATTTACCGGTTTAGTCGTGAGTGACAAATCTTATAATGTAAAATCCTTGATAATATCTACTAGTGCTTGCACGGTACTATTATTCATAAATACATTTTGTTTTTAAATCCCATCAGAATTTGCCGATAGGATATTGTTTTTATCTTTGTATGTGCGTCCGTCCGGCCGTTCGAGCTTATGCTACTTCTTCTGAATGGATGTTTACGGCTCACAATATCGATTCTCATTCCTACGCTGACGATTCAAACCTTTATGACGGTGGCTTTCCGGACAACGTACAAAACCTTCTGACAAAAACATCTGACTGACTGCTACATGGACATCAAGAACTGGGTGACTCAGAACAAACTATAACTGAACGACGATAAGACTGAACAATATTAAATGGGACCCGACAAAAACTTTATCGGTTTCCCTATTCTCTCCACCTCCATCTCGACAACACTTCAGTACCCTTTGCTGAATCTGTCCAACACCTTGGAGCTGTTCTTGACAACACTCTTTCCATGCAGAAATTCGTTTCTCACACAACTCAGTCATGTTACTTTCAGCTTCGTCGTACCAGCTCTGTTACAAAGTCTCTCACCACTGAAGCAACATCCAAACTAGTCACTTCTCTCATCCTCTCACGCATTGACTATTGCAACTTTCTGCTTGTTGGCCTACCTGACTCTACAATCCAACGTCTTCAGCGTGTGCAGAACGATTCTGCCCGCCTCATTCTAAACAAGATCTAGAAGGACAAAACCTATATGACACACACGTTTCTTAGGAAACTTTTAATATTTAACATGAAAGTGCCCAGAAAAGACAAAAAAAAAAAGAAACAGTGGCAATAAAATGCAACGTAATACCGAATTTGATTTTTCTATGCTCTTGACCTTGAGATGACCTTGATCTCCGGCTTCAAATACACTCTTGTACTATCAAATGAACTACAGCAAAAGTTGTATAATACAAAAAACGTGACCTTGGTAGACTCGTTGCTTTGCATGCCAGTCAATAAAACGGTTAGAGGGGGGAAATAGTAAAGAACTTACTATAACGAAAAACCTTGGTTCCCTGTTCCTGGCCTGCTAAATTTGTAGTCGTGCACATATGTACGATTAATGGGTGGACTATCGGCTTATGCCGTTTTACCCGCCGTGCTGATACAGGATACATACATACTTACCTCATTGATGGTTTTTAGATGCTCGGTTATGTCCGAGGTGATTGTGTCGTTGAAACGGCAGGTTTGTAGCCTTAACCACTGAGCTCCGTTCACCGTGTCTCCAACGCATCTCATGCTTACGTATGGCTCTCCACCTGAAATAAAGTGCAATGTCAAATATCTCAACCATGCCTCCATCACACATGCAGCACCAATTCAGGTGATTTTTTTTTTGGTTTCTGTCCCGAAAGTGATCAAGGTCAAACACGGCAACGTTATCCTGCAACATATTAGTCGTAGGACAGAGAAGGAACATCAATTTTTTTCACGGCCAGCTTTGCAAAAATGGTGTCCATATCTTACCCCTCGCTTCTTCACTCTCCCCGGTTCTCACGAGATCCACATGTTCATGATCACATTCACAGCTTTACACATGTTCATGTTCACATTCACAGCTTTACACATCTTCATGATCACACTCACAGCTTTACACATGTTCATGATCACACTCACAGCTTTACACATGTTCATGGTCATACTCACAGCTTTACACATTGCCATAGTCACACTCACAGCTTTACACATGTTCGTGGTCACACTCACAGCTTTACACATTGTCATGATCACACAGCTTTACACATTGTCATGATCGGACTCACAAGTTTACACATTTTCAAGGTCACATTCACAGCTTTACACATTTTCATGATCACACTCACAGGTTTACACATTTTCAAGGTCACATTCACAGCTTTACAAATTTTCATGGTCACACTCACAGCTTTACACATTTTCATGGTCACATTCACAGATTTACACATGTTCATGATCACACTCACAGCTTTATACATTGTCATGGTCACACTCACAGCTTTACACATTGTCATTGTCACACTCACAACTTTACATATTGTCATGGTCACACTCACAGCTTTACACATTATCATAGTCACACTCACAGCTTTATACATGTTCATGATCACACTCACAGCTTTATAAATTGTCATGGTCACACTCACAGCTTTACACATTTTAATTGTCACACTCACAGCTTTACATATTGCCATGGTCACACTCACAGCTTTACACATTTTCATGGTCACAATTACATCTTTACTCATTTTCATGGTCACAATCACAAATTAACACATTGTCATGGTCATAGTCATAGCTTTACATATTTTGATGATCACACTCACAGCTTTACACATGTTTATGATCACACTCACAGCTTTACACATTTTCATGGTGACATTCACAGCTTTACACATTTTCATGATCACACTTACAGCTTTACACATTTTCATGATCAAATTTACAGTTTTACACATTTTCATGATCACATTCACAGCATTACACATTGTCATGGTCACACTCACAGGTATACATATTATCATGGTTACATTCACAGTTTACACAGGTTCATGGTCACATTCACAGCTTTACACATTTTCATGGTTACACTCACAGCTTTACACATATGCATGGTCACATTCACACCTTTACACATTTTTACGATCACATTCACAGCTTTAAACATTTTCAATGTCACATTCACAGCTTTACACATTTTCACGATCACACTCACAACTTTACAAATGTTAAAGGTCACCTTCACAGCTTTACACATTTCAGGGTCACATTCACAGCTTTACACATTTTCATGGTCACATTCACAACTTTACAAATGTTAAAGGTCACCTTCACAGCTTTACACATTTTCAGGGTCACATTCACAGCTTTACACATTTTCATGGTCACATTCACAGCTTTTACAGATTTTCATGATCACACTCACAGGTTTACACATTTTCAAGGTCACATTCACAGCTTTACAAATTTTCATGGTCACACTCACAGCTTTACACATTTTCATGGTCACATTCACAGATTTACACATTTTCATGGTCACACTCACAGCCTTACACATTGTCATGATCACAATCACAGCTTTACACATTGTCATGGTCACACTCACAGCTTTACAAATTGTCATGGTCACATTCACAGGTATACACATTATCATGGTCACACTCACAGCTTTACACATGTTTATGGTCACACTCACAGCTTTACACAGTTTGATGATCACACTCACAGCATTACATATTTTCATGGTCACATTCACAACTTTAAACATTTTTATGGTCACATTCACAGCTTTACACATTGTCATGGTCACATTCACAGCTTTTCGCATTTTCATGATCACACAGCTTAACACATTGTCATGGTCACAGCTTTACACATTTTGATGATCACATTCACAACTTTACACATTTTCATGGTCACATTCACAGCTATACACAGTGTCATGGTCACACTCACAGCTTTACACATGTTCATGATCACCCTCGCAGCTTTACACATTTTCATGATCACACCCACGGCTTTACACATTGTCATGGTCACTCTCACAGCTTTACACATTGTCATGGTCACACTCACAGGTGTACACAGTATCATGGTCACATTCACAGATTACACAGGTTCATGGTTACATTCACAGCTTTACACATTTTCATGGTTACACTCACAGCTTTAGAAATGTTCATGGTAACATTCACAGCTTTACACATTTTGATGATCACACTCACAGTTTTACACATTTTTATGGTCACATTCACAGCTTTACACATTTTCAACGTCACATTCACAGCTTTACACATTTTCATGATTACACTCACAACTTGACACATGTTAATGGTCACATTCACAGCTTTACACATTTTCATGGTCACACTCACAGCTTTACACATTTTGATGACCAACTCACAGCTTTACACTTTTTCATGGTCACATTCACAGCTTTACACATTTTGATGGTCACACTCACAGCTTTCCACATTGTCATGGTCACACTCACAGCTTTCCACATTGTCATGGTCACGCTCACAGGTATACACATTACTATGGTCACATTTACAGTTTACACATTTTCATGGTCACATTCACAGCTTTACACATTTTCATTGTCACATTCACAGCTTTACACATTGTCATGGTCACATTCACAGCTTTACGCATTTTCATGATCACACAGCTTAACACATTGTCATGGTCACAGCTTTACACATTTTGATGATCACATTCACAGCTTTACACATTTTGATGGTCACCTTCACAGCTTTACACATTTTCATGGTTACACTCACAGCTTTACACATATTCATGGTCACAATCACAGCTTTACACATTTTGATGATCACACACACAGCTTTACACATTTTCATGGTCATATTCACAGCTTTACACATTTTCATGGTCACACCCACAGCTTTACACATTTTCATGGTCACATTCATAGATTTACACATTGTCATGGTCACACTCACAGCTTTACACATGATCATGATCACACACAGCTTTACAGATTCTCATGGTCACACTCACAGCTTTACACATTGTCATGGTCACACACACAGCTTTACATATTGTCATGGTCACACTCACAGCTTTACACGTTTTCATGGTCACACTCACAGCTTTACACGTTTTCATGGTCACACTCACAGCTTTACACATTGTCATGATCACGCTTACAGCTTAACACATTGTCATGGTCACACTCAGAGCTTTAAAAATTGTCATGGTCACATTCACAGGTAACACATGTTCATGGTCACATTCACAGCTTTACACATAATTATGGTCACACTCACAGCTTTACACATGTTCATGGTCACACTCACAGCTTTACACAGTTTGATGATCACACTCACAGCTTTACACATTTTCATGGTCACATTCACAGCTTTACACATTTTCATTGTCACATTCACACCTTTACACAATGTCATGGTCACATTCACAGCTTTACACATTTTCATGATCACACAGCTTAACACATTGTCATGGTCACAGCTTTACACATTTTGATGATCACATTCACAGCTTTACACATTTTCATGGTCACACTCGCAGCTTTACACATGTTCATGATCACCCTCGCAGCTTTACACATTTTCATGATCACACCCACAGCTTTACACATTGTCATGGTCACACTCACAGCTTTACACATTTTCATAGGCACACTCACAGGTATACACAGTATCATGGTTGTCACGTCCCAACTGCCTCAACAGTGGTTCGACTTGCGTGCACTTCCACACGAGAAAATAACCCAACACCTAAATAAACTCTAAAAAACAAAACCAGAAGTGACAAGACAATTTCTTTATTTCACTCACACATTCACACTCAAAATTAACTCCCTTTTCCCCACTTCCCAACCCTCAATCCCACTAATACAACCCAAAACTAATACATAAAACAATTCGCTCAAAATAATAATGAAAATTAAATCAAAAATGAAAATAAATGACTAACTACAAAATGTACAAAAGATTTATAATAATTATGTCTGGATCAGCTTACTGACAACAAGGTAAATAATTGTAAGCAAATGCTTTAAATCTTTATATATATTCAAACCTTGTTTCACTTAAACTTCAAAACAGCTATTACAACTCTTTTACATCATATAAAGCAATAAAGACAATTTATATTTTATCCAAATAGAATTTGTAAGAAAATAATCTAAATTACTAACTAGTAAAGATCTGGCGAATTAATTCCCCCAGACAAAACTATACAATCACAAGGCTACTTTATCAGGTAGGTAATATTACACAGACAATGTTTATTATTCAATTCAAATTAAATATATTTCAATGTGCTGTAATTTACAAGTTATCACATGTAAATAAATTCTTGTTTCTCACAACTGTTTATCAATAGTTATAATTATTTGTTGTGAATTGTGGGGTGTGTGTGTGTGTGCTTTGTAAACAAAATAAGGTTTTCCTTCCGACTACTTTAACCTTTGATACTAAGGTCGACTCAAGAAACAACCGTCGTCATAGAACGTGGCACACCAACATCACCCCAGCTAGGCTACAGCACAGCAATCAACGAATCTGGTTTTTGGTTTGGTACATCTGCAGCAATACATACAAAATACGCAACCATTAATAATTATATTACAATATATTGCACAATAATTCCTCTGACGGAATGATTGTCTCCCTTTCGTCATTCTTAATCATTCTCCCTGTCATAACTTCTGCCATTGCACACATGCATCCATTCACCTCCCTTCTGTAATTTCTTCGCTACATAACAGCGAATTCCCTTATATTAATTTATAATTATTTAATTTATAATTCATTTTAGAAAATCCTCCCACTCTCTCTCTCGGTATTTATGCAGCAGATAATATGAAACATAAAATAGAATCAAAGAAAATATAATCAACTATCCATTCACACTCGCACTCATAACCCAGACCCCCGAACGATATGGCCAACTGAGAAATAGAAACAGGCGACTTACGACTTACGATACCAGTGGGAGTCCTCCGGCCTGTTGAAGACAAAGACACACAAACGACGGGACAGACACACAGGCACAGATGGTTACAAGGTGGTACACAGGGCACAAGAAGTCCTAGATGGAGTCATAGGGCACCCGACGTTACACGTAGGTAGCTCGGATTTCACCGTGAATACACAGCAGGTATTCAAAGCGGCTTAAGACAGTTCAAGTTAAACAAACACTTTCCAAAGTGTTCCCTAAATAGTCCTCCTCTTCCGAATACTAGGCTCTTTTTCGTTGACAGTCTGTTCAGTACGACCCACAGACACAGTCACTATCTGTCACCTTGACAAAACACAGATCCACCGACTTTACTGTACGCCGATCTTACTGCATAAGCGATGTGAAAATCTCTCTGCCCTAATCAAAATATGCAGTGCAAACGGTTTTATACGGTTAGCCCCAGAATGTTCTAGAATATACTCATTTCAATTATAATTTATTTCCAGCACCGTTCGCGATTAGAGCACGCATTCCACACATAGCAAATCGCATGGCAGCAATCAATCTTCTCATAATAACATAGCCAACTACCGTTTCCTAACAATAGTGCGTTCTGCACGGGCGCAATTCATTCGCTACTTTTATTAATTATAAGCTTAATTAATTTTATTCTGATACTCTCCCCTTACTACCGTAACTTTTAACCTCTATGTACAGGCTGATGATTAACCTATATACATAGGCGCACGACTGCAAACTGCGTAGCGTGACACAGCACCCCACCAAGACGAAAACTAACAGTTTTAGTTCTTAACAAACACGCTACTCAGTTCTGCTCAAGAAATCAGCTGGTACATTTTCCTTCCCTGGAATACTCTCCACTATCAGATCGAAAGGTTGGAGTTGAAGTGCCCACCTCATGAGCCTACAATTCGTAGTCTTTGCTTGCTGCAGGTATTGCAAAGGTCTGTGGTCTGTCTGCACAATGACTGTCCGATCATACAGGTACTGCTTGTTAACAATGTTAATTACTGTTGATATCGATTGTTTTGTTTCTTGTTTGTGGTCTTATCTTGTTAGGAAAGACATTAAAACCGAACAAAAAAAACACCAACAAATAATTCTAAACATATATGTTTTGAGAAGTGTGGACCTTGATCGAATGGACAAAGAATGAACTTACTTGCCAGGCAGACGTTGGAACTATTGTAAATCCCGCCCAGTGGTGTTTCAGGGACGTGATAGGACTTGTTGGACATAGAGTCATTCTCCACAATAAGTGGACACACAACTGAAATAATAATAATAATAATAATAATAATAATAATAATAATAATAATAATAATAATAATAATAATAATAATAATAATAATAATAATAATAATAATAATAATAATAACTATTATAATGATTATGATTATGATTAGTACAGGGTTAAATAATTAATTAGAGATACATGCAATGTATTTTCAGGCACACCTGGCGATAAAAGGCCTGTTCAAAAGTGTTCCTTTTCCTTGGCGGGGTTTTGACTGGGCTTTATCAAAAGGAAGCAAAATGAAAACTTGGAACGATAAGCCACTATCTGAACAGTCTGCAAGCAAAATGTATCAACATCAGCTGAACCCATTTGTAGATACAGCCCCGAACGTGTTTAGATTAATGGTGAAGCACGATGGCCTTGACCTTTGAGAAAGAACAAATACGAATGATCTAACATGCTTAGAACTAAAAGTATCTGTAAGGTAAAAAATACAAGATTGATTAGTTAGTTAGTTATTTATTGCTTACAGGGTCCAGCGGACTGCAAAGAGCCGAATCAGGACCACAAAATCAAACTCACAACTTGGCGGAAAGAGGACTCACTCCTGATCCACAAAAAAGATCTGCCGAAACAACCCTAGTGGTAACACTGAAGGCACTCCACCAGCCGGTCACTTTACAATAAAGGCATCCCACGCAGGAAACGCTGAGGCTATACTCTAATTTATCGAACCCCCATTTACAAAACTAAAATAGAATACAAACATCATTACAAAATATCAACAAAACACATACATATAAAATGAATACATTGCCAAATAATAAAATAATAAGAAACCGAAGTGATTATTTAGCAAAAGTGTCCAATATTCCCAAGCTGATCCAGCAGACCTCATACAAAAATGAGGACTTTTGACCCAGAAGAGTTTTCAAGAAAAAAGTTAGGTGACTAGTCTAGCGAAGAAGGGTAGTAGATTGATAGAACAGAGTAGAAATGAGAAAGAACAAAGGAGAAAGACAGCAACAGTGGGAATTTAAAGCACTAACTCTCCAGAAAGGGGGGATACTATTTATACAGAGACCCTCGGAACCCACACTGGGGGTAAAAACAAGATGGCAAGCCATTTAAATGTATTTCCTGATACTCACGTACATAGCAGAAAAATAAACATTTTAATTAGGGTATTGTGACTGATGTCTATTGTAATGAAAGCCAAAGGAAAACATGGAATGATAGGTCACTGTCTGAACTATCAACATGCTTGTGACGGGGATTTTATTGTTGCTGGGCTCTTAGTCTTAGTCGGTGGGGATAGCTAGTTATCTCCCTATGACTTCACTTAATACATTTATTTGTTTAGCTCGGTCTGTGTTTAGGCTGGGGTACAGAGATAGATAGAAAAATGGTAAAAGATCACTGTCACACTAGCTTTCACACGGCTATGAATCATATGTAGTCCAGCTACTTGATTAAGTAAACATCACACATTTATTTCCTCTACTCTATACACGATATTCGAAGTACGAAACTAACTTAAAAGTTCAATTGTCAATGCAATGATTCGATCGCTGGTATTGGTAATCTAGGCAGCTACTATTTCTTCATCGGGCTGTTACGCTGAAACGCGAAGGATAGTATGTCTGAAACGCGCACGATAGATCTAGTCGTTTCGCTTTGCAAAGTATTCAATAATAGAGTGTATTTACCTTTGATTTGAGTTTGTATGGTTGTTAGAAGAAGCTTTGTATAACGTTGATAATTTTCGTTAGTCGATATTATTGGAGAATTCTCTAGATTTGCGTGTTTACGGTCGATCGAAGATTCCCGATAAATGTAACTATTTGAGAACATTCTTGGAATGTGTAGAAAGATGTATGAGTTAAGTCAGTGATGACGAACTTTAGTTTGATTGGTGGTAAAGCGTCATCGGGAACATTCTGACGTTATCTCGATCGAGAGAAAAACTATAACATGGATGCTCTGTGTGTGGGTTGATAGTGTGTTGATAGCTGAGAATTGTAAAGTAAAGAGAAGAGAGTGAAAAGGTGATTGTATGCAGTTGTTGATGAACGCTGAATAAAGTTTGAAAACTTCATACGAAGACTTTGCCTTGTTGCTGAGTGAGCAGGCTGCGTGGATAAACGAATCAGAGTTACACCTATCAGGATTTCAAGCATCGGGGCTGAATCAAATACTGATAGAAAAACACCATCATCGATCGAGTGTAACACGGGCACTGGCTACTTTCTGCCTTAAGGGTCAGAAGTCTTGAAGAGTGGACTACTGTGGTCCTGTTTATACAGTGTTCTAGTGCACGGTTTCTTGTTGCACTTAACTGTGGGGTTGAAGCGCTGCGTTGAGGTCGCTGCTGTGACACGCTGTGTTGTCGTTGAGTCTTTGACTGTGTGGTTCGACGGTTGGGCTATCTGCGCTCAATGCTGTAGATGCCTCGGCAGCCAACTGTACGCGAGAAGAAGAAGAAGAAGAAGAAGAAGAAGAAGAAGAAGAAGAAGAAGAAGAAGAAGAAGAAGAGAGCAAATAAGCAGAAGAGAAGCAGAAGAGGAAGCAGAAGAAGAAGGAACGGAAGACGAAAGAAGAAAAGGAAGAAGTATCAGAGGAAGAAGAAGGAAGGAGGAAGCAGAAAGAAGAAGATGAAGAAGTAAGACGAGAAGCGGTGACAGCAACCGCAGCAACAGTAGCAGCAGCTGCCACAACAGCAGCATAGCCGCGGCGGCAGCCGTCGAGGAAGACTGAAGGTGGAGAAGTGACCGGAGAAGAGAGAGAGAGAAGAGAAAATAAGGACATGGAGAAAACGAGGGGAACGAAAGAAAGTGCATAGAAAGAGACAGGGGATATACCTGGACAAATAATCAAACATTTCTCAGTGAGGCTCGTTTCGTTAGTTCTCTCTGTGGACGGTGACCGGGATTCTTTATGTGTTATTGTGAGTGTGTGTAATTAACGGATTAACCCTACAAAGTATGTGAGTACCGAAGTAATTATTGTATTCTTATATATTCTTGATTGATTGTACTTATTGGATTGATTGTACTTATGTAAATTTGTGTTGGTTTATTTTCTGGTAATAGAACGGGGTGTGACAACGTAAGTATTCTTGAGAGTTAGAAAAAGTGTGAGACGGGAGGACACGCAGATTTATCCATGCACGCATACACGCAGTTCTTGTTTTAAACCCCTTTTGTTACATTGTCCAAGTTGAATTTTATTTTTCCTACAAAAAATCATACATGCATAAGATTGCAAGCGCATCATTTACTTTGGTTGACATTGCTATGACAAAAGTATAGCATAACTTCAAATATGTTTACCTAATTGCCTACAAATACAAACTAATAAAATACAGATTCACACACACACACAAACACTCTCTCTCTCTCTCTCTCTCTCTCTCTCTCTCTCTCTCTCTCTTTCTCTCTCTCTCTCTCCACAAGTACAATGAAAACTCTATGACAAAACCCTTTCATAGCCATCATGCTCACCTTCATTACAGAGGTCACCACTCCATCCAGATTTACATGAGCAGTGTCCTGTCGCTGCGTCACACACATCGTCGCATCCAGAGCTGCAGGCCTCAACACAATTCGCGCCGTATCGGCCATTTGGACATGCTGAAATTATACAGTACAAAAATCGCAAAGCAACATCGATTCAGTTCATCAACAATTTCTTCTTACACTATGCTTGTTGTTGTTGCTGTTATGTTGTTGTTGATGCTGTTATCGCTTCCATTGATGTTATTTATATATGTATATCCTAAACGAATCCATCCCAACTAACCGATGTAAACGATATTTAAAAAAAGACATTTTGCCCAATGGATCATAATACCAGTTCCTTGTCTTTGGTCAAGATCATTATTGCTAGTTACAGCTATATCAAAGTGTAAAAGTAGCTAGTGATTATCACTACACCGTTTTTGCTGCCATGATACAAATTCCTAGTAAGTGCTTTATACACTTCCTTATTACTGCTAATTGTTATGAGAATGTTGTTCCATTCCTGTTTGTTGGCGCCACAAGGTTTCTGATTCTGATTCTGAATGCGATCCAGCCCCTTATTGTAAACATTATGACAGAGGGCGACACATAGACTACCTACAGAGAATGGAATGAAACATCAGTGGATGAATCTTTAGGATATTGCTACGCTGCTGGATCTACTTAATAATAAATTTAAAAAAAATATATCTTAATATTTTAATAGGCTAATTTACACAAAGTTACTAACCTGCAGTACACAGGTCGCCAGTGAAACCAGGCTGACAGCTACAGTAGCCGTTCACCTTGTTACACGTTCTCCCAATACAGTTGGCGCTGCATGGAAAACTGCAGTTTTTTCCGTAAAACCCGGCAACGCATTCTGTGCAGAAAACAAACAATTAATGTTAAAGCAAAACAAAACACAATAGGCTACATACAATACAATCCTTTCCTATCCAATACCGTACCTCAAAGGTCGTTGGGGCACCACAGATGATCGTTTAACCAGCGTACTCTATTTTTCTCTGTTCTTAGCAACCCTCATGCCTTCGCTCTGTGTCAAGCCAGTCCATTTTCGAATGTTGTCCTCCAATCTCTTTTTCTGTCACTCTCCTCTTCTGTGTTCTTGCTCCGTGCCTTGCAGAATGTTTTTTTCAAGGCATAATGCTCAGGGAACGTGGCCATATCATCGGAGATTCCGGTTCTTCAGCACTGTGAGCATGTCATCATGTTGCCCAGTGGCTTTCGTGTGATGGTCTGTCGGACTTCGTTGTTGGTGATATGCTGGGTATAGGAAATGCCCAAAAGTTTCCTGTAGCACCTCATCTCCATGCTTTGTATTCTTCGTTGTAGATCTGCTGTGATGATCCATGTTTCGCAACCGTATAGGAAGATGGAGGTGACAATGGAGCTCAGCAACCTTACCTTATAATGTAGACTGATGTTCCTGTCTTTCCAAATGGGCTTCAACATTGTTAGGGCTGGGCGTTGTTTGTAAGATCCTGGAAAGGACTTCCTGACGAGACCTATTGTCTGATACATTGGCTCCATGTTTCGCAAGCGTATAGGAAGATGGAGATGACAAAGGAGTGCAACAGCCTTATCTTGGATTGTGGACTGATGTCCTGTCTGTCCAAATGAGCTTCAAACTTGTCACGACAGCAGTTGTTGGTATGATCCTGGAGAGGACTTCCTGTCGGGATCCATTGTCTGATACAATGGCTCCTACGACTGGTCTAACATGCTTAGCAGTAAAAGTATCCGCAAAGTAAAAACACCATGGCAAGCATTATAAATGTATTTCCTGACACTCACGTACAGAGCAGAAAAATCAACATTTAAATTAGGTATTGTGACTCATGTCTATTGTAATGAAAGCCAAAGGAAAACATGGAATGATAGGCCACTGTTTGAACTATCAGCATGCAAGACATTATCAAAATCCACTTAACCAATGTGTTTACATATATGACGTTTGGAGAAAGTGCAAATATAAATAATCAAACATATTTAGCAGTAAATAAATTGTCCCAACAGTAAAAGTGATGAATTTCGGTTCAGTTAGTGAAGAAATTACTCCAAACGAGTGTTTTGAAAAAAATAAGTGACATTCGAAGCGACGGACCGTCCGACTCAACGACAACCGAAAGCTGCTGATGGATGACCCATGATTTGATGTAGCCTACCTGTATACCAAAATGCAACACAATCGCATCGGCAGTTTCTGAGATCTTGAATTAAACGTGTTAACAACAAAATGACTTCAATGGCCTTGACCTTTCCAACTGCGGTAGAGCAAATATGATGAAGTCTGGTCAAAATCCGTTTAGTGATTCTTGAGAAATGGCGGACTTAGGGCTCGTTCTCTTTCCACCAGACTATTTTAAACTGTTTCCAGATAAGTCTTGACCTTTTAAAGTAGAGCAAATATGGTAGCATGGAATGCCGGCTACAAACCTGAGTAATGTTTTTATGAAATGTGGTTAAAATCTGTCCAGTGGTTTTTGAGATAAAATAATAATAATAATAATAATAATAATAATAATAATAATAATACAGGATGCTATACGCGCCTTTCCCCAAATCATTCAGGCTCAAAGCGCGGCGATCTATACCAAAATACACGCTCACCTGTCTCATCCACCCTCACACACACAAAATACACATCCATCACTTAAACAGGTGGCGTAAAGGCAGGAAGATCGCTATTAGAAGACGGAAAGAAAATCTAATTTTTATTTTTGAAATTTTTGTACTGACTGCGTCCTGTACCATTATTGAAGGGAGGGAGGAAACCGGAGTGCCCGGAGAAAACCCTCGGTGACCTTAATAGTCTCGTACCTAAGTCACATACGTTCGCCCCTTGCGGGAATCGAACCCGCGACCTTCGGCATAGGAAACCGGCGACTTATCCACTGCGCCATGAGGCCACCCAACGGATCCTCAGCCGAACTCCGAAAGACCGACCTACCTACCGACAATTACTCGTTCTGATTCCGATTATTTCTTCTTTTTTTTTATTCAAGATAGGTCTTGAAATGCAAAAAGTGTGTTTTGAAGAAAAAAAAAGTGACATTCTGAGAAACGACCCGACCGAGTGACCGAAGTGACTGACCGACGATCGGATTGCTGCTGAAGGATGGCCAATGATTTGAAATATTGGTTTACCAAAACTTCACAAAATTGCTTTTGATGTTGTTGATGATGATGATGATGATTAGACTACACTAATAAAGTGAGAAATAACCTTTTTTTATTTTGTCCAAGTTAAAATTTTATTTTCCCTACAAAAAATATCATACAAGCATAAGATTGCAAGAGCATCGTTTTCTTTAGTTGACATTGCTATGACGAAAGTATAGCATAACTTCAAATATGTTTACCTAATTGCCTACAAATACCAACTAAAAAAAATACAGATATACACACACAAACACACACACACACTCTCTCTCTCTCTCTCTCTCTCTCTCTCTCTCTCTCTCTCTCTCTCTCTCTCTCTCTCTCTCTCCACAAGTACACTGACAGCTCTATGACAGAACATAACTGGTATAACATTCATGCGCACCTTCATTACAGAGGACACCACGCCATCCAGATTTACATGAGCAGTGTCCTGTCGCTGTGTCACACAAATCGTCGCATCCAGGGCTGCAAGCACCAGCACAGTTCGTGCCGTATCGCCCATTTTGACATGCTGAAATTATACAGTACAAAAATTGTAAAGCAACATCGATTCAGTTCATCAACAATTTCTTCTTACACTATGCCTGTTGTTGCTGCTGTTATGTTGTTGTTGATGCTGTTATCGCTTCCATTGATGGTATTTATATATGTATATCCTAAAACAAATCCATCCCAAATTACTGATGTAAATGATATTTTTAAAAAAGACTTTTTGTCCAATGGATCATAATACCAGTTCTGTGTCTTTGGTCAAGCTCATTACTGCTAGTTACAGCTATATCAAAGTGTAAAAGTAGCTAGTGATTATTACTACACCGTTTTTACTGCCATGAACCAAATTCCTAGTGCGTGCTTTATATACTTCCTTGTTACTGTTAATTGTCATGAGAATATTGTTCCATTCCTGTTTGTTGGCGCCACAAGGTTTCTGATTATGATTCTGATTGCGATCCAGCCCCTTTTTGTAAACATTATGACAGAGGGCGACACATAGACTACCTACAGAGAATGGCTTGAAACATCAATGGATTAATCTTTAGGATATTGCTACGCTGCGGGATCTACTTAATAATAAACTAAAAATTATCTTAATATTTTAATAGGCTAATTTACACAAAGTTACTAACCTGCATTACACAGGTCGCCAGTGAAACCAGGCTGACATCTACAGTAGCCGTTCACCATGTTACACGTTCTCGCAATACAGTTGGCGCTGCATGGAAAACTGCAGTTTTTTCCGTAAAACCCGGCAACGCATTCTGTGCAAAAAACACAAAATTAATGTTAATAATCTAACTTGTAGAATTGCTACAGATATATTCATAATTAATATAATAATGTTAATAAACTATCTGTAGGAAAGAATCTTAAAGCCAAACAAAACACAATAGGCTACATACAAGACAATCCTTTCCTATCCAATACCGTACCTGAAAGGTCGTTGGGGCACCACCGATGATCGTTTAACCAGCGTACTCAATTTTTCTGTGTTCTTAGCAACCCTCATGCCTTCGCTCTGTGTCAAGCCAGTCCATTTTCGAATAATGTCCTCCAACCTCTTTTTCCTTCACTCTCCTCTTCTGTCTCCTTGCTCTGTGCCTTGCAGAATGTTTTTTCAAGGCATGATGCTCAGGGAACGTGGCCATATCATCGGAGATTCCGTTTCTTCACCACTGTGAGCATGTCATCATGTTGCCCAGTGGCTTTCGTGTGATGGTCTGTCGGACTTCGTTGTAGGTGATATGCTGGGTATAGGAAATGCCCAAAAGTTTCCTGTAGCACCTCATCTCCATGCTTTGTATTCTTCGTTGTAGATCTGCTGTGAGGATCCATGTCTCGCAACCGTATAGAAAGATGGAGGTGACAATGGAGCTCAGCAACCTTACCTTATAATGTAGACTGATGTTCCTGTCTTTCCAACTGGGCTTCAAACTTGTTAGGGCAGCAGTTGTTTGTAAGATCCTGGAGAGGACTTCCTGTCGGGATCCATTGTCTAATACAATGGCTCCTATGAATGGTCTAACATGCTTAGCAGTAAAAGTATCCCCAAAGTAAAAACACCATGGCAAGCAATATAAATGTATTTCCTGACACTCACGTACAGAGCAGAAAAATTAAATTAGGTATTGTGACTCATGATTATTGTAATGAAAGCCAAAGGAAAACATGGATGATAGGCCACTGTTGGAACTATCAGCATGCAAGACATTATCAAAATCCACTTAACCAATTTGTTTACATATATGACGTTTGGAGAAAGTACAAATACGAATGATCAAACATATTTAGCAATAAATAAAGTGTCCCAACAGTAACAGTGAAGATTTTCGGTTCAGTTAGTGAATAAATTACTCCAAACGAGTGTTTTGAAAAAAAAAGTGTGACATTCTAAGCGACGGACCGACCGACTCACCGACAACCGGAAGCTGCTGATGGATGACCCATGATTTGATGTACCTGTATACCAAAATGCAACACAATCGCATCGGTCGTTTCTGAGATCTTGCATAAAACGTGTTAACAACAAAATGACTTCAATGACCTTGACCTTTCCAACTGCGGTAGAGCAAATATGATGAAGTCTGGTCAAAATCCGTTTAGTGATTCTTGAGAAATGGCGGACTTTGGGCTCGTTCTCTTTCCACCAGACTATTTTAAACTGTTTCCAGATAAGTCTTGACCTTTAAAAGTAGAGCAAATATGGTAGCACGTAATGCCGGCCACAAACCTAGGTAATGTTTTTATGAAGATTGGCCAAAATCTGTCCAGTGGTTTTTGAGATATGGATCCCAACGGATCCTCAGCCGAACTCCGAAAGACCGACCTACCTATCGACAATTATTCGTTCTGATTCCGATTATTTCTGCTTTTTTTTTTTATTCAAGACAGGTCTGGAAATGCAACAAGATAGCAAGACGTTCAAATTTATATTTCCCAGCTAAACAATAAGCGTATTCAAAAGTCTTAATGTTGATGGCGGTGCATGCTGTGACTGGGCCTTGTCCTCACAGAGGAAAACGGAAACCACAGAATGATAGGCCACTATTTGAACGATCTGCAAGCAAAATATTATCCAGATCGGCTCAAGAAATCTTTCTAGATATAGCGCCAAACGACTTTAGAATGTTGCGAAGCACAATGACCTTGACTCTTAAGAAAGTACAAATACGAATGATCTAACACACTTACGGGTCATTAAAAGTACCCTCACAAAGTACAAAAACGAATGATCTAACATGCTTACCAGTCATTAAAAGTATCCTCACAAAGTACAAATACGAATGATATAACACGCTTAACAGTCATTAAAAGTATCCTCACAAAGTACATATACGAATGATCTAACACACTTAACAGTCATTAAAAGTATCCTCACAAGGTACATATACGAATGATCTAACACACTTAACAGTCATTAAAAGTATCCTCAGAAAGACTTGTGAATTTCGGTTGCGTTATTTTTCAGATAAGGCAAAAAGTGTGTTTTGAAGAACAAAAGTGACATTCTGAGCCGATCGACTGACCGAAGTGACTGACTGACGATCGGATTGCTGCTGAAGGATGGCCAATGGTTTGAAATAATGGTTTACCAAAACTTCACAAAATCGCTTTTGATGATAATGATGATGATGATGATGATGATGATGATGATGATGATGATGATGATGATGATGATGATGATGATGATGATGATGATGATGATAAAAGCTCTAGGCAAATTTAGACTACACTAAAAAAAGTGAGAAATAAGCCTAGAAGTCATTACTATTATTACTACTATTATCAATGCTACTAAGTCTGCTGCTTCTACTACTACTACTACAATTACTCCTACTACTACTGCTGCTGCTGCTACTACTGCTACCTTTTTTTATTTTGTCCAAGTTAGAATTTTATTTTCCCTACAAAAAAAATCATACAAGCATAAGATTGCAAGAGCATCATTTTCTTTAGTTGACATTGCTATGACGAAAGTATAGCATAACTTCAAATATGTTTACCTAATTGCCTACAAATACCAACTCAAAAAAATACAGATATACACACACAAACACACACACACGCTCTTTCTCTCTCCCTCTCTCTCTCTCTGTATTATTTTTTAAATCATATTTATCAAACAGGCACCAATCAGTATACACTAATGGTTCCTTTTCGTCTTCTGGTGATGTAACTTGTGGAGTTCCTCAAGGATCGATCCTTGGTCCTATTTTATTCTGTATCTTTATCAATGACATGCCCCTTTTTCTCACACAAAATGTTAATCTTGAACTATTTGCTGATGATTCATCCCTCCATACTCATAATACAAATTTACAGGAGGTGGAGCAAAGTCTTCAAATAAGCATAAATGAAATTAATAACTGGTGTTGCATCAATAGAATGAAATTAAATCCTAATAAAAGCAAAAGTATGCTTCTCACTACACGACAAAAACGCCAAAATGGATCTTTTCCCCTTAATCTAAACTTAGGGTCGTACAGTATTGAGCAAGTTCATGAACATAAGGTGCTAGGCATAATCATCGATGATGATTTTAGCTGGCGGTCACACGTTAACCATACCTGTAAAAAAATTTCTAAAAACCTCTTCCTCCTAAATAAACTTAGACATTTTGTTACGGCTGATGCATTAAAATCTTTTTTCTATGCCCACTGTATGTCTCATTTTAATTATGCATCGATTATTTGGTGTAATGCCAGTGACGCTCAAATTAAACATCTAAATAGTCTTCATAAAAGAGCAATCAAGATACTTTATAAATCTTATAATAATATAAATACAGATGCTACAACTAATGAAAAATATCAAGAACTCCGAATATTACCACTTCAAAAACAATTTATATTTAATACAGCTATCCTTATGTTCAAAATCACACACGGAGAAACACCTGCATATTTTGATACATTTTTTATTAAGCCAGTTGATGGGCATAGACTGTATAATTATAAACTACCCCTCCCTCGCATTGATTTATACAAAAATAGCCTATCGTTTAATGGAGCTAGTGTATGGAACTCTCTCCCTCTGGAGTGTAAACATTGCGACACACTGTTTTCTTTCAAATGTAAAATATGTAGGCATCTGCAAAATTAATTATAAAAGTGATGTATAATAATATAGATGACAACACAGTCATTCGTGTAATTATTAACCTATTTATTTATTCACTTTATTATTATTATTATTATTATTATTATTATTATTATTATTATTATTATTATTATTATTATTATTATTATTATTATTATTATTATTATTATTATTTATTTATTTATTTATTTGCTGTGGAACTTGACTTGTCTTATTATTATTATTATTATTATTATTATTATTATTATTATTATTATTATTATTATTATTATTATTATTATAAGGGTGAAGGATATGGGGAAAAGGGTAGTTGCCTAAAATTGTTTAAAAATAATGATGAAGATGTTAGTGTGATTGTGTGTGCATGTGTGTTTGTGAGTGATGTGATTTCCAAGTTAAAGTTAAAGGTTAATTATTATTATGTTAATTTTTTAAGGGACAGATTGGAAGATTAGACTGTATCATTAGTCTAAAATCTTTATCCCTAATAAAAAAGTTTCAAGTTTCAAAGTTTCAAAGTTTCTCTCTCTCTCTCTCTCTCTCTCTCTCTCTCTCTCTCTCTCTCTCTCTCTCTCTCTCTCTCTCTCTCTCTCTCTCTCTCTCTCTCTCTCTATTGGTAGGTCTTCAGGGGGAGTTGTATGCTTTATTATAAATGAGTTTTTGCCTCTTGTAAGGCAAATTAATGTTACAGATGTTAACATTTTGTTGTTTCTTTTTGATAAAAGCCTCTTTGGCATGACAAAGGATATATTGTATGTTTGTGCTTATTGCCCACCTGAAGGTTCTAGGTATTACACAGTTATGAACACTGATGGTGATGGTATTTCAATGTTAGAAAATTGTATTGTTAATAAAGCTTTTTTGGATAATGATTGTTTTATTATTCTATCAGGTGATCTTAATGGTCGAACATCTAATGTTTCGCAGCCAATCTCTATTGAAAATGATACTTTTGATGACTTGTATGTAAGTAGTCCTGCAAGTGTAAATAGAAATTCACAAGACAATGTTTTGAATGGTTATGGGAAGTCAGTACTTCACATGTGCACTGCTTTGAATATGTGTATTCTAAATGAAGTGTGTTCTGGCCACCGTGAGGGTCGCTACACATTTATTTCGGACTTTGGCAACAGTGTGGAGGATTATTTTCTAACGTCTAGTGATCTGTTGGCTACTGTATGGTATAAATGTGTTTTGAATCTTTTGGATCGCTCTGAATCTGATCATATGCCTGTTGTTCTCTCGGTTGTGTTTCCTGAGGGAAATGTTGATACTATGCGTGCTGAAAAAGAATGTTTTGTTGAGAAGTTTGTTTGGAATTATGATTATATACAGTTGTTTAAGGATGCAATGATTTATGAACCCATACAGCGTGTTATGCACAATGCAATTGAAATGATTGATGTGGATGTTAATTTAGCGTTAAATATGTTCAGTGATTGTGTGAAAGATATTGCAACTTGTATGAAAAAGCGTGTTTGTGTTAGTGGTAGAAAGAAACATAAAAACTGGTTTGATTGGGAGTGTAATGAACATAGAAGAAAAGTGAGAAGGATGTTGAAACGATTTAGACGCACTTTGTATAAAGATGATAGAACAGAATACAGTAAAGCCAGAAGAGAGTATAAGCATTTATTGGAATATAAGAAAAAGCAATTCAATAAGTTGATGATTGATAAACTAGTTGCATCTATAAATTCACAGCATGATTTTTGGAATAATGTACACAACATGTTGCCTAATAGAAAAGGTGTTCGAAATCAAATTACTGTTGATGAATGGTTCCAGCATTTCAAACAGTTATTAGAAAAGGAAGAAGCTAATGTTAATGCTGTACAAGTTGAAGATGATACAGATGATAATGATAGGAACTTTTTCAATAGGCATATTTCTGAAGAAGATGTACAGCTAGCTTTACGTAAGCTAAAGTCTAAAAAGGCAGCAGGCCCTGATGGTGTGATTGGCGAGACTCTAAAGAACGCTAATGATGTTTGCGTTCCTTTTTTTCATGAAATTCTTTAATATTTTGTTTGAGAAAGGTATATACCCCGAGAGCTGGTCTGAATCCATCATTGTGCCATTGTATAAAAAAGGTGATGTAAATAATCCTAGCAATTACCGTGGTATTAGTCTGTGTGATACTAGCAGCAAAGTGTATGGTACTATCCTTAACGTGCGTTTGCAGACTTGGGTTGAGGAGAATAATATTACTAACGAATATCAGGCTGGTTTTAAGAGAGGATACTCTACTGTAGATCACATATTTACTGTAATGGCGTGTGTGCAAAAGCAGTTTAGTCTTAATCGTAAGTTGTATGTTGCTTTTATAGACTTTGATAATATAAACAGAAATTTACTTTGGCCTATTTTGTTGAAGAATGGTTTGAAAGGAAAGTTGTATAAATGTATCAAAAGTATGTATGTGGGTGTGAAGGCGCGTATTAGATGTGGTGACAGACTCTCAAAATGTGTGTTTTGTACCTCCGGTGTGAAACAGGGAGACATATGCAGTCCTGTACTTTTTTCATTGTTTATTAACGAACTTGCATTGGATTTTATCAATAACGGAAGACATGGTGCTACATTTTTATTGGATACTTTCGAATTATTTATTTTGTTGTTAGCTGATGATGTTGCCTTAATTTCTGAAACTGTTGTTGGGCTTCAGACACAGCTGAATAGTTTATATAAAGCAGCTACTTCGCTTTGTCTTAAAGTTAATTATGATAAAAGCAACATTGTTGTTTTTAGAAAAGGTGGATATTTGGGCGCTAGAGAGATGTGGATATATGCTGGAAAGTCTATGCCTGTTGTGAATGCCTATAAGTACCTTGGTATTTATTTTTCTACTAAATTGAGTTTCACTGCAGCATGCACAGACCTTGCAAACAAAGCGAAGAAAGCACTTTTGTCTATCATGCATAAACTTCTTGTTTATGACAATTTTTCTGTAGATATCATTTTTAGACTTTTTGATGCTCAAGTGCAGTCTATTATGCAATATGGATCAGAAATCTGGGGTCTAGAAGAAGCTGCACAACAATGTGAAAAAGTTCATTTGTATGGTCTTAAGAAATTTTTGTCCATTAATATGCGCACACCTAATGATTTTGTTTATAATAAGTTGAATAGATATCCGATTGTTATAAATTCTGCTGTAAACTGTATTCGTTATTGGATAAAAATTCAGCAAATGAATGGTGATAGGTTGCCTAAGAGAGCTTATTCTATGCTGTATAATTTGGATTCAAGGGGAAAGAAGAATTGGGTTACGAACGTTCGTATGTGTTTATGCAGGAATGGATTTGGTCATGTATGGATGAATCAAGGAGTTGGTAGTGTGAAAGTGTTTTTAAAAGAATTTAAACAAAGATTGATTGATTGTAGATGGCAAGTATGGAGTGAGCATGTAAATAACAGTGAACGTTTTCAAATGTATAATATGTTTTGTAACTCTGAACACAACAGTTTGCCTAAATATTTGCAATTAAATATTGATAAGCATTTAAAGTTTGTGATGACAAAATTTAGGTTTGGTGTTTCAGAATTATTTGTCCACTTTTATAGATACAGAGTGCATGCTGTTAATGATAGTATTTGTCCTATGTGTACAGCGGCTGGAGAAAATGAATTACATTTTGTATTGTGTTGTCCATTCCTAAGAAACTCAAGGAAACAGTTTATAGCCCCAAAATATTATAGAATACTTTGTGCAGCACGTCTCACTCTACTGTTTGCCTTTGACAACGATGAGACTGTTAGAAAACTATGTATTTATTTATATAAAGCCATGAGACTTCGGGGACTAGCAGTATCGTAACCTGTTTTGTATTTATATGTAAGTTATTATATATTCAATGTTTGTTGTACACATGTACACACCCTTCCAAAGGGGCGATGCCTTGATTTGGAATAAAAGATTCGTATTCGTATTCGTATTCTCTCTCTCTCTCTCACTCTCCCTCTCTCTCTCCACAAGTACACTGACAGCTCTATGACAGAACACTGGCATAACATTAACTGATGTTCCTGTCTTTCCAACTGGGCTTCAATCTGGTTAGGGCAGCAGTTGTTTGTAAGATCCTGGAGAGGACTTCCTGTCGGGATCCATTGTCTGATACAATAGCTCCTACGAATGGTCTAACATGCTTAGCAGTAAAAGTATCCGCAAAGTAAAAACACCATGGCAGGCATTATAAATGTATTTCCTGACACTCACGTACAGAGCAGAAAAATAAACATTTAAATTAGGTATTGTGACTCATGTCTATTGTAATGAAAGCCAAAGGAAAACATGGAATGATAGGCCACTGTTTGAACTATCAACATGCAAGACATTATCAAAATCCACTTAAACAATTTGTTTACATATATGACGTTTGGAGAAAGTACAAATACGAATGATCTAACATATTTAGCAGTAAATAAAGTGTCCCAACAGTAAAAGTGAGAAATTTCGGTTCCGTTAGTGAAGAAATTACTCCAAACGAGTGTTTTGAAAAAAATAAGTGACATTCGAAGCGACGGACGGACCGACTCACCGACAACCGAAAGCTGCTGATGAATGACCCATGATTTGATGTACCTGTATACCAAAATGCAACACAATCGCATCGGCCGTTTCTGAGATCTTGAATTAAACTTGTTAACAACAAAATGACTTTAATGACCTTGACCTTTCCAACTGCGGTAGAGCAAATATGATGAAGTCTGGTCAAAATCCGTTTAGTGATTCTTGAGAAATGGCGGACTTTGGGCTCGTTCTCTTTCCACCAGATTATTTTAAACTGTTTCCAGATATGTCTTGACCTTTTAAAGTAGAGCAAATATGGTAGCACGGAATGCCGGCCACAAACCTAGGTAATGTTTTTATGAAGTTTGGTCAAAATCTGCCCAGTGGTTTTTGAGATATGGATCCCAACGGATCCTCAGCCGAACTCCGAAAGACCGACCTACCTACCGACATTTACTCGTTCTGATTCCGATTATTTCTTCTTTTTTTATTCAAGATAGGTCTGGAAATTCAACAAGATAGCAAGACATTCAAATATATATTTCCCAGCAAAACAATAAGCGTATTCAAAAGTCTTAATGTTGATGGCGGTGCATGCTGTGACTGGGCCTTGTCCTCACAGAGGAAAAAGGAAACCATAGAATGATAGGCCACTATTTGAACGATCTTCAAGCAAAATATTATCCAGATCGGCTCAAGAAATGTTTCTAGATATAGAGCCAAACGAACAAAAATTCCTAGTGAGTGCTTTATATACTTCCTTATTCCCGTAATTGTCATGAGAATGTTGTTTCATTCCTGTTTGTTGGCACCACAAGGTTTCTGATTATGATTCTGAATGCGATCCAGCCCCTTATTGTAAACATTATGACAGAGGACACATACATGTAGACTACCTACAGAGAATGGCATGAAACACCAATGGATTAATCTTTATGATATTGCTACGCTGCTGGATCTACTTAATAATAAACCAAAAAATATCTTAATATTTTAATAAGCTATGTTACACAAAGTTACTAACCTGCAGTACACAGGTCGCCAGTGAAACCAGGCTGACAGCTACAGGAGCCGTTCACCTTGTTACACGTTCTTCCAATACAGTTGGCGCTGCATGGAAATCTGCAGTTTTTTCCGTAAAACCCGGCAACGCATTCTGTGGAGAAAACACACAATTAATGCTAATAATCTAACTTGTAGAATTGCTACAGATATATTCATAATTAATATAATAATGTTAATAAACTATCTGTAGGAAAGAATCTTAAAGCAAAACAAAACACAATAGGCTACATACAATACAATCCTTTCCTATCCAATACCGTACCTCAAAGGTCGTTGGGGCACCACAGATGATCGTTTAAACAGCGTACTCCATTTTTCTCTGTTCTTAGCAACCCTCATGCTTTCGCTCTACGTCAAGCCAGTCCATTTTCGAATGTTGTCCTCCAATCTCTTTTTCTGTCACTCTCCTCCTCTGTCTCCTTGCTCCGTGCCTTGCAGACTGTTTTTTTCAAGGCATGATGCTCAGGGAACGTGGCCATATCATCGGAGATTCCGTTTCTTCACCACTGTGAGCATGTCATCATGTTGCCCAGTGGCTTTCGTGTGATGGTCTGTCGGACTTCGTTGTTGGTGATATGCTGGGTATAGGAAATGCACAAAAGTTTCCTGTAGCACCTCATCTCCATGCTTTGTATTCTTCGTTGTAGATCTGCTGTGAGGATCCATGTTTCGCAACCGTATAGGAAGATGGAGGTGACAATGGAGCTCAGCAACCTTACCTTATAATGTAGACTGATGTTCCTGTCTTTCCAACTGGGCTTCAGGGCAGCAGTTGTTTGTAAGATCCTGGAGAGGACTTCCTGACGAGACCCATTGTCTGATACATTGGCTCCATGTTTCGCAAGCGTATAGGAAGATGGAGATGACAAAGGAGTGCAACAGGCTTATCTTGGATTGTGGACTGATGTCCTGTCTGTCCAAATGAGCTTCAACCTTGTCACGACAGCAGTTGTTGGTATGATCCTGGAGAGGACTTCCTGTCGGGATCCATTGTCTGATACAATGGCTCCTACGAATGGTCTAACATGCTTAGCAGTAAAAGTATCCGCAAAGTAAAAACACCATGGCAAGCATTATAAATGTATTTCCTGACACTCACGTACAGAGCAGAAAAATAAACATTTTAATTAGGGCATTGTGACTCATGTCTATTGTAATGAAAGACAAAGGAAAAAATAGAATGATAGGCCACTGTTTGAACTATCAACATGCAAGACATTATCAAAATCCACTTAACCAATTTGTTTACATATATGACGTTTTGAGAAAGTACAAATACAAATGATCAAACATATTTAGCAGTAAATAAAGTGTCCCAACAGTAAAAGTGAGGAATGTCGGTTCAGTTAGTGAAGAAATTACTCCAAATGAGTGTTTTGAAAAAAATAAGTGACATTCGAAGCGACGGACGGACCGACTCACCACAACCAGAAGCTGCTGATGGATGACCCATGATTTGATGTACCTGTATACCAAAATGCAACACAATCGCATCGGCAGTTTCTGAGATCTTGAATAAAACGTGTTAACAACAAAATGACTTCAATGACCTTGACCTTTCCAACTGCGGTAGAGCAAATATGATGAAGTCTGGTCAAAATCCGTTTAGTGATTCTTGAGAAATGGCGGACTTTGGGCTCGTTCTCTTTCCACCAGACTATTTTAAACTGTTTCCAGATAAGTCTTGACCTTTTAAAGTAGAGCAAATATGGTAGCACGGAATGCCGGCCACAAACCTAGGTAATGTTTGTATGAGGTTTGGTCAAAATCTGCCCAGTGGTTTTTGAGATATGGATCCCAACGGATCCTCAGCCGAACTCCGAAAGACCTACCTACCTACCGACAATTGCTCGTTCTGATTCCGATTATTTCTTCTTTTTTTTATTCAAGATAGGTCTGGAAATGCAACAAGATAGCAAGACATTCAAATTTATATTTCCCAGCAAAACAATAAGCGTATTCAAAAGTCTTAATGTTGATGGCGGTGCATGCTGTGACTGGGCCTTGTCCTCACAGAGGAAAAGGGAAGCCATAGAATGATAGGCCACTATTTGAACGATCTGCTAGCAAAATATTATCCAGATCGGCTCAAGAAATGTTTCTAGATATAGAGCCAAACGAACAAAAATTCCTAGTGAGTGCTTTATATACTTCCTTGTTACTGTTAATTGTTATGAGAATGTTGTTTCATTCCTGTTTGTTGGCGCCACAAGGTTTCTGATTATGATTCTGAATGCGATCCAGCCCCTTATTGTAAACATTATGACAGAGGACACATACATGTAGACTACCTACATAGAATGGCATGAAACACCAATGGATTAATCTTTATGATATTGCTACGCTGCTGGATCTACTTAATAATAAACCAAAAAATATCTTAATATTTTAATAGGCTATGTTACACAAAGTTACTAACCTGCAGTACACAGGTCGCCAGTGAAACCAGGCTGACAGCTACAGGAGCCGTTCACCTTGTTACACGTTCTTCCAATACAGTTGGCGCTGCATGGAAATCTGCAGTTTTTTCCGTAAAACCCGGCAACGCATTCTGTGGAGAAAACACAAAATTAATGTTAATAATCTAACTTGTAGAATTGCTACAGATATATTCATAATTAATATAATAATGTTAATAAACTATCTGTAGGAAAGAATCTTAAAGCAAAACAAAACACAATAGGCTACATACAATACAATCCTTTCCTATCCAATACCGTACCTCAAAGGTCGTTGGGGCACCACAGATGATCGTTTAAACAGCGTACTCCATTTTTCTCTGTTCTTAGCAACCCTCATGCTTTCGCTCTACGTCAAGCCAGTCCATTTTCGAATGTTGTCCTCCAATCTCTTTTTCTGTCACTCTCCTCCTCTGTCTCCTTGCTCCGTGCCTTGCAGAATGTTTTTTTCAAGGCATGATGCTCAGGGAACGTGGCCATATCATCGGAGATTCCGTTTCTTCACCACTGTGAGCATGTCATCATGTTGCCCAGTGGCTTTCGTGTGATGGTCTGTCGGACTTCGTTGTTGGTGATATGCTGGGTATAGGAAATGCACAAAAGTTTCCTGTAGCACCTCATCTCCATGCTTTGTATTCTTCGTTGTAGATCTGCTGTGAGGATCCATGTTTCGCAACCGTATAGGAAGATGGAGGTGACAATGGAGCTCAGCAACCTTACCTTATAATGTAGACTGATGTTCCTGTCTTTCCAACTGGGCTTCAGGGCAGCAGTTGTTTGTAAGATCCTGGAGAGGACTTCCTGACGAGACCCATTGTCTGATACATTGGCTCCATGTTTCGCAAGCGTATAGGAAGATGGAGATGACAAAGGAGTGCAACAGGCTTATCTTGGATTGTGGACTGATGTCCTGTCTGTCCAAATGAGCTTCAACCTTGTCACGACAGCAGTTGTTGGTATGATCCTGGAGAGGACTTCCTGTCGGGATCCATTGTCTGATACAATGGCTCCTACGAATGGTCTAACATGCTTAGAAGTAAAAGTATCCGCAAAGTAAAAACACCATGGCAAGCATTATAAATGTATTTCCTGACACTCACGTACAGAGCAGAAAAATAAACATTTTAATTAGGGCATTGTGACTCATGTCTATTGTAATGAAAGCCAAAGGAAAAAATAGAATGATAGGCCACTGTTTGAACTATCAACATGCAAGACATTATCAACATCCACTTAACCAATTTGTTTACATATATGACGTTTGGAGAAAGTACAAATACAAATGATCAAACATATTTAGCAGTAAATAAAGTGTCCCAACAGTAAAAGTGAGGAATGTCGGTTCAGTTAGTGAAGAAATTACTCCAAATGAGTGTTTTGAAAAAAATAAGTGACATTCGAAGCGACGGACCGACCGACTCACCACAACCGGAAGCTGCTGATGGATGACCCATGATTTGATGTACCTGTATACCAAAATGCAACACAATCGCATCGGCCGTTTCTGAGATCTTGAATTAACCGTGTTAACAACAAAATGACTTAAATGACCTTGACCTTTCCAACTGCGGTAGAGCAAATATGATGAAGTCTGGTCAAAATCCGTTTAGTGATTCTTGAGAAATGGCGGACTTTGGGCTCGTTCTCTTTCCACCAGACTATTTTAAACTGTTTCCAGATAAGTCTTGACCTTTTAAAGTAGAGCAAATATGGTAGCACGGAATGCCGGCCACAAACCTAAGTAATGTTTGTATGAGGTTTGGTCAAAATCTGCCCAGTGGTTTTTGAGATATGGATCCCAACGGATCCTCAGCCGAACTCCGAAAGACCAACCTACCTACCGACAATTGCTCGTTCTGATTCCGATTATTTCTTCTTTTTTTATTCAAGATAGGTCTGGAAATGCAACAAGATAGCAAGACATTCAAATTTATATTTCCCAGCTAAACAATAAACGTATTCAAAAGTCTTAATGTTGATGGCGGTGCATGCTGTGACTGGGCCTTGTCCTCACAGAGGAAAACGGAAACCACAGAATGATAGGCCACTATTTGAACGATCTGCAAGCAAAATATTATCCAGATCGGTTCAAGAAATGTTTCTAGATATAGCACCAAACGACTTTAGAATGTTGCGAAGCACAATGACCTTGACTTTTAAGAAAGTACAAATACGAATGATCTAACACACTTACCAGTCATTAAAAGTATCCTCACAAAGTACAAATACGAATGATCTAACACGCTTAACAGTCATTAAAAGTATCCTCACAAAGTACAAATACGAATGATATAACACGCTTAACAGTCATTAAAAGTATCCTCACAAAGTACAAATAGGAATGATCAAACACGCTTACCAGTCATTAAAAGTATCCTCACGAATGATCTAACACACTTAACAGTCATTAAAAGTATCCTCACAAAGTACATATACGAATGATACAATACAATACAATACAATACAATATAACTTTATTGTCTGATGTTCATCACATACAGAAATTTGTCTTTGGCTCGTCGTCCGCAAGAAGCATGCAATATATCCATTGTATATACACAACTAGCAGAGACACATTCATTTCTAATGACACAGCAGCAACCGTAAATTCCAATCAAATACAGACATTCACAACCTAAATTCCACATCACTAATAACTAATAATTTTAAATTCATGCAGAAAAAGCACACGCACACACGCACACACACCCACACACACAATAACCTAATGACAGCACAAGTTAAGTGTTGTCATAAACTATACATATCGCGGCCTAAACATGATTATAATGGCAGTGCTTAAAAGGTAGAGGCATGACTAGAACATTCTACATTTACCTATACATAGACAGTCAACAATCAATTACATAATACAATGCAGTAAAAACATGCTTGGAACATTAGAATTTTTGAAATAAAAAAGAAACACAGCAAAGACACAACTGACCAGGTTGCCTATCTTATAACTAGATTACATTTAAGAGTACCATAACAATGGTTAGGATCATTAAAATAACAAGTTACATATTATGTGACTAGAACAAGTTCAATCTACTAATTAAGAATGTCATAACTCAGCAAATTACATCCAAGCATTCATGACAATTATGATGATCCACCCCCCTCACTAATCCCCCACTCCCCCACACACACACACATTCTACATTGGCACACACTATTCCCTCCACCCACCACCAATCCACACCCACACTCAGAACTAAAAGTTGTACATTAATTTAGATGCTGGATAATTGGGCTTTGGAATTCAAAAGTGAAACTGCTTGGGGGATGAAGGATCTTTTAAATTGTTTTTCTTAGCCAGTGGTACAACATACCGGCGACCTGAGGGGAGGGATTGAAACTCTGAAAACAAAGGGTGAGATTTGTTTTTTCTGCGCACTGCTCTATGATATAGCTCTTCTAGGGGTTGTTGAACACTGCCTATGATCTTCCCTGCTAAGCAGACCACACGGGCAAGTTTAGAATGATCTTTAACTCCTAGGCTTCCAAACCAGCATACTATGTTGTATGTCAGTATGCTCTCAATGAGGCTCCGGTAAGCTGTGCCTAGTATTTTTGTGCTGACATTGAATGATTTTAGTTTCCTTAGCAAATACAGGCGTTGTTGTGCTCGTTTGTAGATAAAATCTACATTAGAACTGAAAGTTAGCTTAGTATCAAGCACTGTACCAAGGTATTTGAATGTTTCTGTTACCTCAACAGCTTCATTAGCAATTACAATTGGGACAAATTTAGCTTCAGATTTCCTTTCATCAAAAACCAGCTCTTTGGTTTTCTTTACATTACGCTCTAAGTAACTCTCTGTACACCATGTGGCTAGAGTGTGAATGTTTGCATAGTAGCTTGCTAGTGAGTCCTCATCATGTAGCAGTCCAACAAGTGCCATGTCATCTGCAAATATGAACAAAGCTGAGATAATGCTATTAAATCGTATTTCATCTGTGTATATTGAGAAAAGGGTAGGTGACAGGACGCAACCCTGTGGGGCTCCTACATTAACAATTATTTCATCAGAAATGCTGCCACCACGAACTTACTCGTTGAGGCCTATCTCGGAGAAAGCTATTCACAAACCGGACAATGTTGTTGTTGATGCCCAGATCAACCATGCGTTTTAATAAAACAAAAGGTTCCATGCAGTTAAAAGCACTGGAAAAATCAATCATCAGAATTCTCACATAGGTTTTAGACTGGTCCAGGTGCTTTGCTATCAGATGGAACAAGGCAAGACAAGTATCATCAGTTCCGCGACACGCTTTATAAGCAAATTGACGGGGGTCAAGTCTATGGGCTACATCTGTTAGCAGATGCTGCCTTATTACAGATTCAAAACACTTTGCAAGTACTGAGGTCAAGGCTACAGGTCGGAAATCATTTGGTTGGGATGCAGAAGGGGACTTGGGAATGGGTATGATAGTTGATGTTTTCCATGAGCGAGGCATTGTATGAAGATTTAACAGCTTTTGAAAAATGACATGAAAAATGTGACCAAGCTCATTTGCACAACTTCTTAGTAGTCTTCCTGAAATGTGATCAGGCCCTGGTGCTTTATTTGGTTTTAATCTTTTAAAACATGTTACTACTTGTTCTTCACTCAAGTCAAGACATTCCGGTGCTAAGGATTCACATAGAGAATCACAATCTTGCCTAGTATCCCTAACATCAAAGCGTGCGTAGAAGCGGTTCATGTCATTGATTTCTTCAGCTGAGTGCAAGCGACGTCGGTTGGACTGCCCAGATGATTTTCCCATCATTGTTTTCAAACCCTCCCATGCTTCTTTTACATTCCCTGTGGTAAATTGCTCTTCTACTTTATCTTTATATTTCTGTCTAGCTAGTTTTGCCTGTTTGTTAAACTCTTTTTTTTTTCTCTGTAGAGTAACATATCTCCTGATAGAAAAGCAGCTTTCTTTTGGGACAGATGGAATTTGAGATCTTTTGTCACCCATGGTTTGTTATTTGGAAACACTGTCACTGCTTTTTTCTTAACAACTTTGTCTTCACAAAATGTAATATAACCTGTCACTGTGTAAACTAATTCTTCAGGGTCATTACGGTTATTCAAGAACAAATCCCAGTCAGTGGTTTCAAAACAGTTTTGAAGGGTGGAAATGGACTCTGGGTCCCAGACAAGTTTCTCTGTTTTTTGAGGTTTTGTTGTTTTCACTCGCTGTTTGTATTTGGGTAGCAAATGATGATCTAACACACTTAACAGTCATTAAAAGTATCCTCAGAAAGACTTGTGAATTTCGGTTCCGTTATTCTTCAGATAATGCAAAAAGTGTGTTTTGAAGAAAAAAAAGTGCCATTCTGAGCGACGACCCGACCGACTGACCGAAGTGACTGACCGACGATCGGATTGCTGCTGAAGGATGCTGCTGAAGGATGGCCAATGATTTGAAATATTGGTTTACCAAAACTTCACAAAATTGCTTTTGATGATGATGATGATGATGATGATGGTGATGATGATGATGATGATGATGACGATGATGATGATGATGATGATGATGATGATGATGATGATGATGATGATGATAAAAGCTCTAGGCAAATTTAGACTACACTAAGAAAGTGAGAAATAAGCCTAGAAGTCATTACTATTATTACTACTATTATCAATAGTAATAGTAATCAGACCTTTTACTCTTCTTTTATCGAGTCCGTTCTTTTATCTGCTAGTATGGAAGTTTGTGTGTAAAAAACAAAGGTGTGCTGGATCGAGTGGTGAAAGTCTGTGGGAGGGTTGTGGGAGTGAAACAAGAGAGTCTGCAGATGTTGTATGAAAGACGTGTTGTGCGGAAAGCCAGTTGCTTTGTGCTGGATAGCACTCATGTGCTTGCGCACCACTTCCAGCTCCTGCCTTCTGGAAGGCGCTACCAAACACCAAGGGTCAGAACTCTCAGAACGAAAAACAGTTTTATTCCAAAGGCTGTCTCATTACTTAATAAATGACAAGTGTGTGTGTGTGTGTGTGTGTGTAGGTGTGTGTGTGTGTGTGTGTGTGTGTGTGTGTGTTTGCCCAAAATAATTTCATTTAACATTTGCTGTTGTTTAATGTTAGCATGCATAAGTGTAATTATATTCATATGTGACTGTGCATTTTTATCCTCATTGTCATTATGATTGTTGTTATTATTATTGTGATGTTTATTCCTTGTTGATTGTAATTGTACACCACAATGTAATTTCTTGTTAAAGATAATAAAGTTGTCTTATCTTATCTTATCTTATCAATGCTATTACGTTTGCTGCTTCTACTACTACTACAATTACTCCTATTACTGCTGCTGCTGCTACTGCTACCTTTTTTATTTTGTCCAATTTAAAAGTTTATTTTCCCTACAAAAAAAATCATACAAGCATAAAAGTGCAAGAGCATCATTTTCTTTAGTTGACATTGCTATGACGAAAGTATAGCATAACTTCAAATATGTTTCGTTTTATTCCATTTAAAGTGCAGGAGGCTTGCGCCTATTTACACTAAAGGCTAAAAGCAGGATATGACAACACAATTATCACTATAAAATATCAAAACAACCACAATAATATGCACATACAACTGCATTCAACTCATCTTTCACGCCATGTACACAGTGTCAGCTTTATATCGCTCTTTGTAAAATTAAAAATATGTACACACAGTTACTAATTATTAAAATTTATAAAATTCTGGCCTAATTGTTTTGTTATTTAAAAACAGACAAGCCAAATAACCCAACATAACTTCATACGCAACGAAAACATCGCTACTCAAAGCTTTAATAATACCTAACTAATAAGCGCTGTAGCTTTCAGATATAAAAATAGCATACTTATTCATAAAACCATACAGCTCAAAAATACATACACACTTTACGTGTTTGACTGTACACATAACATTTGCAGTTTAATACATTTTCCACATATCATTGTTTAATAAACCCAAAACAAAACACTCACGCGCACTCCCACTCCTGAACACACGCCTAAACACACACACTCCAAGCACTCAGGGCGATTACTAAGTGGAGTAACTAAGACTTACCACAGCCTCGCGTTTGATTATGTAAATAGTGATTAAAAGAAGAAAAAGTAAACATGTTACCGTATCACATTTCAATATTAACATAATACATTGTTACAACACAAGTATAATATATACAAGTGATACAGCCATAAGAAGGAATAAAATAAACCAGGTAAAAAGTAACATATTACTAAATTAGATACGGATGCTATAAACATATTAGATTTTCCCAATAACAACTATAATACCAATAATGTCTCCAAATCAAGGACAAAACTAAAAACATTTTTTTAAAGGTGAATTTTGTTAACGATTAAAATGCCTGATTTAAAAATGATAATAACAATTTAAGATCATCATTCTACATAACGTTTTGTATCTAAAACATAATCACCATCATCACCACCACCCATACTATTGTCACAAATAGCGCGGTACACTGTAGACTACTCATCACAACATGATCACTCGCCCGGACCCAACCACCGAAAGCAGCAGCCAGAGAAACAAAAAACAAAAAAAAAAAATACCCAAAAAAATTAAATTAAAATAAAAAGAGCCCGAGCCTCACCAAACCTGGCTGGCATGGGCGAGGCAACAACAGCGCCAGCATCACACCAACATCCTCCGCCTCAGCAACTGAATCTCAGCTAGCCACCCTCGCACACATCCACGCACCTCCTCTCCCTCCACTCGCCCCCTCCCACCCACACGCAAACATTCACACCATCCGCTCGTTCATTACAAAAAGTTTCCCGCGGGTGATCTAAATAAATTTCTGATTAGAGCTTTCGTGATCTTCCACCCTGCTTGTGGATGGGGCGAGAGCAGCGCCGAAGTGGGCCTGGCAATTTCATATTTATGCATTAGATATTGAAGGTCTGTAAACGTTGGAATGACACTCGGGCAATCATAGAGATGTTGACTCGTGAGCGGCCGGCCACAGACACAGGCAGCGGGGTTTATATGGAACTTTATGTAGCCAGTCTTAAGTCGGTGAAATAGCGCGGTTTCCATTGTTGTTAAGTAATCAGGTGCCGAGTATTCCAGAGCATGACAAACGGGCCAGTGCCGCGATGTTGCTATTTCGTTGTATTTTGCTTTCCATTCGTCAATAGCGGTTTTCTTAAGTTTTGTACATAGTTCTGATTTGGTGTGTCCGATTATGTGTGTGACCGTGGGCAGTGCAGCAGCCTGTTTAGCCGCGCTATCAGCCATTGCGTTCCCATGGATATTGGTGTGGCTGGGCACCCACAAGAAATCTACCCGAGTGCCCCTAACCACCAGTTGGTGATGCATATGGTGATATTCCAACAGGAGGTCGAATCTGTTTTTGCCGGGATTTTCCAGCGCTTGCAGTGATGACTTAGAGTCCGTTACACGCACCACACTGAGCAGCTGCTGGGGAAGATCCGAGATAAATGACAACGCGGCACTGATAGCGAATAGTTCTGTCGAACAAATGGAAATATCATCATCTAGCCTGAATTTCTTTGTGACGTTAAAGTCGGGGATAAACATATGATAGCGCAACCTACTTGACCTGAGTCGAGCTTAGAGCCGTCGGTAAATATCTGAAGATGTTGACTGAACAGTGAACTCTGTGGCCAGCCGCTCCCTCGCCAAACTACTGATAAGCAGCGGGTTATCTTTCTTGTTGTAAGTTGAATAGCTGTAGGAGCATGACGGAACTAAAAGCAACCATGGAGGGATGATGCTCTGTGGAAGTTTTGAAACGGAGGACAGATCAATATTTGCTTCACTAATCAACGTGTTTGTGTATTTCCCATATGATAATGTTTTGGCAGCTATAGTGGGATACCTGTTAATTCTTGTATGTATACGGTCATCATCGTCGACGTTAAGTGCTAATTCTACGAAAGTGGAATTTTCAACGATATGGGACCTGACTTGATACTGCGCACACCTCAGTTCTCTCTCAACTCCTAAGGGGAGCCAGCCTGCCTCTCTATACACGACCTCCCTGGGGGTGTGCCTGGCAAGGCCCAGAATCATCCTGAGGATGCTACATTCTTTACTTTCGATTCTTTGTAAATAAGACTTTGCTGCCGAAAAATAGGCTTCCTGACCGTACATCAGTCTGGAGCGCAGTATTGCTTTTGCGACATAGAGCAGAGACTTTGTATTATTACACCCTGGTGTTCTCTGAAGAATCTTTAACAGGTTCCAGGCTGACTTAGTTTTATCAATGTTGTTTGTAATGTGTTTTTTCCATGTGAGATTCTGATCCATAGTTACTCCCAGATACTTAGCATCTTTAACGGGATTTACTCTAAAACCCTGAACAAACACGTACAAATCACCTTTCAGTATTTTTTTTCTGCCTGCGTTAAATATAATAAAGGACGTTTTGTCTGGTGAGAACTGAAACCCATTTTCAACCATATACTGGACGATTTTGTCAACATTTGCCTGAAATCGTTGGCGTGTCAGTCTACAGGCGTATGTCGTGTTAAGTTTCTTAAAGCGCTCTGTCGTGCTCCATAGAGCAATATCGTCAGCATATAGTGTTAAATTTGCTTGGGTTAGTTTTACATTGACTATGTCATACAACATGACGGAGAAACATGTCGGCGCAATTATGCTACCTTGAGCCACTCCAATGTCCAGCTTGTGGATGCTGGAGAGTGCCACGCCTATCTTAACTTGCATCGTACCGTTCCAGAGCAGAGCCCGGAGCGTTTCGTACATGCGCCCGTTGATGCCAATGCAGGACAACTTTTGCATCAGCCTGCCGAGCCAGACATAATCGTACGCACATTTTATATCAAAGAAACATGCTAGTGTAGGATTACCTTTAGCTATGGCCTTCTTTACTTGGGCGGAAAGTTTGACTAGGTGGTCGGCGCAACCCCTGCCCCTTCTGAAACCTGCCTGAAATACAGGAATGACTTTGTTCCTCTCTAGATGAAATTCTAGTCTGTTCTTTATAATTCTTTCATAAAGCTTTCCAAGATGAGGTGTGAGCGATATAGGCCGATAGCTATTGGGACTGGTTCTTGATTTACGTTGTTTTAAGAGAGGAATGACCGTAGCGTGTTTCCACTGAGCCGGGACCGCGCCCTCCAACCAGCATTTGTTGTAAATATCTAGGAGTACTTCGAGAATATTTTCTGGGAAATGTTTTATCATCTGATATGATATCGGGTCTATACCTGTGGACTTTTTAGGTTGTTTAATTTGTACAATCGCTTTTTTCAATTCTGTCATATAGAATGCATGGTTAAGTGCTGATGAGTTGTCGGGCGGGGGAGCAGAAAAAGACTTTTCGCATTCTTTCCTGAAGTGCTGCAGGTGGGCGGGCAACGATGCTGTCTGACTTGCGGCAGCGAAGGTAGAGGCTAACTTTTCAGCTTTTTCCTGATTATTGGATGTTTTGCCACCGTCCACCTTAAGGGTCGCTCCGGCATGTTCACGCGGCACTTAATTTTCTTCACTTTTTTTCCAGAGTTTAGTAGTGTCCTTATAGTCAGTGATATTGTTATTTATGTAATTGGACCAATATGATTCTTTTGCTTGAAGGATGGCAAGTTTGCATTTAGCCCTAGCAGCCCTATAGGCTACATGGGTGTCCTCGTTCTGTCTTTTGCGATAGGCGTTATAGGCTTTACTCTTGTCTTTAACTACTTTTTGGCAGTTATCGTTCCACCAAGGGTGGCCCTGCAAATTATGACTACGTGTTTTTTTTCTTTGGTATGGTCTTATCAGCTACGGAAATGACTGCTTCTCTAAATTGATCATAAATATCTTGGACTGAAGTTTCATTTGTTTGTAGGTTAACAGAATAAACAAGGTGTATAAACTGTTCCCAATCTGCCTTATCATAGTTATAGCCTAAATCGATAGATTCAGCAGATGCTTGCGAGCTACAACCTAAACCTATAGTGATGCTGATTGGAAGGTGGTCGGATCCGAGGTCGTCAGCCAACACCTCCCAAGAAGTAATATGTTCAATATCGGGGGTGATGAGGCTAAGGTCTATGCTAGAAGGTCTGTGGTCGGCCCTCTCAGGCATACGAGTGACCGAACCGTCATTCAGCAGCACGAAGGGACTCTGCTCTATGTTAGAGGACAGAAACTTGCCCCCTGCAGTCGTTAGGGTACCCACGCCGCCCCAGTCCGCGTGATGGGCGTTAAAGTCTCCCATTACCAGCCATTCGTCGTGACCCACGACAACGTCGCGCACCCACTCAGTCCGCGATGGCTCTCCGACTCCTTCGGGGTAATAAACATTTATTATATTCATGTTTCCATTATGTATTTTGAGCCTGACGCTTACCGCCGAATCTTCCATGTTCAGTGCAGGGGGCTGCACTCGGCCGACCTCCCTACCAATTTTTACATATTGTGTACATAGTTGTGTACATATTGTGTACATAGTTGTGTACATATTGTGTACATAGTTGTAAATAGTCTATTTCTGTCTTTTTTGTAATTTGTGTACATAGTTGTAAATAGTTTGTACCTTTATAAGTTCCGTCTTATAGTGTATTGTAGCAAAAACGATGTTTTATCATGTGCATGTATTTATATGTAATAACTATGTAAAGCGTGGTGAGTCTGGTCATAGGCTGGAGTACCCGCTATATAAAAATCCGTTATTATTATTATATGTTGCCACAGCCACCCTCCCTTGTTTGTTTAGGCAGTAAAACGGCGGATAATAATAACACTCAATCACCGGAAGATCGTTAGATCTACGACCGACTGATTGCAGACAAAGTAGGTCATAGTGTACATGATTTAGATGATTAACTAACTGGTCTAAGTTTGTGTACAAGTTCTGGCAATTCCATTGAAGGATTAACAATGGTGTTTGATTATCAGTCATATTATTAGTATACTGAATAGAGCAAATGTTACTTTCCTGGCTAACAAGTGTTTTTTGTAAGACGTTGAAAGTACAAAGTAAGCAAAAAGCAAAACACCACGATGTCATTGTAAACTTTTCACTTGTCCAAAAGCCAATCTAGCGATGGCACACATTTCTTCATCCCAGGCTGGGGCAGAGACAGGCGAAGTTTTATTACCAGCATTATAAACGGTTGTGAGTGTCTCTAACAGCGCGTCCGGCTGGTTTAGTTCCACTGCACTGATCATCTCCATCAAACATTTGCCCAGCAATCTGGACACAGGGTGGGAACTCCGCATGTTCTGAGTTTTATTGCGAAGTTCTAAGATCTGCTGCTGGCGCTTTTCGCTAATCTTATCTACAATGGAGGTAATAAGTTTGTCACCCACGACCTCCTGCAGCTTTACGTCCATTTCTTCGGAATGTTGCCTCAGGGCCTGCGATACATGGTCACGAAGGTTGCCCATCCACGACTTCATCATGGACATCATGCTGGTCATCTCTTTCCGTATCGCCTCTGATGCAGACTCTGAAGGCAACGCTGACTCATCCAAACCGGCCGAGGCGGCGGGAAAGGTACTGGAGATACCGGAGAGGGGAACCTCCTCCGCGGTACCAGCCAGCTGCATACTTTCTGGCGTCTCCCTATGTACTGGTGTAGCTGCGTCCGACACCGCAGCCTTACTCGCCGCGCCCGTCTTCTGTGAGTAGCTCTGGGGAGTACGTACTACGTCTGCAAAAGAAAAAGCCGAAGATCTCCTTGGTGGCGGCACAGGGGCGAGCACAATGGAGGGCGTTGGCGGCTTCTTCGGTGCTTTGTTAAAATAGTAGCTGTGGTCACGTTGCCGCAGTTCCTCCGCGTCGACCGGACCTTCACGGGACGCGAACTTGTTTTTTCCAACCTAGTTCCAGTCACTTTCCCGAAAAAGGCAATTACCGAATTCGAACGAAGCTCTCCGAGTCGAGCGGAGCTATCCGATGTTTTACGAACGAATGCTGGCAGGACTACGTAAAACCACAGGCTGGGAATTCTCGTCTTTCGTAGGCCTCAAATACATACTATACTACTGCTGCCCTGACAAGGTTGAAGCGCATTTGGAAAGACAGGACCATCAGTCTACATTCCAAAGTAAGACTGCTGCGCTCCCTTGTCATCTCCATATTCCTATATGCTTGCGAAGCATGGACCCTCACAGCAGATCTCCAACGAAGAATACAAAGCTTGGAGATGAGGTGCTACAGAAGACTTCTGGGCATTTCCTATACCCAACACATCACCAACGACGAAGTCCGACAGACCATCACACAAGCCATTGGACAACACGATGACCTGCTAACAGTGGTGAAGAAACGGAAGCTCCGATGGTATGGCCACGTCACCAGATCATCAGGCCTTGCAAAGACTATTCTGCAAGGCACAGTGCAAGGAGGTAGAAGAAGATGGAGACCGAAAAAGAGGTGGGAGGACAACATTCGAGAATGGACTGGTTTGACACTGAGCGAAGCCATCAGGGCTGCTGAGGACAGAGAAGGATGGAGTATGCTGGTTAAACGATCATCTGTGGTTCCCCTACGACCTTCGGGTTACGGGACAGGATAGGATAGGAGGATTTAGGAGTTTGCAAAGACAAAAGAAAAGACTTCAGAGCCTGTGGTGAAACATCCGTGCATAAAAATAGCCGCTGCTAGATCTAAATCTATTTCGATCTGCACAGCTTCAAGCTCAAGTCGAGATTTGCATTTTGAAGCAGTTATTATTATTATTATTATTATTATTATTATTATTATTATTATTATTATTATTATTATTATTATTATTATTATTTTATGATGAATAATATACTGACACAATTAGTAATAAGGAGTAAAAGTAATACATAACACATAAAGCACACATACAACGATTTCACGTCTATATCAACAATCAAACCATGACAAAACTTCAAAGCGCTATGGATACGTTGATGTCCCTTCAGCACAACAAGGCAAAGCAAGTTTATAATGGTATCAAAAAACAGTGACATTTTTATTGCAAGCACCAAAGCAATTATTTATTTAACTAATATTATTCTTTTTAACTGATACAGTACATTTGTTATATGTATTTCAATGATATGTATTTTAATGAGAAACACGTATTTAAAAAATGTTGCGTGGCGGGCGGAAATTTCTATAAATCATCGGTAAATCTATAAGAAAAAATAACCAGTAACAATATCTGAATATTTCGGGTTACACCCAACTTCAGCAAAAACAAACAAAACGTCACTGAACATATTTACACCATTGAGCACGCACAGCAGCACACTATTCTTTTTTTTTCTTCTTTTTTTTAAGTAGGAATAATAATAATAATAATAATAATAATAATAATAATAATAATAATAATAATAATAATTATAATCATAATCATAATCATAATCATAATAATAATAATAATAATAATAATAATAATAATAATAATAATAATAACACACAAACAAAACAAATAAATAAATTAAAGATTTAACTAAATAACTATACTACTACTACTACTACTACTACTACTACTACTACTACTACTACTACTACTACTACTACTACTACTACTACTACTACTACTTCTTGCGAAGTTGTGGTCTCGATTTTGTGGTCCTGATTCGGCTCTTTGCAGTCCGCTGGACTCTGTAAGCAATGAATAACTAATAAGCTTTTAATTTAACTCTGATCTCGAGTTGTCTTGATTTTGTGGTTCTGATTCGGCTCTTTGCAATCCGCTGGACCCTGTAAGCAATGAATAACTAACTATTAATTTAACTCTGATCTCGAGTTATATAAAAAAAAATTCGCTTAGCCTACTCGTCCTTCTCCGGAAATTTCAAGATTCGAATATTATAAAGTATAGGCCTAAATATTATTAATTAGAATAGATATAGTTTATACATTTATTTACGTATAAAACAAACAATACAGGTCTAATAATTATATTCAGCTAGTGAGCTTCTTCGCTGCGCGGAGACTGACTTATAATATAATAATGTAGATTAAGCCTATGTATACTGTATAACAGTGTCTACTTGGTTCTAGGCAGGAAATGGGCAATGCTATTATTAGCCTTTACTGCTGAGAACTAACAAAATGCAAATCAAGGAACGCAACTATTAAATAATATATATTAAATAATTGTGCTCATATTATGCTCATATTAACAAAGTATACCGTTGCGAAATGCTAAATCTGTGTAAATCGAACAGAATTAGAAGCAACAGCGATCATTTTTAATGTCAGCTAGTCGTAATCATGCAAGCATAATTTCGTAACACATCGGAGAGCTTTGTTCGACTTCGGTGATTGCCTTTTTGGGCGAATGACTGGAACTAGGTTGGAAAAAACAAGTTTGCTCACGGGACAGCTTGTGCAAAATAAAACCCACGGGGATACCAAGCCTGGCTGACTCCGCACTTGCCTTCTGGTGTAGCTTGAGACGAGGACATCCCTTCCATGCCGCTGAGTGGCCATGTAGCTTGCAGTTAATGCAGTAGCTGGACTCTTGATTTGCTGGGCACAGCGTTTTATTTTTGACTGGGTCGACGTCGTGGGCTGCTTTCCCCTACCGCGGGCACCTGGCCGATTTGGCTGGACAGGCAGTTTTCTTGTGGCCGAGTCGTTGGCATTTCGTGCAGCGTAGAGTATTTTCTTGATACGGCGTTACCATCATCAGCTGATTGCCCAACCTCACCACCTCAGGCAATACTTTACTGCTGAGAACAATCTTAACTGCTTGACTGGACTGGCCGTCTCTCAAATTAAGTCTAGTGGCTGACAGTATCAGTTTGGGGTTGTCGGCGACGATTGCATCCATGGCGACCGAGCGAGGTATAGGCCTTACCACTCCCACAGTCTTGTGCGTAGGGATGTAACACTTGACCTTGATGCCACTCAAATTGGTCGTTTTGGCTAGCGCACGCTGTGAAATTTCGGTCTGACAGTGGATGAGCCACCTTCCCGACCCCAGGGGACGCTGACGACGAATAGGTGCAATCCCGGCCTGCTGATAGAGTTTAGTTGTGAACTGCCCGTAATGGTTGTAGCGAGGGTCACCGTCCTTGCCTATATCTTCTAGAACCTCTGGATATTCTGCAATTTCTGGGGCAGGAAAGTTCACCGACACCCGTCTCCTTCGTCTTTTCTCCGACTGTTGCCACCCCCCATTGCTGTGGTCGTCGTCGTCGCTGCTGTCGCTATCGCCATCAATGTCAGCCCTGTCGCCGCTGCTGCTATTAATTCCGGCAGCAAATTGTCTTTGAGCTTTATCCCCGTACTCGCTTGCCTTTTTCATCACGCCAAACTTCACTGTTTTAACACCGATACGTGCAGTTCTTAACGAACTATCGTTACGACTGTCTGTGCTTTTGTTACCAACGCCGTCTCCACGACCACCGTCCTGCCTGTGACTGTCTCCCCCAACGCTACCACTGCTGATAATCACATCCTCACTGTCGTTCTCGTCGCCGAGGCCACCACCGCAACCAATGCCTTCGTCGGTGCCTCCAACACAAACATCGTTGCCGCCTTCTCTGCCGCTGCTGTCGTCGTATCCCTCGCCAACTTCGCATCCAGCAGCATCGTGAACAACTTCATTTTCGCAACAGTGGTCAGTGTGTCTACAGCTCCTGCTACTGTTGGTGTCGCTGCTGTCTTCGACTTCTTTTTCTTCAACGCCATAAAGACTACTTTTTTTCCCCATTGGTACCACTACATTTTTAGATAGTTTGCGTTTGGTCGAAACATGTAACATTACGCTGCTTTCTTCTTCGTCTTCATTCATTCTTGACTTTTGCAGTACAAGGTTACTAGCTATTGCTATAAGCAATGCGAACTAATAATGTGAACACTAAACTCACTGGACCGTTATACAAAATACGTCCGCTCAGTACGAGAACCAAACACAGACTGATGCAAATATGTTTACCTAATTGCCTACAAATACCAACTCAAAAAAATACAGATATACACACACAAACACACACTCTCCCTCTCTCTCACTCTCTCTCTCTCTCTCTCTTTCTCTCTCTCTCCACAAGTACACTGACAGCTCTATTACAGAACACTGGCATAACATTTATTCGCACCTTCATTACAGAGGTCACCACGCCATCCAGATTTACATGAGCAGTGTCCTGTCGCTGTGTCACACACATCGTCGCATCCAGGGCTGCAAGCACCAGCACAGTTCGTGCCGTATCGCCCATTTTGACATGCTGAAATTATACAGTACAAAAATCGTAAAGCAACATCGATTCAGTTCATCAATTTCTTCTTACACTGTTACACTCTGTTTGATGTTGGTGTTTTCTATCAGTATCTGATTCAGCCCCGATGCTGGAATTCCTGATAGTTGTGTAACTCAGATTCGTTTATCCACGCAACCCGTCCAAACAGCATACAAGTCACAGAGTCGACGTATGAAGTTTTCCACTTTTATTCAGCACACACCAACAACTGCATACAATTCTCAACTCAACTCAACAACTTTCACAGCAACTCTCCAAATCACTATCAACAACTTTACTATCTCTCAACAACAGTGCGGCACACAATTTTATAATCTCTCTCTCTTCCGGAAGAATTTCGAATACTGTAGAAATGACGCACTGCCACCAATCGAATAAAAGATCGTCATCACTGACTTACGTCAATACATATTTTTATATCTTCCGGAACGACCTCTTGCTTCGACAATCGTCCCGAAACTTAGATCGATAGTAAACAAGGAAATCCAGAGTATTCTCCGACAATATCGACCAACGAAAATTATCCACGTTATACAAAGCCTCTCCTAACAACAATGCAAACTCAAATCAAAGGTAAATAAACTCCATTATTGAATACTTTGCAAATCGAAACGATTAGATCTATCGTACACGCTTCCGACATACTTTCGTTCGCGTTTCAACGTAACATACCCCCCCACTCAAGAAGAAATTTACCCAATTTCTTTCAACAACGTTGAAACGTAATGCACAAACAATGTACAGAATTAAAACTTATTTCAGTCTGTCTGAACACTGTCAATGTTCTCAGTTCATTCACACAGAATCAATGTTTCTCATCTGCAAGTCCTTCTGGGTACTTATCTTATATCAGTTTATAGTCCCCTCTCTTCCCGATAAGGATTTTCAGAGAGGAGACTCTGATTGGACATGATCTCTGGGTACTGTCAATGTTCTCAGTTTATATACACAGTCAATGTTTTTCATCTTCAAGCCTGTCTAGATATTACCAATGTTCTTAGTTCACCAATACAGTCAATGGTCTTTCATCCGCAAGGAGACGACGCCCTCGTCAGTTGCGGTCGTCATCGGCCCAGGGTCAAAGACAGTGATCTCGTGGGCTTTCCTGGAGTCAGTGCATCCTCCGTTGTCTTCCTCTTCCGTCGGATGTCCGACGCAGTCGACGTTGTCAGCTCCCAGAATGCATTCGCTGGGTCTCACGGTCAGGTTGGCTTCTGCGGGACGGTGGAACAGCTCCCTCAAGGTCTGCAGATGCTCCTTCCAGGTCTGGGTGTGGACTTCATGTTCGACCAAAGTCGTAGAGCCTGGGACATCACTGAAGCTATGGGGAAACTCGCCCATAAGGTCCATGAGCTCCATCTTTTGACTTTCCGTCAAGCTTGGTCCTAGCTTAACATCATCGATGCCTTCTTTGCTGTGGAAGTCTCCCAGTTCCAACGGTTCCTCGCTGTCAAAGCTGTTGTCGATCTCAGCCGCTGTTGCTGCATGTACAGTCTCTGATGGCCTTTCCACGTACAGCTTAAGGAGGTTGGCGTGGTATATCTTGGAATGCTGACCGACCTTCACCTTGTAGTCGTTGATCCCCACCACGGTCTCCACTTCGTACGGGCCTTTCCACTGCATCAGCAACTTATTATGATCGGTAGGTAGCAGCACCAGCACTTTGTTGCCAGGTTTGAACTTCCTGTTCACAGCCCTACGATCATAGTAGTGCTTTCCACAGTCCTGGGACTTCTTCAGGTTTTCTCTGGCTATCTCGAGAGTCTGCTCCAGCTTCTCCCGTAGCTCAAACACGTACTGGTAGCTGTTCTTCACCTCTGGGGTCTCTACTTCTTTCGTCCACAGTTCTTTCAGGATGTGCATCGGCCCTCGGATGGTTCTTCCGTACAGCAGCTCGAACGGAGAAAAGCCGGTGGACTCCTGCGGTACTTCTCTGTAGGCGAAAAGTAAGGCGTTGATGTAACGATGCCATTGTCTGGGCTGCTCGCTGCACAGTTTCTTCAGGGTGGACTTCAACGTAGCATTGAACTTTTCGACAAGCCCGTTGCACATTGGATGGTAGGGTGTCGTAGTCAAATGCCGGATGCTCAGCAGTCTGTTGACCTCCTTCATGCAGTCAGAGACGAACTGCGTCCCGAGGTCTGTCAGGATCTCTTCAGGCACTCCAAGTCTACTGAACATGTCCACTAGTGCCTCTGCTACAGTTACAGTGTCAATCTTCTTCAGTGGCACTGCTTCTGGGTACCGAGTCGCATAGTCCACTAAAGTCAGTACCCACCGATGACCTTCTTCACTCGGAGGTCTTATTTCGCCGATTAAGTCTAAGGCCACCCTCTTGAAAGGTCGGTCGATCAGAGGCATCCTCTGCATAGGCACTTTCGGGACCCTTCCTCGAGGTATGGTCTTCTGGCCAATGTCACATGATCGACAGAATCGGCTGACGTCCGCATGAAGTCCTGGCCAGTATAACACCGCCTGGATTCTGTCTGACGTCTTCTTGATACCCAGGTGACCTCCCATGATTGAGTCATGTGCTACTTCCATCACCTGGTGCCTTAGGGGTAACGGTACCAATACTTGACGTAGTGGTTTCTCTCCGTTGACCCTCGGGTGCTGGAAGATTCGATACAGGATCTTGGCCTTCACCTCAAAGTAGACCGTACCACTGCCTTTTGTCACGTGGTCTTGGCGGTTCCTGTACTTGTTTAAAGTACTGTCAGCTTCCTGGAGCTGGATCAGCTTATCTCTGTCCACGATGGCAGCTTTAGAGTTGTCGGCGACCTTCAGTGGCGTAGACGTTTTGTCTCTCTTGGCCTGGGCCCTGGTAGTAACAGCACCGACGATCTCTGGTCGGCAGGGCTGAGCCGGAGTAACCACATTGTCCCGTAGCAGCTCTGTAAGGTCTCCATCGGGAAACGGCAAAGGATCCTCCTCCACAACTTCGACGTGTTGAGTTGAGGCAGGACTCCACTCTGGATCGGGGTCGTCGGGTCGTCTCGCGCCGTCGATATTCCCGATCATCAAATCATACAGCGGCTTCTTCAGGCAAACCGCTTCGACTTCGCCTATGTAGAAAGGGGTGTTGACATGAATCTTCGCAACTGGCGCTCTCACACATTTGCTGTCGGCCATAAGTGTCCATTTTGAATCGCCAGTGAACTGTTCTTTAGCGATTAGGTCTTCTCTGACGATGACCCCACTGCAGCCAGAGTCTCCTAAAACAGTCACTTCATGATTTCCGACGCGTCCCTTGGAAACACGCATGTTCTGTACGGTCACAGCTGCGCTGGCGACGACGGGGATGGATTTCCCGTTGGCAAGGAGGAGTTGGCCATCAGTCATGCACTCTTGCACGTCCGCAGGGGTAGCTGTGCGCTCGGTCTCACTCGGAAGAATGACGCTCCCGCCGCACACTTGATGGTCAGATCTACTGTTTTGCCGTTGATTGGAGAAACGTCTCTGTCGGTTGCCCACCGCTGCATTGTCCGAACTGCCCCGCTGTCCGCTACTTTTGTTTTGAGGACAATTAGCCGCTCTGTGGTCTGTAGCGTTGCAGGTGAAACAGCCTCTTGAATGCCCTTCCCTGGGAGGAGGCGTGGAGTCCGTCTGTCTCTGGCTCGTCTGGCTCCCTTGGATCTGGTTCCCATGGTTTGCAGTCTTCTGAAAATGTTTCGTCGCGCTGGGTGGCCCCAGGGTTTTCCCATGAGCGATAACATATCTTTCAGCAGCCTCAGTCACATCTTTAAGCGTCTGCAGCTTTTGTTCTTCTAAGTATGTCGCTAGGTCCTTGTGACAGGCATTGAGAAATTGTTCCTTCACGATCAGGTCATGGAGACTGTCGTAAGACTTCATTTCGCCTGATAACTCCACCCACTTGTGTAGATATGACGACAGGCGCTCCACAAACTGCTTTGGCGTCTCGTCTGACTTAGGCCGGCATTCACGGAAGCGTTTACGGTAGCCCTTCTCTGTAAAGTTGTAGCACTGCAATAGGGCCTCTTTCAAGACGTCGTAGTCTTTAGCGTCATCGTCCGACAATCTGGTGTAGACGTCGAGTGCTTGCCCCGTCAGAAGTGCACTTAGTCGAATCGCCCAGTCTTGAGGTTGCCAGTTAGAGCTTTTGGCAAACCTTTCAAATCTCGCCAAATAACTGTCGATCTGGTCCTTCCCGTCGACGAACGCTGGCAATTTTGGAGCTTTGTTGTCACTGATAATTTGTGGCGCATTCTGCTGTTGCTGGATACGCGCCATTTCTAGCTGGAACTCAAGACGCTTCAGTTCGAATTCTCTGTCTTTTTCTTCACGCTGCCGCTGCTCTTCTCTTTCTTCTCGGCGACGTTGTTCTTCTACTTCTAGACGCTTCTGTTCTAGTTCTATTTCTTTTTCTAGACGCTTCTCTTCCAATTCTCTTTCTTGTATTCTCTCCTGGGATTTGACATACTCCGTCAGCTGTTTGCCTTTCAGATTCAGTGCAATCCCTTTCTGCCAGAAGTCAGCCATCTTAATGCTTTTCTAGAAAGTTCTTTTCTGGAAAGTTCGTGACTGGAGAGTTCTTTTTCTGGAAAGTTCTTGACTGCGCTGTACCTTTCTAGACTGTTCTAGAACAGCACGCTTTCTGCAGTAGCGCTGATGCTTGTCACTAGTCGCTTTCGCTGACGCAGGCCCCGCTGTCCTCGTCGTATGCGACGCTGCACCACGCTGGTGTTGATGTGCACGCTCCTGTGCTGAAGTAGACGCGACGTCCGCTCGTCGCTCTCTGTAATACTGGCGATGTAGCTCCGAGACTGTCCCTCGACGTAGTCCTGCGGCAGCCACGTAGTCCCGCTCTGTTGTTCGCTCACGAAGCAACTCTTCAGCGACTACACGCCCTTGCAGTCAACCCGAATCTATCGGATGTAGTCCCAGTATGTTGGCCCCTCTCGACGCAACTTGTTGGCGGCTACCCTCGATGACTGCTTCTCGTAACGTTGACTCGCTTGTTGTAGCAGTTGAACCCTTGGCTATGGCGTGAATCGCGGCTTGACCCCCAAAATGTTACACTCTGTTTGATGTTGGTGTTTTCTATCAGTATCTGATTCAGCCCCGATGCTGGAATTCCTGATAGTTGTGTAACTCAGATTCGTTTATCCACGCAACCCGTCCAAACAGCATACAAGTCACAGAGTCGACGTATGAAGTTTTCCACTTTTATTCAGCACACACCAACAACTGCATACAATTCTCAACTCAACTCAACAACTTTCACAGCAACTCTCCAAATCACTATCAACAACTTTACTATCTCTCAACAACAGTGCGGCACACAATTTTATAATCTCTCTCTCTTCCGGAAGAATTTCGAATACTGTAGAAATGACGCACTGCCACCAATCGAATAAAAGATCGTCATCACTGACTTACGTCAATACATATTTTTATATCTTCCGGAACGACCTCTTGCTTCGACAATCGTCCCGAAACTTCGATCGATAGTAAACAAGGAAATCCAGAGTATTCTCCGACAATATCGACCAACGAAAATTATCCACGTTATACAAAGCCTCTCCTAACGACAATGCAAACTCAAATCAAAGGTAAATAAACTCCATTATTGAATACTTTGCAAATCGAAACGATTAGATCTATCGTACACGCTTCCGACATACTTTCGTTCGCGTTTCAACGTAACATACACCATGCTTGTTGTTGTTGCTGTTATGGCCAATGATTTGAAATAATGGTTTACCAAAACTTCACAAAATCGCTTTTGATGATGATGATGATGATAATGATGGTAATGATGACGATGATGATGATGATGATGATGATGATGATGATGATAAAAGCTCTAGGCAAATTTAGACTACATTAATAAAGTGAGAAATAAGCCTAGAAGTCATTACTATTATTACTACTATTATCAATGCTACTACGTCTACTGCTTCTAATACTACTACAATTACTCCTACTACTGCTGCTGCTGCTACTGCTACCTTTGTTTATTTTGTCCAAGTTAAACTTTTATTTTCCCTACAAAAAAATCATACAAGCATAAGATTGCAAGAGCATCATTTTCTTTAGTTGACAAAGTAAAAACACCATGGCAAGCATTATAACTGTATTTCGTGACACTCACGTACAGAGCAGAAAAATAGACATTTAAATTAGGGCGTTGTTACTGATGTTTATTGTAATGAAAGCCAAAAGAAGACATGGAATGATAGGCCACTGTATGAACTTTCAACATGCAACACATTATCAAAATCCACTCAACCAATTTGTTTAGACACAGTGGCAAAACGTGTTTAGAAAATGGTAAAGCACAATAACCTCGACGTTTGGAGAAAGTAATAATACGAATGATCTAACATGTTTTGCAGTACAAAAAGTGTCCGAACAGTAAAAATTATGAATTTTGGTTCAGTTGTTCAAGAAATTAGGCCAAACGTGTGTTTTGAAAAAAATATAAGTGTCATTCGAAGCGACGGACCTACCGACTTACCGGCAACTGGATGCAGCTGATGGATGACCCATGATTTGAAGTACATGTATACCCAAATGCAAGAAAATCGAATCAGCCGTTTCTGATATCTTCAAAAAAACGTGTTAACAACAAAATGACTTCAATGACCTTGACCTTTATAACTGCGATAGAGCAAATATGATGAAGTCTGGTCAAAATCCGTTCAGTGATTCTTGAGAAATGGCTTCCAACGGACCGATGGACCGACCGACAGACGGATTTTGGGCTCGTTCTATTTCCACCTGACTATTTTAAAATGTTTCCAGATAGGTCCTGACTTTTGAAAGTATAGTAAATATGGTAGCAAGGAAAGCCGGCCACGAACCTAGGTAATGTTTTTGTGAAGTTTGGGCAAAATCCGTCCAGTGGCTCTTGAGATATGGATCACAACGGATCCTCAACCGAACTCCGAAAGACCGACCTACCTACCGACATTTACTCGTTATGATTCCTATTATTTCTTCTTTGTTTTCAAGATAAAACTGGAAATGCAACAAGATAGCAAGACATTCAAATTTTTATTTCAGACGCTCCCACACACAGCAAAACAATAAGCGTATTCAAAAGTCTTAATGTTGATGGCGGAGCATGCTGTGACAGGGCCTTGTCCTCACAGAGAAAAACGGAAGCCATAGAATGATAGGTCACTATTTGAACGATCTGCAAGCAAAATATTATCCAGATCGGCTCAAGAAATGTTTCTAGATATAGCGCCAAATGCCTTTAGAATGTGGCGAAGCACAATGGCCTTTTCAATTTGAACAATTTATCTTAACGTCTTTTCACATATGTGATTTTAGACCATACAGCCATTCTCACGCATGTACACAAACATAACATAACAATTTAAAATTTAACTATAATCATACAAAATATCTAACATTTTTACAGAAGTTTGCCAACTGCAGACTTGTAAATTATTCGGGCAATATCTATCATTGCTGGACTATGCACAAAATGTCAATAGATTCTTATTTACATCGATATTCTTTTCTTTATATAACATAACCAAAATAGGACATTCATATAACAGATATTGGTTGTAAACAAGTACAAACTATATCTTTTGAAAACTTCGTGTTCCATGAATTTACTCTTAGTTTATTAATTATTCTACACAAATGTCTTGGACAAGAAAAGTTTTCATTCTTTCCATTGCTAGGTAAATTAGAATATATATTCTTTTCTAATAAAGATATTAATTCAAATACTGAAGGCATTATATTATTATATGTAATAGTATCACCTAATTGCATTGCCTCTCGTTTAGCCAATTTATCAACTATATTGTTCCAATAAATGCAGGTATGAGAAGGAATCCAACAAAAGGATACTCCAATACATTTAGATATAATATAATGTATTAAAATGTAATAAAATATTTGTCATCCTTTTACATGACCACTAGTTCAAAGAATATAAAACTGATTTTGAATCTACACATATAAGAATATTAAATAAAGCCAATGAAGAATTACAAATAATAGTTAAAGCCATAAGGATTGCATACAATTCTGCTGTAAATATTGAGACATTCTTACCAATATAATATGACTTTTGAATTTTTAAGTCAGGAATTGCAATTCCAGCGCCAGCATGTGAGGTTTCTAAAACTGAGCCGTCAGTATTCATTTTTAAATGATTAGAATATTGTTTCTCCAGCAGATCTCTAGCCTCAGTAACAATTAACTGTACATTTTCACTTTTCGTGGTATCTGAGTAATCAATATGGAACGTCGCGTTTCTATGCTCCCCTTGCGGAATCTGAAGTGTAATTGGTAATATAGGAATAGAAGAAATGTCAATATTACAATTTGTTAAAATATCGTATGTATAATTTCGTATTGGTTGGAGATATGATAAATGTCTAGCTCGTTTGGGGAAATCTTCATTAGCATCAATAAATATTTCCTCTGAAACAGAATTTGAAACTGATAAACTTCTAACAACATACTTTGCTACTGATAATTTTTGTTGTTCAAGAAAATATAAAAGGCAAGCTTCTTTATAGGATTTTATTGTACTTGAATGCACTGGAACCCCTAAGGCTATTTTTACTGCTTTACTGTCAATGCTTTGCAACTTATTCAACAATGAATTTAATGCTGAAAAATATACTTCTTGTCCATAACTAAGTACAGATCTCACTAACGATATTGCCAAATGTAGTAATGTATTTGTGTCTTGACTCCACGGCTGTACACAAAGTAGTTTCACAAAATTTAATCTTTTGCTGGCTTTTGATATTCAGTATTGAATATGATAGTTCCAGTTTAGTTTTGGAGTAAGATGTACACCCAAACACTTTACATTTTGCTTATAATTTAAAACTTTTCCATTTAGTTCTAACTTAGGCAAATATTGTGAATTTGCACCATTATTAAATAATATCAGACAAGTTTTTTTTCCACAGGTAACTGGAGACCATTTTCTATCATAAATGCATTTAATTTATTGAGTTCGTTCTGATGTATCTTCTGCACATAGTTTACAACTCTCTTGCATGTATTCTTCCTTAAATTAGTATTAACCCAAATAGCTACATCATCTGCATATTGCACAATATTTGTGTGTTTGGACACATCTTTTGGAAGATCGTATATAAAAATAGAAAATAAAATTGGAGCATCTATAGATCCTTGAGGAATACCCATGTCAATTTGTTTAAAAGAGAATAGATCCTGCCAACACGAACACATATATATATATCTGTGAGATAAAAAGTTCTTGAAGTATTGATACATAATTCCAGATATTCCTATATTCTTCAATTTATACAGTAAACGTACGTGCCATACACTATCGTATGCTTAACATACATAAAAAAATGTTGCTAAGGTAGACTTTCTGTGAGAAAACTGATTTTTTTACGTGAGATGTTAACTTAACTAAGTGATCCGCAGTACATCTTCCTTTCCTAAAACCTGCTTGAGTTAGTGGAAAAATACAAATTTTTCACAATAGTGGGTCACTCTATGAAGAATAATCTTTTCCAATAATTTGCTGACTTGTGAAGTTAATGCTAGTGGTCTAAAACTATCCACTGAAGATCTTGTCTTGCCTCGTTTTAGAACTGGAATTACAACTGACTTCTTCCAGATATCAGGAAGAGCTCCATTTAACCAACATTTTTTGGAAAAATGAGTGAAGTAACTGTTTCCAAATATCAGGCAAATGGATCAACATTTCATAAGAAATACCATCAATACCAACAGCACAGTGATTATATTTAAATGTATTTAGGGCTTCTAAACATTCGTCATATGTGATAAGTGAATTTATATAATGATTTTCGTTCGGGAGTGGATCTTCAGAATCCTCTTTATTTTCTTTGTTAAATCTAAAATTTTGCTGAGTTTTATCGAATGTTGAAGAAATGCTATTTTCTGTAACGTGTTTTTAGGAAAAGCTTCAGCTTTAACGAAAGAACTAGGAAAGGGATTATTGTCATTTTTGAGAGTATAATTTTGAAGATGGTACCCATTTTAAATTTGCTTTACTTTTTTCCAAACCTTATATGCATCTTTCGATTCTGAAACTTCACATTTACAAAATTCTGCCAAATAGATCTTTTTAGCTTGTGCAATTATTCTGTTGCATTGAAATTTGGTGCGTTTCATTTCATTGTGATTTTCTGGTGTTTTGTGGTGTTTTTCTGGTGTTTTGCTCTTTAACCACTTCTTAAAATGTTCTTTTTTCGTGCGTACAGCTTGCTCACAATCTTTATTCCTGAATATTTACGATTTTTTCTTAAATGTACATTTGGGGATTCAGTATTCAGCAGCCTGTATTATACTATTTGTACAATTTGAAAAAATTGTATGTATTAATATTTTTATTGTTAATGATGTCAATGTTGTGGAAGGTTAAGAATGTTTTAAAATCTTCCCAGTTTGCACCATTATACTGAAACTGAGGTATTTTATCTTCAGTGTTGGAATCATCATCAATGATATCCTCATTTAATTCTATTTTGATAGGAATATGATCGCTACCCAATGTATCATTTGTTGTAGACCATAAACAATTAACTGCAAGATCAGGAGAAATTAAAGATACATCTACTGCAGTTGCTTTTTGAGTTGATACATCAGGAATTCTGGTAACTGATCCATCAGTTAAAAGAAATAATTTAGAATCAATAATGTTTTCTAGAAATATATTACAGGTTATACTTGTACATCCACTTTCCCAATAAGGAGCATGCGCATTAAAATCCCCCATAATCAACCATTTGTTACTACTAGATACATCAAGGTGTTTGATCCCATCTAAATTATCATCTTTTGGACCATTGGGATAATAAACCGAAAGTACATTTAATATAAAATTATGGTTGATTTTGATCTTTGCGCCTGTTGCAAAAACATCATTAATATCTTTAGGCACAGGCATGGAATCTAATCTAGAATACTGTTAATCAGATCTTATGTATAATGTTGACTGAACCATCCCCGTATATTTATTATAACTATAAAGAGGGGGGGGGGGGGTAATAAAAATTATTAATTTTAGGAAATTTCCTCGGAGAAACGTGTAAAGACTGTAAAGCTAAAACACAAAATGAATCTTTTAAAGCATGATGCTCAAATTGTAATAAGTTTGTAGATATTAAGCGGCAGTTCCATTGTAGAATTTTATCATTTTGTGATCTTTTCTTCATAGTAGTCAACAAAAAATGTGTAATAAATATTAAGGCTAAAAATAACAGACAATAATTTAGCAGTCAGTGTCAGGTGAAAAAGAGTTAACAGATGAGATAAAAAATACAAATATCGCTGTTACCCTACAAAAGATAAACAGTATAACAAAATTAAGTTCACAACACAGTTACACAGCTAAACAATAAGCGTATTCAAAGTCTTAATGTTGATGGCGGTGCATGCTGTGACTGGGCCTTGTCCTCACAGATGAAAACGGAAACCATAGAATGATAGGCCACTTTTTGAACGATCTGGAAGAAAAATATTATCCAGATCGGCTCAAGAAATGTTTCTAGATATAGCGCCAAACACCTTTAGAATGTGGCGAAGCACAAGACCTTGACTTTTAAGAAAGTACAAATACGAATGATCTAACACACTTACCAGTCATTAAAAGTATCCTCACAAAGTACAAATACGAATGATCTAACACGCTTACAAGTCATTAAAAGTATCCTCACAAAGTACAAATACGAATGATATAACACGCTTAACAGTCATTACAAGTATCCTCACAAAGTACAAATAGGAATGATCAAACACGCTTACCTGTCATTAAAAGTATCCCCTCAAAATACATATACGAATGATCTAACACACTTAACAGTCATTAAAAGTATCATCACAAAGTACATATATGAATGATCTAACACACTTAACAGTCATTAAAAGTATCCTCAGAAAGACTTGTGAATTTCGGTTCCGTTATTCTTCAGATAAGGCAAAAAGTGTGTTTTGAAGAAAAAAAGTGACATTCTGAGCGACGACCCGACCGACTGACCGAAGTGACTGACCGACGATCGGATTGCTGCTGAAGGATGGCCAATGATTTGAAATAATGGCTTACAAAAACTGCACAAAATCGCTTTTGATGATGATGATGATGATGATAAAAGCTCTATGCAAATTCAGACTACACTTAAAAAGTGAGAAATAAGCCTAGAAGTCATTACTATTATTACTACTATTATCAATGCTACTACGTCTGCTGCTTCTACTACTACTACAATTACTCCTACTACTGCTGCTGCTGCTGCTGCTGCTACTGCTACCTTTTTTTATTTTGTCCAAGTTAAAATTTTATTTTCCCAACAAAAATATCATACAAGATTGCAAGAGCATCATTTTCTTTAGTTGACATTGCTATGACGAAAGTATAGCATAACTTCAAATATGTTTACCTAATTGCCTACAAATACCAACTCAAAAAAATACAGATATACACACACACACACACACACACTCTCTCTCTCTCACTCTCTCTCTCTCCCTCCCTCTCTCTCTCTCACTCTTTCTCTCTCTCTCCACAAGTACACTGACAGCTTTATGACAGAACACTGGCATAACATTAATTCGCACCTTCATTACAGAGGTCACCACGCCATCCAGATTTACATGAGCAGTGTCCTGTCGCTGTGTCACACACATCGTCGCATCCAGAGCTGCAAGAACCAGCACAGTTCGTGCCGTATCGCCCATTTTGACATGCTGAAATTATACAGTACAAAATTCATAAAGCAACATCGATTCATTTCATCAACAATTTCTTCTTACACTATGCCTGTTGTTGTTGCTGTTATGTTGTTGTTGCTGTTATCGCTTCCATTGATGGTATTTATATATGTATATCCTAAAACAAATCCATCCCAAATTACCGATGTAAACGATATTTTAAAAAAAAGACTTTTTGTCCAATGGATCATAATACCAGTTCTGTGTCTTTGGTCAAGCTCATTACTGCTAGTTACAGCTATATCAAAGTGTAAAAGTAGTTAGTGATTATTACTACACCGTTTTTGCTGCCATGAACCAAATTCCGAGTGAGTGCTTTATATACTTCCTTGTTACTGTTAATTGTCATGAGAATGTGGTTTTATTCCTGTTTGTTGGTGCCACAAGGTTTCTGATTATGATTCTGAATGCGATCCAGCCCCTTTTTGTAAATATTATGAAAGAGGGCGACACATAGACTACCTACAGAGAATGGCTTGAAACATCAATGGATTAATCTTTAGGATATTGCTACGCTGCTGAATCTACTTAATAATAAACTAAAAACTATCTTAATATTGTAATAGGCTAATTTACACAAAGTTACTAACCTGCAGTACACAGGTCGCCAGTGAAACCCGGCTGACAGCTACAGAAGCCGTTCACCTTGTTACACGTTCTTCCAATACAGTTGGCGCTGCATGGAAAACTGCAGTTTTTTCCGTAAAACCCGGCAACGCATTCTGTGGAGAAAACACAAAATTAATGTTAATAATCTAACTTGTAGAATTGCTACAGATATATTCATAATTAATATAATTATGTAAATAAACTATCTGTAGCAAAGAATCTTAAAGCAAAACAAAACACAATAGGCTACATACAAGACAATCCTTTCCTATCCAATACCGTACCTCAAAGGTCGTTGGGGCACCACAGATATTCGTTTAACCAGCGTACTCCATTTTTCTGTGTTCTTAGCAACCCTCGTGCCTTCGCTCTGTGTCAAGCCAGTCCATTTTCGAATGTTGTCCTCCAATCTCTTTTTCTGTCACTCTCCTCTTCTGTCTCCTTGCTCCGTGCCTTGCAGAATGTTTTTTTTCAAGGCATGATGCTCAGGGAACGTGGCCATATCATCGGAGATTCCGTTTCTTCACCACTGTGAGCATGTCATCATGTTGCCCAGTGGCTTTTGTGTGATGGTCTGTCGGACTTCGTTGTTGGTGATATGCTGGGTATAGGAAATGCCCAAAAGTTTCCTGTAGCACCTCATCTCCATGCTTTGTATTCTTCGTTGTAGATCTGCTATGAGGATCCATGTTTCGCAACCGTATATGAAGATGAAGGTGACAATGGAGCTCAGCAACCTTACCTTATAATGTAGACTGATGTTCCTGTCTTTCCAACTGGGCTTCAACCTTGTTAGGGCAGCAGTTGTTTGTAAGATCCTGGAGAGGACTTCCTGACGAGACCCATTACCTGACACATTGGCTCCATGTTTCGCAAGCGTATAGGAAGATGGAGATGACAAAGGAGTGCAACAGCCTTATCTTGGATTGTGGACTGATGTCCTGTCTGTCCAAATGAGCTTCAGCCTTGTCACGACAGCAGTTGTTGGTATGATCCTGGAGAGGACTTCCTGTTGGGATCAATTGTCTGATACAATGGCTCCTACGAATGGTCTAACATGCTTAGCAGTAAAAGTATCCGCAAAGTAAAAACACCATGGCAAGCATTATAAATGTATTTCCTGACACTTACGTACAGAGCAGAAAAATAAACATTTTAATTAGGGCATTGTGACTCAGGTCTATTGTAATGAAAGCCAACGGAAAACATGGAATGATAGGCCACTGTTGGAACTATCAGCATGCAAGACATTATCAAAATCCACTTAACCAATTTGTTTACATATATGACGTTTGGAGAAAGTACAAATACAAATGATCAAATATATTTAGCAGTAAATAAAGTGTCCGGACAGTAAAAGTGATAAATTTCGGTTCAGTTAGTGAAGAAATTACTCCAAACGAGTGTTTTGAAAAAAATAAGTGACATTCGAAGCGACGGACCGTCCGACTCACCGACAATCGGAAGCTGCTGATGGATGACCCATGATTTGATGTATCTGTATACCAAAATGCAACACAACCGCATCGGCAGTTTCTGAGATCTTGAATAAAACGTGTTAACAACAAAAAAACTTCAATGACCTTGACCTTTAAAACTGCGGTAGAGCAAATATGATGCAGGCTGTTCAAAATCCGATTAGTGACTCTTGAGAAATGGCGGACTTTGGGCTCCTTCTCTTTCCGCCAGACTATTTTAAACTGTCTCCAGATATGTCTTGACCTTTTAAAGTAGAGCAAATATGTAGCACGGAATTCCGGCCACAAACCTACGTAATGTTTTTATGAAGTGTGGTCAAAATCTGTCGAGTGGTTTTTGAGATATGGATCCCAACGGATCCTCAGCCGAACTCCGAAAGACCGACCTAACTACCGACAATTACTCGTTCTGATTCCGATTATTTCTTCTTTTTTTTATTCAAGATAGGTCTGTAAATGCAACAAGATAGCAGAACATTCAAATTTATATTTCCCAGCTAAACAATAAGTGTATTTAAAAGTCTTAATGTTGATGGCGGTGCATGCTGTGACTGCGCCTTGTCCTCACAGAGGAAAACGGAAACCATAGAATGATAGGTCACTATTTGAACGATCTGCAAGCAAAATATTATCCAGATCGGCTCAAGAAATGTTTCTAGATATAGCGCCAAACGCCTTTAGAATGTGGCGAAGCACAATGATCTTGACTTTTAAGAAAGTACAAATACGAATGATCTAACACACTTACTTACCAGTCATTAAAAGTATCCTCACAAATTACAAATACGAATGATCTAACACGCTTATCAGTCATTAAAAGTATCCTCACAAAGTACAAATACGAATGATCTAACACGCTTAACAGTCATTAAAAGTATCTTCACAAAGTACAAATAGGAATGATCAAACACGCTTACCAGTCATTACAAGTATCCTCACGAATGATCTAACACACTTAACAGTCATTAAAAGTATCCTCACAAAGTACATATACGAATGATCTAACACACTTAACAGTCATTAAAATATCCTCAGAAAGACTTGTGAATTTCGGTTCCGTTATTCTTCAGATGAGGCAAAAAGTGTGTTTTGAAGGAAAAAAAAAGTGACAATCTGAGAGACGACCCGACCGACTGACCGAAGTGACTGACCGACGATCGGATTGCTGCCGGTAGGATGGCCAATGATTTGAAATATTGGTTTACCAAAACTTCACAAAAATGCTTCTGATGATGATGATGATGATGATGATGATGATGATGATGATGATGATGATGATGAAGATGATGGTGATGATGATGATGGTGATGATGATGATGATGATAAAACTCTAGACAAATTTAGACTACAATAATAAAGTGAGAAATAAGCCTAGAAGTCATTACTATTATTACTACTATTATCAATGTTATTACGTCTGCTGCTTCTACTACTACTACAATTACTCCTACTACTGCTGCTGCTGCTGCTACAGCTACCAATTTTTATTTTGTCCAAGTTAAAATTTTATTTTCCCTACAAAAAAAAATCATACAAGCATAAGGTTACAAGAGCATCATTTTCTTTAGTTGACATTGCTATGACGAAAGTATAGCATAACTTCAAATATGTTTACCTAATTGCCTACAAATAGCAACTTAAAAAAATACAGATATACACACACAAACACACACACTCTCTCTCTCTTTCTCTCTCTCTCTCTCTCTCTCTCTCTCTCTCTCTCTCTCTCTCTCTCTCTCTCTCTCTCTCTCCACAAGTACACTGACAGCTCTGTGACAGAACACTTTCATAACATTAATTCGCACCTTCGTTACAGAGGTAACCACGCCATCCAGATTTACATGAGCAGTGTCCTGTCGCTGTGTCACACACATCGTCGCATCCAGGGCTGCAAGAACCAGCACAGTTCGTGCCGTATCGCCCATTTTGACATGCTGAAATTATACAGTACAAAAATCGTAAAGCAACATCGATTCAGTTCATCAACAATTTCTTCTTACACCATGCTTGTTGTTGTTGCTGTTATGGCCAATGATTTGAAATAATGGTTTACCAAAACTTCACAAAATCGCTTTTGATGATGATGATGATGATGATGATGATGATGATGATGATGATGATGATGATGATGGTGATAATGACGACGATGATGATGATGGTGATAAAAGCTCTAGGCAAATTTAGACTACACTAATAAAGTGAGAAATAAGCCTAGAAGTCATTACTATTATTACTACTATTATCAATGCTACTATGTCTGATGCTTCTAATACTACTACAATTACTCCTACTACTGCTGCTCCGGTCCTGATTTGGCTCGGAAGAGTCCGCTGGACCTAAAGCAACAATCAATCAATCAATCAACTACTGCTGCTGCTGCTACTGCTACCTTTTTTATTTTGTCCAAGGTAAAATTTTATTTTCCCTAAAAACAAAATCATACAAGCATAAGATTGCAAGAGCATCATTTTCTTTAGTTGACATGGCTATGAGGAAAGTAGGGCAGCAGTTGTTTGTAAGATCCTGGAGAGGACTTCCTGACGAGACCTATTGTCTGATACATTGGCTCCATGTTTCGCAAGCGTATAGGAAGATGGAGATGACAAAGGAGTGCAACAGCCTTATCTTGGATTGTGGACTGATGTCCTGTCTGTCCAAATGAGCTTCAACCTTGTCACGACAGCAGTTGTTGGTATGATCCTGGAGAGGACTTCCTGTCGGGATCCATTGTCTGATACAATGGCTCCTACGAATGGTCTAGCATGTTTAGCAGTAATAGCATCCGCAAAGTAAAAACACCATGGCAAGCATTATAACTGTATTTCGTGACACTCACGTACAGAGCAGAAAAATAGACATTTAAATTAGGGCATTGTTACTGATGTTTATTGTAATGAAAGCCAAAAGAAAACATGGAATGATAGGCCACTGTCTGAACTTTCAACACGCAACACATTATCAAAATCCACTCAACCAATTTGTTTAGACACAGTGCAAAACGTGTTTAGAAAATGGTAATGCACAATAACCTCGACGTTTGGAGAAAGTACTAATACGAATGATCTAACATGTTTAGCAGTACAAAAAGTGTCAGAACAATAAAAATTATGAATTTTGGTTAAGCTGTAAGTTTAAGAAATTAGGCCAAACGTTTGTTTGAAAAAAAAAAGTGTCATTCAAAGCGACGGACCGACCGACTCACCGGCAACTGGATGCAGCTGATGGAGGACCAATGATTTGATGTATATGTATACCCAAATGCAACAAAATCGCCTCAGCTGTTTCTGAGATATTAAAAAAAAACGTGTTAACAACAAAATGACTTCAATGACCTTGACCTTTACAACTGCGATAGATCAAATATGATGAAGTCTGGTCAAAATCCGTTCAGTGATTCTTGAGAAATGGCTTCCAACGGACCGATGGACCGACCGACAGACGGATTTTGGGCTCGTTCTATTTCCACCTGACTATTTTAAAATGTTTCCAGATAGGTCCTGACTTTTGAAAGTATAGCAAATATGGTAGGAAAGCCGGCCACGAACCTAGGTAATGTTTTTGTGAAGGTTGGTCAAAATCCGTCCAGTGGCTCTTGAGATATGGATCACAACGGATCCTCAACCGAACTCCGAAAGACCGACCTACCTACCGACATTTACTTGTTCTGATTCCTATTATTTCTTCTTTTTTTTCAAGATAAAACTGGAAATGCAACAAGATAGCAAGACATTCAAATTTTTATTTCAGACGCTCCCACACACAGCAAAACAATAAGCGTTTTTAAAAGTCTTAATGTTGATGGCGGTGCATGCTGTGACTGGGCCTTTTTCCTCACAGAGGAAAACGGAAACCATAGAATGATAGGTCACTATTTGAACGATCTGCAAGCAAAATATTATCCAGATCAGCTCAAGAAATGTTTCTAGATATAGCGCCAAACGCCTTTAGAATGTGGCGAAGCACAATGGCCATTTCAATAATTTCAATTTGAATAATTTATCTTAACGTCTTTTCACATATGTGATTTTAGACCATACAGCCATTCTCACGCATGTACACAAACATATAATATAACAGTTTAAAGTTTAACTATAATCATACAAAATATCCAACATTTTTACAGAAGTTTGCCAACTGCAGACTTGTAAATTATTCGGGCAATATCTATCATTGCTGGACTATGCAACAAAATGTCAATTGATTCTTGACTATTTACATCGATATTCTTTTCTTTATCTAACATAACCAAACTAGGACATTCATATAACAGATGTTTAACAGATATTGGTTGTAAACAAGTACAAACTATATCTTTTGAAAACTTCGTGTTCCATGAAATTACTCTTAGTTTATTAATTATTCTACACAAATGTCTTGGACAAGAAAATTTTTCATTCTTTCCATTGCTAGGTAAATTAGAATATATATTCTTTTCTAATAAAGATATTAATTCAAATACTGAAGGCATTATATTATTATATGTAATAGTATCACCTAATTGCATTGCCTCTCGTTTAGCCAATTTATCAACTATATTGTTTTAATAAATGCAGGTATGAGAAGGAATCCAACAAAAGGATACTCCAATACATTTAGATATAATATAATGTATTAGAATGTAATAAAATATTTGTCATCCTTTTACATGACCACTAGTTCAAAGAATATAAAACTGATTTTGAATCTACACATATAAGAATATTAAATAAAGCCAATAAAGAATTACAAATAATAGTTAAAGCCATAAGAATTGCATACAATTCTGCTGTAAATATTGAGACATTCTTACCAATATAATATGACTTTTGAATTTTTAAGTCAGGAATTGCAATTCCAGCGCCAGCATGTGAGGTTTCTAAAACTGAGCCGTCAGTATTCAATTTTAAATGATTAGAATATTGTTTCTCCAGCAGATCTCTAGCCTCAGTAACAATTAACTGTACATTTTCACTTTTCGTGGTATCTGAGTAATCAATATGGAACGTCGCGTTTCTATGCTACCCTTGCGGAATCTGAGGTGTAATTGGTAATATAGGAATAGAAGAAATGTCAATATTACAATTTGTTAAAATATCGTATGTATAATTTCGTATTGGTTGGAGATATGATAAATGTCTAGCTCGTTTGGGGAAATCTTCATTAGCATCAATAAATATTTCCTCTGAAACAGAATTTGAAACTGATAAACTTCTAAACCCCTAAGGCTATTTTTACTGCTTTACTGTCAATGCTTTGCAACTTATTCAACAATGAATTTGATGCTGAAAACTATACTTCTTGTCCATAACTAAGTACAGATCTCACTAACGATATTGCCAAATAGAGTAATGTATTTGTGTCTTGTCTCCACGACTGTACACAAAGTAGTTTCAAAAAATTTAATCTTTTGCTGGCTTTTGATATTAAGTATTGAATATAATAGTTCCAGTTTAGTTTTGGAGTAAGATGTACACCCAAACACTTTACATTTTGCTTATATTTAAAACTTTTCCATTTAGTTCTAACTTAGGCAAATATTGTGAATTTGCACCATTATTAAACAATATTAGACAAGTTTTTTTCCGCAGGTAACTGGAGACCATTTTCTATCATAAATGCATTTAATGTATTGAGTTCGTTCTGATGTATCTTCTGCACATAGTTTACAACTCTCTTGCATGTATTCTTCCTTAAATTAGTATTAACCCAAATAGCTACATCATCTGCATATTGCAAAATATTTGTGTGTTTGGACACAGCTTTTGTCTTGCCTTGTTTTAGAACTGGAATTACAACTGACTTCTTCCAGATATCAGGAAGAGCTCCATTTAACCAACATTTTTGGAAAAATGAGTGAAGTAACTGTTTCCAAATATCAGGCAAATGGATCAACATTTTATAAGAAATACCATCAATACCAACAGCAGATTTATTAGATTTAAAAGTATTTAGGGCTTCTAAAAATTCGTCGTATGTGATAAGTGAATATATATAATGATTTTCGTTCGGGAGTGGATCTTCAGAATCCTCTTTTTTAAATCTAAAATTTTGCTGAGTTTTATCGAATGTTGAAGAAATGCTATTTTTTTTAAAGAACAGCTTCAGCTTTAACGAAAGAACTAGGAAAGGGATTATTGTCAAGTTTTAGAGTATAATTTTGAAGATGGTACCCATTTTTAATTTGCCTTACCTTTTTCCAAACCTTATGTGTATCTTTCGATTTTGAAACTTCACATTTACAAAATTCTGTCAAATAGATCTTTTTAGCTTGTGCAATTATTCTGTTGCATTGAAATTTGGTGCGTTTCACTTCATTGTGATTTTCTGGTGTTTTGTGGTGTTTTTCTGGTGTTTTGTTCTTTAACCACTTCTTAAAATGTTATTTTTTCGTGCGTACAGCTTGTTCACAATCTTTATTCCTCAATATTTACGAATTTTCTTAAATGTACATTTGGGGATTGAGTATTCAACAGCCTGTATTATACTATTTGTACAATTTGAATAAAATGTGTTAATATTTTCATTGTTAATGATGTCAATGTTGTGGAAGGTTAAGAATGTTTTAAAATCTTCCCAGTTTGCACAATTATACTGAAACTGAGGTATTTTATCTTCAGTGTTGGAATCATCATCAATGATATCCTCATTTAATTCTATATTGATAGGAATATGATCGCTACCCAATGTATCATTTGTTGTAGACCATAAACAATTAACTGCAAGATCAGGAGAAATTAAAGATAAATCTAATGCAGTTGCTTTTTGAGTTGATACATCAGGAATTCTGGTAACTGATCCATCATTTAAAAGAAATAATTTAGAATCAATAATGTTTTCTAGAAATCTATTACAAGTTATACTTGTACATCCATTTTCCCAAATAAGGAGCATGCGCATTAAAATCCCACATAATCAACCATTTGTTACTACTAGATACATCAAGGTGTTTGATCCAATCTGAATTATAATTTTTGGAACATTAGGATAATAAACCGAAAGTACATTTATTATAAAATTATGGTTGATTTTGATCTTTGCGCCTGTTGCAAAAACATCATTAATATCTTTAGGCACAGGCACAAGCGTATTTAAAATCTTAATGTTGATGGCGGTGAATGCTGTGACTGGGCCTTGTCCTCACAGAGGAAAACGGAAACCATAGAATGATAGGCCACTTTTTGAACGATCTGCAAGCAAAAAAATTATCCAGATCGGCTCAAGAAATATTTCTAGATATAGCGCCAAACGACTTTAGAATGTTGCGAAGCAAAATGACCTTGACTTTTAAGAAAGTACAAATACGAATGATCTAACACGCTTACCATTTATTAAAAGTATCCTCACAAAGTACAAATACGAATGATCTAACACGCTTACCAGTCATGAAAAGTATCCTCACAAAGTACAAATACGAATGATCTAACACGCTTACCAGTCATTAAAAGTATCCTCACAAAGTACAAATACGAATGATATAACACGCTTAACAGTCATTAAAAGTGTCCACACAAAGTACAAATAGGAATGATCAAACACGCTTACCTGTCATTAAAGGTATCCCCACAAAATACATATACGAATGATCTAACACACTTAACAGTCATTAAAAGTATCCTCACAAAGTACATATACGAATGATCTAACACACTTAACAGTCATTAAAAGTATCCTCAGAAAGACTTGTGAATTTCGGTTCCGTTATTCTTCAGATAAGGCAAAAAGTGTGTTTTGAAGAAAAAAGGTGACATTCTGAGCGACGACCCGACCGACTGACCGAAGTGACTGACCGACGATCGGATTGCTGCTGAAGGATGGCCAATGATTTGAAATAATGGTAAACTACACAAAATCGCTTTTGATGATGATGATGATGATGATGATGATGATGATGATAATGATGATGATGATGATGATGATGATGATGATGATGATGATGATGATGATGATGATGATGATGATGACGATGATAATAAAAGCCCTAGGCAAATTCAGACTACACTAAAAAAGTGAGAAATAAGCCTAAAAGTCATTACTATTATTACTACTATTATCAATGCTAATACGTCTGCTGCTTCTACTACTACTACAATTACTCCTACTACTGCTGCTGCTTCTGCTACTGTTACCTTTTTTTATTTTGTCCAAGTTAAAATTTTATTTTCCCTACAAAAAAAATCATACAAGCATAAGTTTGCAAGAGCATCATTTTCTTTAGTTGACATTGCTATGACGAAAGTATACCATAACTTCAAATATGTTTACCTACTTGCCTACAAATACCAACTCAAAAAAATACAGATATACACACACACAAACACACACACACACTCTCTCTCTCTCTCTCTCTCTCTCTCTCTCTCTCTCTCTCTCTCTCTCTCTCTCTCTATCTCTCTCTTTCTCCCCCCCTCTCTCTCTCCACAAGTACACTGACAGCTCTGTGACAGAACACTTTCATAACATTAATGCGCACCTTCATTACAGAGGTCACCACGCCATCCAGATTTACATGAGCAGTGTCCTTTCGCTGCGTCACACACATCTTCGCATCCAGAGCTGCAAGCACCAGCACAGTTCGTGCCGTATCGGCCATTTTGACATGCTGAAATTATACAGTACAAAAATCGTAAAGCAACATCGATTCAGTTCATCAACAATTTCTTCTTACACTACGCCTGTTGTTGTTGCTGTTATGTTGTTGTTGTTGCTGTTATCGCTTCCATTGATGGTATTTATATATGTATATCCTAAAACAAATCCATCCCAAATTACCGATGTAAACGATATTAAAAAAAAAGACTTTTTGACCAATGGATCATAATACCAGTTCTGTGGCTTTGGTCAAGCTCATTACTGCTAGTTACAGCTATATCAAAGTGTAAAAGTAGCTAGTGATTATTACTTCACCGTTTTTGCTGCCATGAACCAAATTCCGAGTGAGTGCCTTATATACTTCCTTGTTACTGTTAATTGTCATGAGAATGTGGTTTCATTCCTGCTTGTTGGCGCCACAAGGTTTCTGATTATGATTCTGAATGCGATCCAGCCCCTTTTTGTAATTATTATGACATATGTCGACACATAGACTACCTACAGAGAATGGCTTAAAACATCAATGGATTAATCTTTAGGATATTGCTACGCTGCGGGATCTACATAATAATAAACTAAAAAATATCTTAATATTTTAATAGGCTAATTTTCACAAAGTTACTAACCTGCACTACACAGGTCGCCAGTGAAACCAGGCTGACAGCTACAGTAGCCGTTCACCTTGTTACACGTTCTTCCAATACAGTTGGCGCTGCATGGAAAACTGCAGTTTTTTCCGTAAAACCCGGCAACGCATTCTTTGGAGAAAACACAAAATTAATGGTAATAATCTAACTTGTAGAATTGCTACAGATATATTCATAATTAGTATAAAAATGTTAATAAACTATCTGTAGGAAAGAATCTTAAAGCAAATCAAAACACAATAGGCTACATACAAGACAATCCTTTCCTATCCAATACCGTACCTCAAAGGTCGTTGGGGCACCACAGATGATCGTTTAACCAGCGTACTCCATTTTTCTGTGTTCTTAGCAACCCTCATGCCTTCGCTCTGTGTCAAGCCAGTCCATTTTCGAATGTTGTCCTCCAATCTCTTTTTCTGTCACTCTCCTCCTCTGTCTCCTTGCTCCGTGCCTTGCAGAATGTGTTTTTCAAGGCATGATGCTCAGGGAACGTGGCCATATCATCGGAGATTCCGTTTCTTCACCACTGTGAGCATGTCATCATGTTGCCCAGTGGCTTTTGTGTGATGGTCTGTCGGACTTCGTTGTTGGTGATATGCTGGGTATAGGAAATGCCCAAAAGTTTCCTGTAGCACCTCATCTCCATGCTTTGTATTCTTCGTTGTAGATCTGCTGTGAGGATCCATGTTTCGCAACCATATAGGAAGATGAAGGTGACAATGGAGCTCAGCAACCTTCCCTTATAATGTAGACTGATGTTCCTGTCTTTCCAACTGGGCTTCAATCTTGTTAGGGCAGAAGATCCTGGAGAGGACTTCCTGACGAGACCCATTGTCTGATACATTGGCTCCATGTTTCGCAAGCGTATAGGAAGATGGAGATGACAAAGGAGTGCAACAGCCTTATCTTGGATTGTGGACTGATGTCCTGTCTGTCCAAATGAGCTTCAACCTTGTCACGACAGCAGTTGTTGGTATGATCCTGGAGAGGACTTCCTGTTGGGATCAATTGTCTGATACAATGGCTCCTACAAATGGTCTAACATGCTTAGCAGTAAAAGTATCTGGAAAGTAAAAACACCATGGCAAGCATTATAAATGTATTTCCTGACACTCACGTACAGAGCAGAAAAATAAACATTTTAATTAGGGCATTGTGACTCATGTCTATTGTAATGAAAGCCAAAGGAAAACATGGAATGATAGGCCACTGTTGGAACTATCAGCATGCAAGACATTATCAAAATCCACTTAACCAATTTGTTTATATATATGACGTTTGGAGAAAGTACAAATGCAAATGAAGACTACAGGGGAAAAAAGGCACATGTCACACATTTCCACTTTTGAGATAAATGAAATTTTGTCTTTGAAAGTCGCTATGTTTGTTCTTACTGTATTTTTTGGGACACTAAGTGTTTTGTCTTAAAGATATATCACTTCTTTTGTATTCATGAGAATTTCTTTGTCCAGATTGTATAATTTAATTAAATATGGAGGATTTAAACCAGCAGGGTGGTCATGGACATGTGCCTTTTTTCCCTTTTACAGACCACTCACTTGAGACTTTCTTCTACAAGCTGAATTGCAATGTACTCAGTCAATGTAAAACGGATTATAATGCCTATTTTGCTGTGGTAAATGACTAGGTATGATGGAACTGAAGTTGATTGTGTTATTGTTGATGCCTGTACGAAGACCACAAGGGAAAAAAGGCACATGTCACATTTTCCAATTATTTGAGTTATGTCCCCTACTATATAAACATAGAAGCCTAAAGGTTAGAAAAATAGTCAAATCCAACCCAAAAAAGGCCTATGAACTGCTACAGAAACACCCAAAAAAAAGGCATACAGGGGAAAAAGGGCACAAGTCCAGACTGTAAAATGGGAAAAAGGCCTATATCACAAACAACAATTCCTTTTTTGGGTTGGATATTACTATTTTGCTAACCTTCAGGCTTACGTTTATATCGCAAGCCACGTAAACACGCCCGCGAGGTCAACTCCCTCCACCCCAACCACCAAAAAGGGGGAAGAAACCCTTTCCTCCCTCAAAGAGAATGGGGGGGGGGGGGGGGGCCGAGAGCAAAGCACCTTGCCGGCTACTCAAAATCTTGTCAGGATAGCGGAGCAACCAAAGGGGGGCACGCTCGCTCTCGCCCTCTCCCCCCCCCCCTTCCCACATCCCCGTCCCGAGGAGGGGAGGAGGAAGAAAACCCACAGCGCCGTGCGCGGCCGACAAGCTAATATAAAAATAAATAAAATCAAATAAAATAAAAATCTCTTCTCTCTTGTCTTGTCTATGTGTTGTGAATGCATTTGTCTTGCGATCATGTACATTTATATTTTCTCCGACTCCACGGTCAACTCCTATAGCAACGACCAGGAATGGAGACCTCACGTACACCTCAGTGTAAAGAATTTCTTCTCAGTCTCCCTCCTGGTCCATCACATTCCACAGACCGTGGAGCAGACAAAATCTACTCTGCCTTGCTTGCACCCGTTTTATTGAGTTACTCGTCTGCTATGCCTTGTGTTAATAATTCCTCCACAATAAAGGAAAACATTTACACGCTCTGTCACTCCCAGGAAAGTTAGAAAGAATTTTTACTACAATGACAAACAGATCTAGCGCAGATAGAAACTGTACGTAAAACCACACAAACAGAATACTAGTAACATAGACGTTAAGCTAAACAAAAACTCTTGCTTTGACCGTTCAAACGTTGAATTTACTTATTTTCTTCAACTCATGAAATCAATTTCTTTGTGATATAAAAATAATACAATGTAGACAATATAACAATTATTTTACACTACACCACAATTTTAATTATTTCCAGACAGCGGAAAAAATTATATGTTCTAAACTTCTGGGGAATTTCACATTTCAGAATTATTTCTTTCAATTTACGTTGAGGGTTTTCTTAATAATAAGAGAAAATAAAATGTAATTACTGACATTTTATAACTAACTTCTTCAACAAAATAACTGAACAATTCTAACTTTCGAATACTATTTACAAAATTTAGAATTCTGTAAGGTAAAATAATTTTATAAAATTTACTTTCGTTCTTATATTCTTATCAACTTCGATCTAACATTTCACTGACACTTTCACTTTTCTTTTTAACGTGAGCAAGGCCGGGCTATTATCTTAGGTAAATTCTGCTTTGGTTTAGGATCTAAAGTCACAAACAATAATAAAAAGACTTCTATAGTTTTTAAAAGGAAATAAGCTCACGGGTGCAAACGGTTATCAAAACGATTTGAGACACACCATTTCTGCTCAGAAACGGTCCTTTTATTACGGCATCTAAGCAAAACATAGCCGTTGGCCAATGAAATCTCTGCCAGCGGACCGTGTTTTGAACAAGAAGACCCGGATGTCGGTGTCCTCTGCACAAGCTGGTGGTGCAAAGCAAAAGAAGCGTCGCGAACTATCTAAGATTTCTACTTCTTCAAAGGTTGACAGTGATTAATTTCCGGTGCAAAACATGAGCCAGTTTTGTCAAACTTCTAGCATCAACGGAGCACAGGACTTATTATTAAATTACGAAAGAAAATTGGCTTGCTAAATCGGACACTGGTGGGCACATTTGAGCCAGTTGGGGACCATTCTCTATACACAGGTAAGTGTCGACACAAGTTCAATTGTCACTCAAATACACTTCATAACTATAAGTTTTATGATGAGACCTGCTGGCAACTTCAGCTAACAAGTAACAACTGTCAAGAAAAGATTTTGAGTTCCCAATTTTCCCTCAAACTAAAAAAAAACGGTGCACAGGCAACAGTAGAAAACAAATCTCGCTGGTTATCACGCTAAACTTCGAGACTTTAGGCACACAAAACATCAAATCCTTTTTATAAATAAAATAACATTTTACACTGTAATGTTTCACTGCACAAGAAAAATTACTTTCTTTTACTACATTTGATCAAGCGGATTCCCTAGATTCAGTCTAAAAGTACACCCACAACAACTAGATCCAAGCAGTCACAGTCTTCTTCATATTAGGACTATTCGACCGGTCGAAGCTTCACATGAATAAAACATAAATTCTCAGTATGCAATTTTTCCAGTCACCAAATATTCACTCAAAGCTACACAAATGAATACACAAATTGCAGTAGAATTTTTCATCATTATTATTCTTCAAATCTAAACTGCTGTTCAATAGATTAGTTCTTGGTTCTAAATGTACCGTATAATAGGCCTACTCCTACATCACACAGAAATAAAGAAAGTTATTTTGTAGCATAATTACGGCAGTTCCACTTCATCGTTTGCTCGAATAGTATCCCCCTGTAACATTTCTGCATGTTTATGAAAATAAAGTCAAAATAAAGTCAGAATGAAGAAATTTTCCTCACCTTAGGCTTGGAGTTCATTTCCAAAGTGGGTTGCTAAATCTCAGCAGACACAGCAAGGGAGAAAACGAGGATAACTTCTGCTATGAATTTGTATTTTAAATGAAAACTATTTTTCTGCACATTCTTCAATAAAAAGTTTCAAGGAGTATGATAATAGATAGTTTAAAAAAAATTAATAATAAAAGTTCATGTAAAAATAAGCTCTAGCCAGTCCAGGGCTTACAATATAGTAGGGGACATAACTCAAATAATGGGAAAATGTGACATGTGCCCTTTTCCCCCTGTGGTCTTCAAATGGTCAAACATATTTAGCAGTAAATAAAGTGTCCCAACAGTAAAAGTGATGAATTTCGGTTCAGTTAGTGAAGAAATTACTCCAAACGAGGGTTTTGAAAAAAATAAGTGACATTCGAAGCGACGGACCGACCGACTCACCGACAACCGGAAGCTGCTGATGGATGATCCATGATTTGATGTACCTGTATACCAAAATGCAACACAATCGCATTGGCAGTTTCTGAGATCTTGAATAAAACGTGTTAACAACAAAATGACTTCAATGACCTTGACCTTTCCAACTGCGGTAGAGCAAATATGATGAAGTCTGGTAAAAATCCGATTAGTGACTCTTGAGAAATGGCGGACTTTGGGCTCGTTCTCTTTCCACCAGACTATTTTAAACTGTTTCCAGATAAGTCTTGACCTTTTAAAGTAGAGCAAATATGTAGCACGGAATACCGGCCACAAACCTAAGTAATGTTTTTATGAAGTGTGGTCAAAATCTGTCATGTGGTTTTTGAGATATGGATCCCAACTGATCCTCAGCCGAACTCCGAAAGACCGACCTACCTACCGACAATTACTCGTTCTGATTCCGATTATTTCTTCTTTTTTTTTTTATTCAAGATAGGTCTGGAAATGCAACAAGATAGCAAGACATACAAATGTACATTTCCCAGCTAAACAATAAGCGTATTCAAAAGTCTTAATGTTGATGGCGGTGGATCTAACACGCTTACCAGTCATTAAAAGTATCCTCACAAAGTACAAATACGAATGATCTAACACGCTTAACAGTCATTAAAAGTATCCTCACAAAGTACAAATAGGAATGATCAAACACGCTTACCAGTCATTACAAGTATCCTCACGAATGATCTAACACACTTAACAGTCATTAAAAGTATCCTCACAAAGTACATATACGAATGATCTAACACACTTAACAGTCATTAAAATATCCTCAGAAAGACTTGTGAATATCGGTTCCGTTATTCTTCAGATGAGGCAAAAAGTGTCTTTTGAAGGAAAAAAAGTGACATTTTGAGAGACGACCCGACCGACTGACCGAAGTGACTGACCGACGATCGGATTGCTGCTGAAGAATGGCCAATGAGTTGAAATATTGGTTTACCAAAACTTCACAAAAATGCTTTTGATGCCTAGAAGTCATTACTATTATTACTACTATTATCAATACTACTACGTCTGCTGCTTCTACTGCTACTACAATTACTCCTACTACTGCTGCTGCTGCTACCTTTTTATTTTGTCCAAGGTAAAATTTTATTTTCCCTACAAAAAAAATCAGACAAAGCATAAGATTGCAAGAGCATCATTTTTTCGAGTTGACATTGCTATGACGAAAGTATAGCATAACTTCAAAATTGTTTACCTAATTGCCTACAAATACCAACTCAAAAAAATACAGATATACACACACAAACACACACACACTCTCTCTCTGCTGTTATGGCCAATGATTTCAAATAATGGTTTACCAAAACTTCACAAAATCGCTTTTGATGATGATGATGATGATGATGATGATGGTGATGATGACGATGATGATGATGATGGTGATAAATGCTCTAGGCAAATTTAGACTACACTAATAAAGTGATAAATAAGCCTAGAAGTCATTACTATTATTACTACTATTATCAATGCTACTACGTCTGATGCTTCTACTACTACTACATTTACTCCTACTACTGCTGCTGCTGCTACTGCTACCTTTTTTATTTTGTCCAAGTTAAAATTTTATTTTCCCTACAAAAAAATCATACAAGCATAAGATTGCAAGAGCATCATTTTCTTTAGTTGACATTGTTATGACGAAAGTAGGGCAGCAGTTGTTTGTAAGATCCTGGAGAGGACTTCCTGACGAGACCCATTGTCTGATACAATGGCTCCTACGAATGGTCTAGCATTTTTTCACAATAGTGAGTCACTCTATGAAGAATAATCTTTTCCAATAGTTTGCCGACTTGTGAAGTTAATGCTATTGGTCTATAACTATCCACTGAAGATCTTGTCTTGCCTTGTTTTAGAACTGGAATTACAACTGCCTTCTTCCAGATATCAGGAAGAGCTCCATTTAACCAACATTTTGAGACTGTAAAGCTAAAACACAATATGAATCTTTTAAAGCATGATGCTCAAATTGTAATAAGTTCGTAGATATTGAGCAGCAGTTCCATTGTAGAATTTTATCATTTTGTGATCTGTTCTTCATAGTACTCAACAAAAATGTGTAATAATTATGAAGGCTAAAAATAAAAGACAATAATTTAGCAATCAGTGTCAGGTGAAAAAGAGTTAACAGATGAGATAAAAATACAAATATCGCTGTTACCCTACAAAAGATAAACAGTATAACAAAATTAAGTCCACAATACAGTTACACAGCTAAACAATAAGCGTATTCAAAAGTCTTAATGTTGATGGCGGTGCATGCTGTGACTGGGCCTTGTCCTCACAGAGGAAAACGGAAACCATAGAATGATAGGCCACTATTTGAACGATCTGCAAGCAAAACAAATATCCAGATCGGCTCAAGAAATCTTTCTAGATATAGCGCCAAACGACATTAGAATGTTGCGAAGCACAAGACCTTGACTTTTAAGAAAGTACAAATACGAATGATCTAACACACTTACCATTCATTAAAAGTATCCTCACAAAGTACAAATACGAATGATCTAACACGCTTACCAGTCATTAAAAGTATCCTCACAAAGTACAAATACGAATGATATAACACGCTTAACAGTCATTAAAAGTATCCTCACAAAGTACAAATAGGAATGATCAAACACGCTTACCTGTCATTAAAAGTATCCTCACAAAGTACATATACCAATGATCTAACACACTTAACAGTCATTAAAAGTATCCTCAGAAAGACTTGTGAATTTCGGTTTCGTTCTTCTTCAGATAAGGCAAAAAGTGTGTGTTGAAGAAAAAAAGTGACATTCTGAGCGACGACCCGACCGACTGACCGAAGTGACTGACCAACGATCGGATTGCTGCTGAAGGATGGCCAATGATTTGAAATAATGGTTACCCAAAACTTCACAAAATCTCTTTTGATGATGACGATGAAGATGATGATGATGATGATGATGCTGATGATGATGATGATGATGATGATGATGATGATGATGATGATGATCAAGTTCAAATTCAAGTTCAAGAATACTTTATTATCTCAACAGAGAAATTATGACATACAATTGCGGATCGGTATGAAACATTAAAACAATACATACATAGATAAAACAAGTACACAGTAGACTACATCTATATTAAATTTCCAGTATTAAATGACATCTCAAACATCATCACAAACATCAAGATCTAATCTACAAAAATATTACTTAGCGCTATGCCTGTTGATGATAATGATGATGATGATGATGATGATGATGATGATGATGATGATGATGATGATGATGATGATGATGATGATGATGATGATAAAAGCTCTAGGCAAATTTAGACTATAGTAAAAAATTGAGAAATAAGCCTAGTAGTCATTACTATTATTACTTTTATTATCAATGCTACTACGTATGCTGCTTCTACTACTACTACAATTACTCCTACTACTGCTGCTGCTGCTGCTACTGTTACCTTTTTTATTTTGTCCAAGTTAAAATTTTATTTTCCCTACAAAAAACATCACACAAGCATAAGATTGCAAGAGCATCATTTTCTTTAGTTGACATTGCTATGACGAAAGTATAGCATAACTTCAAATATGTTTACCTAATTGCCTACAAATACCAACTCAAAAAATACAGATATACACACACAAACACACACACACTCTCTCTCTCCCTCTCTGATGCTGTTATCGCTTCCATTGATGATATTTATATATGTATATCCTAAAACAAATCCATCCCAAATTACCGATGTAAACGATATTTTTAAAAAGGACTTTTTGTCCAATGGATCATAATACCAGTTCTGTGTCTTTGGTCAAGCTCATTACTGCTAGTTACAGCTATATCAAAGTGTAAAAGTAGCTAGTGATTATTACTACACCGTTTTTGCTGCCATGAACCAAATTCCTAGTGAGTGCTTTATATACTTCCTTGTTACTGTTAATTGTCATGAGAATGTGGTTTCATTCCTGTTTGTTGGCGCCACAAGGTTTCTGATTATGATTCTGAATGCGATCCAGCCCCTTTTTGTAAACATTATGACACAGGGCGAAACATAGACTACCTACAGAGAATGGCTTGAAACATCAATGGATTAATCTATAGGATATTGCTACGCTGCGGGATCTACTTAATAATAAACTAAAAAATATCTTAATATTTTAATAGGCTAATTTACACAAAGTTACTAACCTGCAGTACACAGGCCGCCAGTGAAACCAGGCTGACACCTACAGTAGCCGTTCACCTTGTTACACGTTCTTCCAATACAGTTGGCGCTGCATGGAAAACTGCAGTTTTTTCCGTAAAACCCGGCAACGCATTCTGTGGAGAAAACACAAAATTAATGTTAATAATCTAACTTGTAGAATTGCTACAGATATATTCATAATTAATATAATAATGTTAATAAACTATCTGTAGGAAAGAATCTTAAAGCAAAACAAAACACAATTGGCTACATACAAGACAATCTTTTCCTATCCAATACCGTACCTCAAAGGTCGTTGGGGCACCACAGATGATCGTTTAACCAGCGTACTCCATTTTTCTGTGTTCTTAGCAACCCTCATGCCTTCGCTCTGTGTCAAGCCAGTCCATTTTCGAATGTTGTCCTCCAATCTCTTTTTGTGTCACTCTCCTCTTCTGTCTCCTTGCTCCGTGCCTTGCAGAATGTTTTTTTCAAGGCATGATGCTCAGGGAACGTGGCCATATCATCGGGGATTCCGTTTCTTCACCACTGTGAGCATGTCATCATGTTGCCCAGTGGCTTTTGTGTGATGGTCTGTCGGACTTCGTTGTTGGTGATATGCTGGGTATAGGAAATGCCCAAAAGTTTCCTGTAGCACCTCATCTCCATGCTTTGTATTCTTCGTTGTAGATCTGCTGTGAAGATCCATGTTTCGCAACCGTATAGGAAGATGAAGGTGACAATGGAGCTCAGCAACCTTACCTTATAATGTAGACTGATGTTCCTGTCTTTCCAACTGGGCTTCAACCTTGTTAGGGCTGGGCAGCAGTTGTTTGTAAGATCCTGGAGAGGACTTCCTGACGAGACGCATTGTCTGGTACAATGGCTCCATGTTTCGCAAGCGTATAGGAAGATGGAGATGACAAAGGAGTGCAACAGCCTTATCTTGGATTGTGGACTGATGTCCTGTCTGTCCAAATGAGCTTCAACCTTGTCACGACAGCAGTTGTTGGTATGATCCTGGAGAGGACTTCCTGTTGGGATCAATTGTCTGATGCAATGGCTCCTACGAATGGTCTAACATGCTTAGCAGTAAAAGTATCTGCAAAGTAAAAACACCATGGCAAGCATTATAGCTGTACTTCCTGACACTCACGTACAGAACAGATTTTTTTTTTAAATAGGGTATTGTGACTGATGTTTATTGTAATGAAAGCCAAAGGAAAACATTGAATGATAAGTGTAACTGTAGATTATATTCACACGACACCGAAGCGTATAGGCGACTACTGGTCACATTATTCTGACACCAGCGAACCAGTTGATGGTAAGGGGAAAATAATGGTCACACATTGGCCAATCCGGGATTTGAACCGGGTACCTTCCGGTTACTAGTAAGACGCTCTACCAACTGAGCTACCCGGCCCCTCATGGAATGATAGGCCACTGTCTGAACTATCAACATGCAAGACATTATCAAAATCCACTTAACCAATTTGTTTACATACAGCGCAAAACGAGTTTAAAAAATGGTAAAGCATAATGACCTTGACCTTGGAGAAAGTACAAATACGAATGATCTACCATGTGTAGCAGTAAATAAAGTGTCCCAACAGTAAAAATCATGAATTTCGGTTCAGTTGTTCAAGAAATTAGGCCAAACGTGTGCTTTAAAAATAATAGGTGTCTTTCGAAGCGACGGACCGACCGACTCACCGACAACTGGATGCAGCTGATGGATGACCCATGATTTGAAGTACCTGTATACCAAAATGCAACAAAATCGCATCAGCCGTTTCTGAGATGTGGATAAAAACGTGTTAACAACAAAATGATTTCAATGACCTTGACCTTTCCAACTGCGGTAGAGCAAATATGATGAAGACTGGTCAAAATCCGTTTAGTGAATCTTGAGAAATGGCTTCCAACGGACCGATGGACAGACCGACAGACGGATGTTTGGCTCGTTCTATTTCCACCTGACTATTTTAACATGTTTCCAGATAAGCCTTGACCTTTAAAGTAGAGCAAATATGGTAGCACGGAAGGCCGGCCGCGAACTTGTTTTTTCCAACCTAGTTCCAGTCACTTTCCCGAAAAAGGCAATTACCGAAGTCGAACGAAGCTCTCCAAATCGAGCGGAGCTATCCGATGTTTTACGAACAAATGCTGGCAAGACTACGTGAAACCACAGGCTGGGAATTCTCGTCTTTCGTAGGCCTCAATTACATACTATACTACGTACGTATTAGGAGTTTACAAAGACAAAAGAAAAGACTTCAGAGCCTGTGGTGAAACATCTAGATCTAATTCTATTTCGATCTGCACAGCTTCAAGCTCAAGTCGAGATTTGCATTTTGAAGCAGTTAGTATTATTATTATTATTATTTTATGATGAATAATATACTGACACAATTAGTAATAAGGAGTAAAAGTAATACATAACACATAAAGCACACATACAACGATTTCACACCTATATCAACAATAAAACCATGACAAAACTTCAAAGCGCTATGGATACGTTGATGTCCCTTCAGCACAACAAGGCAAAGCAAGTTTATAATGGTCTCAAAAAACAGTGACATTTTTATTGCAAGCACCAAAGCAATTATTTATTTAACTAATATTATTCTTTGTAACTGATACAGTACATTTGTTATGTGTATTTCAATGATATGTATTTTAATGAGAAACACGTGTTGCGTGGCGGGCGGAAATTTCTATAAATCATCTGAAAACTTTGGTAAATCTCTAAGAAAAAATAACCAGTAACACTATCTGAATATTTCGGGTTACACCCAACTTCAGCAAAAACAAACAACACGTCACTGACCATATTTACACCATTGAGCACGCACAGCAGCACACTATTCTTTTTTCTTTTATTAAAAGTAGGAATAAAAATAATAATAATAATAATAATAATAATAATAATAATAATAATAATAATAATAATAATAATAATAATAATAATAATAATAATAATAAAGAAACAAATAATAATAATAATAATAATAATAATAATAATAATAATAATAATAATAATAATAATAATAATAATAATAATAATAATAATAATAAAGAAACAAATAATAATAATAATAATAATAATAATAATAATAATAATAATAATAATAATAATAATAATAATAATAATAATAATAATAATAATAATAATAATAACACACAAACAAAACAAATAAATAAATTAAAGATTTAACTAAATAACTATACTACTACTACTACTACTACTACTACTACTACTACTACTACTACTACTACTACTACTACTACTACTACTACTACTACTACTTGCGAAGTTGTGGTCTCGATTTTGTGGTCCTGATTTGGCTCTTTGCAGTCCGCTGGACTCTGTAAGCAATGAATAACTAACTATTAATTTAACTCTGAACTCGAGTTATAAAAAAAAAATTCGCTTAGCCTACTCGTCCTTCTCCGGAAGTGTCAAGATTCGAATATTATAAAGTATAGGCCTAAATATAGATATAGTTTATACATTTATTTACGTATATAACAAACAATACAGGTCTAATAATTATATTCAGCTAGTGAGCTTCTTCGCTGCGCAGAGACTGACTTATAATATAATAATATAGATTAAGCCTATGTATACTGTATAACAGTGTCTATTTGGTTCTAGGCAGGAAATGGGCAATGCTATTATTAGCCTTTACTGCTGAGAACTAACAAAATGCAAATCAAGGAACGCAAATATTAAATATGGTCGATAATTATTGTGCTCATATTATGCTCATATTAACAAAGTATACCGTTGCGATATGCTAAATCTGTGTAAATCGAACAGAATTAGAAGCAACAGCGATCATTTTTAATGTCAGCTAGTCGTAGTCATGCAAGCATCATTTCGTAACACATCGGAGAGCTTCGTTCGACTTCGGTGATTGCCTTTTTGCGCGAATGACTGGAACTAGGTTGGAAAAAACAAGTTGGCAGGCCGGCCACCAACCTAGGTAATGTTTTTGTGAAGTTTGGTCAAAATCCGTCCAGCGGTTCTTGAGATATGGATCCCAACGGATCCTCAACCGAACTCCGAAAGACCGACCTACATACCGACCTTTACTCGTTCTGAATGCAATCAGTTCTTCTTTTTTTTCAAGATAAGTCTGGAAATGCAACAAGATAGCAAGACATTCAACTTTATATTTCAGACGCTCCCACACACAGCAAAACAATAAACGTATTCAAAAGTCTTAATGTTGATGGCGGTGCATGCTGTGACTGGGCCTTATCCTCACAGAGGAAAACGGAAACCATAGAATGATAGGCTGCTATTTGAACGATCTGCAAGCAAAATATTATCCAGATCGGCTCAAGAAATGTTTCTAGATATAGCGCCAAACGCCTTTACAATGTGGCGAAGCACAATGACCTTGGCATTTAAGAAAGTACAACTACGAATGATCTAAAACGCTTACCAGTCATTAAAAGTATCCTCACAAAGTACAACTACGAATGATCTAACACGCTTACCGGTCATTAAAAGTATCCTCACAAAGTACAACTACGAATGATCTAAAACGCTTACCAGTCATTAAAAGTATCCTCACAAAGTACAAATACGAATGATCTAAAACGCTTACCAGTCATTAAAAATATCCTCACAAAGTACAAATACGAATGATCTAACACGCTTACCAGTCATTAAAAGTATTCTCACAAAGTACAAATACGAATGATCTAACACGCTTACCGGTCATTAAAAGTATCCTCACAAAGTACAAATACCAATGATCTAACACGCTTACCAGTCATTAAAAGTATCCTCACAAAGTACAAATACCAATGATCTAACACGCTTACCAGTCATTAAAAGTATCCTCACAAAGTACAAATATGAATGATCTTACACGCTTACCAGTCATTAAAAGTATCCTCACAAAGTACAAATATGAATGATCTAACAGGCTTACCAGTCATTAAAAGTATCCGCACAAAGTACAAATACGAATGATCTAACACGCTTACCAGTCATTAAAAGTGTCCTCACAAAGTACAAATATGAATGATCTAACAGGCTTACCAGTCATAAAAGTATCCTTACAAAGTACAAATACGAATGAAATAACATGCTTAAGGGGTGTCGGATAGTGCAGTGGTTGGAGCACTCGCTACTGTGTCGAAAGTGAAGCACCGTCCGGTGCGGTTAGCACTTGGATGGGTGACCGCTAAGGTGTGAAGCGACAAACAACAACGCCCCCAGTTGACTCAACTGTGATTGAGTACCTACTCTCTTGAGGGTGGGGAAGGTAAAGCAGCGAGGGAGAGAGTTGGGCATCACCCTCATTACGCTGGCCCAAGATAAGTGTGATCTCCAACATCACGCTCCCCTACGGCCACAAGGCTATGGGACTACCTTTACCTTTACCTTTTAACATGCTTAACAGTCATTAAAAGTATCCTCACAAAGAATCGTGAATTCCGGTTCCGTTATTCTTCAAATAAGGCATAAAGTGTGTTTTGAAAAAAAAATGAAATTCTCAGCGACGACCCGACCGACTGATCGAAGTTACTGACCAACGATCGGATTTCTGCTGAAGGATGGCCAATGATTTGAAATAAATGTTTACCAAAACTCAACCAAATCGCTTTTGATGATGATGATAATGATGATGATGATGATGATGATGATGATGATGATGATGATGATGATGATGATGATGATGATGATGATGATGATGATGATAAAAGCTCTAGGCAAATTTGTTAAAGTTGAATTTTATTTTCCCTACAAAAAATCATACAAGCATGAGTTTGCAAGCACATCATTTTGTTTAGTTGACATTGATATGACGAAAGAATAGCATAACTTCAAATATGTTTACCTAATTGCCTACAAATACAAACTCAAAAAACAACAACAGATACACGCATGCACGCACAAACACACCCACACACACGCACATACACACACACAAACACACTGATATTCTTCCCTTTTCTTATTTTCTGAAGATATTGTGTAAGCCGCCTACAAATGCTACAAGCAGGGATGTTGCTAGGAAACCTTTTCTTCGGCGATTGGTCCGAAACAGCCGTGAAACTTTCGGCTTTTTACTGAAAGTTTCGGCTCTCTCTTCCAAAGCAGTCTCACAAGATTTTTGACTAGATTCACTACGTTAACGTGCACCCTCCACCTCCATATATTTAAAGTGTTCTGTGGATGCATATCTTTGTAATAAAACATGATTTTAAGAGTAGAATAAGAACATTGAAAAGAAATTTTATTTTCTTAAATTTTAGGCACACAAAAACAATAAAAAGTTTAGACTGTCCCTTGACAGACCACAATACTGTCAGAGATTCTGGGTTTAACCTTAGTAATTATCGAATCCTCACCTAAACTGCTAGCGTACAGCACAGGAATATCGCAAAAATAGACAAAACCGAGCCGATTCACCCGTGAAAACTTCGGTTCGGCGAGCCGACATGACGGACAGTTTATCGGCTTTTTTTATAAAAATTGCGGCTAAAAGCCGAAGATCCGACCCAAACGATATCCCTGTACATGTATGTTACAATGATGAAAAACTGACTAACTTGTATCACCCACGTACACTTTCTAGTGTTCACACGAATAATTAAATTTGTCTGATTAAAACCTGTTACGTGCACTATGTTTTTTATTTATTTTGTACTTCAGTTTTTAAACATCTCCTAAATCCACAAACTTGTGGCAGTCTCTTATGAAATTTGCATGCAAATAAATGAAATACTATGCCACCAAAATGACATATTGGGTGGACTTTGATACTGCACGGATATGAAAAAATCCAAGAACACGATTAACTTCAGAAATATCAAAATCCTCATTTACCAATCCGCAATCATCAGGCGGGTTACTTGAAAAACATCTCACAAACCTTCACTGAAAAAAAAGCGTTGAGTATTTTCACATGCTTCTTTACAAACGCTACAGCAGTCACCTGGTGAAATAACCATGTACTGAAAACAACAGAAAATAATGGGCACAAAAAATGGATTAGTTAGTTATTAATTGCTTACAGGGTCCAGCGGACTGCAAAGAGCCGAATCAGGCCAACAAAATCAAGACCACAAGTTGGCTGAAAGAGGACTCACCCCTCATACGCATAAAAGATCTGCTGAAACAACCCTACTGGTAACACTGAAGGCACTCCACCAGCCGGTCACTTTATAATGAAGGCATCCCACGCAGGAAACGCTGAAGCTGAGGGACGTTTCAGGTTATCTAACACGGCAAGAGACTGGGAGTGCAGGATGTTGAATGGCAGCGAGTTCCAAAGTGCTGGGGCAAACACAGAGAAATACCTCATGCCAAAGGATTCAGGCGAATACCTGGGGACTGAGGGAAGAGCTGCATCATCTTGTGAACGGAGTGATCGACAGGTTGGTAAGGGCAGAGAAGTTCTGCATAATCAGAAGGACAGTACTCAGTGTGCAGGCAGTAAAAGTAAAGAGAATCAACTTTGTAATCGATACGGACCTTTACATGCAGTCAGTGTAAAGTTTTCAAAGCGGAAGTTGCACTAGAATGACGAGGTTGACGTAGGACAAAGCGACTAGCATTGTTCTGTTTGTGCTGAATTCTAGCAAGTGTATCATCAGGAATGCCAGCCAAAAGTAAGTGGCTGAAATCAAGTCGAGAAAGATTGACAGAGACAGCAAGTTTGTTGGTGGCATCTGTGGTAAGATACTGGCGTATTTTGCCCAGTCTCAGATGATGGAAATGCAGGGCTTTGCACAGACTATTTATTTGCGTCTCCATTGACAAGCTCTGATCCAGATGCACATCTAGATTACGGACAGACCTGGACAACTCAATTTGGTGATCTCAAACAGACATTGAGTGAGTTGACGGTCTGCTGCAATCTGCTCCGTGAACCAATCAAGATGAGCTCAGTCTTTTATAATTCATTTTCAGTTTGTTCGTGCTCATCCAGCAGGCCACGGAACTGATGCGCTCAGACATGACCTGGACAAGAGCATGAACCCCCGAAGCAGAATGAGAATTATGCAACTGAGAATCTTCAGCAAAGAAATGATAAAATGTTGGAAGCATTAATTACAGAAATGAGTGGTTGAGTGTACACTGCGAACAAGAACTAAGCCGTGAGGCACTCCATACTGCAAGGGTGAGGGAGAGGGCCTGACGTTGCCGGCAATGACAGATTGAGTGCGGCGGGAGGGGTTAGAACCATGCTAAAACCATTCCAGTACAGTCAAAGCGCTCTTCCAGACAAGCGCGCACAATTTCGTGGTCAATGGTGTCGAACGCAGCGGACAGGTCAAGTAGCACTAGATCGATATCCTAACCCGATCCGCCGCCTGCAACTGCTACAGATCATTGACCACGCGTAGTAATGCGGTCTCTATACTGTGGCTTTTTTCGGTAAGCTGACTCGAACGGCTCCAGCAGGTCATATGCCTCGAGATGAGGCAGAAGCTATGTCAGAACAATGCGCTCAACGACCTTAGACAGAAAAGGTAAGTTGGAGACTAGACGATAGTTTTTTGAGAACTTCAGGATCAATGTCATTTTTTTTTTCAAAAGTGGGTTGACTAAAGCATGTTAAAAATAGAGGGAACAGAACCACAAGAGAGGGAAATGTTCATGATCGTTGTAATGGTAGGAATGACGTCGTCAAGACAGTAAAAGAGTAATTCAGCAAGAATGGCGTCTAGCCGAGTTTTTGGGGCATCGAGAGGATGATTTTCTTTAACTTTTCATCGGTGACTGGAATGAATGCACTGATGAGTTCCAGAGAAAACCAGTGAGGACAAAGGAGTCGCAGATGGAGGGTCGGAGTAAAGCGTCTTTATGTCAGCAATCTTACTGCTGAAGTACTCGCTGAACCTCTCCGGAAGACTCTCAGGCGGAATGGAGGTGGGGAACGCCTTGCCGGCGAGAACACCCATTCGTTTACCACTGATGCGGAATAACTCTCGCGAGCTGACTGCTGTCTCTAACCACGTATTAAGTCCTCACGTCGCGGATCATCCGGTTGATACAGGTTGTTTGCTACACACGACCTGGGGAGATAAGGCAGTTGAATTCACTTGTTGCGTGTCGATCTTAGTAAGTTTTTTTTTCATATTAGAGTCAAATCGTGAAAGAGTACACTACATAGTTATAAAAAGGTGATTTGTTGTAGTGAAATTACACAGCTACACACGTTTATAAATTCGAACTGGGCCATGACAAACATGGCGCCACTACCTCCGACCCAAGGCATAAGCCGTAAAAAGTAAGCCAATGTGGCCACTAAACTCATATGGCCACCCGTCAAAATTCCTGTCAGCGAAAACTCTCATAACCTAATGCATAAGCCTTAAAACATAAGCCATGTGTGACCACTACTTGATGTGCACAAAAGGTACACAGTCCTTGATAGCAGTCTCTCTAGTTTCGAACACTTCAAACACTTATTTGGTTAGAAATATTTCAATACTTCGGGTCCCTAGAGTAGGGAGTCAGGAAAATGTCTGAGACCTGAAATCTAACGTAGCTTATTTGACGCCCTGCGCCCTCAATTTTGTGGAAATGCGCGTTAGAAAAAGTTAAAGCTTATAATTATACCTTTATCACACTTATCTCCTGTCCATCCAGCTCGGCACGTGCAGCGACCACTTATCCGGTCACATCTACCATTACAGCCAACACTGCAGGACTCTGGATAACACAAACCCATAAGAAATAATAATAAAATAATAAGGCTATTTATATACCGCTTTTTCCTAATAACATCAGTGCTAAGCGCAGTTCTCACGCATGTATACTTAACGTTAACATCGAAACACATATCAAAAGAAGTGAAACAAAAACGATACACTAATAAGTTATACAACGACATAATACAAACATGAAAAAGAATGTTTACAAGTAAACTATAAAAGACGAGGGAGGGAGGGGGAGAAGGAGAGCAGCTAAGGAGCGATGGGGCTGGGGACGGGCTGTGTAACGGCGGTGGTCCTGGGGACGGGCTGTGTAACGGCGGTGGTCTGAATCAGAAAAGGAATGATGCTGGTGATGGGAGGTGAGACATTTTTAAGGAATGGATGAGTTTTCAAGTTGGACGAAATTGGCTATGTTCGGAGAGCTGCGAAGAGAGAGAGAGAGAGAGAGAGAGAGAGAGAGAGAGAGAGAGAGAGAGAGAGAGAGAGAGAGAGAGAAAGAGAGAGAGAGAGAGAGAGAGAGGGGGGGGAAGGAGAAGAGAGTTCCAAGTTGAAGGACCAAGCGCTGAGAAGGAGACATTATGCAAATTTATTAATTTATTTATTTGATCAATCTTAAATAGTGCTTTTCCAGCTCAAGAGCTGCACAAGGCTAATAAAGAATAAAAAATAAGCCCAGAAATCATTCCTATTAGTATCACTACTACTGCTACTACTACTACTACTACTACTACTACTACTACTACTACTACTACTACTACTACTACTACTACTACTACTACTACTACTACTAAGGCTATTAGTACTAAGGAATACTACTAGTTCTACTATTACTGCTGCTGCAGCTACTAGTACTAATGCTGCTGTTGCGAATGCTGTTGTTGCTACTACTGCTGCTACCACTGCTGTTGCTGCTACCGCTGCTGCTGCTGCTGCCGCCGCCGCTGCCACTACCACTACCACTACACGGCGACAACGAGGTAACAAAGAGTGAATTGCATAGATTTATAATTAAATTTTGCAGTAAGGACTGTGAACACAGCATGTGTGAGTACAGCAATAACAAACCAAATTACGGTACATAGCGAGTCCCAGCATACCCCCGCTCTGCTATTTTGAACTACATGTACAGTACTCCTCTCTTAAGGTGACCCCTTACGGGACCAAATTTTTATTTGATCTTACCCGAGGGGCACCCTAAACAGTCCTCTGATAAGATCAACTACCAGTAAAAAACTTGATCTTATACGAGGTGCTAAATGTTTGTGTCGTGTGACAGTTGTGCGTGTGTGTGTGTATACATGTGTGCCCGTTGATGCGCGCGTATGCATGTATGCATTACTGCATAAGCACACACTCAAACACTCAAACGAACGGATGCAAGCATGCATACACATACACACACTCTCACACACGCACACAAACACATTGACGCGCACGCACGCAAATGAGAATAAAAAATAAAAAGTATGCACCAAGACAGTTACTGGGTGTATTTGCAGAAAACCCTTACACAAGTTTAACGAATTGTTCACTTTGTCTACGCCACGACACATGCTTTATCGCTAGTGAATGAAGTCAATTCAGGGTAAGGTCCACTGTGGCAATACGTCCCGCTAGGAGGGGACACGGCAGATCACAGTTACACCTGTCTATACCGCCCATGGGTCGCACTCTGTCAAAATGGTTCCCGTGTATATTGCAGAGTGTCGCATAACGTGGATGCTGGCTGGACGTGACAGGTGTTCTGGGATGGAATTCCATCTCAAAACATGAAGTGACCTCATAAATGACGTCATCTGTGACATCAATTTCTCTTAAGCAGTAGTCTCATCCATTTGGGAACCAAAACGGAGTTGACGTTATCCGAGGTTTTCCCTTATGCGAGGTGACGCTAAGCGAGGAATTCTAAATGGTACAAAGAAGGTGTTTGGCCGGGACCAACAACCTGATTGATCTTATCCGCGTTGTGACCTTAAACGGTAGTGACGTTAAAAGAGGAGTACTGTATTTACTGTCAATACACATTCAGCATAATTTTGTAACAAGAAGGTTTCTGCACCTTATATGTCAACATCATCAGTATCAGCAGCAGAAGCATTCATCAATACCCAACTACCAACTATTCATGTCATCATCATGCCTGAATGGTCGAGTCTCAAGTCACTTCAGTCAATAGACTTTAAATCAAATAAACAAACATCATCAATATACCAATCAATTATCAAATTCAAAAATCTGATTAATGAATATGCGTAAACGTACCCGTACATAACTCCCCAGTGTATCCATATTTGCAACCAATAGGGCATTGTCCATCGGCCCTGTCACACGCCTGTCCCCCTTCGCATTGGCCACACGTCTTATTACACTTATCTCCCCAATACCCATCAATGCAAGCTGGAACAGTTAATTTAAAACACGAGTTTACATCATACTATTATGATGTGCTAGTACTCTATCAAGACCTACAAATAATAAGCGTGTGTATAGGTCGACCAAAAGGAAAACAATCTCTTGTTTACTGGTGATATTAGGGTAGTAGGTAGGGTTGAAAAGAGAGTAACATAATACTGAACATAACACAGGCGCTTGTATCTGGACACGCGAGCGTCTATAATAGATAACCAAAGAGAGACGCGTCACAGGCATAGGCGCTCCCGTATTCAGGTACAAGCGCCTGTGGAACATAAATATAACCAAAGACCGTACTTTCAATACATTCGAAGTCTTTGATCTTGCTAGATCCCTACACTTTACAGCACACCCCCTCTCGTACACTTCCTTTCTTTTACAATACACGACTACACAGTCTCATGCTGATGTCAAAGGCAGACCCATACTGCACTTCTAACTGATTCAAGAAGATTGAGAGCTTGGCAGTTAGAAAAGTCAACATCAAGACCAACAAGTTAAAAACAGCCTCTTGAATGCCCTTCGCTGGGAGGTGGCGTGGAGTCTGTGTATCTCTGGCTCGTCTGCATACAATCGCTCAATCGCTTTTTCCACTTTCTCAACTCGTTTACGTTTACGTTTGGTAAATTTAAAGTCCCCGACACATGAGCGTAATGGAGACTGTTATCAATTCTCAACTCTGCGGCACTTATAAAGTCTCTCTAAAATCTAGAGAACGTGCGAACATTCCAGCGTGACGCAATTACAGCCAATTACAGTAAAATTCGTCATCAGAACTGTCTTACGTCATATAACCTCGCCTAGGCCAGAATCATAATTATAGCAGCCACCACCAGATCCATCCACACGCTTCGATCGATAATACACAAGCAACCCTAGAAAATTCTCCAATAATATCGACCAACGAAAATTATCAACATTATACAAAGATTCGTCTAACAACAACGCAAAATCAAATCAAAAGTAAATACACTCTGTTATTGCATGCTTTGCAAAATAAAACGATCGGATCTATCGTGCGCGTCTCAAACGTAACAAGGTGACATAACCATTAAGACATCGTCTAGTGGACGTGTCACACGCCTGTCCACCACTGCAGTGGCCGCACATGAGAAGACAGACATATCCCCAATAACCATCACTTCAAGATGTAACATCACAGGCGGCGGAAGCGGGGGGGCAAGGGGGGCACTGGCCCCCTCCAGAAAAATATTGGGGGGGCAAACCTATACATTTGCCCCCCCAATATTCAGCCCCTCAAAAAACATTATTTGAAGGTTCAAACCAATATATTCCCCCTTTCTCTGGACTGATGCAAGTTAACAATATCTGTGCTGAGACCATTTTCAAAGCACTGAAGGATTGCTTGATCAGACTTTACTTGCCAGTGCAAAACTGAAGGGGCCAGGCCTACGACGGGGCGAGTAATTTTCAGGGTCATGAGTCAGGAGTTGCAGAAAGATTCAACGATGAGATCCTTGCTGTGACTGAAGAGTTGGCGTCAGTTCTTCAAAGAAAACAAACGACTTGTGATGATGCAGTAAACGCGGCTGACATTTGTCTGAGAACACTGGAAAGCATTCGGCATGAAGATTGTTATGAGACATTTTTTGCTGACATCACAACGAAAGCTGCAAATTTGTGTGATGAGCCCTGCGTTCCTACACAGAAGCAGCCTCCACGAAGACTGGACGATGGCTTACAGGGTCACAGCTACTCTTGTCCATCTGCTTACTACAGACAGCAATACTGTGAGGCCATTGACAACATCAAAGAACATTTAAAGAGCCGGTTTGATCAAATAGCTCTCGACTTACCAAGGAAAATTTAAGTTCTTCTAAGTGATGGAGCAGCAGGGAAGAGACCAAAAATTCCTCAAGAAATCAAAGATACATATTCCGCTAACATCGACTTGGACAGACTCAAAACTCAGCTAGAATCCTCCCACATGCACTGGGTGACACCAGGAGGCGGCTAACTCTAGGATCACCATATTCCAAGCTCTGCCGGATGAACTGAAAGCTTCTGACACTGTGCGACGGATGCTGAGTGAAGTGGATACACTTCTCAGACTGTACTTCACCATCCCAACCACAATAGGCAACGGCTGAACGCAGTTTTTCAGCCCTAAAGCGGGTAAAAACATACCTTTGGGCAACGATGACGCAGGAGCGTCTAAATAAATGTCTTATAATGCATGTGTTCACAGACAAAGTAGATCAACTAGACCTAGCGCAAACTGCTTACGAATTTATCAATACAAATGAACGCCATAAGGCATACTTTGAAAAATTCCTATCCTATCCTATCCTGTCCCATAACCCGAAGGTCGTAGGGGCACCACAGATGATCGCTTAACCAGCATACTCCATCTTTCTCTGTCCTCAGCAGCCCTCATGGCTTCGCTCAGTGTCAAACCAGTCCATTCTCGAATGTTGTCCTCCCACCCCTTTTTCGGTCTCCCCCTTCTTCTACCTCCTTGCACTGTGCCTTGCAGAATGGTCTTTGCAAGGCCTGATGATCTGGTGACGTGGCCATACCATCGGAGTTTCCGTTTCTTCACCACTGTGAGCAGGTCATCGTGTTGTCCAATGGCTTGTGTGATGGTCTGTCGGACTTCAACGTTGGTGATGTGTTGGGTATAGGAAATGCACAGAAGTCTTCTGTAGCACCTCATCTCCATGCTTTGTATTCTTCGTTGGAGATCTGCTGTGAGGGTCCATGCTTCGCAAGCATATAGGAAGATGGAGATGACCAGAGATCGCAGCAGTCTTACTTTGGAATGTAGACTGATGGTTCTGTCTTTCCAAATGGGCTTCAACCTTGTCAGGGCAGCAGTTGTTTGTGCGATCCTGGAGAGGACTTCCTGTCGAGACCCATTGTCTGACACAATGGCTCCTAAATATTTGAAGCTGTGCACTGTGTTGAGGGATTGGCCTTGTACTTTGATGTCCGTGTTGATGCCATTGGTGTTGTTGGTCATCATTTTGGTCTTCTCTGCACTTATTTCCATTCCATAAGCTCTGGAGGTGGTGTCAAGCCTCTGTACAAGCTGTTCAAGTTCTTGTTCCTCTCCAGCCAATCCATCAATATCATCCGCAAAACGAAGATTGGAGATTGCTCTGCCCCCTATGCTGACTGTGCCTTCGTGATCTGCAAGAGCATCTGACATGATGCGCTCTAGGAAGATGTTGAAGAGTGTTGGAGAGAGTAGGCATCCTTGACGCACACCGATTGTTGTTCTGAACCAGTTCCCGATGACGCTGTTATGGAGGACTGCACTGGTAGCCTTGTCATACAGGCTTTTGATGACTTCTATGATTTTAGGGCTGATGTTGTACACTTTCATGGTTGCCCATAGAGCTGCATGCCAGACTCGGTCAAATGCCTTCTTGAAGTCTATGAACACATGATATAGATGTTGTTGGTGCTGTAGGTATTTCTCACAGATTATTCTGAGGTTGAAAATCTGTTCAGTGGTACTTCGCCCTGCCATGAATCCTGCTTGTTCTTCAGCTATGATTTGTTCAGCTTGTGGTTTCAACCTGTTGAGTATTATTTTCAGGAGGACCTTGCTGGGATGGCTGATGAGGCTGATGGTGCGGTAGTTTTCACACTCCTGAAGGTTACCTTTTTTAGGAAGAGTGATGACAAGCGACTGGGTCCATGGTGTAGGCCATTCCCCACTCTGCCAGATCTTGTTACAGATAGTGGTGAGAGCATCAGTCATCGCTTCTCCTCCTGCTTGTAGCAGTTCCGCTGGTATGTTGTCCACTCCCGCTGACTTCCCTTTCTTCAGCGATTGCACTGCTGCCTCGACTTCTTCCCGGAGAATTGGGAGGATTTCTTCTTCTTCTCTGCTCTCGGGACATGCTAGAACTGATGGGTCTCCATTTGGTGTATGGTTGTAAAGGTCAGAGCAGTACTCTGTCCATCTGTCCAAGACTTCTTGTTCTTCTGTAAGGCAAATGCCAGACTTGCTTTGGATAGTGGAGACTTTGGGCTGTTTAACACTTGTCAGCCGCTTCACAGTCTGGTAGGCCTTCTTGCTGTTGTTCTTGTTCAGATTGTTCTCTATTTCCTGGCATTGATCTTCTATCCAGTTCTCCTTTGCTGTGCGCATGCCTTTTCGGATGTCATTGTTGATTTTTCGGTAGACATCAGCTCCCTGTGAGGTGTTCTTTTTCTTTTTTAACTCTCTTCGTTTATCACACAGATCCAAAAGTTCAGGTGTGATCCACGGCTTCTTCTTTGGTCGGTGCTTGCCAAGGATCTCAGTGGCGGCATCTGTTACAGCTGAGTTGAAGGTATTGGTCATGGTGTTGACATCTACTTCGCCTGCCCCCAAAATAAGCAGTGGTGCAAATTTCCCTCCAATTGTGGCCTGAAATATTTTTGCCACCTCCGGGTCTTGCAGTTTGTCCAGGTCGAACTTCAGCCTAGTGCACTTTGCTGTATTTACTCTCTTCAAATGGAGCCGGAAAGACATCATCACGAGATCGTGGTCACTTCCAATGTCTGCTCCTGGAAAAGTGCGTGTCCTGCCAATGTTGATGCTTGATCTGAAGCGTTTCTTGACCATGATGTAGTCGATCTGGTTGTGATGTTCCCCGCCGGGACTGTGCCATGTCCATCGTCTGGATTTTTTGTGGAGACCAAGCGTGTTTGCCAGTACCAGATTGTTGTATCTGGCAAACTCCAATAGCCTCAGACCCCTGTCATTTGTCTCGTTGTTGCAGTGGGGTCCGCATGTGTCTCCCCAGTTGCGGTGCGCATCTTGGCCAACCTTGGCATTCCAGTCGCCTTGCACTATGACTATGTCCTTCTTCGGCACTTGGTCAAGGACCGCCTGTATATTTTCATAAAAATCCTCCACTTCGCTGTCTTCATAGTCTGATGTTGGGGCATAGGCCTGGATGATGGTGATGTTGAAAGGGGTTGCTCTCAGACGGATGGTAATGAGTCTACTGGAGACTGGGCGGCAACCCATGACAGTGGCTAGAATGTTCTTGTGGACCAAGAATCCAACGCCGTGTTCGTGCCTGTCATCTCTACCGCTGAAATAGAGCTTGTGGCCTTTGTCAGTCGTTGTTTCACCTAGGCCTTTCCAGCGCAGTTCGCTGATACCTAGAACGTTCCATCGATAGTGGTCCAGCTCGTGGGCCAGTTCTTCTAATTTTCCTTCCGCAGTTAGGGTCCTGACGTTCCAGGTTCCTATGACGATGTTGTTTCTCGTGCGGATTGAAAAATTAACGGTGTAATTTCCCATGCCAAATGACATGCATGATTGCTGTTTTTGTTACTGTGATGGATCAACATTGTAAGGTCAGTTTCTCTCCATTTCTCTCTACCCTCCCTCCACCCCTCTCTCTCTCTCTTATATGCACAGTTGTAGAAATATATATCTTTTTTTCTCTCACATAGTGTCTATGAAAATAGTTCAAATTATTTGGAGTAAATGTCCAGGGCCGGACCCAGAAGGGTGGGGGGGGGAAGGGGGGGGGTACCTGGGTTCTGGAACCCCCCCTCCAAATTAAAAAAAAATTGAATTTTTTTTAATGCAAAGAGTTTCAATTTTTTAAAAATTGTTTCTAAAACATTGCAGTTTTTAGTCACTTTTGGTCCAACGTACAAAGAGTTATTTATAGTCAATTCAACGGAAATCCATTTCAAGGGATCCGTTGAAACGTCCAAAGCGTTTTCCCGTTGAAACGACCAAGTAACCCAACCCCTAAGCCTAAATTAGTAAATGCAGCCATATTTTCTTGTTCTGGCCGCAAGCCTCTTCCAGCACCTTCACCTTGATACTGCCCTAATCCACCAAAAACGACTTTTTAGAAATATTAATTAAGATGTTAAGTTGATAATTATGACAATTCGTTGTAACGAACATCCATTGAAACGACCATCGCTGAATCGTCCAAAAACATCGTTGAAATGGAAACCTTTGACAGTGAAGCTGCAGAAAAGGACAAAAGATGTTGTCGATGCCTACAGGGAAAACAAAGAAGTCAGTAACTGCATGTCTTCTATTAGAAGAGATGTCGACACAGCGTTCGTTGCCTGGTTTGGTGAAGTCAGCAAAATGGCAAATGCTTTGACAACTGGTGTTATTGTTCCTCGCCAAGCATCCCGACAGGCTCTCCGTGACAACCAACCTGCGGCCACTCCAGAAGAATATTTCAAGATTTGCATTGCCATTCCTTTCTTGGAACACCTGTCAACCGAATTGGACTCGAGGTTCAAAAATGCTGGCCTAGCAGTTGATGGTCTCTGTCTGGTGCCAAGCACTTTAATAGACAACCAGGATGGTTTCATGCAGGTTCCAGAAGGGGTGAAGACACTGGCAATGTTGTGGGAGTCTGACCTACCAGACAACGCTACCCTTGATGCAGAATACCAACGGTGGGTTTGCAAATGGCGAAGTGCTGCTGAGAATGCGACAGCTATCATCCCATCCACGGCATCAGAAGCACTGAAACATTGTGACAGGGATTTTTACCCCAACCTGTTCATCATGCTAAAGAACCTTTGCACCCTGCCTGTTACTACTGCCGAGTGTGAGCGTTCAAACAGTCAGTTGTGCAACCTGAAAAACTACCTGCGCTCTACAATGGGGCACAGAGACTCAATGACTTGCTTTAATGAAAGTGCACAGGGATGTTGATATTGACTTCAAAGAGGCAGTGAACTGTTTTGCCAGAAGATACAATTCACAAATGGTACTAATGCCGAGAAACCTAGTGCAGCAAGACTGAATTAAATGAAAGCAGGGCGGTGATGTTCATAAACTACAAGGTAAAGCTTTATACCGTTAACGATCAACAAAAAGTAGTGAATAATAATAGTATATAAAACATCTCTGCTGATAAATAAATGTTTGTGTGTGTGTTGGTTTTTTTTTAAGGGAGGGGCAGAGGATAATTTTTGTACCCCAGAGTTTGTCAGTTCAATTGTTCAAAAAGCTCAAAGTCCCAGACCATCTCAAATGGCTTTTTCAAGGTTCAGATTGCACCATTTTGCATCCTTGAAGAAAAAAAATTTCCGGGGGAGCATGCCCCCGGACCCCCCTAGAAGGCTCGGCGCTTCGCGCCTTCGCTAAATCTGTAACCTCCCCCTCGACTTTTCCAAGATCCGGCCCTGATGTCGGTGAATAAAATGGGGTGTGTGCCCCCCCAATCCTGAACAGCTTCCGCCGCCTGTGAACATTGACTTTAAAACACAAGTTATTATCATAATACTGTGATATGTTAGCCTATTAGGCTTATTAATCTATCAAGACCAATAAATAAAATGTATAGGGCGACCATAAGGATTTGATTGATTGATTGATTGTTGCTTTAGGTCCAGCGGACTCTTCCGAGCCAAATCAGGACCGGGACCATAAGGAAAACTATCTCTTGTTTACTGGTGATATTAGGGTAATAAATAGAGATGAAGAGAAATCAAAGTTATATTGAATTTATTTCTAACGAAAGAATGTGCATAACAATACGCTAATAGCCATTGATCTTACTAACTTCCTCCTCTTTACAACAAACCCCCTTCAACATCCCTTTTCCCTTCCCTTTGTGGTCCTGATTCGGCTCTTGGCAGTCCGCTGGACCCTATAAACACTGAATATCTATCTTTCCCTTCACTTTACGATGCCCGACTTCCCTGTCTCGTGCTGATGTCGTAAGTAGACCCATACTGCGCCTTACATTGATTCAAAAAGATTGATAATTTGGCAATTAAAACATTTAACATCAAGACCAATGAGATGTTGAGGAAGACGGTGACGATAGTGATAATGATGATGATGATGATGATGATGATGATGATGATGATGATGATGATGTGATGATGATGATGATGATGATGATGATGATGATGATGATGATGATGATGATGATGATGATGATGATGATGATATTGTCATCCACTCTGCAAGAGATGCTCATGCTGAATGTTCTGTAAGCAATCAGTTTGTTCACATATTTTTACAGTGATAACAGCAAACCACCATCAAGGGCCGCGTCAGTGAGGACAGCTAACATTATACAAGTTACAGCCTGCTGAGATGCTCAAGTGTTTCAGACTGAACTTGAACAATATTCTGACCATTCAATTCACAACAGTACTTGAAGTGAACAAAATACTGACCCTTCAATTGACAACAAAATACTGACCTTTTAATTGACAACAAAATACTGACCCTTTTAATTGACAACAAAATACTGACCTTTTAATTGACAATGTGAAGTGTACCAAATAATGAGTCTTCTTTCGATTACGCTTTTCCGCCATTGAAGGGCAGTGTTATACTTTAGGCTTGGAAGAGAATTTCACAGACGTGGTGCAGCGTTTATTTCATGTTCCTGTGAATTCCACTTAATGTATAATACATTATTATAACTTATTAAGACCTAACATATCAGGAACACCATTCTGTTATATTGAACTGCTAAATGTCAATACACATTGAGCATGATTTTGTTACAGGGAGATATCATCATCATCATCATAATCATCATCATCATCATCATCATCATCATCATCATCATCATCATCATAAGCAGCAGCAGCAATCACCAATGTCCAAGCAAATATCCTTATTGCCCAACCTTCCTCTTACTGTCCTAGTCTAAAATCAATTCAATGAACAGACGTTACATTAAATATACAAACACTATCAATATTTCGGCTACAGAGTTTTGACAAGTCACACATGCGTAAATGGCTACTTACTCGTGTAGCTTTCAGCGACTATCCTGTCGCCTTCATCAGCACAGACTGAAGGTGAGAACTGGGATTCAGTTCACATCACCGTGAGTACACTCACGGCAATATCCCTATCAATTACTAACAACAAAACCCGGAATGATGAATTATATGACTCAACCTACTAAAACAGTAATCTCCAGTGTATCCAGTTGAACAACCATCAGGACGGTAAAGCAATCTCTTGTTTATTACTGATACCTAGGTAGTAAGTAAGGTTGAAGAGAGACGAACCTAATAGTAATACTAAACATAAGTCTAACAAAAGGCCGTAGCTAGCAGTACGTTGATAGTCTTTGATCTTACTAGCTTCCTGCACTATACAACACACCACCTCCCCTACCCCTTTCTTCCTTGTCACACGCCGCTCCACCACTGCAGTGGCCGACGTCATAAGTAGACCCATACTGCACTTCTAACTGATTCGAGGAGATTGACAAATGGGCAGTTAGGAGTCCACCATCGAGTCTAATGAGAAAAAAAAGTGAAAGACAAAGACTTTTACAACTTGATGATCTTCGTGTAGTAAGGTTACATTTGGGTGGAAACCAAGCTTCCGCTACACAAATACACTAGCGTGATGGGATAATACTATAACCTAGCCAACACTAAATGTGGAAAATATGAATTAGATAGTTAGTCGTTGGTTATTGGGGTCACGCGGACTGCAAAGAGCCGAGGATCATCCTTGTGATGATGATGATGATGATGATGATGATGATGATGATGATGATGATGATGATGATGATGATGATGATGATGATGATGATGATAGTGGTGGTGGCGGCGGTGGTGATGGCTGTGGAGATGATGATAAGTGAGTACAGCGCAATCCTCCCTGGGTGAGATGTTCATGCTGCATTTTCAATAAACAAACATACTGTAGATTTACTGTTAAAGCTTCAAACCCACGTAAAAGGCAGATTCAGTGCTAACAGATAACACTTTGTATCGCCTGTTGTGGTTCCGTCTTTCACATTAAACGAAGTAAACACAGTACTGACCCTTCAATGGACAACTTAAAGTTCACAACTACTACAATACAATACAACACAACTTTAGTACCCCAAAAGGAATTACTGATCCTTCATTTGACAAAAAAAATTCTCTTTGAATATCAATGCCTTATACTTAAGGTTTGGGAAGAGATTTTCTTAGAAAAGTGCAAATGGTATTTCAAAAGGCTTAATGTCCGATCCTGTGATGTTCCACTGTGAGTTTCACTTAATGCATAGAATTCGCAGCAAGGACTAAACAATTAATGAAGTGTGAATATTGCATTTTTAAACTATAATAATGATTTTAGTATGCTACCAAGATCATATTCTACTGTTGCATTAGTAAAGTGTCAACAGCATTTCAAGCATGATTTCGTAACATTACCCCTTGGGGTCATGAGCAATCTTGCCACTGTAGATTGTTCAAACCTATAAAGGGAAAAGTGAAAGCCCCAGTTGAAAACCTGTCTTTCCTTTGTAGGCAAGACAGATTCACTGCGGCAACATTACCCCTGTTGGAGTGCCGGGGGTTTTCAGTATAAATAGTATTCCCACTTTATGGAAATTTAGTGCTTTAAATTCCCACTGTCGCTGTCTTCCTCATTTACTCTTTCCCATTCCTGCTCTGTCCTATCACTCTGCTATACTATCTTCTTCTTCGCTAGATCAATGACCTACCTTTTTTCTTGAAAACTCTTCCTGGACAAGACTCCTTGTTTGTGTATGAGGTCTGTTGGATCAGCTTGGGAGTGTTGGACGCTTTCTGCCGGGTGGTCACTAGGGCTTCCTATGATTGTATTATTTCGCACTATAGGCATTTTATATGTATGTGTTTTGTTGATGATTTATAATGATGGTTGTATTCTATTTTGTTTTTGTAACCGGGGTGTTCGCGTAGTTGAGGTCAACCCTCAGCCGTCCCCCGCGTGGAATGTCTTTATTGTAAAGTGACTGGCCGGTGGAGGGCATTCAATTTTCCCACTAGGGTTGTTTCGGCAGATCTTTTATGCGGATCGGGGGTTGTCCGGTCCTGATTTGGCTCGGAAGAGTCCGCTGGACCTAAAGCACCAATAAATCAATCAATCAATCAAAATTCGTAACATTGACCTTTGCGCAAACTACAACGTCAACATCCTCCTCATCATCATCATCATCATCATCATCATCATCATCATCATCATCATCATCATCATCATCATCATCAACTTCAACTTCGCCATTAGCAGCAGCACCATCAACAATTATAAACATTTCAATCAATTATCAAATAAATGTTTTGATACATCAACAAGTACTAATAATCTCCAGTGTATTAAGTTACACAACCATTAGGACAAATTCCATCGGATTTGTCACACGTCTGTCCACCGCTGCATTGGCCGCACGTCATATCACACAAATCTCCAAAGTACCCATCAATGCAGTCTGCAACATTGAATTTAAAACAAGTTAATATCATAATATTGTGAAGTGTAATTATTAATCTATCAAGACCTCCAACTTAAAGGCATGTGAATAGTGTAACTAAATGCAAAGCAATGTCTTGTTTACTGCTGATATTAGGGTAGTAGGTAGGTAGGGTTGAAGAGAGATGAACGTTGTCACGGGGGATTTATGGGTTGCTGTGCTCTGCACAATGAAATGATGTAACCCTCACGCTTTATCCTATGGGGACCGCTAGTGAGTCACCCTGTGGATTACTTTAATAAATTTATTTGTTTAGCTCGGTCTGGGTTAAGGCTGGGGTACAGAGATAGATAGAAAAATGGTAAAATATTACTGTCACACTAGCTTTCACACGGCTATGAATCATATGTAGTCCAGCCACTTGATAACAGTTAAACATCACACATTTATTTCTTCTACTCTATACAAGATCTTCGATGTACTAATCTACCTTAAACGTTAAATAGTCACTGTGAATAATTCGATCGCTGATAGTCTATGCAGCTAATTGTTCATCCTTGGGCACTGGAGGTTAATGTTCATGAGAAGTGGACTACTGTGGTCCTGTAGCTCTCAGTTTTTGTGCACACACTGCTAGTGACTTAACTGTGAGTCTGGCGTGCTGTGCTGTGGTCGGTTTCTTGACAACTTGTGTTGTCTTCTTTCCTATGGTTAGACTGGTGGGCTTTCCTCGCACGATGCTGGGGATACCTCTGCAGCCAACTTATGCGCCGACGTGGTTTCGTCTGATGCTGTGTTGGGCGCACTACAAAACGCCTGTTCGTCTGTAACATATGAGTCGAAATTCTGCACAACCTTGAATGATAGGTGTGTGCAGAGCGTCTCACTGAAGGTCGTAATAACCCTCAGTGATTAGCTCCACATCTACATATATAAGCGACGAACATTCTGCTAAGTCCGTGGTCCACTGGAATCTCCACTCTAATTTCCTTTACATTCATAAATATAAAACATGGCTACTTTGTTACACTCGGTTTGATGATGGTGTTTTCTTTATCAGTATCTGATTCAGCCCCAATGCTGAATTCCTGATAAGGTGTAACTCAGATTCGTTTATCCACGCAGCCTGCTCACTCAGCATACAAGACACGGAGTCGATGTGTGAAGTTTTCCACTTTTATTCAGCACACATCAACAACTGCATACAATCGCCTCTTCACTCTCAAATTTCACTTTCCAATTCACTATCAACAACTATTCACAACAACACACGGAGCATCAAATATATAATTTTTTCTCTCAACTCGAGATGACCTCAGGTCGTTCTAGAAAATGATGCATTACAACCAATCAGAATTAAAGATCGTCATCGCTGACTTACGTCATACATAGTTCTAAACATATCCGGAACGTTCTCTTGCTTCGACATGTATCGGGAAATTTCTATCGAGAGTAAACACGCAGATCCAGAAACTTCTCCAGTAATATCGACTAACGCAAATTATCAACGTCATACAAAGCCTCTCCTAACAAAAATGCAAACTCAAATCAAAGGTAAATAAACTCCATTATTGAATACTTTGCAAAACGAAACCATTAGATCTATCGCGTGCGTTTCAGACATACTACCATTCGTGTTTCAACGTAACATAACCCCCCACTCAAGAAGAAATTTACCTAATTTCTTTCAACAACGTTGAAACGTAATGCACAAAGTACAGAATTAAGACTTATTTCAGTCTGTCTGAACACTATCAACGTTCTCAGTTCATTCACACAGAGTCAATGGTTTTCATCTTCAAATCTGTCTGGATATTGTCAATATTCACAGTTCATTCACACAGAGTCAATGTTTTTTCATCCGCAAGGAAACGACACCCTCGTCAGTTGCGGTTGTCATCGGCCCAGGGTCAAAGACGACGATCACGTGGGCTTTCCTGGAGTCAGTGCATCCTCCGTTGTCTTCTTCTTCCGTCGGATGTCCGACGCAGTCGACGCTGTCAGCTCCCAGAACGCATTTGCTGGGTCTCACGGTCAGGTTGGCTTCTGCGAGACGGTGGAACAGCTCCCTCAAGGTCTGCAGATGCTCCTTCCAGGTCTGGGTGTGGACTTCATGTTCGACCAAAGTCGTAGAGCCTGGGACATCGCTGAAGCTATGGGGGAACTCACCCATAAGGTCCTTGAGCTCCATTTTCTGACCTTCCGTCAAGCTTGGTCCTAGCTTAACGTCATCGATGCCTTCTTTGCTATGGAAGTCTCCCAGTTCCAACAGTTCCTCGCTGTCAAAGTTGTTGTCGATCACAGCTGCTGTTGCTGCGCGCACAGTCTCTGACGGCCTTTCCACGTACAGCTTAAGGAGGTTGGCGTGGTATATCTTGGAATGCTGGCCGACCTTCACCTTGTAGTCGTTGATTCCCACCACGGTCTCCACTTCGTACGGGCCTTTCCACTGCATCAGCAACTTATTATGATCAGTAGGTAGCAGCACTTTGTTGCCAGGTTTAAACTTTTTGTTCACAGCCCTACGGTCATAGTAGTGCTTTCCACAGTCCTGGGACTTCTTCAGGTTTTCTCTGGCTATCTCGAAAGTCTGCTCCAGCTTCTCCCGTAGCTCAAACACGTACTGGTAGCTGTTCTTCACCTCTGGGGTGTCCACTTCCTTCGTCCACAGTTCTTTCAGGATGTGCATCGGCCCTCGGATGGTTCTTCCGTACAGCAGCTCGAACGGAGAAAAGCCGGTGGACTCCTGCGGTACTTCTCTGTTGGCGAAAAGTAGGTCGTTGATGTAGCGATGCCATTGTCTGGGCTGCTCGCTGCACAGTTTCTTCAGGGTGGACTTTAGCGTAGCATTGAACTTTTCGACGAGCCCGTTGCACATCGGATGGTAGGGTGTCGTAGTCAAATGCCGGATGCTCAGCAGTCTGTTGACCTCCTTCATGCAGTCAGAGACGAACTGCGTCCCGAGGTCTGTCAGAATTTCTTCAGGCACTCCAAGTCTACTGAACATGTCTACCAGTGCCTCTGCTACAGTTTCAGTGTCAATCTTCTTCAGTGGCACTGCTTCTGGGTACCGAGTCGCATAGTCTACTAAAGTCAGTACCCATCGATGACCTTCTTCACTCGGAGGTCTTATTTCGCCGATTAAGTCTAAGGCCACCCTCTTGAAAGGTCGGTCGATCAAAGGCATTCTCTGCATTGGTACTTTAGGGACCCTTCCTCGAGGTATGGTCGTCTGGCAAATGTCACATGATCGGCAGAAACGGCTGACGTCCGCATGTAGTCCTGGCAAGTAGAACACTGCCTGGATTCTATCCGACGTCTTCTTGATACCCAGATGACCTCCCATGATCGAGTCATGCGCTACTTCCATCACCTGACGCCTTAGCGGTAACGGTACCAATACTTGACGTAGTGGTTTCCCTCCGTTGACCCTCGGGTGCTGGAAGATTCGATACAGGATCTTGGCCTTCACCTCAAAATAGACCGTACCACTGCCTTTGGTCACGTGGTCTTGGCGGTTCCTGTACTTGTTTAAAGTGCTATCAGCTTCCTGGAGCTGGATCAGCTTATCTCTGTCCACGATGGCAGCTTTAGAGTTGTCGGCGACTTTCAGTGGCGTAGACGTCTTGTGGGGTGTCGGATAGTGCAGTGGTTGGAGCACTCGCTACTGTGTCGAAAGTGAAGCACCGTCCGGTGCGGTTAGCACTTGGATGGGTGACCGCTAAGGTGTGAAGCGACAAACAACAACGCCCCCAGTTGACTCAACTGTGATTGAGTACCTACTCTCTTGAGGGTGGGGAAGGTAAAGCAGCGAGGGAGAGAGTTGGGCATCACCCTCATTACGCTGGCCCAAGATAAGTGTGATCTCCAACATCACGCTCCCCTACGGCCACAAGGCTATGGGACTACCTTTACCTTTTTTTTTTTTTTTTAGACGTCTTGTCTCTCTTGGCCTGTGCCCTGGTTGTAACAGCACCGACGATCTCTGGTCGGCAGGGCTGAGCCGGAGTAACCACATTGTCCCATAGCGGCTCTGTAAGGTCTCCATCGGGAAACGGCAATGGATCCACCTCCACAATTTCGACGTGTTGAGTTGAGGCAGGACTCCATTCTGAATCGGGGTCGTCGGGTCGCCTCGCGCCGTCGATATTCCCGATCATCAAATCGTATAGCGGCTTCTTCAGGCAAACCGCTTCGACTTCGCCTATGTAGAAAGGGGTGTTGACATGAATCTTCGCAACTGGCGCTCTCACACATTTGCTGTCGGCCATAAGTGTCCATTTTGAATCGCCAGTGAACTGTTCTTTAGCGATTAGGTCTTCTCTGACGATGACCCCACTGCAGCCAGAGTCTCTTAAGACAGTCACTTCATGATTTCCGACGCGTCCCTTGGAAACGGGCATGTTCTGTACGGTCACAGCTGCGCTGGCGACGACGGGGATGGATTTCCCGTTGGCAAGGAGAAGTTGGCCATCGGTCATGCACTCTTGCACGTCCGCAGGAGTAGCTGTGCACTTGGTCTCACTCGGAAGAATGACGCTCCCGCCGCACACTTGATGGTCAGATCTACTGTTTTGCCGTTGATTGGAGAACCGCCTCTGCCGGTTGCCCGCCGCTGCATTGTCCGTACTGCTCCGCTGCCCGCTACTTTTGTTTTGAGGACAGTTAGCCGCTCTGTGGTCTGTAGCGTTGCAAGTGAAACAGCCTCTTGAATGCCCTTCCCTGGGAGGTGGCGTGGAGTCCGTCTGTTTCTGGTTCGTCTGGCTCCCCTGGATCTGGTTCACATGGTTTCCAGTCTTCTGAAAATGTTTCGTCGCGCTGGGTGGCCCCAGGGTCTTCCCATGAGCGATGAGATATATTTCAGCAGCCTCAGTCACATCTTTAAGCGTCTGCAACTTTTGTATTTCCAAGTGGATCGCAAGGTCCTTAGGGCAGGCGTTGTCACGAACTGGCTAGTTTTAACTCTGCTCATTGACTATTTAGCATGTGTAGTTTTTGTAACAGTAGAGAGTCAGTATATAACACAGCAGCAATAAAAGTACACACCGCGAGCCCGACCCAAGCTGCGTAGTTAATCAGCACTGTGTGCGAGAGTCGTAAATATTTTACCCAATGAGAGCTTAGGCAAAGCGGTTCGAGCCAGTTTGACTGGGTCCGAGCCAAACACAGCTTTGGTCAGTTGGGAGGAATACACCGAAGTGTTAACAGCTAGAAAGCTGGCAGAGAAATCTCTCCACACTTAGACCAGGAAGCAGGACTTAGAATCTTAGAATTCTATCAAGTCACTACGGGCCTGAACTTGTCAAACAGGTAAATGAACACCCTTCTGTTTCATCGTGATATATTTATATTATTGTTGAAATTATGTTTGTGGAATTTGCTATGCATAAATGTGAATTATTAATCCGAATTTGCCGTACCACGTGGAAGAGCCGAGCACGAGGCGAAACACGACCGGTTGCGCCGCCATGTTGTATCCCGTACGGAACCACTGTTGTTTAACTTATATGTATGTTTGCAGACCAGTGGCTGTACCACTGAATGTTTATATTATTATTAATTCTGTATGTGTATAGTTAGACACGATTGATATTTATGTATGTATAGGAATTTAGAGTGAGATTACAGCGGACCCCGGAAGTAGCAGAATGTTCGTCGCTTATGTATAGAGATGTGGAGCTATCACTGAGGGCTACTTGGCTTTCAGTGAGACGCTCTGCACAAACCGATTATTCAGGGTTGTGCAGAATTTCGTCTCTTATATTACAGACGAGCAGGCGAGCTATCCCGAGCTATCCCGAGCTATCCTGTGCGTCCCACTCCACAGAAACGACAAGTTGGTTGAGGAGACTCTACCGCACAAGTCGGAAAGAGCTACCTTGAAAAACACCCTGTCAGACCCCACAGCGTGGCAAGGGAACCCAACTACACAACGACAAAGGTGTACCAGAAGCTACCTCACAGAAGGACTTCGACCGCACCATCAGAAAGTTAAGTGTAATCGACAAAGGTGCACTTAAACTGATCATAACAGGACCACAGTAGTCCAACTCTTCAGAAACTGTAAAACGGACCACAGTAGTCCAAATCTACAGGAGAATCTATAGCAAGTGCCCGAGGAAGATATAACAGCTGCCTAGACTATCAGCGATCGAACTATTAGCAGTGACTGAGACATTTTAAGTTAGATTAGTACTTAGAGAATCGTGTATAGAGTAGATGAAATAAATGTGTGATTTTAACTGTTATCAAGTGGCTGGACTACATATGATTCATAGCCGTGTGAAAGCTAGTGTGACAGTATTCTTTTACCATTTTTCTATCTATTTCTGTACCCCAACCTTAACACAGAACGAGCTAAACAAATAAATTTATTAAAGTAATTCATAGGGTGACTTACTAGCAGTTCCCACCGAATAAACGTGAGGGTCCATAAGTCCATTGTGCAGAGCCCATAAACCCCACGTGACAGGCGTTGAGTAATTGTTCCCTCACAATCAGCTCATGGAGACTCTCGTAAGTCTTCCCTTTGCCTGATAATTCCACCCACTTGTGTAGATATGATGACAGGCGCTCCACAAACTGCTTTGGCGTCTCGTCTGAAAAAGGCCGGCATTCACGAAAGCGTTTACGGTAGCCCTTTTCTGTAAAGTTGTAGCACTGCGGTACCTATAAAGTGCGAAAAGACAACTAAAGACAACTAAAGACGGCTAAAGACAACTAAAGACGGCTAAAGACAACTAAAGACGGCTAAAGACAACTAAAGACGGCTAAAGACAACTAAAGACGGCTAAAAACACCTATGTATAGACAACTAAAGACAACTAAAAGTTGTCTTTAGTTGTCTTTTCGCCCTTTATAGGTACCACTAAAGACAACTGAAGACGGCTAAAGACACCAGGGGTAGAAATTTTAGAGGGTATACAAGGCTACAAACAACTTAAAGAGCCCAAAACACCTGCCATCTTTGAAAGATATTGGCTATGGCAGAAATTTGTTGCCGCGTAGAAAGTACAACGGATTTAAAAAAATAACAATAATATTTTTCAAGTATATTATATAAGATAATTGATTTAGATACAAAGTGAAAGCTGTTCTGGGTGATTGTGTAGTCGGATTTAATGAAAATGCAATGCCCGATTCGAAACTGAGGCTATTGTTGTTTACAGGGTTAGGTTTAGGGTTAGGGTTAGTTGTTTATACATAGGTGTCTTTAGCCGTCTTTAGTTGTCTTTAGCCGTCTTTAGTTGTCTTTAGCCGTCTTTAGTTGTCTTTAGTTGTCTTTTCGCTTGTCTTTAGTAGTCTTTAGTTGTCTTTAGTTGTCTTTAGCTGTCTTTAGTTGTCTTTAGTTGTCTTAGTTGTCTTTAGCCGTCTTTAGTTGTCTTTAGCCGTCTTTAGTTGTCTTTAGTTGTCTTTTCGCCCTTTATAGGTATCGGTCTTTAGTTGTCTTTAGTTGTCTTTAGTAGTCTTTAGCTGTATTTAGTTGTCTTTAGTTGTCTTTAGCTGTCTTTAGTTGTCTTTAGTTGTCTTTAGCTGTCTTTAGTTGTCTTTAGTTGTCTTAGTTGTCTTTAGCCGTCTTTAGTTGTCTTTAGTTGTCTTTTCGCCCTTTATAGGTACCGGTCTTTAGTTGTCTTTAGTAGTCTTTAGCTGTCTTTAGTTGTCTTTAGTTGTCTTTAGCTGTCTTTAGTTGTCTTTAGCTGTCTTTAGTTGTCTTTTCGCACTTTTGTAGACATCGAGCGCCTTCTCCGTCAGTAGTGCGCTGAGTATGATCGCCCAGTCTTGACGTTGCCATTTAGCGCTTTCGGCGAACCTTTCGAACCTCGCCAGATAGCTGCCGATCTGGTCCTTTTCGTCGACGAACACTGGCAATTTTGGAGCCTTGAAGTCACTGATAACTTGTGGCTCACGCTGCTGTTGCTGGATGCGCGCCAACTCTAGCTGGTACTGACGATCAGCTTCTAGTCGTCTCTCTTCCATCTCTCTTTCTTCTCGGCGTCGCTGCTCTTCTGCTTCTCTTTCTTGATGCCGCTCTTCTCTTTCTTGACGCCGCTCTTCTCTTTCTTCTCGGCGACGCTGCTCTTCTAATTCTCGTTCTTGTATTCTATCCTGGGATTTGACGTACTCCGTCAGCTGTTTGCCTTTTAGATTTAGTTCAACCCCTTTCTGCCAGAAATCAGCCATCTTAATGCTTTTCTGGAAAGTTCTTTTCTGGAAAGTTCTTTTCTGGAAAGTTCTTTTCTGGAAAGTTCTTTTCTGGAAGGTTCTTGACTGTGCTGCACTCTTCTAGACTGTTATAGAACAGCACGCTTTCTGCAGTAGCGCTGATGCTCGTCACTAGTCTCCTTCGCTGACGCAGGCCCCGCTGTCCTCGTCGTATGCGACGCTGCACCACGCTGGTGTTGATGTATACGCTCCTGTGCTGAAGTAGACGCGACGTCCGCTCGCCGCTCTCTGTAACACTGGCGATGTAGCTCCGAGACTGTCCCTCGACGTAGTCTTACGGCAGCCACGTAGTCCCGATCTGTTGTTCGCTCACGAAGCAACTCTTCAGCGACTACACGCCCTTGCAGTCAACCCGAATCTATCGGTGATGTAGTCCCAGTATGTTGGCCCCTCTCGACGCAACTCGTTGGCGGCTACCCTCGATGACTGCCTCTCGTAACGTTGACTCGCTTGTTGTAGCAGTTGAACCCTTGGCTATGGCGTGAATCGCGGCTTGACCCCCAAAATGTTACACTCGGTTTGATGATGGTGTTTTCTTTATCAGTATCTGATTCAGCCCCAATGCTGAATTCCTGATAAGGTGCAACTCAGATTCGTTTATCCACGCAGCCTGCTCACTCAGCATACAAGACACGGAGTCGACGTGTGAAGGTTTCCACTTTTATTCAGCACACATCAACAACTGCATACAATCGCCTCTTCACTCTCAAATTTCACTTTCCAATTCACTATCAACAACTATTCACAACATCACACGGAGCATCAAATATATAATTTTTTCTCTCAACTCGAGATGACCTCAGGTCGTTCTAGAAAATGACGCATTACAACCAATCTGAATTAAAGATCGTCATCGCTGACTTACGTCATACATAGTTCTAAACATACCCGGAACGTTCTCTTGTATCGGGAAATTTCTATCGAGAGTAAACACGCAGATCCAGAAACTTCTCCAGTAATATCGACTAACGCAAATTATCAACGTCATACAAAGCCTCTCCTAACAACAATGCAAACTTAAATCAAAGGTAAATAAACTCCATTATTGAATACTTTGCAAAACAAAACCATTAAATCTATCGCGCGCGTTTCAGACATACTACCATTCGTGTTTCAACGTAACATACTTATACACATGAAGAATTAATAATATTATACACATTTATTTGTACAGCCACTGGTCTGCAAGCATACATATAAGTTAAACAACAGTGGCTCCGTACATAATTCAAGATGGCGTCGGCCGGTCGTCTTTTGCCTCGTGGTCAGCTTCGCCACGTGTTCAGGCAACGTCGGCCTAACAATTCCATTCTATGCATAGCAAATTCCACAAACATAATTCAACAATAATATAATACATCACGATGAAACAGAAGCATGTTCATTTACCTTCGTGACAATTTTAGGCCAGTGGCTACTTGAGTGAATTCGGATTTTCACAAGTACTGCGTCATAACAATACAGGTCCTAGACTTTACAGCACATCCCTCCCGCATCCCTTCTGTCTTCCTTTTACCACACATAGGGAGCGCCGTTGGCTCAGTGGTGTACGCAGTGTACTCCAATGTCAGGCCATAACATGGCAGCCTGTACAGTCAGTGTCTCAGTGGTGTACGCAGTGTACTCCAATGTCAGGCCATAACATGGCAGTCTGTACAGTCAGTGGCTCAGTGGTGTACACAGTGTACTCCAATGTCAGGCCATAACATGGCAGTCTGTACAGTCAGTGTCTCAGTGGTGTACGCAGAGTACTCCAATGTCAGGCCATAACATGGCAGTCTGTACAGTCAGTGTCTCAGTGGTGTACACAGTGTACTCCAATGTCAGGCCATAACATGGCAGTCTGTTCAGACAGTGGCTCAGTGGTGTACACAGTGTACTCCAATGTCAGGCCATAACATGGCAGCCTGTACAGGCATGTTCAAAGCTTGTTTATGACCTGGAGTTACAAAATCAACAACAAACAATTATACTGAGACAGTGCGCTCCCACTACTTTGGATGAGAGTATAAACCACAATCTAATCTGTGTACGCACGTATTCCACAGCACGGACCTTAAAGATTGTGACACTCATGCATGTCCTAGACGAGTCTGTGCCGGCTACTCAAATACATCCATCACGCACTAGGTCCCCTTTTTCCAATCCCTGGTCGCCAAGGATTGTGCTCAAAGGTTGCAAGTGGGCGCATCCGCCAGCTTGAGTTAGATCCTGTTTTGGCCACAGCCTTGAGCAGCTCTTGAGCTGTGATGGTTTTATAGGCAAATAACAGTGATTAAACAACAGTGAATATATAAATAAATGACTACACTGTATTATGCTGAACACGTCACTGTGCAGCATGCATGTAAAACGTCGTCAGGGACTTGTGATATCCAGCTGTGAGTTTCACTTAATGCATAGAATTAGCACAATGAACAGTTAATCAAGTGTGAATATAGCAATAACAAACTATGATAATGATACTACTGCGTTACCACTAACATGTTTAGCCTTCTTGCAGTGGTAAGTGTCAATAGCATTTAAAGCATGATTTTGTGACTTGGAAATTTTAGCACCATACAGGTCGTCATCGTCGTCATCATCGTCGTCATCGTCATCATCATCATCATCATCATCATCATCATCATCATCATCATCATCACCACCACCATGAACATCACCATCATTGTCGTCGTCGTCGCCATCATCACCACCACCACCACCGTCACTGTCATCTTTAGTATTATTACCATCATCATCATCATCATTACCATCTTCATCATCACCACCACTACCATAATCATCATCATCATCATCATCATTGTCGTCGTCGTCATCGTCGCCGTCATCACTACCACCACCGTCACTGTCATCGTTATCATCATCATCATAATAATCATCATCATAATCATTATCATCAGCATCATTCTTAAGGTTTTGAAAGATTTTTTTTTTTTTGAAAAGTGCAAAACTTATTTCAAGAGGCTTTATATCGGATCTTGTAATGTCCCACTGTGAGTTTCACCCAATGCATAGAATTCGCAGCAAGAACTATACAAGTAAGGAAGTGTGAATATAGCAGTTACAAACTATAATAATGACCTTAATGAGTTGCCAATAACATATTCTGCTGTTTCATTAGTAAAGTGTCAATAGCATTTACAGCATTATTTCGTGACATGAGGTTTTGTGCACCTTACAACGTCATCATCATCATCATCATCATCATCATCATCATCATCATCATCATCATCATCATCATCATCATCATCATCATCATCGTCATTAGCAGCAGCCTCACCACCAGTCATTAACATTCCAATCATCATCATCATCATCATCATCATCATCATCATCATCATCATTATTATCAACTTCGCCATTAGCAGCAGCACTACCAGCAATTATTAACATTCAAATCAATTAATTAAATTTAATGTTTGATATATCCCAAGTACTAATAGTATTTAGTGTATCAAGTTATACAACCATTAGGACATCGTCCATTGGACTTGTCACACGCCTGTCCACCACTGCATTGGCCGCACGACATAAGACACCCATTTCCCCAGTACCCATCACTGCAGTCTGCAACATTTGATTTAAAACACAAGTTAATATCATAATATTGTGAAGTGTTATTATTACTCTATCAAGTCCTACACCTAATATGCATGTGTATAGTGTGACTAAAGGCAAATCACCCCCGTTGGGGTGCCGGGGGTTTCAGTATAGCCTAAATAGTATCCCCACTTTCTGGAAATTTAGTGCTTTAAATTCCCACTGTCGCTGTCTTTCTCATTTGCTCTTTCTCATTCCTGCTCTGTTGTATCAATCTGCTATACTATCTTCTTCTTCGCTTGACCAGTCACCTACCTTTTTTCTTGAAAACTCTTCCGGGACAGACTCCTTAATTGGGTATGAGGTCTGTTGGACCAGCTTGGGAATATTGGACGCTTTCTGACAGGTGGTCACTAGGACTTCCTATGATGTTATTATTTAGCAATGTAGGAATTTTTATATGTATGCGTTTTGTTGATAATATATAATGATTTTCTATTCTATTTTGTTTTTGTAAACGGGGGTTCGATAAATTAGAGTACAGCCTCAGCGTCCACTGCGTGGAATGTCTTTATTGTAAAGTGACTGGCTGGTGGAGAGCTTTCAGTTTTACCACTAGGGCTGTTTCAGCAGATCTTTTATGCGGATCGGGGGTTGTCCGGTCCTGATTTGGCTCGGAAGAGTCCGCCGGACCTAAAGCAATAATGATGTAATGTAATGTAAAGGCAAATCAATCTCTTGTTTACTACTTATACTAGAGTAGTGGGTAGGCAAGGTTGAAGAGAAATGAACGTAATAGTGATGTAACCAAAGACCATACATAACAATACAGGTCCTAGACTTTACAACACATCCCTCCCGCATTCCCTTCTATCTTCATTTTTCCATAAATAGGGTCGTCAGGGTCCTGTGATTTCCAAATGTGAGTTTCACATAATGCATAGAATTAGCAGTAAGGACTGTGAACAATTAAGCAAGTGTGAATATAGCAGAAACAACATATAATAAAGATACTACTGCGTTACCAATAGAATGTTCCACTTTCTTGCAATGGTAAGTGTCAATGGCATTTATAGTATGATTTAGTAACATGGAGCTTATAGCACCATACAGGTCATCGTCATCGTCGTCATCATCATCATCATCATCATCATCATCATCATCATCATCATCATCATCATCATCATCATCATCTTCATCATCATCATCATCATCATCATCATCATCATCATCATCATCATCATCATCATCACCAACACGATTATTATTATACTGTGATGTGCTTTTATCAATCTAACAAGACCTACAAACAATATGCATGTGTACAGGGCGACTATATGGAAATCATTTTCTTGTTTACTCCTAATATAAGGGTAGTAGGTAGTTATGGTTGAAGACAGATGAACGTAATTCTGAACATCGTTGTAACAATTTCAATTTCAATTTCAATGATTGAATTTATTGTATCTTCACGACAGTGATATTAGACAATTAATTTAGTTACAAAACAATAAAACAAACAACTGTAGTGATATCAGTTACAACACTGTTGATAAGGACGATTTCATGATGACGTTTACGATATCGTAAATAATAGGACTTCGCACAACTTCTCGAATGTCACAAGTTGTTATGTTTACACCATTGTCTTTGTACATTGATTGCAGCACCAACAATCAGATGTTGGACTGTAATGTTTTCTGAACATATACATGTAATATCTTTCACATATTTCGTACTCCATGAATTCAATCGTAATTTATAAACCAGCCTTGACACACTTCTAGGTCCTTTTACAGCACTTCCTAGTTTAAAATTTCTGTAAGCAACTTTTTCCAAAAGGGCAAAATATTCACATGCAGCTAAGTCAACCTTGAGCATGACAGCGTCAGAATTGTCCGCTCCTGACTTAGCCAACGCATCCGAGAGCTCATTACCATAAATACCTACATGAGATGGTACCCAACAAAAAGTCACACTGGTACCTCTCATACGTAAACAATGTATAAGAAATCGTATTTCAAACAATAAATCTGTACGATTTTTGCTTTTCCAATTTCTTAAGGCAAGGAGCACAGCCTTAGAATCAACACAAATTGCTACTTGAAGTATTTGTTTAGGAATAGATAAAATGTATTCTGTAGCCATTAATATAGCAACAAGTTCACATGTGAATATTGATAAATTATTACCCAAACAATAAGAACGGTTGATTTTTAGTGCGGGTATACTAAACCCTGCACCACATGCTGATGACTCGAGTATACTACCGTCTGTGAACACTTTTAACTGTTGCGAGTAATGGTTTGAAATATGCTCTTGAAACTCAGATTTAAGCATATTATCATTTTCATTTTTCTTTAACTCGGTGTAATCTAAATCAAATTCTGCTTTTAAGTGTTCCCAAGGTGGAATTCTTGGAGAAACAGGCATTATCGGAATGTTTGCAATATCAATATTACATTCCATCATAATGTCCTGTGTATAGTCTTGTGTTGTTTGAATATAAGAAATATTCTGTGTTACTTTTGGATATTGTGTTTTCGAAAAGTTTATAATTTCCTCTTTTACTGAGTTCTCTACAGACAAACCTCGTATCAAATATTTTGCAGTTGCTAATTTTCGTGGTTCTGACAATGACAGTAAACCACACTCCTTATACACATTTAATGTGTTTGTGTGCACTTGAACACCCAGGGCCACTTTAATGGACTTACTGTCAATACTTTGAAGCCTGTTTAAGAGATAAGTAGGGGCTGAACAATAAATTTCTTGGCCATATAACAACTTTGACCTAACAAGGGACGTCGCTAAATGCAACAAAGTTTTAGTGTCTTGGCTAAATGGTTGAAAACTTAAAATCTTTAATAAGTTCAACCTCTGCATTGCTTTTTTAATTAAATACTCAATATGAGATTTCCATTTTAACATGGGAGTAAAATGTACACCTAAGAATTTAATATTTTGCTTATAGGATAACACTTGATTTTCGAAATATAAGGACTGGTAATTGTTTTGGATTCGTACCATTATTGAATAACATTAAACTCGTTTTTTCACCAGACAGTTGCAAACCATTTTCTTGCATAAACAAATTTAGGTTGTTTAATTCAAGCTGAAACAGCTTTTGTATGTATAACACTGTTCTTTTGTTGGTTCGTTTTCTAAGTGTTGTATTAATCCAGATAGCGATATCGTCTGCATATTGCACAACGTGTGTATTTTTAGATAATACACGTGGGAGGTCACTTATTAGGAGAGAAAAAAGTAACGGTGCAATGATTGACCCTTGAGGTATACCCATATCAATATTTCTATTAGAAGAATATGTGTGTCCTACTCTAATACAAATAGTCCTTTCCACCAATAAGCTTTTTATTGACGAATAGATGTTTCCACTGAGACCGATAGTTTTCAACTTATACAAAAGTCTTGCGTGCCAAACACTGTCATACGCTTTCTTTATATCGAAGAAAGTAGCAAGCACACTTTTTCTTTTAGAAAACTGTTTTTTAATATGACCAGTGAGTTTAACTAAATGGTCTGTTATGCAACGACCTTTTCGGAATCCAGCTTGAGCCGTTAAAATAATGTTATTTTTATCACACAAAAAAACCTAATCTCTCATTTTCAATTTTTTCCAATAATTTTCCTACATGGGATGTTAACGCAATAGGACGATAACTGTTTACAGATGTCGCAGACTTACCTTGCTTTAAGATAGGAACTATTACTGACTGTTTCCAGACTGTAGGTACAGCTCCACTTTCCCAACATTTTTGAAAAAGTGAGAGTAATATTTTCTTCCAAATTACAGGTAAATGGTGCAGCATCTGGTACGAAATGCCATCGATTCCAACAGCTGAAGTATTAGTTGCAAAAGACTGTGATTTTTCATTGAGTTCATCAAGAGTAATAGGACAATTTAAAAACAATTCATCATTATTAGTGGGATCTGTATACATTTCTTTCCCTTCCTTTTCTTTTCTACTGTTGCGAACAGTCTCACTTAAACTGCTTGTAGAGCTTAGTTCAGCAAAGACAGTCACAAAGGCCTCCGCCTTTTCTGCATGAGAGGGAAATATATTATTTTCTAATTTTATGGGGTAGGTTTGTGCCTTAGTTTGATTTTTCATGTCTTTAATTTTTTTCCAAACTTTATGTACATCTTTTGACTCAGTGATTTCTTTCTCACAAAACTTTACCCAGTGTTCTCTTTTAGCTTTCGCTATGATTCTATTACAGTTAGTTTTATGTTGCTTCATATTGTTAAAATGTGCTTCAATTTTATCTTTAATCCTTTTTTAATAGCTTCTTTCTTTTTGTTTACTGCTTCTTTACATTCATCATTCCACCATGAATTGCAATGTGTTCTCAAGCCTTTATGGCGAACCTTGGGTATTGCTTGTTCAGCAGCATGGTATACAGCTACTCTAAAATTTTCATAGAAAACATTTACATCGTCGTCACGTACATTCTCACCATCACACGTTTCAAGAAAATTTGAAAATTGTCCCCAATTTGCCCTACTGTACACACATTTAGGTATCTTATCTTCCTTGCTGTGTTCGTCATCTTCTATCTTTTTATGTATTTCTAGAATGACTGGCAGGTGATCACTACCTAGGCTATCTTCTTCAACAAACCAATGACAATTAAGGGCTATGTTACATGACACAAGTGATAAATCAATTGCTGTAGGTCTATGTGTGTGTATGTCTGTGTTACACTCGATTCGATGTTTGTGTTTTCTATCAGTAGTGGATTCAGCCCCAATGCTTGAATTCCTGATAGGTGTAACTAATTCGTTTATCCACGCAGCATGCTCACTCAGCAGCAACAAGGCAAAGTCTTCGTATGAAGTTTTCCACTTTTATTCAGCACACATCAACAACTGCATACAATCGCTCAATCGCTTTTCCACTCTCAAGTTTACTTTCCAACTCACTATCAACAACTTCCTCCACCCACACACAGGGCATCCATTTTATAATTTTTTCTCTCATTCGAGATGACGACAGGTCGTTCTAGAAATGACGCATTACAACCAATCAGAATTAAAGATCGTCATCACTGACTTACGTCATACATATTTCTAAACATACCCGGAACGTTCTCTTGCTTCGACATGTATCGGGAAATTTCTATCGAGAGTAAACACGCAGATCCAGAAAATTCTCCAGTAATATCGACTAACGCAAATCAGGGCTCGAAATTAGCGGGGGCCCGGGGCCAAAAACCCGCAAAGTTGATTTCAGGCTCGGAAAGTTGAAAAACGAAGGGCCCGCTTGGCCCGCAAAATAATTCGTTTGCTACAGCTAGCTCTACTCGGCAGTTTCGTATTTGGGCCAAGGGAAGCAACCCACACCGGTGCCCTAAATTTGGACAGAAAAAAAAAACAGAGAAAAGAAGCGAAAGCCCTTTAATTTTGCACTCAAAAGTTTAAAATACACTTCAATATCTTTTTAATATAATAAACAAAAGGCTATGGCACAACATAAGCGCAAAATGTCCATCTTTGCAAGTACGAAAGTATGGCCACATATCGTCGCCATACTGTTGCTAAAACAATCGGCGATGGCGTATTTTCCAATTTTTGGGAAGCGAAAGACGCCAGAAGAAAACGTCGACGAAAGGAAAACAAGAAAAAGAGAGAAAAAAGAAGTATGAAGAGGAAAAAAGATCAAGGAACTACAATGAAGGGTGGAAAAAAAGATTTCCATGGCATGGCCTTAAAGTGAACGAGGAAGAGTACTGTTAAGTTTAGTTCCCTTTCATGGTTTTGTTTTGAACTTTTGTGCATTGAGGTCAGATTTTTTGTTAGATTACTCATATTAAAAATTTAATGACGTGCATTGTGCGATAGTCAGTCACAAAACTGAAAAGTATTATACAAGAGACTCACTTGATTTTTCTGTTTTGTTTAATGGCCATTTCAGGCTCACTAGTCACTGGAATATGTGTGTCACTGAATGTGTGTGGGTTTTTTTCCCCTTTTTTTGTTGGTAATGTTTGAAAGTGAAAGAAAAGGCAAATAAAAATGACATCACTCAGCAAAATTGGAAATTCAATTGTTTTTATTTTAGATTATCAGACAAATTGTACTTTTTACTTATTATATTGTCAATAATTCTTTTGTTTTTTGTTAGCATTATTTTTCAAGTTGGGCCCCGAAAGTTGCTTGTGGGCCCTCAAATTTTTCAATCAAGGGGCCCGGTGGCCCCCAAAGAAAAAAGTTAATTTCTAGCCCTGCAAATTATCAACGTTATACAAAGCCTCTCCTAACAACAATGCAAACTCAAATCAAAGGTAAATAAACTCCCTTATTGAATACTTTGCAAAACGAAACGATTAGATCTATCGTACACGCTTCAGCCATACTATCCTTCGCGTTTCAACGTAACAGTCAATATGGGAGCAAGACTGCAAGTCTAATACGTGTAATCGTTTTACAGAAAATATTGTTGATTCCCAACTCATTTTGTTAAATGATGGCAGTATAACAAGAATACCAGACTGTTACGTTGAAACGCGAACGAAAGTATGTCGGAAACGCGCACGATAGATCTAATCATTTCGTTTTGCAAAGTATTCAATAATGGAGTTTATTTACCTTTGATTTGAGTTTGCATTGTTGTTAGGAGAGGCTTTGTATAACGTTGATAATTTTCGTTAGTCGATATTGTTGTAGAATTCTCTGGATCCGCTTGTTTACTATCGATCGAAGTTTCGGGATAATTGTCGAAGTTTGAAGGAACGATCTGGAAGGAGAAGAAATATGTATTGACGTAAGTCAGTGATGACGATCTTTTATTTGATTGGTGGTAGTGCGTCATTTCTACTGTATTCGAAATTGTTCGGGAAGAGAGAGAGGTTATAAAATTATGTGCCGCGCTGTTTTGTGAAGATTGTTGATAGTAAGTTGGAAAGTAAATTTGAGAGTGGAAAGGCGATTGAGCGATTGTATGCAGTTGTTGATGTGTGCTGAATAAAAGTGGAACACTTCATACGTCGACTTTGTGACTTGTATGCTGTTTGAGCAGGCTGCGTGAATAAACGAATCTGAGTTACACCTTATCAGGACTTCAGCATCGGGGCTGAATCAAATACTGATAAAGAAAAACACCATCATCAAACGGAGTGTAACATTGACGAATGAGCATTAAAGTCTCCAAGTATAGCCTAGTTGCCCTTAGAAAAATCAAAATGTTTTAGCCAGTCAGAATTATCTTGCCTTGGGCCACCCGGGAAATAAACAGAGAGGACGTTGAGTATACAGCTATCATTAATTTTCACACACACCCCACTTGCATACACGCCGTCAGTGTTCTTTGGCACTGGGAATGCATCAAGATTGCAGTAAGACAAGTCACGTCGAATATAAACAGCTGTCTGAACTCTCTTAGTGTTCTTGTCAAAACTGCACAGTGGGGGATAAAAATAGTTGTCTAGTTTGGGAAGTTTATAAATTTGCACGTCCAGTGACTGGAGAGCAAGCACACAGTACTCTTCTTGCTCCACAGCGTGCTTAAACGCTAATAAATTACTCGACACAGAACGGCAATTCCATTGAAAAATGCGTGCTTGATTAGATCTTGTCATAAGAGTCACAGCGTAGGGAGAGGAAATATTCAATAGTTAAAAATAACACCATAGTAGACTTAAATTTTAAAATGACATGGATGCTCTGGTTGCTTGGAGAAAGGGAACTGTGGGCATCCCATAGGCGGCCACTGCATGGGCGGTTGCATGAACCCCATAGGAGGTAATCCTGGAATGGGCAAGCCTGGAGGTTGCCTGTGGATCATGTTCATACCTGAATGGGGTTGCATGGGGTTCGTGTGTGAACAGTAGCCCTGGTTACCGTAGCCCCGCTGTCTGTCATGGGGAACTCCGCGCCGTCGTCGGCCGTCCGTTTAACCACCACGCTACTGACCACCCGTGTAGCAACCACGTCGCTGCACGTCCGAGTAGCCCCAGCGCTGACCGTCCTGATGATCACCGCGCCGCTGCCCGTCGAGTCGCCTGTCGATAGAACCACCACAGCGCTGCCCATCAGGAGAACCCCCGCGTCCGTGCACGTCCCGGTAACGATCGTATCGCTCACCGTATGGTTTTTCTGAAGTTGAGCCATCTTGCTGGGAGCCATCCCCTCGAGTGCGTCGGTTGTGGTGTTGCTTGTATTGCCCTCGCCTTCTCTTCTTCTCCCAAAAGAGAGACTCAATGTGGCGGCCTAGGGTTCTCGCCACAAAAGTAACGCCTTTTCCTGTAGGGTGTATTTCATCTGGACTGACCAGCTTCTGTACATTGGGCATATGATAGTCAACGTACGACACCCTATCCTCGTCGACCAGTGAAGCTTTCGTTGTAGCCACAAAAATGCCACGGTCAGCATTCAGCTTAGGACGTCGAACGGGAGTGGGGTGACTGACCACCACTTTGGCCTTCGGATGCTCTGCCTTGATGCTGCGTATGTAAGCTGACATTTTGTCTGCCACTTTGATCGGATCGCCGGACTTGAGATCGTTTATACCGAAGTGGGTCACCACGCAATCGGGCCCCTCTTCTCGCTCCTTCATGGCATTCCGCAACGCCTTCCCACACTCGTCTACCGTGAAAACTTTGTGCGACTCGTACGCAAGGCCAAGCCGCTTGCAGTCTACTCGATCCATCGTCGAGTCGTGTAGTATTAAGGAAGGGTGTCTCTTTGTACTTCTAAGCCCTTAGATGCCATAGAACGATTGTCGTCACTTCCGGTAGTATGTTTATCGTCAGCAGCCATTTTGACGTCATTTTGTAGTCTGCTATGATTCTTGTATACTTTCACGGAATCCGCATACGATGCATGCTTTTCGCGTTGATTGGACTTATGAATCGTAGGCCCCGCATCATCAGATTTGTTAGTAATCGGCTTGTTAGACTCACCCGAGCCTTGTTTGTGTGATGTGGAAGGCGTAGACGTAGTGGCCTTGTTGTCGTTTGAATTTGGCGTTGCCCCATCGGTCGCGATCGCAGAAGTGCGTGGACATCGCTCAAGCTTGTCGATCTTCTTGATCAAAGTTGTCAGCATTTCCTTGAGAATACGCACTTCCCTCAAAGTTACTTTACAGGTGCTGCAATCAACTTTTGGACCGTCGTTGCCAACGACCTCTTTCTTGTCGGATGTCGACAGCTGCAAAGGTTCCAGATCTACGGCCGACTCGGTACATGCGGCAGCATCCGAGATATCTGTAGACAACTTCAATATCTCTGTGTCGTTGATGACTTTGTTTTTCTTCTTTTCTTTGTCTTCCTCCACGTTCTTCTGCTTTAGGAGGCTCTTCATACTTTCCGTCATCCTCTTTATGGTTCTTCTTTTCGACATACTTGCAACTGCAAATCTCTTTAGAGTCTCCTCTCTGAAAATCCTTATCGGGAAGAGAGGGGACTATAAACTGATACATACATACATACATAAACTGCAAATCAGTCGACCACCATGTTTTCTGATAATTTTTTTAGTTCGTTGTAGGCAGTGACTGAGTCGTGTGTCTGTTTTTCCTACCGTCAATTGTTTTATTGTAGTTCGCAAAATAGGATAAACAATGTTGGTGGACTTCTACTTCACCCTGCCAGAAGGGACAAAAGTGTTTTGACATCGGCAGGGTGTGCGACGCTGGTTTCCCAAACTCCACCAATCTATGTACATTGGACACCAAACAGTCGTTCAGCACCCGGAATCCAGGACCTGCCATCCCGAACTCACATGCAACCCTAGCAACAAAAAGTGTTATTACAAAGCATGGCAGCGTTGCGAGAGGACAGACGGACTGTGCGAGGACGGTTTTATCTGTGACCCCGGCATGCAATATATATGTAGGTTGTTGTTCGGCGCCAGATCCATCCGGGAGCGGAAGCACAATGTGCCGACGGGTTGAGCTATTCTACTAAACATCCTTTTACTTGTGCTAAAGGTTACTGGCAACTCTTGAAAGAAGGAATCTGTTTGCGCCTAACATTATTAACTGATTTTTCTGACCCACGTATGCTGCTTTTAATTAACCTGCTCTACAAGAATGTGAAGACATTGTTTCCATGAATTTTCTATTCAACTAACAATTTCATTTCGACGATAGACGCCTGACCAGTGTGTAATAATCAGATAAAAATAACATTTCATGTTGATTATACAGGACTATAACCTTTAAAATAATACTTATTGTATTTTCTGAAAAATCATTGTTGTCAATGTTTGTGTGTGTATAGAAAGAATGAATATACAAACTAACATTTTATCACTTAGTTTCAAAGACCATATATAACAATACAGGTCCTAGACTTTACAACACATCCCTCCCGCATCCCTTCTGTCTTCCTTTTACCACACATAGGGAGCGCCGTTGGCTCAGTGGTGTACGCAGTGTACTCCAATGTCAGGCCATAACATGGCAGCATGTACAGCAGTAGTTCAAGGCCTGTGTACGGCATGGAGTTTAAAAATAACAACAACAATGACCTGGAAACAGTGCACACACACACTGCTATGGATGAGAGTGTAATCCAAAGTCTAATCTGCCAACGCACGTATTTCATCGCACGGTCTTTAAAGACTCTGACGCTCATGTCCTAGACCTGTCAGTGCCGCCTACACAAATACACCCAGCACAATACAATACAATACAGCACGTACTAGGTCCCTTTTCCCAATCCCTGGTTGCCCAGGATTATGCTCAGTGGTGTACTGTCCCATGCTGAAAACGTCGCTGAGGTTGTGCAGCATGCATTTAAAACGTCGACAGGTTCTGTGATTTTAAACTGTGAGTTTCACCTAATACACAGAATTAGCAGTAGTGACTGTGAACAGTTAATCAGGCGTGAATCAAGTGAGCGAGCGTTGTGGCCAAGTGGGCTAAGGCGGGACTAACTTGCCTTATCCACAGGCCAGAAACCAATGGCGCCTGACAGGTGTGGATTCGATCCAGCACCTGGGCGTTATGTTTCTCCGAATATTATTTACTTTCGACTCGGGCAACGTCTCGGTGGTTTTCTCCGGGTACTCCGGTTTGCTCCCCAAGGAAAAAATTTAAAAAATCACAACTCATGTTAGGTAGGTTGGGTTTGGGCGCGCCACAGGCTGCGACTACGCTTTCCCCGTGAGAGGCGGCCCAGAATTTCCCTATGAAAAAGGGACAATAAGGTAAATGTAGAGAACGGGATTTTTCCGGTATTTTTAATTAACATTAAGTTATGTTTATTTTGATTGGCTGAAATGCTTGAGCCAATGAGAGAAGGTATAGTTCGAAATAGGGGCAAAATCACTCACTCGAATTGTGTGTGTCAGGTCGTGTATGTGGTAGGCCAGGAAAAGGAAAAAAAAAGATTTAAAAAAAAGAAAGAAAAGTAAAAAGTTAACTGTGAAAAATAAAGAGGTAGAAAGCATTGAGACCAATCAAGGTGAATTGGTTTGTGGGACTTTCTCTCTGGAAGTTGATAATTTTGTGCTGTAAAGATTACAGGTATTTATAATGTTTTTCATGATTGTAAAATGTCGGACAAGTATATTTTTGTATTGCTTTTTTTGTATTGGAAGGTGGTGAGCTGTTGTCCACTGAGATGGTGTAACGTGGGGTTTATGGGCTCTGCACAATGGAATTATGGACCCTCACGTTTATTCGGTGGGAACTGCTAGTAGGTCACCCTATGAATTACTTTAATAAATTTATTTGTTTAGCTCGTTCTGTGTTAAGGTTGGGGTACAGAAATAGATAGAAAAATGGTAAAAGATTACTGTCACACTAGCTTTCACCCTGCTATGAATCATATGTAGTCCAGCCACTTGATAACAGTTAAAATCACACATTTATTTCTTCTACTCTATACAAGATTCTCTAAGTACTAATCTAACTTAAAAAGTCTCAGTTACTGCTAATAGTTCGATCGCTGATAGTCTAGGCAGCTGTTATATCTTCCTCGGGCACTTGCTATTATATTTCATGTAGATTTGGACTACTGTGGTCCGTTTTACAGTTTCTGAAGAGTTGGACTACTGTGGTCCGTTTTGATCAGTTTAAGTGCACCTTCGCCTTATGCACTTAACTCATGTGTGGGGTGTTCGAAGTCCTTCTGTGAGGTAGCTTCTGGTCCACCTGTGTCGTTGTGTAGTTGGGTTCCCTTGCCACGCTGTGGGGTCTGACAGGGTGTTTTTCCGGGTAGCTCTTTCCGACTTGTGCGGGAGAGGCTCCTCAACCAACTTGTCGTTTCTGTGGAGTGGGGTGCACAGGATAGCTCGCCTGCTCGTCTGTAATATAAGAGACGAAATTCTGCACAACCCTGAATAATCGGTTTGTGCAGAGCGTCTCACTGAAAGCCAAAGTAGCCCTCAGTGATAGCTCCACATCTCTATACATAAGCGACGAACATTCTGCTACTTCCGGGGTCCACTGGAATCTCACTCTAAATTCCTATACATACATAAATATCAATCGTGTCTAACTATACACATACAGAATTAATAATAATATAAACATTCAGTGGTACAGCCACTGGTCTGCAAACATACATATAAGTTAAACAACAGTGGTTCCGTATGGTATGCAACATGGCGGCGCAACCGGTCGTGTTTCGCCACGTGTTCGGCTTTTCCACATGGTCACGCAAATTCGGATTAACAATTCACATTTATGCATAGCAAATTCCACAAACATAATTTCAACAATAATATAAATATATCACGATGAAACAGAAGTGTGTTCATTTACCTGTTTGACAAGTTCAGGCCCGTGGTGGCTTGATAGAATTCTAAGATTCTAAAGTCCTGCTTCCTGGTCTATGAGTGAAGATAGTTCTCTGCTAGCTAAGTAGATGTTACTTCTTCCTCGTCTCACACACGACTGACCAAAACTGTGTGTAGGTTTTGACCCATCAGAACCGGCTCTACCCGCTTAGCCTGCTGGTCATTGGTTAAAAGGGTCCGATTCAAAGTTCAAGTGCTGAGTCACTGCGCAGCGTGGGTCGGGCTCGCGGTGTGTACTTTAATTGCTGCTGTGTACTATACTGACTCTCTACTGTTACAATTACTACACAAGGCTGAATAGTCATAGGCAGAGTTAAAACTAGCCAGTTCGTGACAGGCTCCCTCAACTGAAAAAAGGCGATGACTACTGGATTCGACCTTTTTCTACTACAGAGCCTAGTTTAACACTGCACTATCCTAGGGTCCTATGTACAAACTAATTAAGTTGCTCTACCTGAGCTGCAATGCTGTGCCAGGTAGCTATGGACACTAGTGACAGGGTTTTACTGGGCGGGGACGAATTCTGGTGCTGTGGCCCTTAGTTGTGTTGGGTGGGCGACAGCTGCTGTGTCCTCCATGAGATGGCGACTGAGGTAGTCGGCTCCGTGGTTCTCTTTGCCGGGGATGTACTCGATTTGGAATGAGTACGCCTGAAGGGTGAGTGCCCATCGCATCAGGCGAGAGTTCAAAGACTTGGAGGCTGCCAGGAACGATAGTGGTTGGTGGTCCACCTGAACTGTGAAGTGGGTCCCATACAGGTAGAGTTGGAATTTCTGTATGGCCCAGACTAGTCCAAGACATTCTTTCTCCGACGTGGCGTAGTGGGTCTCGGCGGGTCTCAATTTTCTGCTGGCGTAGGCGACAGGGAATAGCGTCTCTGCATTCTTGGGGTCGCGCTGTAGCAGTACTGCTCCGAGGCCTAAGTCGCTTGCGTCGGTGCGAAGAACGAATGGCTGAGTCAAATCGGGTAGGTGGAGTACTGGCGCCGATGTCATTCTGTCCTTGAGTGTTTGGAAGGCTGTCTCACATTCCAGTGGTACGGCGATGCTGTTGTAGTTGGGGATGAACTTCTGGTAGAAGCCGCAGAGTCCTAGAAACGACTGCACTTCCTTCTTGGTCTTGGGCCTAGGAGCGTCGAGTAGGCGTTTCACTGTCTTTTCTACCGGTCGCAGGCTTTCTTGACTGACGGTGTGTCCCAGAAATTCTAGTTCTGTGAATCCAATCTGACATTTGGTGGGTCTTGCCGTCAATCCCGTGTCTCTGAGGCGGGCGAGTAGTTGTTGTAGGAGCGTGACATGTTCCTCCCACGTAGGTGTTGCGATGAGGATGTCGTCCATAAACGAGTGTAGGTGCTCGCTGCTCAGGGGTGCCAGGAGTTTTCGCATCATGGCGCTGAAGATGCTGGGTGCGTTGTGGAGTCCGAATGGTGTCACGAACTGGCTAGTTTTAACTCTGCTCATTGACTATTTAGCATGTGTAGTAATTGTACCAGTAGAGAGTCAGTATAGTACACAGCAGCAAGTAAAGTACACACCGCGAGCCCGACCCACGCGGCGTAGTTAATCAGCACTGTGTGCGAGAGTCGTAAACATTTTACCCAATGAGAGCTTAGGCAAAGCGGGTAGAGCAGTTTGACTGGGTCCGAGCCTAACACAGTTTGAATCAGTCGTGTGTGAGACGAGGTAGAGTCAACATCTCCACAGCTAGAGAAATCTCTTCACTCATAGACCAGGAAGCAGGACTTAGAATCTTAGAATTCTATCAAGTCATCACGGGCCTGAACTTGTCAAACAGGTAAATGAACACCCTTCTGTTTCATCGTGATATATTTGTATTATTGTTGAAATTATGTTTGAAGAATTTGCTATGCATAAATGTGAATTGTTAATCCGAATTTGCGTGACCACGTGGAAGAGCCTACCCCGAGGCGAAACACGACCGGTTGCGCCGCCATGTTGTATCCCGTACGGAACCACTGTTGTTTAACTTATATGTATGTTTGCAGACCTGTGACTGTACCCGTGAATGTTTATATTATTATTAATTCTGTATGTGTATAGTTAGACACGATTGATATTTATGTATGTATAGGAATTTAGAGTTGAGATTCCAGTGGACCCCGGAAGTAGCAGAATGTTCGTCGCTTATGTATAGAGATGTGGAGCTATCACTGAGGGCTACTTGGCTTTCAGTGAGACGCTCTGCACAAACCGAATATTCAGGGTTGTGCAGACTTTCGTCTCTTATATTACAGACGAGCAGGCGAGCTATCCCGAGCTATCCCGAGCTATCCTGTGTGCCCCACTCCACAGAAACGACAAGTTGGTTGAGGAGACTCTACCGCACAAGTCGGAAAGAGCTACCTTGAAAAACACCCTGTCAGACCCCACAGCGTGGCAAGGGAACCCAACTACACAACGACACAGGTGGACCAGAAGCTACCTCACAGAAGGACTTCGAACACCCCACACATGAGTTAAGTGCATAAGGCGAAGGTGCACTTAAACTGATCTAAACAGGACCACAGTAGTCCAACTCTTCAGAAACTGTAAAACGGACCACAGTAGTCCAAATCTACATGCAATCTAGTAGCAAGTGCCCGAGGAAGATATAACAGCTGCCTAGACTATCAGCGATCAAACTATTAGCATTAACTGAGACTTTTTAAGTTAGATTAGTACTTAGAAAACCTTGTATAGAGTAGAAGAAATAAATGTGTGATTTTAACTGTTATCAAGTGGCTGGACTACATATGATTCATAGCCGTGTGAAAGCTAGTGTGACAGTAATCTTTTACCATTTTTCTATCTATTTCTGTACCCCAACCTTAACACAGAACGAGCTAAACAAATAAATTTATTAAAGTAATTCATAGGGTGACTTACTAGCAGTTCCCACCGAATAAACGTGAGGGTCCATAATTCCATTGTGCAGAGCCCATAAACCCCACGTGACAAATGGAAGCACGTTAAACTCGAAGTGTCCTTCCATAGTGCTAAACGCTAGGTACTTTCGGACTTGTGGTTGTACTGGTATCTGATAGTATCCTTTGCTGAGGTCGATGCGTGAGAAGTACTTCGCTCGCTGTAGCTTGGCAAATAGGTCTGTCTGGTCCGGGAGTGGCTCTGGCTGGAACTGCGTTACCGCATTCAGGAGTCTGAAGTCGATGCACAGTCGATGCTCGTTGGGTTTTCGCAACAATACCGTGCCTGCGCTGTAGGGTGAAGTAGACTCTGAGATGATTCCGGCTGCCAGTAAGGTGTCTATCTCTTCCTTGATGGCTCGCTGCTGAGACAGTGGCATCGGGTAGAGCTTCTGGCGGACGGGTGTTGGGTCGGTCACCGTTAAGGTTACTTCGCCGAGGTCTGTCCTCCCTGGTCGGTCTGTTAGCACAGTCTGATGTTGTCGAATGACCTGTCGTACTTGCTGTTGCTGTTTAGCGGCTAGGTCTCCGTTGAGTATCACGTCTTTGTAGGTTTCTTTGGAGTGCAGGGGATACTCTACTGCATTGGTCTCCATGCTTTCTCCTTCTTCCGCGATGGCGATGGCTAACAAGTTGTGAGTGCTGGGGGTCGCTGGTCGGTCCGTGTATTTCTTGAGGAGATTGATGTGGTGGTATCGGGCTCTCCCGTTCACCTCTACTTGGTAGACTGTCTTGGATTTCTTGGCAGTCACCCGGTACGGTCCTCTCCAAGCGATGTCCAGCTTGTTGGTTCCACTTGGAAGTAAGAGTAGCACTTGATCGCCGACTTGTAGTTCTCTGTCCTTCGCGTGGCGGTTGTAGTACTTCGCCTGACGAGCTCTTGCCTTCTTCAGTGCTTCACCAGCTTTCTTCCACGTTGCTTTGAGGGTTTCCTGCAGGTCTGCGACGTACTTGGTGGCACCTCTTGGTGTGTCGTCTATCTTGGCTTCCGTCCAACTTCTGCGTAGGGCTTCTAGCGGTCCTGCTAGAGGTCTGCCGAATAGCAATGTTGACGGGGTGTAGCCTGTGGCTGCATGGGGCGTTTCTCTATATGCGAACAGTGCCGCATTCACGTAGGTGTCCCACGCTTCTGGATTGTCGTCGGCGACTTTCCTGAGTATGGTGAGAAGGGTTCCATTCAGTCTTTCTACTTGTCCGTTGCTGGCTGGGTGGTATGGTGGTGTGCGAATGTGATGAACTTGTATCAACTCGAACACGTCTTGCATCAGGCGGCCGGTGAACTGAGATCCGTTGTCCGTTCTAATGCTGTCCGGGAATCCGACTCTGGTAAAGATGGCGATGAGTGCATCTGCAATCTTCTTGGTGTCGATCGCTGGCAACGGGACTGCTTCGCACCACATCGTACATGCGTCGACGAGTGTGAGTAGAAATCTGTTCCGCTTCTTGGTCATGGGCAGTGGTCCTACTATGTCTACTGAGACTTGCTGGAATGGCACGCCGACTACTACTGATGGTCCTAAGGTAACTGGTACGGTGTGATGTCGCGGGGAATATCGTTGACATTGGTGGCAAGATTTCACGTAGCGCTTGACATCCTCCGTGATTCCTGGCCAATAGTAGTGTGCGCTGATTCTCTGCACTGTGGCTCCAATTCCCATGTGTCCGCTGAGTGGCATGCTGTGGCCTAATTCTAGTACTTGGGCTCGAAGGGTGGCTGGTAGTACTAGTTGGGTGTGATCTCCATCTCCTTGTCGATGTAGAACTCCCTCTTCCATGTAGAAGTCTCCCTTGTGCGGGGGGGTGTGCGCCTTGGGTAGCTTCTGGAAGCACTTCGCTATCGAGGTGTCTTCTTTCTGTGCTGTTTTGATCTCTTCGAGTCCTGGATTCGGCGCGAACTCGGGCTGGGGTGGTTGGGTTTTAGCTTGGGCCCTGGTTTGCACTGCAGCTATCTCTACAGTTTTGGGGGGCGTGCCTAAGAACACATACCTACAACCTAGCACTAGATCATACAGGGGTTTCTGTAAAACAGCTGCTTGGATTCGTCCTGTGACGTACCTACTCTCTACTTCTATCCATGCTATTGGGCAAGTAGTCATCGGTTTCGTCAAGTCTGCTCCTTGTAAGTCGACTGTCTTGTCTGTCAAGTCCGCGCGCGATACAAGAGATTCGCTGACTATCGCGTCGTATGATAGACCTGTGTCATACAGACAGTTCGCTTCTTTTCCGTTGACCTTGACTGTCTCTGTCACCGATGGGTGATCTCCGATAGTGTGTGGCTTGTTACCGCTACTTTGAGTTAGAACTCTGTGCGCTGGCCGGCTTTCGCGCTCTTCCCTACGTTGTGCGGCCAACTTGAAACATTCTGCGGTGGAGTGATTGTTTCTGTTGCAGAACGAACAATACCGTCTCTGTTCTGCGGGAGCTCTTTTCTCGAATTCCGTGTTGGGTCCTTTATTCTGCCCAGGTCTGGGGTTATTCGGCTTACTCGCGGTGCGCTCTTCCCGGGTAGGGCTTCGTTTCTGTGCCTCTTTCCCGTTAGGCTTTAGGTCTCGCCTGAAGCTCTTGGCTTCTCCGTGTGCGGCCACGTACCTATCTGCGACCTTGACCAGATCTTCCAGTCTTTCCCCGCCCTGTTCTACTGAGAATGTTCTCAGCTCGGGGGTCATGGTTTCCCGTAGCTGTTCCCATACTAACAGTTCTGTCAGTCCATCATACGTCTTATCCGTGGCTGACTGGCTAATCCACTTATCCAGCGTTGTGGACAACCGATCCGCGAACTGCGCATAGCTCTCTCCTTTCACTCTACGATTGGTGCGGAATTTTTGCCGGTAGCATTCTCCTGTTAGTTCGAATCCCGTTAGGAGTGCCTCTTTTACTTTGTGATAGTCAGTCACTCTGTCAGTCGGTAGCTTACTGTAGATGTCATAAGCCTTTCCTCTAAGCCCTTGACTAAGCTTGAAAGACCAATGAGTGGGATCTAGTTTGTACTCTGTTGCTAGACGCTCAAACCTAGTCAGATAGAGATCTAGACCTTCTTCTCTCTCATTGAATGTTCCCAGTGGAAATGACATTCCTTGTACCGGGTTGGATGCTACCTCTAGCTGATCTGAGTGGGGAGGGGTTGAGGAAGAACTTGAAGCTCCTGATCCCAATCTTCTTAGCTCTAACTCATGCTGTCTGTCTTTTTCCTTTTCTGCCCTCTCATACTCCCATTTCCTAACTTCTGCTTCTCTCTCTGCTGCTAATGCTGCCTTCTTCTGTTCTCCTTCTAATTCTAGTTTCTTCTGCTCTGCTTCTAGTTCTAATTTCTTCGTTTCTCTCTCTGCCTCTAATTTCTTCTGCTCTAGTTCTAATTTCTTTTGCTCTGCTTCTAGTTCTGCTTTCCTCTGTTCTGCTTCGAGTTTCTTCTGTTCTCTCTCTGCTGCTCTCTCTGCCTTAGCCTCCTGTTTCTCCTACTCTGCATTTATATACGCAATTAGGTCTCCCCCTGCTAAGTGTAAAGCTTCTCCCAATTCCTTGAAGCGCAATCTCAAGGCCACTGGGTCCGACATTGTCAAAAGTGTCTATGAACAACCTCTGAATCACGTGGAATACCAAAACACTAGCAATATTGCAATTCAATAAAAACAATGCAACGACCATAAAATTCGTAATCAATAATAGAATAAAACAAGAGTCAAATGGCATACAACAGTTATTTAAGCAAAACCTGCAAAAGAACACTGCAACATACAGGCACAAAAATAATTGAAGCAAACAAGTTTTTAACTAAAGAATAGTGCACCAAAACTGATCAGTGTTATACCCTTACACTATTCTAAGTTATTCTACTACTACTGTTATCTAATTTTATTGTACTTAGGTCCGGTTATACCCAATTCCTATTATACACAGATCCTAGCTAGGCTCGCCAATTAAAGTGTCACGTGGGGTTTATGGGCTCTGCACAATGGAATTATGGACCCTCACGTTTATTCGGTGGGAACTGCTAGTAGGTCACCCTATGAATTACTTTAATAAATTTATTTGTTTAGCTCGTTCTGTGTTAAGGTTGGGGTACAGAAATAGATAGAAAAATGGTAAAAGATTACTGTCACACTAGCTTTCACCCGGCTATGAATCATATGTAGTCCAGCCACTTGATAACAGTTAAAATCACACATTTATTTCTTCTACTCTATACAAGATTCTCTAAGTACTAATCTAACTTAAAAAGTCTCAGTTACTGCTAATAGTTCGATCGCTGATAGTCTAGGCAGCTGTTATATCTTCCTCGGGCACTTGCTATTATATTTCATGTAGATTTGGACTACTGTGGTCCGTTTTACCTTTTCTGAAGAGTTGGACTACTGTGGTCCGTTTTGATCAGTTTAAGTGCACCTTCGCCTTATGCACTTAACTCATGTGTGGGGTGTTCGAAGTCCTTCTGTGAGGTAGCTTCTGGTCCACCTGTGTCGTTGTGTAGTTGGGTTCCCTTGCCACGCTGTGGGGTCTGACAGGGTGTTTTTTCCGGGTAGCTCTTTCCGACTTGTGCGGGAGAGGCTCCTCAACCAACTTGTCGTTTCTGTGGAGTGGGGTGCACAGGATAGCTCGCCTGCTCGTCTGTAATATAAGAGACGAAATTCTGCACAACCCTGAATAATCGGTTTGTGCAGAGCGTCTCACTGAAAGCCAAAGTAGCCCTCAGTGATAGCTCCACATCTCTATACATAAGCGACGAACATTCTGCTACTTCCGGGGTCCACTGGAATCTCACTCTAAATTCCTATACATACATAAATATCAATCGTGTCTAACTATACACATACAGAATTAATACTAATATAAACATTCAGTGGTACAGCCACTGGTCTGCAAACATACATATAAGTTAAACAACAGTGGTTCCGTATGGTATGCAACATGGCGGCGCAACCGGTCGTGTTTCGCCACGTGTTCGGCTTTTCCACATGGTCACGCAAATTCGGATTAACAATTCACATTTATGCATAGCAAATTCCACAAACATAATTTCAACAATAATATAAATATATCACGATGAAACAGAAGTGTGTTCATTTACCTGTTTGACAAGTTCAGGCCCGTGGTGGCTTGATAGAATTCTAATATTCTAAAGTCCTGCTTCCTGGTCTATGAGTGAAGATAGTTCTCTGCTAGCTAAGTAGATGTTACTTCTTCCTCGTCTCACACACGACTGACCAAAACTGTGTGTAGGTTTTGACCCATCAGAACCGGCTCTACCCGCTTAGCCTGCTGGTCATTGGTTAAAAGGGTCAGATTCAAAGTTCAAGTGCTGAGTCACTGCGCAGCGTGGGTCGGGCTCGCGGTGTGTACTTTAATTGCTGCTGTGTACTATACTGACTCTCTACTGTTACAATTACTACACAAGGCTGAATAGTCATAGGCAGAGTTAAAACTAGCCAGTTCGTGACAGATGGAATATTGAATTTTCATTGATGTAATAATATTATTAATTTCGTGGGGCTATAGTTGTAGAGTAGTAGATAATGCAATATGAATGGAAGGCGTGAGCCTGTTTGATAGTAATTTTCATTCATGAAGTGATTACCTGGATATGAATAATAGTGGTGGAGGAAGGAAAGTGGTGATCGCATACGAAACGGAACTGGAAAGGTGAATAACGAAGGGAGGTCAGCAAGGTTGAAACTAAAGAAGAATAATGAAATTATCAGAGTCAGAGAATTGACGTTTGTATATGTATGTCGTTGTAGCGGCCTACTGGGAGCAGGGGTGGCTCCATCCTGTCCAAGAGAGGACGAGGTAATCTCTGAGACATCGGATCGGGATCGGCCCTATTTGCACGTCTGACCAAGACAACGTTTTTTATGCCGGGCGGACTGTGCAGAGTGCACGCCCTCCACCTGTCGATGAAGGTATCTACTCGCTTGCTCATTGCGACGTCACCGGGACCTAGTTACCAGCTCGTGTGAAACCTTGCCTCTTTCATATCAGAAGGTACAGTTTTATTTTGTATTTACGTTGGACCCAGGACATGAGAATGCCTGCATTTTGAGCTCTACTGACGATTAGACGTCTCAAGGAGGCGACATAATTTAAAGTTATATTTTGTGCATACTTGTTGATCAGGAGGAATAGCTTGAGACGTGTGTATAAAGTTTAACTGTGTTAAGGTATCTGTGTGAAAGAGTTAGAGTGAAAGTGTGACATAAATATTGTTATTTCCTTATATAAAGTTGAGAACGTGGAACGTATATTTTGTTTTGGTGTTTGCCTGTGTTGAGAACAATCCGTACGTTTGTGGTAGTTAACAGAGAGTCTTGCACGCACGCGTATTTCTTTCTAGGAGTCATATATATTTTGCATGCACCCAGCTATTGTAAACAGGCACCCGCACTAAATATCCATCCGTTACAGTAAATAAAATTAAAATAAAATAAAAACATAGCAGTAACAAACTATGATAATAATACTACTGCGTTACCAATAACATGTTCCACTTTCTTGCAATGATAAGTGTCAATAGCATCTAAGGCATGATTTTGTGATATGGAGTTTTTAGCACCATACAGATCATCATCATCATCATCATCATCATCATAACCATCATAACCATCATCTTCCTCCTCCTCCTCCTCGTCATCACCACCGCAATCATCACCACCATATTCATCACCATCTTCATCATCACCACCACTACCATTATCATCATCATCATCATCATCATCATTATCATCATCATCATCATCATTATCATCATAAGCAGCAGCATAAATCATCATCATCATCATCATCAATCATCAATGACCAAGCAAACATTCTCATTCCACAACCTTTCTCTTACTGTCCTAGTCTAAAACCAAGTCAATGAACAGACGTTAAATGAAATAAGCAAACATCATCAACATTCCTATCAATTATCAATAACAACGCCGGGGATGATGAATGATATGCCTCAACGTACCAGTACAGTACTTTCCAGTGTATCCAGCTGCACAACCATTAGGACCACTGCAGTTACTGCAAGCGTAGGTACACCTCGATCCATAGAATCCATCACTGCAGCCTGGAAGTTTTAATGTAAGACACGAGGTAATATCAGACCTTTGTTTTGATTACTTTATCAACAACTACTAATAGACCATCACACAAGAGATTGGACAACATGATGACATGCTCACAGTGGTGAAAAAACGGAAACTCCGATGGTATGGCCACGTCACCAGAACATCAGACCTTGCAAATACCATCCTGCAAGGCACGGCGTAAGGATGCAGAAGAAGAGGGGGGGGGGGGGGGGACAACATTCGAGAATGGACTGGCTTGACACTGAGCGAAGAAATGCGGCTGCTGAGGACAGAGAAAGATGGAGTACGCTGGTTAAACGATCATGTGTGGTACACAAACGACCCTCGAGTTACGTGATAGGATGGGATAGGACTAATAATATGCATGTGTATAGTACGACCGTAGGGAAAGCAATCTCTAGTTTATTGCTGATACATAGTTAATAAGTAGGATTGAAGAGAGGCGAACCTAATATATATATATATATATATATATATATATATATATATATATATATATATATATATATATATATATATATATATATATATATATATATATATATATATATATATATATATATATATATATATATATAAATTGCTTAGCCGGAAGTCCTTCTTCGCCTCTACTGTAAAGTTTGTACGGTATGAACGCTGATCTGGGCAGGTGCTGGGCGCTGCGGATCGGCCTGCTGTGCGCTCAAAACCCGCGAAATCGTTATAGCTGACATTTCCTTACCGAACGTTTAACAGTTTCTGAGATAAATAAATAAACACAATGTCCACAAACTGCAATAGCCTCATTCCGCGCGCTTCCATTAAAAATCGAATCGAGGTTTCAGCATGTTTTCCCATTTAGACCAAAAAGTTGATGGTCTTTATACGAAGCCATGGTAGCTCACTTAGTAAGACATTCGCCTACCGTGCAGGCGACCCAAGTTCAAATCTCCCGCGGGCCATATTTTTTTTGTTATTTTTTTTAACACTACAATATGGATATTTTTCTTTTTAATTTAGGCCTTTTACTTTTAACTTATTTATTATTATTCTTATTCTTATTCTTATTCTTATTATTATTATTATTATTATTATTGTTATTATTATTGTTATTGTTATTATTATTATTATTATTATTATTATTATTATTATTATTATTATTATTATTATTATTATTATTATCTTATATCAAATTTTATTTTAAAACCTTGGTGTTTTTTATGATTTCTATTTGTATTATTCTAAATTCTATATTCAATTAGTAGTAGTAGTAGTAGTAGTAGTAGTAGTAGTAGTAGTAGTAGTAGTAGTAGTAGTAGTAGTAGTAGTATTACCAAGGATCGGGATGGGGTGGTACGTGTAGATAAAAGGGGGCTACGGGTAGGTTTAAAGGGGCATTGGTAGGCATAACGGGGATACGGGTATATATAAGGGGTGATGGTCGATTCCTTTTATCCATACCTGCGAAACGATGATCAACGGGGAAGTATCAAGGAGGGTACAGGTAGGTTACAAGGGGGGTACGGAAGGTATCAAGGGGAATGGGGAGGTATCAAGTGGGTTTGGTGAGGTATCAAGGGGGTATGGTGAGGCATCATGGGGGGACGGGGAGGTATCAGGGGGGGGGGGTATGGTGATGTATCAAAAGGGATATGCTAATAGTATTAGCCAGATCGCCTATGCTTTCCAACTCTTACCCCACGCTTCACATTGCATCACACCCAGAGTGTACCACTAGGCCTGAGACTCATCGCTGTAACACAGATAATCTCATTCACATCAACGTCTCCCATCAACCTCTATCTTCACACCTCGATAGCCACAGCCATCTACGCATTGCTTCATTCAACGCTCAATCGCTAGGTCCCATTGAAAAACGTACCGCTCTGCAAGAATTCATCTCACACAAGCAGACTGACATAATGTTCATCCAAGGGACTTGGTTTCGGCAGACTGGTGACGAGGGTAAATGCTCTGATTTAACCCCTTCTGGCTATTCTGTATGTTCGTTGCCTCGCTCAAATCGCGGTGGTGGCCTCGCTATCATTTATAGAAACAGTCTGTCCCGTCACCTTGGCTTCATTACAGACTTCGCATTCACTCACTCATCCTTTGAAGTTGTTCACCTTAGCCTGTCCGTTCCACAGCAGAACATTCACTTCATATGCATATATCGCACCTTTCCAAGCAAGAAAAATAAATTAACTGATGCAATTTTCCACCAAGAATTTCCAGTCCTGCTTGATTATTGCAACACACTGTCAGGAACATACATAGTTCTAGGAGACATTAACTTTCACTTTGACCAACCCCAGCAACCTTCCACCTCAAAAATGATTGAACTTTTAGATCAGTTTAGTCTTTCTCAGTCAGTCACAGAACCCACCCACAGCCGTGGTCACATCATAGATTGGGTTATGCATAGGCCTCAGGATAATGTTGTTAGATCAATTTCAGTCACCCAGGAATTAACATCTGACCATTTCTGTGTCATGTGCGAACTAAGCGTCACAGCCCCCCCCCCCCCTCCTCCCCCCATGTTCAGGGAGGCTCGCAGCCTGCGTTACATGGATAGGGATGCTTTCAAGTAAGAGCTTACCGCTAAAGTGACCCCAGAACTATGCCCCACTGTGGATCAGCTGAATAGTACACTTTATGTGGTGCTTGATCGGCACGCTCCCGTGGCCCAGAAAAAGGTCAAGGCAACTCGCTCAGCACCCTGGTACGAGTCTATTAAGGACGAGCTCTCCGAGGCGAAGAAACACCGACGCAAAGCTGAGAAAAAGTGGCTCAAATCGGGTTTAGAAGTCAGCAAGCAGATTTTCACCGCTGCAAAAAAAAACGGGTCACTAAAATAGTCCAGACTGCCAAAACCCGGTACTTTAGCGACAGAATTAGCAGCAGCGAAACTTGTAAATAGTTGTTCGACATTTGCAATCAGCTAGGGGGTAAGAGCAATGCAACATCACTCCCATCCACACATCCAGCATGTCAGCTCCCAGATGTATTTTGTAATTATTTCACACAGAAAGTGTTTGACATAAGGGCCGCTCTTGACAGCCATGAGATCCCACTCATTAACCCATTCTCACCTTCCCTCACCACCGCAAAGATGGAAGTTTTTCAACCAATAACAGAGCAAGAAGTCAAGAAAGTCATCTTAAGCTCAAAACCAACATCTTGCTCTCTCGACCCCATTCCTACCCCCATGTTGATAGAGAATATTGACCCGCTACTCCCGACCAATACCCACATTATCAACGAGAGTCTGTCCTCTGGTGTTGTTCCGTCTGTGCTCAAAGCGGCTGTCATCAAACCCCTCCTTAAAAAGCCAAGTTTAGACAAAAATAATCTAAAGAACTATAGACCTGTTTCAAACCTCTCCTTCCTGTCCAAAGTCATAGAAAAAATTGTTCTCAAACAACTGTTTGCCTACCTATATGATAACGCTTTACTTTGCCCCAACCAGTCTGCCTACCGACCCTTCCACAGCAATGAGACAGCCCTCCTAAAGGTAAACAATGATCTGTTGCTTGCCTTAGATAATGGTAACGTCTCCGTTCTCACCTTATTAGACCTCTCAGCCGCCTTTGACACAGTCGACCATCACATTCTCTCTAACACTCTTCAACACTACTTTGGAATCTCTGGCTCGGTCCTGGCTTGGTTCCACTCATATCTTTCTGACAGATCACAAGCAGTCACCGTCGATGGCTGTTTCTCCAGCACAGCAGACTTGGTGTGCGGCGTGCCTCAGGGTTCCGTTTTAGGGCCGGTGTTATTCACTTTGTACACCAAGCCACTGCTTCTCCTGCTTAGAAAGCATGCTGTTGAGAGTCATTCATTTGCAGACGACACACAACTGTATAAATCCACCGCCCCCTCTCTCATTGATTCCACTGTTCAGACTTTGGAGAACTGCCTCACAGACATTAAGTCGTGGATGACAATCAAAAAGCTTAAGCTTAATGACGATAAAACCGAAGCCCTCCTCATTCACAAGCACAACACCTCCTCCTCACTCTCGCCTCTCCCAACATCGCTTACACTAGGGACAACAAACATTCAGTTCTCATCCCCAGCAAGAAATCTCGGCTACATTCTCTCCTATGACCTGTCCCTCAACAACCACATCTCCAACGTCTGTCGCTCTGCATACACGGCCATACGCCAAATCAGCTCCTTTCGCCGCTATCTTACAGTCCCTGCCACCAAAACCCTAGTCTGCACTCTCGTCCTTTCTCGTCTTGACTATTGCAACTCTCTCCTTGCTGGCTCCCCAAAACACATCATTGACAAATTACAAAAGGTTTAGAACACAGCAGCTAGACTAGTATTCCGAGCTAAGAAACGCGATCACATCACACCTCTACTACATTATCTTCACTGGCTTCCTGTGCAAGCACGCATAGAGTACAAACTCTCTGTTCTCTGTCACAACTTCTTCACAGATTCTTGTCCTTCCTACCTTGCTGATCTACTGTCTGTCTACTCCCCTTCACGCACTTTATGATCTTCTGCTGACACTCGCACATTCAAGGTTCCCGTCACCCGCACTAAGACATACGGCCAACGTGCATTCGCTTACTCCGCACCTAAGCAGTGGAATTCCCTTCCCTCCCATATCCGCAACATACAATCAACACAAGCATTCAAAAAGGCCCTCAAAACCCACCTCTTCAAACTGCATTATTCAGATTGATTTGTATCCCGCTGCCATTCTCTCATCTTTTGTCTATGTCTGATCCGTAAGTGTATACACGGCTGTAAATATTTATACTGTTTTTCTTCCTGGGCCAAACCGTGCATATAAATAGCTGTGAATAGGTCTTTGCTATTCTATTTCTGTCTTGTTTGTCATTTGTGCACATAGTTGTAAATAGTCTATTTCGGTCTATTTTGTAAATTATGTACATAGTTGTAAATAGTCTGTACCTTTACTGTTCCGTCTTTGGTGTATTGTAGCAAAAGTGATGTTTTATCGAGTGCATGTATTTAAATGTAATGACTATGTAAAGCGTGGTGAGTCTGGTCATAGGCTGGAGTACCCGCTATATAAAAATCCGTTATTATTATTATTATTATTATTATTATTATTATTATTATTATTATTATTATTATTATTATTATTATTATTATTATTATTATTAGTATATGGGGAGGTATCATCGTACAAATGAAACTCGCAGACAACAGTTGTCTCTCTGTCTACATTTTAAACAGCAACCTGTGTACCCTGGCTTGCCAGGGTACAAAACCATTAGTTAAACATAAATCTAATGAAAGTGAGTTAGATAGTTAGTTAATTGTTTATTGGGGTCCAGCGGACTGCAAAGAGCCGAAGACCATCCATGTGTTGGTGATGATGCTGATGATGATGCTCATGCTGATGATGATGATGTTGGTGGTGGTGGTGGTGGTGATGGCTGTGGTGATGATGATCCGTGAGTACAGCGCCATCATTCCTCCCTGGGTGAGATGTTCAAGCTGCATGGTCGTGTAAATTCCACCCTTGAATATCAATGGCTTATACTTAAGGTTTAGGAACAGATTTTCTTGGAAAAGTGCAAATGATATTTCAAAAGACCTAATGACCGATCCTGTGATGTCACACTGTGATTTTCACCTATCCCTATCCTATCCTGTCCCGTAAACCGGAGGTCGTAGGGGCACCACAGATGATCGTTTAACCAGCATACTCCATCTTTCTCTGTCCTCAGCAGCCCTGATGGCTTCGCTCAGTGTCAAACCAGTCCACACTCGAATGTTGTCATCCCACCTCTTTTTCGGTCTCCCTCTTCTTCTACCTCCTTGCACTGTGCCTTGCAGAATGGTCTTTGCAAGGCCTGATGATCTTGTGACGTGGCCATACCATCGGAGTTTCCGTTTCTTCACCATTGTGTGCAGGTTATCGTGTTGTCCAATGGCTTGTGTGATGGTCTGTCGGACGTCGTCGTTGGTGATGTGTTGAGTATAGGAAATGCCCAGAAGTCTTCTGTAGCACCTCATCTCCATGCTTTGTATTCTTCGTTGTAGATCTGCTGTGAGTGTCCATGCTTCGCAAGCATATAGGAAGATGGAGATGACAAGCGAGCGCAGCAGTCTTACTTCCTAATGAGTTTCACCTAATGCATAGAATTCGCAGCAAGGACTAAACAAGTAAGGAGGTGTGAATATAGCGTTTTTAACCTCTAATAATGATATCAGTGAGTTACCAAGAACATATTCTGATGTTGCACTGTTGAGGTGTCAATAGCATTTCAAGCATGATTTCGTAACATTGAGATTTGTGTATCCTACAACGTCATCCATCATCATCATCATCATCATCATCATCATCATCATCATCATCATCATCATCATCATCTTCTTCTTCTTCTTCTTCTTCTTCTTCTTCTTCTTCTTCTTTTTCTTCTTCTTCTTCTTCTTCTTCTTCTTCTTCTTCTTCTTCTTCTTCTTCTTCTTCTTCATTACCATCAACTTAGTACTAATAATATCAAGTGTATAAAGTTACACAACCATTAGGACATCGTCCACTGGACTTGTCACACGCCTGTCCACCACTGCATTGGCCGCACCTCACAGTACACATAAATCCACAGTACCCATCACTGCACTCTGCAACATTTCATTTAAAACACAAGTTAATATCATAATACTACGTTGTGTTATTATTAAGCTATCAAGACCTACAATTATTATGCATGTGTAAAGAGCGACCAAAGGGAAAAAAATCTCTTGTTTACTACTGATACTAGGGTAGTAGCTATTTAGGGATGAAGAGAGAATGATGAAGGTAATAGTGGACATCAACGTAACCAAAGACCATACATAACAATACAGGTCTTAGACTTTACAACACATCCCTCCCTCATCCCTTCTGTCTTCCTTTTACCACACATAGGGAGCGCCGTTGGCTCAGTGGTGTATGCAGTGTACTCCAATGTCTGGCAATGACATTGCAATCTGTACAGCAGTGGTTCAAAGCCTGTGTACGGCCTGGAGTTAAATAAACCAACAACAAACAATTACCTTGAGACACTTGTGGGCGCCGCCATATTTGTTTACGTTCTAATAGCTATGATCCAGTACTCCCGTTCCGCTCTGTTAGACTACCGCACTGCCTTCGCCAACACAGCAGCTGTAACTGCTTATCTAACTTTCCTAACTGACCCTGCATGCCATCAACTTCGACTTCGTAAGCGGTAACAGAGAGGAGGACTACGTAACCGCCTAAGCCGTCGGCGACACAGGCTCCCACTACCGACTATTGTTCTCGGCAACGCCCAGTCTCTAAACAACAAAGTTGACGAGCTGGAAGCGTGCTGCAGGTACCTGAATGAGTTCCGAGACGCAAATATCATCTGCTTTTCAGAGACGTGGTTACACGAGTGGAAAGCAGACCCACAGATCCCCAACTTCACTGTCTACAGGCGTGACAGCACATTGGAGGACACAGGCAAAACACGAGGTGGGGGAGTTTGTGTTTTTGTCAACTCTCAGTGGTGCACTAACGTTACCGTGAAAGAAGATTTGTGCCACGAAGACATTGAACTGATCACTGTAGCCCTTAGGCCATTCTACCTGCCGAGGGAATTCAATCACCTGCTTGTGACTATCATCTATTTCCACCCTCATACCAACGTCAAATCAGCAACCTCAATTCTCTGCAATGTCATCAACCGATTGTCCGCCTCATCCCCGGACGCCCCATCACTCATACTGGGTGATTTCAACAGCATGCGCGTCAAACGTGCTCTCCCCACCTTCCATCAGTTTGTCACATGTACGACCTGTGGTGACAACACCATCGACTTGTGCTGGGGCAACATCAAGGATGCCTACAAGTCAAGCCCCCTCCCCAACCTTGGCCGCTCCATACACAACATGGTGCAGCTGCACTGAACGGCTGCTTTGAGTGCACCGACTGGGACACTATCTAGGGACCACAGTAGTCCACTCTTCCAGAACTCTGACCCTTAGGGCAGAAAGTATCCAGTGACCGATGATGATACAGTAATTACACTATTTGCACACTGAGCAATAAACTTTCATTTACTTTCTCTCCATCACATTCCGCCCTCTATAATAGGCTTAGAAACCATATCATCACAGGTTTAGAAAACCTGAGTCGTCGCAATGATGATGATGATGATGATGATGATGATGATGATGATGATGATGATGATGATGATGATCTTTGAGTATAACGCCATCCCTGCTGGATAAGATGCTCATGCTGCATGTTCAGTAAGTAAAGACTGTTCCCATAATTTTACAGTGAAAGCCTCAAACCCACGTACAAGGCAGAGTCAGTGTATGTATGTGTATCAGTTTATAGTCCCCTCTCTTCCCGATAAGGATTTTCAGAGAGGAGACTTATCAACACTAATTGAGTCAGTGTTGAAAGATAACACTTCTTATAGCCTGCTGTAGTGACGTCTTTCACGTTAAACGAAGTGACCACAATACTGACCCTTAGTGGACAATTTGAATTGAACAAAATACTGAAGTTTCCATTGACAACTTAAAGTAAACCACATTCTGAACCTTCAATTGGCGATGAAATTCCGTTACTGAAGGACCAGTGATTTATCACTGTGAATTTCAATTATTGCAAAGACTTGGAAATAAGGAATGTGAACAACGAAGCAAGCGTGACTATGGCAGTACCAAAGTAGGATAATGATATAAAGACATGGAGTGTTCTGCTCCCTACACATCATCATCATCATCATCATCATCATCATCATCATCATCATCATTAGCAGTAGCAGCAGCAGCTGCAGCAAAATCAGCTGCAATCATCAATATTCCAATTAATTATAAAATACAAAACATACATCATTACGTGCCCAAGTAGTAATACAATAATCCCTAATGTATCAGGTGACACAACCCTTAAAATATCATCCAGTGGACGTGCCACATGCCCGTCCACCACTGCAGTGGCCGCACATGACAAGACAGACATCCCCAGTAACCATCACTTCAAGATGTAACACTGACTTTAAAACACACGTTATTATCATAATACTGTGATGTGTTAGCCTATAATTAATCTTTCAAATAAAGTGCATGTGTATAGGCGACCATAAGGAAAACTATCTCTTGTGTACTGGTGATATTATGGTAATAAATAGGGTTGAAGAGAAATCAAAGTAATATTGAATTTATTTCTAACCAAAGAATATACATAACAATACGCTAATAGTCCTTGATCTTACTAGCTTCCTACACTTTACAACAAACCTCCTTCAGCATCCCTTCTCCCTTCCCTTTGTGGTCCTGATTCGGCTTTTGGCAGTCCGCTGGACCCTATAAACACTGAATATCTATCTATCCCTTCACTTTACGATGCCCGACTTCACGGTCTCGTGCTGATGTCATAAGTAGACCCATACTGCACCTTAAACCGATTCCAGAAGATTGAGAATTTGGCAATTCAGAAATGTAACATCAAGACCAATAAGAAAAGATAAAAAGACAGGTGAAGATTGCTTCAAATTGATGAACTAATCTGGTTAAATTTTGTTCGTCCTTATTCTATTATTCTCATAGTTAATCAGATGTGAAAACCACCTGCCCATTCCATTTCCCAGGTCATGCACAATGCATAGTTGTCATTATTAAAATTGTGGATGAATGTGTAATGAATGTATTAAATGTGTAGTTAGGTTACAAATGGGTGAAAACTGAGCTTACTATATACAAATACACTACTGTGTTAGAATATTACTACAGCCCAGCCAAAAATAAATGGAGAATATTTCAGGACCATCCTAATGATGATGATGATGATGATGATGATGAGGAGGAGGAGGAGGAGGAGGAGCAGGAGGAGGAACACGACGATGGTGATGATGATGACGACGACGATGATGACGATGACGACGACGATGATGATGATGATGATGATGATGATGATGATGATGATGATGATGATGATGATGATGATGATGATGTTGATGATGACGATAATGAAGATGATGTTGAGGAAGACGGCGACGGTAATGATACTGATGGTGTCACACATGATGATGATGATGATGATGATGATGATGATGATGATGATGATGATGATGATGATGATGATGATAACGCCAATGATGATGATGATGATGATGATGATGATGATGATGATGATGATGATGATGATGATGATGATAATAATATTGTCATCCACTGTGGATGAGATGCTCATGCAGCATGTTCTGTAAGCAATCAGACTGTTCACCTATTCGTACAGTGAAAACCGCAAACCCACCTCAAGGGCAACGTCAGTGAGGACAGCTAACAGTTATACAAGTTACAGCCTGCTGAGGTGATCACGTGTTTCAGACTGAACTTGAACAATATTCTGACCATTCAATTGACAATTTGAAGTGAACAAAATAACGACCCTTCAATTGATAACAAAGTACCGACCCTTCAATTAACAACAAAATACTGACCTTTCAATTGCCAATGTGACGTGTACAAAATAATTACTCTTCTTTTGATGACGATATTCCGCCATTGAAGGGCCAGTGTCTTATACTTTAAGATTGCAAGAGAATGTTCACAGACGTGGGGCAGCGTTTATTTCATGTTTCTGTGATTTCCACTGAATGCATACACTTGTCAATACATTATATTATACTTTATTGAGTCCCAGAATACCAGGAACAACATTCTGTTATATTGAACTGTTAAATGTCAATACACATTGAGCATGATTTTGTGACATAGAGATTTTATCATCATCATCATCGTCGTCATCATCATCATCATCATTATCATCATTATCATCATCATCAATCATTATCAATCATCATCAATCATCCATCAGCATCATCATCATCATCATCATAAGCAGCAGCATCATCATCATAAGCATCGTCATCATAAACAGCAGCAGCAGCAATCATCAATTTCCAAGCAAATATCCTCATTGCTCTTACTGACCTAGTCTAAAAGAAATTCACAGACGCTACACGAAATATACACACATCATCAATATTCCTATCAATTATCAACAACAAAACCCAGAATGATGAATAATATATCTCAAAGTACCAGTACACAAATTTCCAGTGTGCCCAGTTGCACAACCATCAGGACCACTGCAGTTACTGCAATTGTAAGTACACCACAATCCATAGTACCCATCACTGCAACCTAGAATATTTAATGTAAGACACGAGTTACTGAGATCTGTTTTGATTACTTTATCAGCAACTACTAAATATATGCATATGTATAGCGCGTCCATAAGGAAAACAATCTCTTGTTTCTTGCTGATACATAGACATTAAGTAGGGTTGAAGAGAGAGGAACCAATAATACTAAACATAAATCTAACGAAAGACCGTAGCTAACAGTACGTTGATAGTCTTTGATCGTACTAGCTTCCTGCACTATACAACACACCACCTCCCCTACCCCTTTCTTCCTTGTCACACGCCGCTCCACCACTGCGGTGGCCGACGTCATAAGTAGACCCCTACTGCACTTCTAACTGATTCGAGAAGATTGACAAATGGGCAGTTAAGAGTCCACCATCGAGTCTAATGGGAAAAAAAGTGAAAGACAAAGAAGTTTACAACTTGATGATCTTTGTGTTGTTAGATTACCTTTGGGTGCAAACCAAGCTACCGCTACACAAATACACAAAGCGTGATGCGTTAATATTATAACTTAGCCAACACTAAATGTGGACAATATGAGTTAGATAGTTAGTTAATTGTTTATTGGGGTCCAGCGGACTGCAAAGAGCCGAAGACCATCCTTGTGTTGGTGATGATGCTGATGATGATGCTCATGCTGATGATGATGATGTTGGTGGTGGTGGTGGCGGTGGTGGTGATGGCTGTGGTGATGATGATCCGTGAGTACAGTGACATCATTCCTCCCTGGGTGAGATGTTCAAGCCGCATGTTCAGTAAGCAATCAGACTATTCACATAGGTTTCCGAGAAATCTTCAAACCCACATCAAAGGCAGAGTCAGTGCTGACAGATAACACTTTTTATAGCCTGATGTGGTAATCCCCTTCACGTTAAACGATGTGAGCACAATACTGACCTTTCAGTGGACAACGTAAAGTTAACAAACTTACTATAATACAATACAACACAACTTTAGTACCCAAAAGGAATTACTGACCCTTCAATTGACAAATAAATTCCACCCTTGAATATCAATGGCTTATACTTAAGGTTGTCATGAATTGGCTAGCTTTAACTCTGCACGTTGACTATTTAGCCATGTGTAGTCTTTGTAACAGTAGAGAAGTTAGACTATTACACAGCAGCAATTAAATTACACAGCAGACCACACACCGCGAGCCCGACCCACGCTAGCGCAGTGAGTCAGCACTTGAGCTTTGAATCGGACCGTTTTAACCAATCAGAGCAGGCTCAGTGGGTAGAGCAGTTCTGAATGTGTCAAAACCTAACACAGTTTGAATCAGTCGTGTGTGAGACGAGGTAGAGTCAACATCTCCACAGCTAGAGAAATCTCTACACTCATAGACCAGGAAGCAGGACTTAGGAATCTTAGAATTCTCTCAAGTCATCACGGGCCTGAACTTGTCAAACAGGTAAATGAACACCCTTCTGTTTCATCGTGATATATTTATATTATTGTTGAAATTATGTTTGTGGAATTTGCTATGCATAAATGTGAATTATTAATCCGAATTTGCCGTACCACGTGGAAGAGCCGACCACGAGGCGAAACACGACCGGTTGCGCCGCCATGTTGTATCCCGTACGGAACCACTGTTGTTTAACTTATATGTATGTTTGCAGACCAGTGGCTGTACCACTGAATGTTTATATTATTATTAATTCTGTATGTGTATAGTTAGACACGATTGATATTTATGTATGTATAGGAATTTAGAGTGAGAGTACAGCGGACCCCGGAAGTAGCAGAATGTTCGTCGCTTATGTATAGAGATGTGGAGCTATCACTGAGGGCTACTTTGGCTTTCAGTGAGACGCTCTGCACAAACCGATTATTCAGGGTTGTGCAGAATTTCGTCTCTTATATTACAGACGAGCAGGCGAGCTATCCCGAGCTATCCTGTGCACCCCACTCCACAGAAACGACTAGTTGGTTGAGGAGACTCTACCGCACAAGACGGAAAGAGCTGCCTTGAAAGACACCCTGTCAGACCCCACAGCGTGGCAAGGGAACCCAACTACACAACGACAAAGATGTACCAGAAGCTACCTCACAGAAGGACTTCGACCGCACCATAAGAAAGTTAAGTGTACACCCAGAAGTGCACTTAAACTGATCATAACAGGACCACAGTAGTCCAACTCTTCAGAAACTGTAAAACGGACCACAGTAGTCCAAATCTACATGAAATATTATAGCAAGTGCCCGAGGAAGAAAAACAGCTGCCTAGACTATCAGCGATCGAACTATTAGCAGTGACTGAGACTTTTTAAGTTAGATTAGTACTTAGAGAATCTTGTTTAGAGTAGAAGAAATAAATGTGTGATTTTAACTGTTATCAAGTGGCTGGACTACATATGATTCATAGCCGTGTGAAAGCTAGTGTGACAGTATTCTTTTACCATTTTTCTATCTATTTCTGTACCCCAACCTTAACACAGAACGAGCTAAACAAATAAATTTATTAAAGTAATTCATAGGGTGACTTACTAGCAGTTCCCACCGAATAAACGTGAGGGTCCATAATCCCATTGTGCAGAGCCCATAAACCCCACGTGACAAAGGTTTAGGAACAGATTTTCTTGGAAGAGTGCAAATGATATTTCAAAAGACTTAATGGCCGATCCTGTGATTTCACACTGTGAGTTTCACCTATCCCTATCCTATCCTGTCCCGTAAACCGGAGGTCGTAGGGGCACCACAGATGATCGTTTAACCAGCATACTCCATCTTTCTCTGTCCTCAGCAGCCCTAATGGCTTCGCTCAGTGTCAAACCAGTCCATTCTCGAATGTTGTCCTCCCACCTCTTTTTCGGTCTCCCTCTTCTTCTACCTCCTTGCACTGTGCCTTGCAGAATGGTCTTTGCAAGGCCTGATGATCTGGTGACGTGGCCATACCATCGGAGTTTCCGTTTCTTCACCACTGTGAGCAGGTCGTCGTGTTGTCCAATGGCTTGTGTGATGGTCTGTCGGACGTCGTCGTTGGTGATGTGTTGAGTATAGGAAATGCCCAGAGGTCTTCTGTAGCACCTCATCTCCATGCTTTGTATTCTTCGTTGTAGATCTGCTGTGAGTGTCCATGCTTCGCAAGCATATAGGAAGATGGAGATGACAAGCGAGCGCAGCAGTCTTACTTCCTAATGAGTTTCACCTAATGCATAGAATTCGCAGCAAGGACTAAACAAGTAAGGAGGTGTGAATATAGCGTTTTTAACCTCTAATAATGATATCAGTGAGTTACCAAGAACATATTCTGATGTGGCACTGGTGAGGTGTCAATAGCATTTCAAGCATGATTTCGTAACATTGAGATTTGTGTATCCTATAACGTCATCCATCATCATCATCATCATCATCATCATCATCATCATCATCATCATCATCATCATCATCATTATCACCATCCACCCATTGCACCTAGCTGCGATCGAAAGAAAGTATACTCCAGGCACACGCTGCGCAGCAGGCCAAAGTATGTCCCTTGTCCCTTGAAGGCAGGTAATCGAGGTTAGCAGCCTGCTCAGTTACAGTGTCGGTGAAAGACTACAAACGGAAAAGTAAGTTTCGTCTCCTCTAGGCGACGAATTAGGTCACGCTGTATTTGTTTTTAGGTCAACTGTCTTTTACGAACCGTCTGAGAATTTTTTCGAACCGTTTATTGACGCCGGATAGTGTCCTCACTTGGTTTCATACAATTTAAGAATCCAAAAAGGCAAATGGGTTTTTGGGACGGTAAAAGCATTTTTGTGGAGAAAAGGGTTAGGGCAAGGGCTAGAGATATATCTACAACTAACCCTTACCCGAACCCTTGTAGCAATATTCCGCACTTTCCGTCACTTTTAAACAGTAGTGCGCTTCGCATCCGCGTCTAGCAGCGAGCGCAAAGTATACTTTGAAGGGACGGAGGGAATACTTTCATCTGCTGCTAGCGGGAGTTTTGGCGATACTTTGTACCGATCGCAGCAATGTGTATTACCTCCATCATCACCATCATCATCATCATCATCATCATCATCATCATCATCATCATCATCATCATCATCATCTTCTTCTTCTTCTTCTTCTTCTTCTTCTTCTTCTTCTTCTTCTTCTTCTTCTTCTTCTTTTTCTTCTTCTTCTTCTTCTTCTTCTTCTTCTTCTTCTTCTTCTTCTTCTTCTTCTTCTTCATTACCATCAACTTCGTACTATTAATATCAAGTGTATCAAGTTACACAACCATTAGGACAAGTTCCATCGAACTTGTGACACGCCTGTCCACCACTGCAATGGCCGCACCTCGCAGTACACGCCAATCCCCAGTACCCATCACTGCAATCTGCAACATTTCATTTAAAACACAAGTTAATATCATAATACTACGTTGTGCTATTATTAAGCTATCAAGACCTACAATTTATATGCATGTGTAAAGAGCGACCAAAGGGAAACAAATCTCTTGTTTACTACTGATACTAGGGCAGTACCTAGTTAGGGTTGAAGAGAGATGAAGGTAAGTGTGAACATCAACGTAACCAAAGACCATACATTACAATACAGGTCCTAGACTTTACAACACATCCCTCCCTCATCCCTTCTGTCTTCCTTTTACCACACATAGGGAGCGCCGTTGGCTCAGTGGTGTACACAGTGTACTCCAATGTCAGACCATAACATGGCAGTCTGAACAGTCAGTGTCTCAGTGGTGTACACAGTGTACTACAATGTCAGGCCATAACATGGCAGTCTGTACAGTCAGTGTCTCAGTGGTGTACACAGTGTACTACAATGTCAGGCCATAACATGGCAGCCTGTACAGTCAGTGTCTCAGTGGTGTACACAGTGTACTCCAATGTCAGGCCATAACATGGCAGTCTGTACAGTCAGTGTCTCAGTGGTGTACACAGTGTACTACAATGTCAGGCCATAACATGGCAGTCTGTACAGTCAGTGTCTCAGTGGTGTACACAGTGTACTACAATGTCAGGCCATAACATGGCGGCCTGTACAGCTGTGGTTCAAAGCCTGTGTACGGCCTGGAGTTACGAATACGAATACGAATACGATCACTTTATTAGCTCAATCAAAGAGAAATTCACACGTGGTGCCAAATATAAATGTTACAAGACGATAAAGGACAGTATAACAACAATAAACAGAAAACAGTAAAACAGGATAAAAGTATATCAAGAAGACATTACTGAGTTAACCATTTAAAACTGTAATTATAAGAAGTTACATGGGGAAAACAAATACCTATCACGTGATTTACGTTCAGTGTCATAATCATGATAGAAGGTATTGCAACATAACAATCACTGTTGGCAAGCAATAATCGCATCAATATACAACAACGTAAGACTTTTAGATAAATATGTTCATAAAAGAATATAAAAATCGCTATTGACATAGGTCTACACTAAACGGAAATGTAAGATCACAGGGTCACATACTCACTATCTCATGCGGATTGGACATTAATTATATAAATCATGCCACACACACTGTCATAATAGAAGCATCATACGTTCAAATTCTCAATCATTTAATAAAGAGATTGCGGTGGGTATAAAACTATTTTTAGTGCGTACAGTTTTGAACTTTGGTGTCCTGTAGCGCCTACCCGAGGGCAGGAGATTGAAGTGGTGTGCGAGCACGTGACTGCTGTCTTGAAATATGCGACGGGCCTTTCTCGCCACTCACCTTTCATACATCGCTATCATACTCATTTGTTGCACTCCCACAACCTTCCCACACAATCTAACCACTCTGTCCAACACATTCCTACTGTCCAAAGACAACCTTCCATACCAACATACAAATGAGAAAGTGAGAATGGAAGAGATGAACGAATCATAAAAGGTTTGGAGGATACGGTTTTAAACATGCAAGCGTCGGAGTTTCTGGAGGCAATAAATTCTAGATTGGCATTTTTTGTGAATACCATTGACGTTAGAAGAGAAGTTCAGCTTCTAGTCAATGATGGTGCCAAGGTACTTGTATTCTGTGACCCTCTCAACTGTAGCACCGCCAATGATGAGAGCGGGATGGGGGCGGGGTTGCGGCGGAAATCAACGATTAGCTCTTTTGTTTTCTTTACGTTTAAGTCGTTTGTTCTGTGTGTGCTCTTTTAGAGCTGTGTGTGGTCTCGGTTTTTTTTTTTTCGCGCCATGAATTTTGTTGGAAATGAGCGCAATATAAATCCCATTATTATTATTAAGTCGAGGTAGTTTTCCTTGCACCAGGTGCTGAAAACTTCGACAGATGAGAAATACTGAGAATTTGAGTTTGACATGTCCACCAGGGCCGAGTCGTCCGAGTACTTAATGACCGGACAGGTGTCAGAGCCACGGCAGTCGTCAGTATACAACGTAAAAAGTACCGGCGAAATTACAGTGCCCTGGGGCGCACCGACAGAGGTTTGCTTGACAGAGGAAAGAGCAGAGTGAAAGCGGACAACCTGGGACCTATTGACAAGAAATTGAACTATCCAAAGGACGAGTTTGGAGGGTACAGAGTAAGAAAGGAGCTTCTGGGCCATGAGATGAGGTTGGATAGTATTGAAAGCAGAACTGAAATCGATGAAGAGTACACGGACGAAGGAGCTGGGGGTCTCTAGGTGGGTGTAGGCATTGTGAAGGAGGGTAAGAGTTGCGTCTTCAGTGCTGCGATTGGGTTTGTAGGCACACTGTAGGGGGTCAGAGAATGGCTGAGTGTGAAAGAGTAGACGAGAGAGAACAATTTTTTCAAAACATTTCATGGCTATGGATGTTAGGGCTACGGGGCGATAGTCATTTAACTGATTGGGTCGGGCGATCTTGGGGATGAGTGAGATAACAGAGTGCTTCCACACACTGGGCACGACACAGTCACGCAGGGACCAGGAAAACAGCTGGCTAAACACTACGCACAGCTGTGCCGCGCACCATCTCAAGGTCCGCCCTCCAATGCCATCGGGGCCTGTAGCCTTCTTTGCATTCAGTTTTTGAAACACTGATCTTACTGTGTCGCCATCGATATCAAAGTCTCTGTCATCAGCATCGGTATCTTTTTTCAAGCGCGTTATGATCTATCGTTATTTTTCGTATCATCGCGTTCAAAACGGCAAAAAAAAATTGTTAAGATTTTCAGACATTTCTTGCTGTTCATTTAGAGGGAGGTCACTGCGTGCAGACTTAGGTTTTTCCATGCCTAACAGAGTTTTAATCCCTTGCCAGGCATCAGCCATGCTACTGCGTTCGAATTGCGCCTCAATCTTTTCTTTGTACTGCCGTCTCGCGTCTAACATTTCTTTCCGCAGCTTCATTTGCACGCGCTTTCGCTCGGATCGATCACCCGATTGGAATGCGGCTTTCTTTTGATTCAGCGTGGCTTTCAGCGACTTTGATATCCAAGGCTTGTTATTGGGAAATAATTTTATGGTCTTTGTTGGAATAACTAAGTCTTCACAAAATTTTACATAATCAGAGACAACATCAGCAGCTTCATTCAAACTCTCACTCGACTCAACAAACATATTCCAATCAGTACATTCAAAACAACCTTGCAACTGCTCAATGCTATCAGGAGACCACAGCTTGACTGTTTTCTTCACAACAGGTTGACATTTGATTTTAGGCAGATAAGCAGGGACAGGATGGACACAATCATGATCAGATTTACCAAGGGCGTGGAGAACAAAAGATTTAAAAGCATTGGGTATATTGCCATAGACACAATCAAGGGTGTTAGAAACAGTTTTACCTATGCGGGTTGGAATGGAAACATATTGATGAAATGAAGGAAGATGTTTACGTAAATCACTTTTGTTAAAATCTCCAGTGACAAAGTTTGGAGCGTCCGGCGAGACAGTTTGTAGGTCACGCACGACCTCAGCGACCTGTGCGGCTGCACGTGCCTTGTCGGCCCACGTAGGAATGTATACAACTGTGACGTAGATCTGACCGAATTCACGGGGCAAGTACCAAGGTCGCAGCGACACGGACAACAACTCAACATCCCGCGTATTCAATTGCTTACGCACAGTAACACTATTCCTAATACAACACCGTTCATTCACGTACAGGCACACGCCACCACCTGATTTCTTTTTACTGACTTCTACATCTCTATCAGTCCTGAAGGGCTCGCCAAAACCGTTGAGTGCAATGCTACCATCATCAATCTTATCACATAGCCAAGTCTCTGAAATACAGATCAAGCATGCATCCCTAAAATCAGACAAGTAGCTTGTATAGGCCTGTAACTCCTGAAAGTTCAGATTTTCTGATGTAGGCCTGATGGATCTTACATTAGTCATAATCATAGATGGTAGCGATGGGCAATGTATTGATCTTCGTAGTCTTCTTCTCACACCTCCACGTCTTCCTCTCTTCTTTGTCTTATTCTTCTTGGTGTCTCGATCTTCATCTTGTTCAGTCATCATCTCAGTCGGAAAGTCAGCAAATTGATGGGCTCTATTGTCAACCACAGAACGAAAACTCAAAAGTACCTCTCTGCTGTATTGAAGTGTGGGCTGGGTGCCTGTACCCTGGCCATGGTGGCCGCCATGTTGTTCCGTCCCACTCACAACGACGACGGATTTGCACAAGGAAGACACGGTCACAGAAACCACCAACAGTCTCAAAATAATTAAAACAACAACAAACAATTACCTTGAGACACTTGTGGGCGCCGCCATATTTGTTTAAATTCTAATAGCTATGATCCAGTACTCCCGTTCCGCTCTGTTAGACTACCGCACTGCCCTCGCCAACGCTGTAACTGCTGACCTAACTTTCCTAACTGACCCTGCATTCCTCAACTTCGACGTCGTAAGCGGTAACAGAGAGGAGGCCTACGTAACCGCCTACGCCGCCGACTATTGTTCTCGGCAACGTCCAGTCTCTAAACAACAAAGTTGACGAGCTGGAAGCGTGCTGCAGGTACCTGAATGAATTCCGAGACACAAATATCATCTGCTTTTCAGAGACATGGCTACACGAGTGGAAAGCAGACCCACAGATCCCCAACTTCACTGTCTACAGGCGTGACAGCACATTGGAGGACACAGGCAAAACACGAGGTGGGGAGTTTGTGTTTTTGTCAACTCTCAGTGGTGCACTAACGTTACCGTGAAAGAAGATTTGTGCCACGAAGACACTGAACTGATCACTGTAGCCCTTAGGCCATTCTACCTGCCGAAGGAATTCAATCACCTGCTTGTGACTATCATCTATTTCCACCCTCATACCAACGTCAAATCAGCAACATCAATTCTCTGCAATGTCATCAACCGATTGTCCGCCTCATCCCCGGACGCAAACTTGTTTTTTCCAACCTAGTTCCAGTCATTCGCCGAAAAAGGCAATTACCGAAGTAGAACGAAGCTCTCCGAGTCGAGCGAAGCTATCCGATGTTTTACGAACGAAGGCTGGCAGCACTACGTGAAACCACAGGCTGGGAAGTCTCGTCTTTCGTAGGCCTCAATTACATACTATACTACGGTACGTACGTATGTAGGAGGCCCACGAGTTTACAAAGACGAAAGAAAAGACTTCAGAGCCTGTGGTGAAATATCCGGGCATAAAAATAGCCGCTGTTGCTTCTAGATCTAATTCTTTCTCGATCTGCACAGCTTCAAGCTGTATGTCAAGTCGAGATTCGCATTTTGAAGCAGTTAGTATTATTATTATTTTATGATGATTAATATATTGACACAAATAGTAATAAAGAGTAAAAGTAATACATAACACATAATGCGCACATACAACGATTTCACATCTATATAAACAATAAAACCATGACAAAACTTCAAAGCGCTATGGATACGTTGATGTCCCTTCAGCCCAAGGCAAAGCAAGTTTATAATGGTCTCAAAAAACAGTGACATTTTTATTGCAAGCACCAAAGCAATTATTTATTTAACTAATAGTATTCTTTTTAACTGATACAGTAAATGTGTTATAAGTATTTCAATGATATGTATTTTAATGAAAAACACGTATTTAAAAAAATGTTGCGTGGCAGGCAGAAATTTCCATAAATCATCTAAAAACTTTGGTAAATCTATAAGAAAAAATAACCAGTAACACCATCTGAATATTTCGGGTTACACCCAACTTCAGCAAAAACAAACAAAACATCACTGACCATATTTACACCATTGAGCACGCACAGCAGCACACTATTCTTTTTTTCTTTTTTTTTTTAAAGTAGGAATAATAATAATAATAATAATAATAATAATAATAATAATAATAATAATAATAATAATAATAATAAATAAATAATAATAATAATAACAAACAAATAATAATAATACCTAATAATAATAATAATAATAATAATAATAATAATAATAATAATAATAATAATAATAATAATAATAATAATAATAATAATAATAATAATATTAATAATAATAATAACGAAACAAATAAATAAATTAAAGTTTTAACTAAATAACTATACTACTACTACTACTACTACTACTACTACTACTACTACTACTACTACTACTACTACTACTACAACTACTACTACTACTACTACTAGCGAAGTTGTGGTCTAGATTTTGTGGTCCTGATTCGGCTCTTTGCAGTCCGCTGGACCCTGTAAGCAATGAATAACTAATTAGCTATTAATTTAACTCTGATCTCGAGTTATATAAAAAAAATTCGCTTAGCCTACTCGTCCTTCTCCGTAAATTTAAAGATTCAAATATTATAAAGTATAGGCCTAAATATTATTAATTAGAATAGATATACTGTAATTTATACATTTATTTACGTATAAAACAAACAATACAGGTCTAATAATTATATTCAGCTAGTGAGCTTCTTTGCTGCGCGAAGACTGACTTCTAATACATAATGTACAATAAGCCTATGTATACTGTATAACAGTGTCTACTTGGTTCTAGGCAGGAAATGGGGAATGGTATTATTAGTCTACTGCTGAGAACTAACAAAATGCAAATCAAGGAACGCAACTATTAAATATGATCGATAATAAAAAAGTATACCGTTGCGAAATGCTAATCTGTGTAAATCAAACAGAATTAGAAGCAACAGGGATCATTTTTAATGTCAACTAGTCGTCGTCATGCAGGCATCATCTCGTAACAAATCGGAGAGCTTCGTTCGACTTCGGTGATTGCCTTTTTGGGCGAATGACTGGAACTAGGTTGGAAAAAACAAGTTTGCTCCCCGGACGCCCCATCACTCATCCTGGGTGATTTCAACAGCATGCGCGTCAAACGTGCTCTCCCCACCTTCTATCAGTATGTCACATGTACGACCTGTGGTGACAACACCATCGACTTGTGTTGGGGCAACATCAAGGATGCCTACAAGTCAAGCCCCCTCCCCACCTTGGCCGCTCCATACACATGGTGCAGCTGCTCCCCACCTACAGACAGAAGGTCAAGCACATCAAGCCCATCGTCCGCACCATCAAAGTGTGGAGCCAGGAGTCAACAGATGCAAAGAACGGCTGCTTTGAGTGCACCGACTGGGACACTATCTGCCCCCCTGACGGCTCCCTCGACGAAGCTGCTGACACAGTCTCCAGCTACGTCAACTTCTGTGTCGACAGCGTGCTGAAGACCAAGGAGATCAAGACCTACTCCAACTCCAAACCGTGGATTACTCCAGAACGGAAACAGCTGCTGAAAGATCGACAAGCCGCCTGCAAGGAGGGAGGGGGGGGGAGCCTCGAATGAAACAGCTCCAGCGCAGCCTCGATGGAAAGATCCGAGCGGAGAAGAAGAGGTACGCCAAGAAGGTAGAAGACAACCTGCAGAAGTGCGACTCGCGTCAGTATTGGAGGAACATCGCCACCATCGCAGGCTACAAACAGAAGAGTGGCACCCTCCAATCTGACGACGAGTCGAAGCTAGCAGAGGAGTTAAACATCTTCTACTCCTGCTTCGATGTACACAACTTCCATCGTGAACAGCAAGAGGCCCTCTCCAGGGCGCGCGAGCGATCTGGCGAACCCATCACTGTCAGCGCTGTCGAAGTCCAGACCATCTTCAATGGTCTGAATCCCAGGAGTGCTGCTGGTCCGGACAACGTGACCGGCAAGACGCTCAAGCAGTGCAGTGAGGCACTTGCCCCAGTGTTTGCCCGCCTGTTCCAGCGCTCCTTTGAAGAAGGACACGTCCCCTTGCCCTGGCGCACCTCCACCATCATCCCTGTCCCCAAGAAGAAAAACCCCTCCCAGTTGAACGACTACCGCCCCGTGGCCCTCACCTCCATCCCCATGAATTATGCAGAGAGGATTGCGCTCAAGCGTCTCCAGAGTGACACAGCACCGCACCAAGACCCGCTGGTGTTTAACCTATATGTATTCTTGCAGACCAGTGGCTGTACCAGATAATGCGTATAATATTAATTACTTCTCTATGTGTATAGTTAGCCATGATTTATATTTATATATGTATAGGAAATTATAGCGGAGATTCCAGTGGATTACG
>CM072514.1:19904611-20249611 GCA_036898135.1 Oncomelania hupensis
ATGGATAATCCTGTGATGGAACAGCGTGTGGCGGAATTTTTTATTAAAAAATGTCATCACGGAAATATAAGTATGGCTTATATGGTGCAAAATATATTTCATACTAGCAAACATCATCGGACGATTTCATTAAATGCACATTATCTGTGGTTGGGTAAAAATCCACGATCTGCGGATCAAATTTTACACTTGGCTATGCAAACTTTTCCTAAACGACATCATTTTTTACGTGAGGCCTATCAAGATGGATATCTCTTTTTAGATTTTAAACAACAAACTCCTGAAACCTATCGTGTGCGCACTCATGTTTTTGATCCACATCCGATCGTCTATATTCCTAAAAACAATATATAAAACGGGTGTTATCCATTATCAGACATTCAGATGAAAAAAGACTACCATGGCGAAGACACATCGTGCTCAGACTCGACTTAAACCTTTGATTCCTTTATTACGCGCTAAGAAAAAACATCAGCGCCAACAGCTATTGAAACAACCTCGTGTTATAAACTGTTTGTGTGAGATGGTACATAATGTACTTAAAGGACATGTTAAACTATCGCGTGGTCAGAAACAACGATGGGCTCGTCATAAGCACAAGCTTCGCCGTTTGATAGCGCCCAAATCAAACACAGCCAAACGACAAAAATTAATACAAAAAGGAGGATTTCTACAACTGCTGATACCATTAGCTACACAACTGCTAGGTGGTTTATTTCCACAACCACAATAATAAAAAATGCAACACGCCATCAAAATGAAACTCGTTCCAGCGAACGAAAACATGATACCTTCATCAACACCGTTGCGACCAGAGCCTCCTACACCACCTCTTGTAAATCAGCTGAGTGATTTGGATCAACAAATGACTATTATATTACAATCATCTTCGCTCAATACGGAACAAAAACTGCGAGCGTATCAACAATTACTGCAACGATATCTTTCTTATCAAGATCAGTATCACTATCAGTCTCAACCATCTACATCCATAGATACAGCAACAGCGTCAGCAGCAGCATCACTCCCAACACCAGCAACACTAGCTGATATGACTGAAGAAGTGGTTCATAGTCTTCCTGCTAGTCTTCGTAGCAAAGGGCGTAAATTGATGCAGCATTTAAAAGACAATGATGTGATGACGTATACCAGTCAGGGCAATCTGGTGTGGCACGACAACATCATTCCTAACACAAACATCGTAGATCTAGTTCATGATGTTCTACATTCGACCAAAGCGAGACAGTTGCTACCACCCCCTGCAGGCTGGCGTGTTTTTGCCCAAGGTTTAAAACAAACCAACATCCCTCGACAATATTTAGGAAATATTCAACGATATCATCAAGTGTTTGCTGACGACATCAGGGCTACACCACCACCCTCTCCATCATCTATGTTTGATGACAATGATACCTCCAAAAGTTCAACCAAAAAGAAAAAGAAACAAGCCAAAAAAACACTCAAAAAAGCTTTGGCTTGGGAATCATGGCTCGAAAACGACAACATGCAGCCCAAAAGTCCATAGAATCTATATGGAAAAAAGAATATTTTCATCCGGCCTACCCAGGGGCTTATAGCGGAGCCAGCACCTATTTACGTCATGCCTCGACTTTGCCTCAACACAAACCCCGATTAAAACAATGGCTTCAACAGCAAGATACTTATACGCTTCATCATCCTACCCGTCAAAAGTTTCTTCGACGATCCATCGTCGTCTCTGGACCCTATGATCAGTGGCAAGCAGACTTGTGTGACTTATCTCGTTTTAAAAACGTCAACTCGGGTCATCGCTATATTTTAACAGTCATTGATGTGTTTTCTAAAGTAGCTTATGCTCGCGCACTCAAAAATAAAACGAGCGCTGCTTTAATCGAGGCTTTTGCTGACATTTTACGACAAAGCCCAAAGTCTCCACGTCACTTACAAACTGATAAAGGAACAGAATTTAAAAATAAACCATTTCAAATGTTTTTAAAGAAAAACAAAATTCATCATTTTACTTCAGAAAATGAAGACATCAAAGCAGCCGTGGTGGAACGATTTAATCGTACATTAAAAGGAAAAATGTATCGATATTTTACGCATCACAATACACGTCGTTATGTAGATGTGTTACAAGAGTTATTAGATAGTTATAACTCAACCTATCATCGATCTATTAAAACCCAGCCGCGCCTCGTGACATCAGATAACATTCATCGTGTTTATGAAGCTTTGTATGCCAAAGTTTTGGACAATAAGCCTGTCAGATCGTCTTCACCCAAGTTTTCTATAGGTGATCGAGTTCGCATTGCTCAATCTAGACGTACGTTTCATAAAGGATATTTACCTAAATGGTCACAAGAATTGTTTACTATTGTACAAAGACATTTAAAAACGTTCCCCTATGTATATAAAATACGTGATGATAATGGACAACTCATTCAAGGTACATTTTATGAGTTAGAACTACAAAAAGTGAATGACAGTGGTATCTATAAAATCGAGAAAATATTACGTCGTCGAGGTCGACAAGTGCTTGTGAAATGGCTGGGATATTCGGATGACTTTAATAGTTGGATTGATGCATCACACATCCGACAGTATAAAAGCTAAATCCTCTGATAAAAAGATTCATAGTTTAAATAACTACAAGACGAAGATGAGCAACCCCTCGTCGAGTTTTTATATAACTCTCCCTAGCAACGCGTCTATGACGCATTATCCGGACAATACCCTGTCTGCATTTACTACAAAATTAGACCCTCCTTTGGATCTACAAGGTCCATATGAAGTGGGTTTGTGTGAAATTATTTATCCACGGTCTTGGATCAATGTCAATGCCAAAAATATGAATTTACGACTCACCCGTAAAAAAGTGGATCAGGTAGATACTATCCAACACATTACGGTGACGTCTGGACATTATGACAGTGTGCAGCAAATAGTGGATTTGATCAACAGTCGAATCCGACCACTCTTTAAGCCTTCACGTCCACCGCCTATTATATATCTCGATAAAGATGAATGGGGAGAGATGTTTTTTTTATCATAAAGAGATTAACAAAGTTATGATGACCTTGGATATTGACGTAGAGGTGAAGATGGATGAACCTCTGGCTGACTTGTTAGGATTTAAACATTTTAAGTATCATGGAGGAAGACACGCCTATGGAGAACATGTAGCAGACGTTAATCGCAATTTAACGTGTTTATATGTATATATTAATATCGCCGAGGATCGTATTGTGGGAGACACAAGAGCTCCGCTGTTGAGAATGGTCCCTTTGAGTGGATCTAGCTCTGACATTATTTTTCAGACTTATCATGATATTCATTTTGTTCCGATTAAATTTAATAGTTTTGATAATATTATTGTAAATATAAGAAACGGCGCGGGAGAATTGGTCCCATTTGATCGTGGAGAGGTCATCTTAACACTTCAGCTGCGACGACGATCTCTTATTTGATCCAAATAAAAAATAAAAAAAAATGAGGCACCCCTATGCGGATCATTCTCCCAAGATATATCTCGATTATTATACTTCGCAAGCCGGCGGAGGGGTAGGATTACCTTACTTTGCGGGGTCACGACATCAACGAGGTCATGGCCTCGGAAGTCTATTTAGCAATCTAATGCGAACCACTGTTTTACCTACCCTTGGACGGGTATTAAAGAGAGAGGTTCCTAAACGACTGGTTAGTTTTGGCGCAGATGTCTTAGGGGATGTTGTGGGCGGACAAAAAATCTCTACCTCTTTAAAAAATAGAGGACTGGAACATGTACAGCGTGTAGCTCACGATTTTATAAATTCGCCTTCTACTTCTTCTTCTTCTTCACCACCTCCAGGAGTGCCTCACAAGCGACGACAGCCATTACATCGACCTCTCAATACACATTTGAGAAAAAAAAGAAGAAGAGATATTTTTGATTAAAAAAAAAACAATCATGAGCGAACTCATTCATCAAAACTCGTGTCCTTGTTTAAAATCAGAGTTGGATTTATTTCAACTACCGCCGACTCAAACAGCCATTATAGAATCTCAAGATATAGAACACCGACCACTAACAACGATCACTGACGCCGGCCCCATCGAATTTTATGTATCTGGTGGTGATTCAGACTATATTGATCTCAGCAATTCTTATCTTTATGTCAAACTCCGTGTGCTTAATGCTGATGGCACTAATATTGCTGATAATGCCGCTGTGGGGCCAAAAAATTTATTGCTACACTCGTTATGGAGTCAAATAGATCTATCGCTCAATGATCAACAGGTGACATCATCTAGCAACACCTACGCCTATCGAGCTTATTTAGAAACACTGTTGTCTCACGGTAGCGATGCTAAACATACCCATCTTCAATTATCGATGTGGAAAAAAGACACCTCGGGACATATGGATGCGGCAGCCAATCACAATCGTGGCTTACAGAGCCGTACCACAGCGATCGCCGCCAGTCGCTCCACAGAGTTAATTGGACGATTACATCTAGACATGTGTCAACAAGAAAAACTACTTATGAATGGTGTTAGCTTAAAACTACGGCTCATCCGAAACTCAGATGAATTTTGTCTTCATGCCGGGGCAGCGACTGGGTTTAAAATTAATTTACAAGATGTGAGTTTTTTTGTAAGAAAAGTTAGAATTAATCCTAACATTCAGATGGCACATCTTCAAACGCTCCAAAAAGAAAATGCCAAATATCCTCTAAAGAGAGGTGTTACCAAAATATTTGCCATACCCCAGGGAAACATGCAAGTCAATAAAGAAAATCTGTTTTTGGGGCAATTGCCCACCCGCATTATAATAGGGCTCATCAGTAATGGCGCTTTTCATGGTCGATATACGCTAAACCCCTTTAACTTTCAACACTTTCATATGAATTATATATGCTTACATGTGGGCGGCCGGAGTATACCGGCTAAACCGCTAAAGCCTGATTTTGATGGACGGCGCTATGCTCGTTCTTATCTCTCTATGTTTCAAGGTTTGGGGAAAGCATGGCAAGATGAATCAAATGATATCACCTATGATGAATTTGGCAGCGGATACACGCTGTTTGTATTTGATCTGACGCCTGATCAGGCTGCTGACTCTGAACACAACCAACTCATAAAACACGGTACAATGAGATTGGAAATTCAGTTTGCTCAAGCACTGGCAGACACTATCAATATCGTGGCTCATGCTGAATTTCATAACTTGCTAGAAATTGATAAGCATCGTAATGTTATGGTCGATTTTTCTACATAATGGATACACTGCAGATTAATCAACTATTGACGTTTGATAAGTTTACACGTGATATCTTTGAAGGGGTGTATGCCCGTGATCAAATTGTTACACAAAAGTGTTTATGGACTAAACCTAGTGCTTTTGTGGTTAATTTAGATCCGTCTGTACTTCCTGGTTCTCATTGGGTATCCATGTATATAGACCCCAAACGCAATACAGCAGAATATTTTGATTCTTATGGTTTGAGCCCTTTTCCTGAATGTCAACAATTTTTAAAGACTTATGCCAGTACATTTACATATAATGATATTGTTTTACAAGATGATACGCTCGTTTGTGGACAATTTTGTGTGGTATATTTGCTGTTACGATGTAGAGGCGTTTTGTTTGAAGATATTATTGATCATCTTTGTACTCCTTTTAATGATGCACTTGTATATAGTATTGTACAAAACTATTTTCCCAGGCTTCCGTTTGCGATTTGATTGTATCTTATAAAGCATGCGTTTGATTTTGTGCTGTATTCATTTGATTGTTGTATGCTATCCATATCGGATGTTTTTACAATTATGTCTCAAGAAGATGTAACCATGCGCGTCACTCCTCGCAATTCGCGATGGTGGCAATTGTTTGGTCGTGAAGTACCTAGGGGTGAAATTGTATTTGGATGTCAAATGGTGATCATTTTTATGGTCGTCATCACTTCTATATATAATCTCACTGTGGGTCACAAAGACACCAATTTATGGATTGCATTATTGGGTTCTTGTCTAGGATATATTTTACCTAACCCATCTATCGCACCCGCTGAAAAAATAACTTGATTTTTTGTGTATATATCATTTTTTTTTAAAATCATGTTTAAACTTGTATATGGTATGCAGGCTGATGCAATGTGGATGCATGTTTAGACATGTTTGCATGCGGACCTCGGCTGATAAAACGTGTTTAGACTTGTATGAGGTATGTTGGCTGATGTAATGTTTCTTGATAAAACGTGTTTAGACTTGTATGAGGTATGCAGACCTCGGCTGATGTAATGTTTCTTGATAAAACGTGTTTAGACTTGTACGAGGTATGTTGGCTGATGTAATGCTTCTTGATCAAATATCATGGACAACAGATTTAAACGTGTTTAGACTTGCTTTTTTCATAGACTCCGCGAAGTGACTCTAGCATTGTATATAAAAGGCTCTCTGACATACCCTCCAGTATAAAAAGCCACTGGTTACTCACTTTGCTACCAGGTCTTCAGCTATTCAAAGATCTGTTAGTGGTGAAAAATTATTTCCTTTGGGAAATAGTCTCTTTGCTTGTGTTACTACGTTTAATGAACAGGTGTTTATTCATATACGTGCTTTTGTGCCCGGACTCAAAACTGAAACCGCTTCAAAACAAGACGAAAAAGAAGAAAAAACTTCAGACTTACCTCTTTATCCAACTAGACGGGGAATCACTTTGACGCCTGCTGCTTTCGACGAATTGTTGATTCACACCTCTGAACTCTTAAATATAATTCATGAGAAAGAAACAACAAAAACTACCACTGTGCTTAATAATCAACAGCATCAGCGAATGAACTCTGCTCTTCAAAAGCCTATGTATTCACCCTCTACATCCAAGAGATTGCCGTTGGATAGACAATATCCGTTCCAAAAGTTGTCTGAATACAACTAAACAAAAGTGACATTTTTCGATTTATGTGAACAGCTGTTGCAACTTTTAAAAAAAGTGATATTTTCTTCAAAAGTTGACTGAATACAACTAAACAAAAAAAGTGACATTTTTCGATTTATGTGAAAAAAGTGACATTTCTATATTGTGTATATTGTATATATTGTGTATATATTTAAGTGTGTGCGGTTGGTATAATACATTTTCTTTCATTATCAATATGGATAGTGATGCTGTCAAAACGTTTTTTGATAAAATATGTCAAAAAGTTGATGAATATGCTTTGTCTAAATGTCATGGATGCAGAATTAACCATCCATCGCAGCGCCAACATTTATGTTGCATGTATACACAACAAGAAGCTATAATAAATTTTACTCATAAGATTTTGTCTACATGTTTAAAACAAGAGTTGGTTGATGTTTTCACCCCAATTATCATTACACATTTGCTTAAAACTAGCTGGGAAAAAAAGAGAGAGCAAGAGAGAGCAAGAGAGAGCAAGAGAGTTAGCGAGAGAGGGGAGAGAAGAAACAGGATAGACTCCAAATAGCCAGGCCATCATGGGTGCTGAGAGCGAGAGAGAGAGAGAGAGAGAGAGAGAGAGAAAAGAAAGAGAGAGAGAGAGAAAAAAAGAAAAAAGAGAGAGAGAAAGAGAGAGAGAGAGAAAAGAAAAAAAGAGAGAGAGAGTGAGCGAGAGAGAGAAAAGAAAAAGAGAGAGAGAGAGAGAGAGAGTGATAAAAAGTATACATTACATAGTACAAAGTCGGTTTATTGTTTGCTTGTTTTTTGCCTGTAACAAAAACAAAAAACATTTTTATTATAAAATTGTATAACAATGTATATATATATTGTCATAATAACATGTTAATGTATAATAAAAGCATTTTTTATCATAAAATTGTATTATCAATGTGTATATAGTTAAAATTGGTATAAAAATATTCATTTACTTACTTTTTATTTTTTATGCGTAACATTGGGGTGTGTGAGCGCACGCGGCATCTGAAACAAAAACAATAATGCATTGGTATTATTATTTTTAATTTTTAAAGATGTTGTTCATTAATAAACTATTTTATACCGTATTTCTGGTGTTGTCGTTTTTTACTTTTTCGTTGTTGTTGGTCTTTTATTTTTAAAAAAAAAAAAAAAAATTTTTTTTACCTACTTGTAGCATCTTTATGCTTCGTGGTTTGTTGATGGTGATGGTGGAGGTGTTGAGTATCCCTCATCTTGTTGGTGTCCATCATCATCATCATCATCCCCCGGCTCCGGTAATAGGTGTACATCCACCTCGTGGATGTTATAGAATGGATTCCTATTAAAAAAAAGTACAAAAAAAGATAAAATAAATAAAACTAAAATAAAAAAAAAAATAAATAAAAATAAAATAAAATATTTGTTCAGTATATAATAACATGGCCTTTTTTTTCATAAACAAAAAATAAAAATAAAAAAATATAACATAAAATAAAATTAAATCTTTATATCTTATTATCCTTTCCTATTTTTTTTTTCATCACTATACAATAAAATCAATTCAAAAAAAATGTTGTACTTACTCAGTCATAAACCATTGCAGTGCATCCCGCACTCTGGTTGTGTGTACGTTCAGCGACTCCCATCTCAATGTAGGATTTTCAGGGCAGGAAATCCACAATATAATTAGCACGCGCATCTTTGCTGTAAGGCTGATCTTTTGGAATGAAGTCGTTACAATGATGCCGGTCTTTTAAACTATCGCCACTAAAAGGGCTGTGAAAATCTGTTCCTTCCGTCTACAAGTCTTAATTAACTATCTATAATTACAACTATCTCCCTCTCACCGACCTCCTATAGACAATATAACAATCCCCCCTTTTCTAACCTGCAATCCGATAGCGCTTGTCCACAAGATACAATTAACCCCCACATTGCGTATGTATATGTAAGCATCTGCTTGCCATTTTCGCGTCCCAACATCCCGCGTCTTAGTCCAGCATCTCTCTGCCTTGTCTCAACAAATGCAATCAAGTCTCAACAGTGTCAAACACGCTTTTACTACCATCCTCGTCTCTAGGGATCCTCGCTCAGACCTATCTCATTTGTTTGTCAAATACCTTCACTCATTTCCGTTCATCCTTGATTCGTTCCCTAATCAGCTTTTCTAAGACGCCCCCTCTCCAAAAATAATATTGTCGTCATCTTTTCATCTACCTCCAAACGTGTCATGCATTCATTCATAAAGTACTCATTACACAAAATCGCCATTCAGATTTAAGGTACAGTGGTCGAGTGGTTAAGACTTAAGATTCCATAGATACATATCCGCGTGGGTTCAAACCTCAACCTTTTCTTTTTTTTCAAATATAAAAAAAGTTTTTCAAAATAAATATTTATCATATCATTAAAATATACTAATCATATCCATACACTATCACCAAGACGCGCACTTGCTGTCTTTGGGTGCTTGATCTCACGCACATACCACTGAGTCATTCACTATCGCCAAGACGCGCACTTGCTGTCTTTTGGATGCTTGATCTCACGCTCAGACCACTGAGTCATTCACTATCGCCAAGATGCGCACTTGCTGTCTTTGGGTGCTTGGTCTCCATATAAACCACATACAATCCTACATCAGCACTATCAACAAAATTATATCCCCCAGGGACCCTACGTCATCCCTCCCTTTTCACAGGGCACAGGACCCGCGTCTCCTCTGTTATGTCATGATTGCGTCATCTATTATGTCATCATTGCGTCATCACACCCTCACACCGTCCGGCCGGACAAGCACCGATTACGTCATCATTGCGTCACGATTACGTCAGCCAGCCGTGACGTCACAAACCCGCTTAAGAGGCGGAGTAGGTAACTACTGATAACTTGAATCACCGTTGCTTCACGCAATGTTTTGTTATATCGATATGTTACGTTCAAAAGCGTGAAAATGTATTATTACATTTATCGATATCCTTGACGACTTAAGCTTTCACGACTCTAAGGCCGTAGAACTAAGCTTACTAGACATTACACCTGTTAAGGCTGTTTGAGGTAGCCAAAGCCAACTTACTTATACATAGAGGTGGAGTATATGCAGCATGACAATCATAGCCAGTAGTCTTGTCACAACACTGTTGGCATTTATCGCACCGAGTTTTCCCAGTACTCATCATTATGACGGCCTACTAGCGCCAAAACCGAAAGTTACCATTATCACGAGATATTTGAAATTAACGCGTGTTCTGTGTAATGTACAGAGATACCGGTAATCCACAGTGTTAAGTAGTATTTGCAACGCATTCCTAGCGCCAAAACCTGAAAATTACAAATATCATGAGATAATTACTAATATCATAGGAACATTACAATTATCATTAAAAAAATTACTAAAATATTTTCGCATGATCATGTTTAGTTTTCAGTTTTAGGTCTAGTCATCCGTCTGGAAATGGGCCAAAACCGAAATTGTAAATTTCACTTGATAATTACAATTGTTTCTTGTAATTGTAAAGATGTTGTTGATATTTGTAATTATCACATCACGTTTTGGCACTAGTAGGCCGTCAAAATGTGAATTACACAGAACCTGTGTTAACTACTATTGTCACTGATACCTGTAAATGCACGTTAGTAAGCCGCCTTAGTCAGAATTAAGCAAGATCACTAAACAAATTTAATTATGAAGTTAAAATTGTAATTATTATGTGATAATTGCAATTTTCGATTTTGGTGCATTTCCAGGCGAATTGCTAGAGCCATAACTGACAATTAAACGTGATCATGCGAAAATATGTATGTCTTCAATGATAACTAATTATTCCTTGATAATTGTAATTATCCCATGACATTTGTAATTATCTCATGATATTTATTATTAGCAGCTTTTGGCACCTAATAGGCCATCATACTCTATCTTTACAGAGATCCCTCTGGCTTCCTGCAACTACACGCAAGCATGCGTCTACACACGAAGATGCGCATGCACACATAACACAGCCGAGGTTACACAGTATTATCATGACTTTCCCGAAACGCCACATACGTTGTGCTGTCAATGGGTTATATTTTGTCCCCATTTTTAAGTACTTTGAAGTGTTCGAACCCTTACCCTAACCCAAACCCTAGCACTAGGGGATGAGGAAGAATTTAGGGACTTACTGCTTGCTGGTTGTATTTGGGTAGGCGGCACTCGCCCGTCTAGGACATGAGCGTTATGATCTTTACAGTCCGTGCTTTGGCATTCCTGCGTTCGCAGACTAGACCTCGGTTTATACTCTCATCCGAAGGAGTAGGAGCGCAGTGTCACCGAGTCATTTATGTATTGATTTTTATTAAATCATTCGTAACTAGCATTTTTCCAGCTCAAAAGCTGCCCATGTCACTGGTCGATACGCGATGTAATGTAATCTGCTCGACGCACCCACTTGCAGCATTTGGGCGTATTGTCTGACGCCAAGACAACTGAGCAAAATATCCTTGATGATCGGAGATGAGGGAATAGGGGCCGAGTGCATGCTGGGTATATTTGTGGGGTCGGCACTCCCCCCGCCTAGGACACAGATGTTACTATCTTTAAAATCCTGGCGATGGAATGCCTGCGTGCATACACTGAACCTCGGATCATACTTTCAACCATAGGGGCAGGGGCACAGTGTTTCATGGTCATGGATTTGTTATTAATATTAATTATTTAATGTATATATTATTATTATTATTATAAATATTATAATTATTATAATTACTATTATTATTATTATTATTATTATTATTATTATTATTATTATTATTATTATTATTATTATTATTATTATTATTATTATTAATCTAGACCGTCAACGGGCTTTGAACCACTGCCTGAACTGGCTGCAATTGTATGGCTTGACATTTAGTACCCTATTGGTTTAGCATTTTGAGTACACCACTGAGCCAGCTGTGTTTCATTGTCAGGTAATTATTTTGTGTGTGTGTTGACCTTCAATACTTCAGTTGTTTCTGCCTGTGTGAGTACGCTTCTGAACCGAGGCTGTTTCTGCCTGTGTGTGTACGCCGCTAAACCAAACTTGTTTTTGCCTGTGTGTGTACGGCGCTAAACCAAACTTGTTTTTGCCTGTGTGTGTACGCCGCTAAACCAAACTTGTTTTTGCCTGTGCGTGTACGGCGCTAAACCAAACTTGTTTTTGCCTGTGTGTGTACGGCGCTAAACCAAACTTGTTTTTGCCTGTGTGTGTACGCCGCTAAACCAAACTTGTTTTTGCCTGTGCGTGTACGGCGCTAAACCAAACTTGTTTTTGCCTGTGTGTGTACGGCGCTAAACCAAACTTGTTTTTGCCTGTGTGTGTACGGCGCTAAACCAAACTTGTTTTTGCCTGTGTGTATACGGCGCTAAACCAAACTTGTTTTTGCCTGTGTGTGTACGGCGCTAAACCAAACTTGTTTTTGCCTGTGTGTGTACGGCGCTAAACCAAAGTTGTTCCTGCCTGTGTGTGTACGCCGCTAAACCAAAGTTGTTTCTTAGGGTCTTGTCATTTTTGTTTCGGCAATCCAGGCTGTTAACGGGCTCTGAACAACTGCGTAATATCGCGGCCGGTATCGGAACCTATCTACCGCGATAAACGAGGGTTCACTGTATAAGCTTACGTTGCTACTGCATTGTTTCCTAACTGTACGTCTGCTCTTTCATTTAATGATAATATTAAGGGAAAGTATACTATGGTTCATTTTCACTTTAAGAGAAATTTAAGAGAGAGAGAGAGAGAGAAAGAGAGAGAGAGAAAGAGAGAGAGATGACCATCTTAGACCTTTCTAAACTACTAATGTTCGAATTTTATTACGATTATTTAAACCTAAGTACCCAAAAGCTAGAGTTTTATACACAGACACTGCAATCGTTAATATTAGACATCCCTACTAAACACATTTATAAAGGACTAGAAACAGAATTAGACCATTACGATACTAATGACTATCCTGATACTCATCCTTTGTACAGCAAAACAAACCAAAAGGAATTAAGTTGATGAAAGACGAAATGAACGGGAAATTAAAAGAAGAATATGTAGGCTCGCGATCTAAGCAGTGTAGTAATAAACACGAATCAGGTGAAAGTTCAATAGCAAAAGGTACTGCCATAAAAACAGGGATATCAGACATGAAAACTACCTTGAAGCCTTAGACTGAAAAGAAATTAAATCTTATCCTAACACAAATAAACAATCTAAACATCACGTTACAGGGCGGACGAGGGGGGGGGGGCTCAGTGGGCACGTGCCCCCCCCCCCCCCCCCCCCCCCTTTGGGCGACCAAAAAAAAGGGAAGAAACCCAAAGAAAATAATCGAAAAAATGAGAAGAAAAAAAGTGGGAAAACACACACACACACACAAATAATAATAATACAAAAATTTTAAAATGTGGAAAGAAAAAAAGCGTGCCCCCTTCCCCACTAGTCCATCCACCTGTTCAGGGTCTTCATTGGCCCTCGGGCACGCATTCAAGAACTTAACAAGCAGGCTCTGAACTTCCACTGCGCATCTCAATGCTTGAACCTTTGTGTTGTTCATGCCTGCAGAATTCTAGAAGTGAAGAACATGTTTGGAGTCCTGAAAGAAGTGTCCATGTTCTTATCTTTTTCTCCAAAATGACAGAGAAAGTTTGAACATGTGGTGGAGTCAGCCCAAGCAGAAAGCAAGAGGAGAAAACTGGTCGACCTGTGTAAAACACGGTGGGTCGAGAGGCACTCTGCCTTTGAAACTTTCGCCGAACTCTTCCCTGTGGTCTATGACTGCCTTGGCCAGATGGTGCAGGAGATCACAGATTGGGACAGTGAAACGCTCACCAAAGCTGGAGGGGTTTTGCACGCTTTCCAGTCGGGTGACTTTCTGGTTGCTTTTGTCGTCACCAGAAAATGCCTGCAAGTTCTCCGTCCACTGACTTTGAAACTTCAGCAAAAAGCAAAGGATGTTGTGGAGAAATAAGCGCAGTGAAGACAACAGTTAAGGGATGACGTCATTGTAACCTTCAGCAGCTGGTTTCAGGAAGCAAGTCGGATGGCAGCAACAGCCGACTCTGATCTGCGCAGACCAAGGGGTGCAAAACGACAGACATGTTGGAGTAACCCGCCAGCACAGACAACTGAAGATTACTTCCGCAGGTCCATAGGTATCCCGTTTTTGGATCACCTCATCGCCCAGCTGGACTCTCGCTTCACCACCGGTTCTGATATTGCTGTTGACGGGCTTGGTCTTGTAGGCAGGTTTTCGGAAGGTACTTGAGGGTATCGAGCGACTTGCCAGCAAGCAGATCTGCCAAGTTTTCATGAGCTGGACACCGAGTACATCCGATGGATGCACAAGTGGGAGAGCGCTGATGCAGGGGCCGTTCCTGATACTGTGGCCAAGACTCTCAGAGCATGCAATGTGGATTTTTCCCCGAACATTCACGTGCTACTGACCCTTTTGTGCACTCTTCCGATCACAACAGCTGAATGTGAAAGAACTATCAGCGGCATCAGGACGCTGAAATCCTATCTGAGATCAATGATGGGTGAGACCAGGCTCAACGGGCTCGCTCTAATGAGGGCTCACCGACACATCACAGTGGACATTGACGATGTCGTAGAACGGTTTGCGGGAAGATACCGCACCATCATTGCTCTTCTACCTCGCAATATGCTGAACGCCTGAGAAAGTAAGTGTTCTAGCTGTGGGCCAATGTGTCAACCGTTTTTTTTTTCTCACAACTAATTTCTAATTTCACACGAAACACGCACGTGTTGATCTCTCTCTCTCTCTCTCTCTCTCTCTCTCTCTCTCTCTCTCTCTCTCTCTCTCTCTCTCTCTCTCTCTCACACACACACACACACACACACAAACCACACTCATGTCAACCTTTCTTTTACTGTGTTTGAGTGCAAGCTCATATCTGTATACCGGATTTAAAAAAAAATGGCAGTGCCCCCCTCCGGGCATTTACTCTGATCCGCCCCTGGTGACGTAGTCAACATGTAACAAGAGCCTAGATTTAAAACACAGCCCGATAGCTTTTGCCTTGTTTAGTCAGTGTAAACTTAGAAGGTTACTGTTAGTCTGTAGCGGACGATGGAGGTATTACTGATGTGGGCTACACTCTGCTAGCTTGACGCGAGCGCAGTGTAGTGACATTATCGCAGCTTACGGTAGAGCCGAGTTTACATCCAATCGGAACACAGCGAGATTAGGTAGACCAGTTCTACAGGTAGAATAGTCATTGATTGAAGACATCAAAAGCCTGTATGACAAGGCTACCAGTGCAGTCCTCCACAACAGTGCCATGTCAGATGTCCTTGCAGATCACGAAAGTACTGTCAGCATAGAGGGTAGAGCGATCTCCAACTTCCATTTTGCGGATGACATTGATGGATTGGCTAGTGACGAACAGGAACTTGAACAGCTTGTACAGAGGCTTGACACCACCTCCAGAGCCTATGGAATGGAAATAAGTGCAGAGAGGACCAAATTGATGAGCAACAACACCAAAGGCATCAACATGGACATAAAAATCCAAGGCCAACCCCTCAACACAGTTCATAGCATAAAATATTTAGGAGCCATTGTATCAGACAATGAGTCCCGATAGGAAGTACTCTCCAGGATCGCACAAACAACTGCTGCCTTGACAAGGTTGAAGCCCTTATGGAAAAATGCGCTCACTTGTCATTTCCCTCTCCCTCCCTCCTATGTGCTTGCGAAACATGGATCTACAACGAAGAATATAAATCATGGAGATGAGGTGCTACAGAAGACTTCTGGGCATGTCCAATACTCTGCACATCACCAACAAAGAAGTCCGACAGACCATCACACAAGCCATTGGACAACAACAACAGCAACATAGTAGTAGTAGTAGTAGTAGTAGTAGTAGTAGTAGTAGTAGTAGTAGTAGTAGTAGTAGTAGTAATAATAATAATAATAATAATAATAATAATAATAATAATAATAATAATAATAATAATAATAATAATAATAATAAATAACATTTCTATAGCCCAAAACTCACAAAGACTCATTGCGCATACACACGCATTCACTCACAATGTACACAAGGATTACATGTATGTATGGAGGTAAATCTACCAACAACAACACACAAATAATTATTGTTATGTTACACATAAGACTCCCTATATGATAAAAGAGGGGTAGGAGGGGTTGGGGGGATGCGAGTAAGTTAAAAGCTAAGCAAAACAGATATGTTTTCAACTGGGCTTTAAATATATAAATATCTTCCAAGTTCCTCAGACCAACAGGAAGTGCGTTCCAGAGAGATGAGCAGCGACACTGAAACCGCGCTCGCCAACAGTTTTCAGGTTTCGCGCGACACTTTCAACAGCTTTTCTGCGGAAAATCGTAGAATGCGGGCTGTCCGGTAGGCTACCAGTGAGTTGGAAAGATACGCTAGGAGAGTTCCTTCAAAGAAACGGAAGGCAAAAACACAGATCTTACACTGGAATCGGAATTTTACAGGCAGCCAGTGAAGTTTCTGAAGCAACGGCGTGATAGGGTCTCTCTTTCTCATTTTCAAAACGAGCCGTGCTCCGCTGTTTTGGAGACGATTTATCTGTTCTGCTGGTAGACCCAGCAATACCGAATTACAAAAATCCAGACATGATGACATGCTCAGAGTGGTGAAGAAACGGAAACTCCGATGGTATGGCCACGTCACCAGAGCATCAGGCCTTTCAAAAATCATCCTGCAAGGCACGGTGCGAGGAGGCAGAAGAAGAGGGAGATAGAAAAAAAGGTGGGAGGACAACATTCAAGATTGGACTGGTTTGACACTGAACGAAGCAATGAGGGCTGCTGAGAAAAGAGAAAGATGGAATACGCTGGTTAAACGATCATCTGTGGTGCCCCAACGACCTTTGAGTTACGGATTAGGATAGGATGGGATCACGCTTATGCAAAACATACATAGAATTTTTGTAGGCATTTATTTCGATGTTTCCTCAATTACTTTCATCTGGCACTAGACTAACTAACAGAGGCCCAGAGTTTATAATCTTAAATTTATTGTCTGTTCCCATGAATGTGTAAGGTTGACACTTACATTTAATAAGCCAATCTATTTCGGCTTCCACGGGCGTTAAAGACCAGATATTTTCACATTCAGTGATTGCAGATTTTAAATCAGGATCAAGTACCTATCTTATCCTATCCTATCCCGTAACTCAAAGGTCGTAGGGGCACCATAGATGACCGTTTACCCAGCATACTCCATCTTTCTCTGTTCTCAGCAACAGTCATGGCTTCGCTCAGTGTCAAACCAGTCCATTATCCGAATGTTGTCCTCCCACCTCTTTTTCTGTCTCCCTTTTCTTCTGCTTCCTTGCACCGTGCCTTGCAGGATGGTATTTGCAAGGCCAGATGATCTGGTGATGTGGCCATACCATCGGAGTTTCCGTTTCTTCACCACTGTGAGAAGGTCATCGTGTTGTCCAATGGCTTGTGTGATGGTCTGTCGGACTTCGTTGTTTGTGATGTGCTGGGTATAAGAAATGCCCAGAAGTCTTCTGTAGCACCTCATCTCCATGCTTTGTATTCTTCGTTGTAGATCTGCTGTGAGGGTCCATGTTTCGCAAGCGCATAGAAAGATGGAGATAGCAAGGGAGCGCAGCAGTCGAACCTTGGAATGTAGACTGATGGTCTTGCCTTTCCAAATGGGCTTCAATCTTGTCAAGGCAGCAGTTGTTTGTGCCATCCTGGAGAGGACATCCTATCGGGACCTATTGTCTGATGCAATAGCTCCTAGATATTTGAAACTGTGCACTGTGTTGAGGGATTGGCCTTGGATTTTGATGTCCATGTTGATGCCTTTGGTGTTGTTGCTCATCAAGTTGGTCTTCCATACACTTATTTCCATTCCATAGGCTCAGGAGCTGGTGTCAAGCCTGTGTACCAGCTGTTCAAGTTATTGTTTCTCTCCAGCCAATCCATCAATGCCATCCGCAAAACGAAGGTTGGAGAGTGCTCTATCCCCTACGCTGACTGTGCCTTCGTGATCTGCAATGGCATCTGACATACGGCGCTCTAGGAAGATGTTAAAGAGTGTTGGAGATAGTAGGCATCCTTGACGCACACCTATTGTTGTTCTGAACCAATTCCCAATGGCGCTGTTGTGGAGGACTACACTGGTAGAGTTGTAGTACAGGCTTTTGATGACTTAATAATTTTAGGACTGATGCTGTACACTCTCATGGTTGCCCACATAGATGCATGCCAGACTCGGTTAAACGCGTTCTTGGAGTCTACAAACACATGAAATAGATGTTGTTGGTGCTGTAGGTATTTCTCGCAGATTATATTGAGGTCGAAAATCTGTTCAATGGTACTTCGCCCTGCCCTGAATCCTGCTTGTTCTTCAGCTATGATTTGTTCAGCTTGGGGTTTTAACCTGTTGAGCATTATTTTCAGGAGGACCTTGCTGGGCATAGGATGGCTGATGAGGCTGATGGAGCGGTAATTTTCACACTACCGAAGGTTCCTTTTTGGGAAGAGTGATAACAGGCGACTGGGTCCATGGTGTAGGCCACTCCCCACTCTGCCAGATCTTGTTACAGGTAATGGTGAGGGCGTCAGTCATCGCTTCCCCTCCGGCTTGCAGCAATCCCGCAGGTATGTTGTCCACTCCCGCTGACTTCCCCTTCTTTAGTGATTGCACTGCTGCCTCAACTTCTTCCTCGAGAATTGGGAGGGTTTCTTCCTCTTCTCTGTTCTGGGGGCATGCTAGAACTGATGGGTCTCCGTTTGGTTTTTGGTTGTAAAGGTCAGAGCAGTACTCTGTCCATCTATCCAAGACTTCTTGTTCATCCTCAATAATTTTAGGGCTGATGTTGTACACTCTCATGGTTGTCCACAGATCTGCCAGACTCGGTCAAACGTCTTCTTGAAATCTACGAACAGATTATATAGATGTTGTTTGGGGCTGTCATCGCCTCTTACGACACGCCGGGAAACGTTGGGTCTATTCTATTGTGCCCGAACCCACAGGACAAATATGTGACAATTATTTAAAAACAGGTTAGAGTTTTCTAGTAATGGAAAGGAAGGTGTTAAGTACTGTGAGGTGGGGGACAAGAAGGTTAATTGTTTGAGTACGGACATTGTCAACAACAGTCAAAAAAGCAGGAGGTTTTGATAGGGATGTGTTTACTATGACACCCAGGCCGCTCATAAAGCATTCATTTATTCACTTACGGAATTTTAAAAAAAAAAATTGATGTGTTTACTGAGAAATCCTTTCTCTCTCTCTGTCTCTCTCTGTCTCTCTCTCTGTCTCTCTCTCTGTCTCTCTCTCTCTCTCTCTCTCTCTCTCTCTCTCTCTCTCTCTCTCTCTCTCTCTCTCTCTGCAATATCGTATTGCAACATAAAGATCTAATATCCTGTTCTTAAAATAGATTTGAGCTTAAGTTGAAGTCTGACCTGCAAGAGGCTGCATTAGGAAGCTCTTTCCACTGAAATGTTGATTTGGGGGTTAAGAGGAGGTGGGGCAAGGGCGGGGAGGGTGGCTAAGCGTAGAAAATCGCTTTGCTATGCAGTTTATCTGTTTGAACAGACACTGTTTTGACGACATTAAAGTAAGTCTGAGGTCAGGTTTGTCACACTTTTAAGATGAATAGCATCATAGATCAATAGATCATATAGAACAAATGATTAATAATATCCGGGCCGGGAATAAGTCGCAAACAGCAACATGAAAGCCATCCAACTCATATTGATAGCGTTGAGTCACGATAGGTAACTATATGCATTAACTATTTATTTCATCGAATCTTATATAGTGCTTTTCCAGCTCAAGAGCTTCTCAAAGCGCTGGCCGATATGATACAGGATTTAACTTCAACCATATTTTTCACACCTGTATCTGTGTTCGTTAGATGAGTCAACTAGTGTCTAAATTTTAGTTTGGGCAAATTCTAGAAGAAGCAAGAGAATGAGTATATGTTATCAAATAGTAGATCTAAATCTGTTAGCGTCAATGAGACTTTTTTTTCAATGTTGATCTCGACCTCAGATGCATTTGAAAAATATTACAGTGCAAAAGATATCAGGTTACATATATGGTTATCTTAAAATGTGCGTTCTCGTTTTAAAGAAAAAAGAAAGAAAAAAGAACAAAACAAATAATCAAATAGAAACTTATTCATGACAATTTATATTGAGACATAAAATACCTTCATGATGATGCTAAGTTATAACTAAAACAATGCATGATTAAATAAGCAAACACACAACAAAATAAGTAAAATAACACAAAATAAAATAAATGAATAAAACGAGAAAATAAATATTTACCTAAATAAAAAAATTAATTAATTTAAAAAAAATTCCAACGTTACATTTTTTTTAAAACCCGAGTACATAGCGCCTCCACGATTGTAAATGAAATAAATAAATAAATAAATAAATAAATAGACAAATAAAATTGGCTTACGATAATATTTTTGAGCGAAGCATTCTTGTGGCACCACCATGAAAGCAAACCAGAGCACAGCAACACAGGAAAACGTGGCCATTGCCCCCGAAAAATTATACTCAGCCGTTAACACGAAAACAAAATAAAGTTCTACTCATTACTATAGAACAGAAACCAAGGAATTCGAGCCGCAGAGTTACAATCAGCCAATGAAAATATTACGTCACGTATAAGGACTCGTTTTTGTTCTGTCAGAGTACCTGCACATTTCTCAGTAGTTCTAAAAAAATTAAATAATAATACTTTTTTAAAGACGACCCAAAGTATACTATGGCACGACAAAGAAATCCAACTAGTTTTTGTCAAAATCGGGTAAAAATCGGAAAATTAACTGTTGCGGGTTGATAACTAAAACTCAGCGGTCTATGGTGTTTCCACAGTGCACAGATCTGCAGCAAGTTCGTCTGATTGCATGGTTGGGCTGAAATCTGACTTATAAACACCACGTCGAAACCGTGTTGCGCGCAGCCTTGGGCGACTTGGGTTGACATCTGACTTGGAATCACAGCGAGGGAACAGCGCTCAGTCTTGGACGACTTGGGTTGACATCTGACTTGGAATCACAGCGAGGGAACAGTGTACAGCCTTGGGCGACTTGGGTTGACATCTGACTTGGAATCACAGCGAGGGAACAGTGTACAGCCTTGGGCGACTTGGGTTGACATCTGACTTGGAATCACAGCGAGAAAACAGCGCTCAGCCGTGGCGTTTTGAGCGTCTTTTAATTGGATTCCTGATTTCGGCTTGTGTTTAGGTCGGCTAGAACCTTGATGAGTTCTTTGAGCTGATAAAACTGCGCAATTGTAGAAGAATTTCCTTCACTATACACTCTACAAAACCTGATCCAGGAAGTGTAAATCGCATAGCGAGAGAGCATATACTGAGATATTGTTTGGCCGTGTCTGATAGACTAGGAAGTCAAACTAAGAAGCAGCGGGTCTTCAGTATCATTTTAGGTGGTCGGATTTGTCAAACCAGGAAGAAAAATGCAAACGCCAAACAGTGCATACTTGCAAAGTTTAGGCTTTCACTCGTACGACTGATACTTTTATGTCATTACAGGTCCTGTACAGCCTATTTCCCCATTAGACTACTATTTTGTTTTGCCGATAGAGAGTTTGCGGCATAATAAGGACTTGCATTCTTTTTTGTCTGGCTGTGTTTCGAAAGCTTGGTTTTAATCGTAAGACACCTTGTGTTGCTGTTAATCTTCTCTCGTTCTTGCGGCAACTGAATTGCACTGACTCTATATAACCCACTTTAAGAACGTTTTTTTTTTTATAAACAGGGAGCATGTCGCCGTCTGTGTATTCGCAGTTAATACACTACTACTACTACTACTACTACTACTACTACTACTACTACTACTACTACTACTACTACTACTACTACTACTACTACCACTACTCCTACTCCTCCTACTACTGCTACTACTACTATTGCTGCTACTACTGCTACTACTACTACTACTACTACTGCTACTACTACTACTACTAGTACGAATACTACTACTACTAATAAGCCTAATGATAATAATGTGTTAGATGCTATACACGCCTTATTTATAAATCAAACTCAAAGAGCAGAGATCTGTAACAAACTTACACACTCTCATGTTACAGACACTCCTACATACACAACACACACACATTCATCACTGCAACATGCGGTGTAACGGCGAGTAGACATTACAAGACGGAAATCGAAATAGAAGTTTTAGTTTTAAAAGTTAGTTAGACTGCATCCAATACCATTATTGAAGGTTTGAAGACACAGTGCAAGGAGGTAGAAGAAGAGGGAGACCGAAAAAGAGGTGGGAGGACAACATTGGAGAGTGGGCTGGTTTGACACTGAGCGAAACCATCAGGATTGATGGGGACGGGGAGGGATGGAGTACGCTGGTTAAACGATCATCTGTGGTGCCCCTACGACCTCCGAGTTACGGGATAGGATAGGATAGGATAGGATAGGATAGGATAGGATAGGATAGGATAGGATAGGAGGAAGATAAAATTTAATCTTTGCGGATTTCGATCTATACAATTTCCAAAAACATCGTGTCTTTGTGTGTGTTGCTTCTCAAGTGGATATACTTAGTTATCCAGCCAAACGAAGAGTGTGTGCGTAAGTCCAGTAAAACCATTTGATTTTATTTCTGTTCTGCCCTAGTGAGAATTCACTCCAATGTCATGTTATATCCTGTGTTGCTGATGAAGTGCGACTGCTCGACAATTGTACTTAATTTTGCTCCTCTTTTGGTGGAGGGGGTGGAGGAAGGTGGAGACGGAGGGAGGAGGTCGATGATGTCAACGATAGTCAAGTGGGAACAATGGCGTGGCAATGGAGTTTGAATACAATGAGTGCTCTCCCTTGTTCATAAGTGAATGGCTGCGCTCTAATCTGCCTCGAGTTGGCTTGGCAGAGCTCTACGTAACGCTATGTAACTATTTTGGCGGAAAGTCTGGGCAACCCTGTGCCCGCGGATAGCGCTACAGAGCCAGAGCGGTTTCGATTTGCGAATGGCGATGAAAACGGTGAAATAGCAAGGGAGGGGGGAGAAGGGGTCACACCAGCTCAATTCCTACGTGAGTGTATGATAATATATCCGGGCTTATGAAAAATAGAGAGTGGATTTTGAATCAGATGCCCCTAGAGTGGTTTATTCTGTAAATCGTCCAGCAGAGTGCTCTAGAAGTTGTTTTGTACATGTACCGTACTTTTGTGCTAAACAAAAATTACAATTGTTATTTGTCGTTGGGTTATTGTTTGTCCCTTGTTTTCTTCTAGATTGCCTCCCTGGGTAAGGAGTCTTGTTAAATATGTTGTTGCTTGGTGTCTGTGTAATAACAAAAGGACAAAATTTCAAAGTTATTTGATCTGCGGGATATGTGTGTGGGGGAGTGTGTGTGTGTGTGTGTGTGTGTGTGTGTGTGTGTGTGCGTGTGTGTGTGTGTGTGTGTGTGTGTATGAGTGGGAGGGTGGTTCAGTAACACACTATAATTTTACGTACACACATTTTTCTTGCTTCGCATTAACAGAGGTAAAGGTCAAATATTTTATCCTAAGCTTTTCTGTCGGTGGAGGTAGGGTGGAGGTCTAAGCTCTCTTTCCTCATAGCCAGCTTCGTAAGGGCGGTGTCCTGTCCCTCTCTGCCTTTCCTTATGAATTGTTATTTTGATATAATGCTTTCCCAGCCCAAGACAATCCACTCCAGCCACCCAAGGGGCGAAATTGCTGCTTTATACACATAGTCTAACGTCCCATACAACTGAGCAATGCTGGTCGACCAGGGATTGCGGATGAGGGAGGTTGATAAGAGGGGTGAGGGGTGGGGGGGGCAAGAGAAAGCACCTTCTCCGGTTCTCAGCTGGGTGTAGTGGGGTCCGTAGTTGTGCTATTCCATGCTATGTAATGAAAATAAGCCCAGAGAAGACCAAAATAATGACTAACAACACCAATGGCATCATCACATAGATCAAAATCCAAGGTGAATCCCTCAACACGGTGCACAGTTGCAAATTTTTAGGAGCAGTTGTATCAGACAATGGGTCCCGACAGGAAGTCTTCACCAGGATAGCACAAACAACTGCTGCCTTGACAAGGTTGAAGCCCATTTGGAAAGACAGGACCATCAGTCTACATTCCAAGGTAAGGGTGCTGCGCTCCTTTGTCATCTCTACCTTTCTATACTCTTGCGAAACATGGACCCTCACAGCAGACCTACAACGAAGAATACAAAGCATGGAGATGAGGTGCTACAGAAGACTTCTGAGCATTTCCTAAACCCAGCACATCATCAACGACGAAGTTTGACAGACCATCACACGAGACATTGGACAACACGATAAAATGTTCACAGTGGCGAAGAAACAGAAACTACGAAGATATGCCAAAGTCACCAGAGCATCAGGCCTTGAATAGATCATCCTGCAAGGCAAGGCGCAAAGAGGCAGAAGACAAGGGAGACAGAAAAAGAGGTGGCAATACAACATTCAAAACTGGACTGGCTTGACACTGAGTGAAGCCATGATGGCAGATGAGGACATAAAAAGAAGGAGTACGCTGGTTAAATGGTCATCTTTGGTGCCCCAAAGACTTTCAAAAGTTACGGGATAGATCAGGATAGGATAGGATAGAACAGGATAGGATGCTTTGAGTTTGAGTCGTTCAGTGGTAAGCTTAACTTCCACCACATGTAACTGCGTCTCATCAAAGTATTAGTCAGTTTTATCAGTACAACGTATGTTAATCTGATGAATAAAACTTGATGCAACAACAACAAAGTATTAGCCAGGCTTGACGTTGCTTAACAAAACCATTCTAGCTTGTGCCCAACCACTACGCTATTACGCCATCCAAACAGTAACGAGGACACGGTAATTTTAGAATAATTATAGGGTAATTAGTGAGTAATTATAGGGTAATTTCCTAGCGACATTATGGATCATTAGTCGTGGTTATTTGAAAATGAGAAAATTCTATTGCAATTTTAATCCGCTGTTTTGTTAATGTGTTTATTGGTTACGAAAAAGGCAAGAACTTTCCTTAGTATTTTAAGAATTAGAAGAGACTTTTACAAAATGTAATTAGAGATAAAGAGTTTTGACTGATTAGAAAGTCCAATCTTCCAATCACTCCCTCAATCCCGTGACTTTGCAAAACAAGAACAAATGTGACGGATTTTGTTGTAGAGATGGTACGTGGCCACATAAATGTTAGATTCAATTTTTTGTAAAAGTAAATAAAACACTGTCTAATAAACTGGAGAGAGAGAGAGAGACAGAGAGAGAGAGAGAGAGAGAGAGAGAGGGTGAGAGAGAGAAAGGAAGAAAGAGAGAGATAGAGAAAGGAAGAAAGAGAGAGATAGAGAAAGGAAGAAAGAGAGAGAGAAAGGAAGAAAGAGAGAGAAAGGAAGAAAGAGAGATAGAGAGAGGAAGAAAGAGAGAGAGAGAAAGGAAGAAAGAGAGAGATAGAGGAAGAAAGAGAGAGAAAAAAAAGAAGAAAGAGAGAGATAGAGAGAGGAAGAAAGAAAGAGAAAGAGAGAGAGAGAGAGGGGGGAGGGGGGAGGCCTAATCATATATTTAAGCCTACTTACCCGTTTGTTAATCGTATCGTTAATCATGTACGAGTACATTCTTGCTGGACCGGGGATGTGAGAAAAGGGACCTAGTGCTTGCTAGGTGTTACAGCTATATGACAAGTGTTATAGGGCAAGTGATAAGAACGATGACATAATTAAATTAAAAAAAATTAAAGTTACATTGTATCTCAGGTCGTGATATAATATCACGAAACACTTCATGCCGCTCAGGAAGTGAGCCCTTGGTTCGACTTCAGTAATCGCAACACTCTCAGCTGTGAAAGATAACGTTGATTAATAGATCAGTATAAAAGCCGACGCTTTCAAATGATAGCAAGGAATGTGGTGATGAGGGAGGATGGGGAGGAGGCGTAGAGCAGCAAAGATAGAGATTGAGGGGGTGTGGGTAAGAAGAGGTAGTAATAAGGTGTTGAAGGACATGAGCTGGAGAGGAGAGAGTGGTTTTAGATCGTGAAGTGTAATTACTAACATTCATTGACCCACTTTGACCGCGTCCCGCACCTCCTCACCACCTCCCCCACCTCCTCCCCTCTTCTCGACAGATCCTTTAAACATTCACAATGAATGTTGCCCCACTGAAAGTTGTTTGTAGCTTGCTATATTTAAAAAAAAACTCTTTCAAAAGTATAGTCATTGTTTAAATGAATAAGTTCCGTAGTTTTGTGTTGATGCCTAATAATGGTAATCGATCCTATCCTATCCTGTCCCGTAACTCGGAGGTCGTAGGGGCACCACAGATGATCGTTTAACCAGCGTACTCCATCTTTCCCTGTCCTCAGCAACCCTGATTGTTTCGCTCAGTATCAAACCAGTCCATTCTCGAATGTTATCTTCCCACCTCTTTTTCGGTCTCCCTCTTCTTCTACCTCCTTGCACTGTGCCTTGCAGGATGGTCTTTGGAAGACCTGATGCTCTGGTGACGTGGCCATACCATAGGAGTTTCCGTTTCTTCACCACTGTAAGCATGTCATCATGTTGTCCAATGTAAACAATATCTAGTGCTAACAAACAAAAACAATAAAATAAAATAAAATAAAATAAAATAAAAAGAATCGTGTATGAGATCGTAGAGTGTACCGATTAAACCAGGAAAAAACCACTCCTATCTAATCATAAAATCAAAAATTCAAACTGTAACGGTTGGCTTGAGGAAAGGAAAGCGCACTCTATCACTGATATACGTAATACCAATGCCAATCTTAGGGCAAACCCCTTTCTCGCCTAAACTAAATAAATCCTTCGAGTTGGATGACTTCGTTGGTTTAGTGGTCAGGATATGAAGGATATTCGTTTAGTTTTCGTGACTATGAGTCTAGATGAGTCTTGCTACAGGGTTTGCATTGTTCCAACAATACAACATGCTATAGTAGTAAACACGCATTGCTCAAACCGACCGCTATGCTTTGTATTGTCGGCCTATCTTCCTTGGAATGTAAACAAACACACTACACACCACACACTACACTCCATACACTACACACCACACACTACATAGTACACACCACACACTACATACCACACACTACATAGTACACACCACACACTACACTCCATACACTACACACCACACACTACATAGTACACACCACAAACTACACACCACATACTACACACCACACACTACACACCACACACTACACACAACACACCACACACTACACACCACACAATATACACCACACACTACACACTACACTCCACACTCTACACACTACACACCACACACAACACACCACACACTACACACCACACAATATACACCACACACTACACACTACACACCACACACTACACACCACACAATATACACCACACACTACACACTACACACCACACACTACACACCACACACTACACACAACACACCACACACTACACACCACACAATATACACCACACACTACACACTACACTCCACACTCTACACACTACACACCACACACTACACACCACACACTACACACTACACACCGCTCACCACACACTACACACCACACAATACACACCACACACTACACACCACACACTACACACCACACACTACATTTCATTGTGATATATGAGGACAATAAATATATCTTGAATCTTGAGGCTCAAGCGTGTGTTCTATACAGCGTGGCTGAGGGCTTGAGGTCTACGCCTTCAAAGTAAGCCCTTATAGTAAGCATTAGAACTGTCTCCTCCAAGCCCAGCTACGCTGGTCGACTTGTGTCCTTGACCAATGAACCTTTCTCACGATAAGAAAGTACATTAATTATTTATTACATTGAGACATGCAGCAACAAGAGTGAGAGTATTGCATTGAGTATGTTGTTTGCTTAGTCAATAGGCCTATGTTGGATGTGGGATAGGAGTCCTATGGTGGCAATAGATGTCACCTTACCATTTTATTCTGTACTCTTCTAATTCTGGGAATTGTACTTTCCGCAGTCCTTTGCTAGTTTTGCTCTATTGCAATCCTGCACTTACTACTACTACTACTACTACTACTACTACTACTACTACTACTACTACTACTACTTCTACTACTACTACTACTACTACTACTACTACTACTACTACCAATCATCATCATCATCATCATCATCATCATCATCATCATCATTATGGTGGGTGTAATGACGTGTATGTGCGCCATTTTTATTTATTTATTTACTCATTCATATATAACGCTTTTCCATCTCAAAAGCAGCTCAAGGCGCTGGCGGATACAGGATCTAACTCAACCTGCCGAAGGCGCCCACTTGCAGCCTTTGGGCGCATAGTCTGACGCCCAGACCACTGAGTACAATTCTGGGCGACCCGGTATGGGGTAAAAGGGACCTTTGTCCGTGCTGGATGTATTCATGTAGTTGGCTCTCATCCGTCTATGACATGAGCGTCAGAATCTTTAAAGTCCGTGCTATGGAAAGCGTGCGCGATCAGACTAGACCTCAGTTTATACTCTCATCCGAAGTGTGTGTGTGTGCGTGTGTGTGTTTGTGCGTGTGTGTCTGTGCGTGTATGTGTGTACGTCTATGTGTGCGTGCCTGTGGGGTGGGGAGGGTAGGGAATAGGGGGTGGGGGTATTTGATCCTATTCCTATCCTATCCTATCCCGTAACCTGGAGGTCGTATGGGCACCACAGATGATCGCTTAACCAGCATACTCCATCTTTCTCTGTCCTCAGCAGCCCTGATGGCTTTGCTCAGTGTCAAACCAGTCCATTCTCGAATGTTGTCCTCCCACCTCTTTTTCGGTCTCCCTCTTCTTCTACCTCCTTGCACTGTGCCTTGCTGAATAGTCTTTGCAAGTGCTGATGATCTGGTGACGTGGCCATACCATCGGAGTTTCCGTTTCTTCACCACTGTGAGCAGGTCATCGTGTTGTCCAATGGCTTGTGTGATGGTTTGTCGGACTTCGTCGTTGGTGATGAGTTGGGTATAGGAAATGCCCAGAAGTCTTCTGTAGCACCTCATCTCCATGCTTTGTATTCTTCGTTGTAGATCTACTGTTAGGGTCCATGCTTCGCAAGCGATAGGAAGATGGAGTGGGCAAGAGAGCGCAGCAGTCTTATTTTGGAATGTAGACTGATGGTCCTGTCTTTCCAAATGGGCTTCAACCTTGTCAGGGCAGCAGTTGTTTGTGCGATCCTGGAGAGGACGTCCTTTCGGGACCCATTGTCTGATACAATGGCTTCTAAATATTTGAAGCTATGCACTGTGTTGAGGGATTGGCCTTGGACTTTGATGTCCGTGTTGATGCCATTGGTGTTGTTGGTCATCATTTTGGTCTTCTCTGAAACCTATTTCCATTCCATTAGCTCTGGAAGTGGTGTGAAGCCTCTGTACCAGCTGTTCAAGTTCTTGTTCCTCCCCAGCCAATCCATCAATGTCATCCGCAAAACGAAGATTGGAGATTGTTCTACCCCCTATGCTGACTGTGCCTTCATGATCTGCAAGAGCATCTGACATGATGCGCTCTAGGAAGATGTTGAAGAGTGTTGGAGAGAGTAGGCATACTTGACGCACACCGATTGTTGTTCTGAACCAGTTTCCGATGGCGCTGTTGAAGGTGGTGGTCATGGTGTTGACATCTACTTCACCAGCCCCCAAAATGAGCAGTGGTGCAAATTTCCCTCCAATTGTGGCCTGAAATAGTTCTGCCACCTCCGGGTCTTGCAGTTTGTCCAGGTCGAACTTCAGTCTAGTGCACTTTGCTGTATTTACTCTCTTCAAGTCGCGTCACTGGGCGAAAGTCTTCTACACAGAAATCACCGGCCAGGGCGGAGGAACCTCAGGTTACTACAGGTTCAACGACCAAAAATGTGGGTACAGTGTTGCATGCGTCCTTGAGTTCAAACATAAAAAAATCTGCAATACAAAATGTCCGTGTCTACTTCTTCGTCTCACAAGAAGGATGTTTGACTTGATGTTGAGCGCACGCGGCAGGCAGACGACGAGTTAATGTGACAACACACACAGACACACACACAGACACACATACGCTTACACACACCCACACACATACACACACAAAGGCAGACACACACACGCACGCTCACACATAAACATGCGCGCGCTCGCATACGTTCCCTAGAAACTAGAGTGAGATTTTCGTGAGGATTTCAGGCCTTGACAACAGGGAAATCTTCCTGAAGTGGAGAGAGAGACAGAAACAGAGACAGACAGACGACAGAAACACAGAGAGTGAGAGAGAGAGAGAGAGAGAGAGAGAGAGAGAGAGAGAGAGAGAGAGAGAGAGAGAGAGAGAGAGAGAGAGAATATTAGAATATGTATGCGTGCTTGTATGTCTGCGTAGGGGTGTGTGTGTGTTTGTGTGCGTGTGTGTGTGTGTGTAAGCAAGGGGTCAGGGTGACATAAAGTATAAACCGAGTGCATTTTCTCTTAAAGGGGGAATGAGAGGGGGCGAAAAGGAACTGTAACACTCGATGTTGTTTTTTTATCAGTTGATTCAGCCCCGATGCTTGAAACCTGATAAAGTGTAACTCAAATTCGTTTATCCACGCAGCCTGCTCACTCAGCAACAAGGCAGGAGTCGTATGAAGTTTTCCAACTGTATTAAGCGTACATCAATAACTGCATACAATCGCTCAATCGCTTTTCCATTTTCCAGTATTTCAACTCTCAACTTTTCACTCACTCCCCAACTGTTGTTGTTTTTGTTGTTGTTGTTGTTGTTGTTGAGTATGTAGTTTTCCAGCTTTATTCAGCGAACATCAACAACTGCATACAATCGCTTTTTCCACTCTCAACTTTCCACTTTTAACTTTACATTTCAATTCTTTCCTTTGAAACAGTGCGGCACTTATATAGTATCTCTAACTCCAGAGAAATAAAGAACGTTCGGGCAAGACATAATTATAACCAATCAAAACACATTTCGTCATTACTGTCTCACGTCATACAACCTTATTTGGGATGGAAGATTTCTTAGTTACCACTAGAATTATCCATACGCTTCGATCGATAGTAAACAACCAACTCTAGTAAATTCTTAAATAATATCGACCAATTAAAATTACCAACGTTATACAAATCTTCTTCTAATAACAACGCAAAATCAAATCAAGGATAAATACACTCTGTTATTGCATGCTTAGCAAAATAAAACGATCGCATCTATCGCGCGCGTCACACTCGAACTATCGTGCGCGTTTCAACGTAACAGGAACCACCCCACCCATATATCAATACTGTGTTAACCAATAGCTCAATAATATGCTAACCAATAGATCAATACTATGCTAACCAATAGATCAAAACTATGCTAACCATGCCAATAGATCAATACTATGTTAAGCAATAGATCAATACTATGTTAAGCAATAGATCAATACTATGTTAACAAGAGATCAATACAATGTTAACCAATAGATCAATACTATATTAACCAACAGATCAATACTATGTTAACCAAGAGATCAATATTATGTTAACCAATAGATCAATACTATGTTCACCAATATATCAATACTATGTTACCAATAGATCAATACTATGTTAACCAATATATCAATACTATGTTAACCAAATATTATTATTTTTTTTAAATTTCAGTTTCTACATTTAAGCACTGCTCAACGCTTTTATTGTTGTATCGGGCATTACGCATACACATAGGTAAAATGAAATGACCTGCCGTTCCTTTATTCATTCTCTATTCAAATTAATTCCCCCGTTGGGGTGCCAGCATTTCAATATAAATAGTATCCCCACTTTCTGGAAATTTAGTGCTTTAAATTCCTACTGTCGCTGTCTTTCTCATTTGCTCTATCTCATTCCTGCTCTTTTCAATCAATCTGCTATACTATCGTCTTCTTCGCTAGACCAGTCTCCTACCTTTTTTCTTGAAAATTCTTCCGGGATAAGACTCCTTGTTTGTGTATGAGGTCTGTTGGATAAGCTTGGGAATATTGGACGCTTTCTGCCAGGTGGTCACTAGGGCTTCCTATGATGTTATTATTTAGCAATGTAGGCATTTTATATGTATGTGTTTTGTTGATAATTTATAATGATGTTTGTATTCTATTTTGTTTTTGTAAAAGGGGGATCGATAAATTAGAGTACAGCCTCAGCGTCCCCTGCGTGGGATGTCTTTATTGTAAAGAGACTGGCTGGTGGAGAGCTTTCAGTTTTACCACTAGGGTTGTTTCAGCAGATCTTTTATGCGGATCAGGGGTTGTCCGGTCCTGATTTGGCTCGGAAGAGTCCGCTGGACCTAAAGCAATAATCATGTAATGTAATGTAATTCAAATTAATTTTGAAGTCGAACATGGGATAGTCCCTTAAGAGAGAGAAAGAGAGAGACAGATACATACATACAGACAGACAGACGAAACATGGGATAGTACCCTAAGGGGACGAGAGAGAAAGAGACAAACAGAACATGGGATTATAATAATAATAATAATAATAACGGATTTTTATATAGCGGGTACTCCAGCCTATGACCAGACTCACCACGCTTTACATAGTCATAACATATAAATACATACACTCGATGAAACATCACTTTTGCTACAATACACCAAAAGACGGGACAGTAAAGGTACAGACTATTTACAATTATGTACATAAATTACAAAAAAGACAAAAATATACTATTTACAACTATGTACACAAATGACCAAAAAAAAGACAGAAAGTAGAATAGCAAAAACCTATTCACAGCTATTTATATGCCCGGTTAGGCCCAGGAAGGAAAACAGTATAAATATTTACAGCCGTATACACTTACGGATCAGACATAGACAAGAGATGAGAGAATGGCAGCAGGACACAAATCAGTCTGAATAATGCAGTTTGAAGAGGTGGGTTTTGAGGGGCTTTTTGAATGCTTGTGTTGATTGTATGTTGCGGATATGGGAGGGAAGGGAATTCCACTGCTTAGGTGCGGAGTAGGCGAATGCACGTTGGCCGTATGTCTTAGTGCGGGTGACGGGAACCTTGAGTGTGCGAGTGTCAGCAGATGATCTTAAAGTGCGTGAAGGGGAGTAGACAGACAGTAGATCAGCAAGGTAGGAAGGACAAGAATCTGTGAAGAAGTTGTGACAGAGAACAGAGAGTTTGTACTCTATGCGTGCTTGCACAGGAAGCCAGTGAAGGGAATGTAGTAGAGGTGTGATGTGATCACGTTTCTTTGCTCGGAATACTAGTCTAGCTGCTGAGTTCTGAACCTTTTGTAGTTTGTCAATGATGTGTTTCGGGGAGCCAACAAGGAGAGAGTTGCAATAGTCAAGACGAGAGAGGACGAGAGCGCAGACTAGGGTTTTGGTGGCCGGGACTGTAAGATAGTGGCGAAAGGAGCTGATTTGGCGTATGGTCGTGTATGCAGAGCGACAGACGTTGGAGATGTGGTTGTTGAGGGACAGGTCATCGGAGAGAATGTAGCCGAGATTTCTTGCAGAGGATGAGAACTGAGTGTTTGTTGTCCCTACTGTAAGCGATGTTGGGAGAGGCGAGAGTGAGGAGGAGGTGTTGTGCTTGTGAATGAGGAGGGCTTCGGTTTTATCGTCATTAAGCTTAAGCTTGTTGAGTGTCATCCATGATTTAATGTCTGTGATGCAGTTCTTCAAAGTCTGAACAGTGGAATTAATGAGAGAGCGGGCGGTGGATTTATACAGTTGTGTGTCGTCTGCAAATGACTGACTCTCAACAGCATGCTTTCTAAGCAGGAGAAGCAGTGGCTTGGTGTACAGAGTGAATAACACCGGCCCTAAAACGGAACCCTGAGGCACGCCGCACACCAAGTCTGCTGTGCTGGAGAAACAGCCATCGACAGTGACTGCTTGTGATCTGTCAGAAAGATATGAGTGGAACCAAGCCAGGACCGAGCCAGAGATTCCAAAATAGTGTTGAAGAGTGTTAAAGAGAATTTGATGGTCGACTGTGTCAAAGGCGGCTGAGAGGTCTAATAAGGTGAGAACGGAGACGTTGCCATTATCTTATCCCCTAAGAGAGAGAGAAAGAGACAGACAGAACATGGGATTATCCCCTAAGAGAGAGAGAAAGAGACAGACAGAACATGGGATTATCCCCTAAGAGAGAGAGAGAGAGAGAGAGAGAGAGAGAGAGAGAGAGAGAGAGAGAGAGAGAGAGAGAGAGAGAGAGAGAAAGAGACAGACAGAACATGGGATTGTCCCCTAAGAGAGCAAGAGAGAGAAAGTGACAGACAAAACATGGGATGGTCCCCTAAAAGATCCAGAGAGAGAAGACAAAGAGAAAGACATACAGAACATGGGATAGTCCCCTAAGATAGAGGGAGAGAGAGAGAGAGAGAGAGAGAGAGAGAGAGAGAGAGAGAGAGAGAAAGAGAGAGAGAGGGAGAGAGAGAAAGAAAGAGAGAGAGAGAGGGAGAGAGAGAGAGAGAGAGAGAGAGAGAGAGAGAGAGAGAGAGAGAGAGAGAGAGAGACCGAAAGACAAAACAGGGGATAGTCCCCTAAGACATCGAGAGAGAGACAGACAGACAGGCAGAGATAGAGAGACAGAGAAAGAGCGAGACAGACAGAGGCAGAAAGGCAGACAAAGAAACAGATCACGGGATAGCCCCCGAACAAAGCGAAAGAAAAAAAGAGATATACAGACAGAGAAAGAGCGAGAGAGAAAGAGAAACAGACAGAACATGGGATAGTCCCCTAAGATAGACAGAGAGACCGAGAGAGAGAGACCGAGGGAGACAGAGAAAGAGAGCGAGAGAGAGACCGAGGGAGACAGACAGAAAGAGAGCGAGAGAGAGACAGACAGAGAGACAGACAGAGAGAGAGGGGATAAGATAAGATAACAATGTTAGTTGGCAAGGGTACAAGAGTAAGCGCTGGGTGCGCTTGTTGTACATCTTTATCTTGAGGCTTGTAACAATAACTTTTAATTACAACAATTAATGTTATAACATTAACAGCATCGTACAATTACAAATAAACAAGATTATAATTAGATAAAATCATGTTCAACAACAATCAATGTTTATTTAATTTTTTGTATGTGTTCTTAGAGACTTGTTCTAAATGATGTAAATGTAAATGCTGGAGTGCGGAGATCTTGACGTAAGTTATTCCACAAAGTGGATCCGGAATACACCAAATTAGTTTTGAAGAGATCAATTCTTGGAACTTGAATATTTAATTTTGTGTGGATGATCTGGCAGTTTTATTAGAAAAAAAAAAGAAATATAGGAAACGCATTGTCAAAAAGGATATTTTGCATGAAACCCCCTTTATTGAATTTTAATCTATCGGCAAGTGGTAGAATATTGAGAGAGAGACAGACAGACAGACAGACAGACAGACAGAGACAGACAGAGAGAGACAGAGAGAGACAGAGAGAGACAGAGAGAGACATTAAGGGAGACAGAGAGAGACAGAGAGAGACACACAGAGACTTAGAGAGACAGAGAGAGACAGAGTCAGAGAGAGAGACGGAGAGAGAGGCAGAGAGACTCAGACAGAGGGAGATAAGATAAGATAATTCTTTATTTAACGGAAGTAGTAGAATAAGCAGTGGTCTGCGTTTTTTTACATCGGGCCCTCGCCCTAAAGTGAGGCTAATCTACGTAAACTACAAATCAACGTTAAAACGATTACATCTTTACAGATAAACTACAGGCAAGAAATGGGGGGTGGGTTCCACATCAAGTTTATATTTATATTTAACATTCATAGCATTCTAAAGAGCAATTGGTTTGCAAGCAACAAAGCTGAGAAGATATTGTACACATTATCTAGCACATATAAATTATTTTCTAATAAAATCAATTAAACGAAATAGTATATATTGTATATAATCATCAGTAGGAAAGGACATTTTTAAAAAAATCGTATTATTATTGTATTACATGTACTATGAAGCGAACGTTTAGTTTTACTCCATAAGATGGGAAGCACATTACGTTTGCCCTTGAAAGTATTTATATTGGTAGTTTGTCTCAGGAAGTTTGGAAGAGAGTTCCAGAGACTGCTATCTAAATAAATTAAACTATACTTAAAGAGATCAATCCGAGGAAGAGGAGTGTTCAATCCCATGACGTGGCGTGAAGTTGTCAAAGCGAATTTTGAGCATTTGATTTCTGGTACATAGCCAGTGATAATGTTGTGCATAAATGAACCCTAACAAGCTAACCTTGTTTTTAGAGAGAGGATCTCTAAGTTGATGTAGTCTAACTCAGAAACGATTGCCTCCTTTATTAGGAGCACGTTTGTGTAATCTATTAAGTGGTTTGATTGTATTATCACGGGATCTCATAATGTAGATGCGTAATCAATGGCTGACTGAATATGTGCATTGAAGAATAAACTTCCTTGCATCAAAATTTAGGAAGTGCTTGATTCTAGTTATAAGAACCACTTTCTTGGACACTGTTTTGGGAACTTGTTCAATGTGATTTGACCAAGACAGGTTGTTATCTTGGAAGACAGAGAGAGAGAGAGAGAGAGAGAGAGAGAGAGAGAGAGAGAGAGAGAGAGAGAGAGAGAGAGAGTCTGAACATTTTATTGACAGGAAGGATTAATATTTTAAGCCATGGACTTGTTCTGACAACCTGTCCTTCACACAAACTCATGTACGCACACATTCACATTTATAGAAGTATGCAAAATAAGTATAAAACCACTAATAATAATTACAGAAAAAAGCACAATGCTCAACTATAACACATAGTATATACATAGAATAACAAGCATCAGTAAACCAGCACAATTCTCAACACATGGGGTATACATAATGTAATAAGCATCATTATCAAGGCAATAAAACCAGTGGAAACCTAACGGCTGTGCATTTCATGGAGAGTGAGTATACATAGCATGTGCTGCATAGAAGAAAGGTTCAATTACACATGATAATGTCAGGAAACAGCAAGGACACTGGTAACAAAATGTACATTGGCTAGAGCTTTGACATGTTTTCCTTAATGTTTACGTTGAATGTAGGTAGTAAATTGTATGACTTCACGTTCAGAGGAATGTCGCAAGAGGACCCGTTTAATCCAGCTCTACGGCTTCTCGCCTTAAATAGTTCAGCCAGCCAGCCTTTGTAAATTAAAGTCGATCTGCAGCAGACGACGCAAGTCACTGGTGGACTAAGCTTGTGTACATTGACGCTGGCTCAGTTAGGCAGTGACCTCATTTAGCTGATGTAGGGCCAGACACCCGACAGAGGGCGCCTCTTGTAGTTTAGTTTTCGCAAGCTTTGGCTGACCACACAGCTAGGTAGAGGCATTCTGTGTCTGAACTGCACGCAAGAAGGAGCTAAGCTCTGAAAGATCTCTCTAACTGAAGACTAAAGCATGGACTGGTGAAATTCAATTCAACCTAGTTAGCCACAGCCTGACATTGTCAAAAAGGTAAATGATCTATCTTTTGTTTCATCGCGCTTTATTGATAATATTGTTAAGTATGTTTGTGAGGTTTTTCCATGTTTTACCATTGTGAATGTTAGTCAAACTTTGCTTGACCACGTGGCAAACACGACCGGTTTCGACACCATGAGGTAGACCCATTACCCAACGATTGTTTCTCCTATGTGTATTATCGCAGACCAGTGGCTGTACCGGAGAATATGTATATTGTTAATTACTTCTTCATGTGTTTCGTTTAGCCATGATGTGTATATGTATAGGAAGTATGTTGGAGATCCTAGTGGATCCCGGGAGTAGAAAATTTTCGTCGCCTATATATATAAGTGGAGCTATCGCTGAGGGCTGTTTCTGCCATCAGTGAGACGCTCTGCACACCCTTAGTATACAAGGTGTTGCAGAAATTCGTCTCATATTTTGCAGACGAGCAGGCATCGTTGGCCCGAAACAGAAGGAAGACCATTAAGAGTCCACCCTGACATTCAGCCTGCAGTGGAGCATCGAGCACTGAGCTACGATAGCCCAACAGTCTGCCAGCCAGGATAAGACACCACCACAACACCGCTCATCGACTAAACAGCTAAGTGCTAACGAAATCGTGCACCAAAACTGCTCTAGAAGGACTGTGCAATAGACCGCTTTTCCAGAATACTGAACAGTATGACAGAACGCAGTATTAGCCCTATGATGAAATATCAATCAATATTTCATTTATTGTCTATTCACACATTCAGGTGATATAAGACATTAATTAATAACAACAACAATATTATCAAATCACAATTAAGAACCTTATAACAAAATGGAATGAAAGGGGAAGAGGGCTTTAACACCAAACTATAAAAGTCTACCAATAGGAGTCATTGCAATAATTTTCACAACTGCTGTTTTCTGTGAATGATGTAATACATCATCTAAAGAATGTCCATATTCAGTCAAATGATGTCCTTGGTTTTCATACAGTGCATTTAAAACTGGACATTCTAATAAAATATGGTAAACTGATATATTTTTGCCACACATACACTGAATATCTGCTGAATATTTAGTATTCCATGAGTTCATTCTTAACTTGTATATTAATTTTGACAACTGTCGTGAACAGTTTGGTATAGTAACCTTTTTAATGCTAGTATCTTGAGATACTACTTTTTCTAATAAGGAATACATTTCAGGACAACACAAACTCAAATTGTTGACAGAAATGGAATCTAATGATCTTAGTGCTCCCTCTTTGGCTAACTTGTCCCACACTTCGTTCCAATGAATTCCACAATGTGCTGGAAACCAACAGAAATCAACAACTATGCCTCTAGAGAATATACAATGGATCATATGTTTAATTTCATATATGAATTCATTTCTTACTTTGGAATTACCCTGATTCAAAGCATACAAAACCGCTTTTGAATCGACACAAATCAGTAAACCAAAGAGCTCTAACGGTAAAGTCATAATTAGTTGAGAACCATTATAATAGCATAAAGCTCACTCGTAAATATAGAAAACCCATTTCCTAGATAATATGAGCGTCTTACATTTAATGCAGGAATGATAAAGGCCGATCCACTATCTAAAGAATCTAATACCGAACCATCTGTAAAAATCTTCAAATGGTTTAAATAATTATTTTCAATATGCTCTTTTACCTCAGTAACTAAGAAATTAGTGTTATCATCTTTTTTAGTTACACTATAATCAATGTTAAAATTTGCATTTCTGTGCTCCCATGGTGGAATAGGTGATATTAGTGGCATAACAGGAATTGCTGTGATATCAATGTTACACTTTTGAAAAAGATCTTTTGTATAGTTCTTAATTGGCTGCAAATAATTAATATGTTTAGTTCTTTTGGGACAATCTTCTGCATCTATAAAAATGTCTTCTTGTACTGAATTAGAGACATATAAACATCTTAGTACATATTTTGAAGTAGCTAAGTGACGTTGTTGGTTTCACGGTAATATTCCAGCTTCTTGGTATGTTTTAATTGTATTAGCATGAACTGGAACACCTAATGCAACTTTAATAGCTCTACTGTCGATGCTTTGTAATTTATTTAATAATGTATTGTTTGATGAAAAGTACACCTCCTGACCATAAACAAGCTTTGAACGGACTAGTGACATTGCTAAATGTAAGAGGGATTTGGTATCATGACCCCAATTTTGTACACTAATAATTTTTAATAAATTTAGGGATTTTCTTGCCTTTGTTATTAAATGTTCAATATGTAATTTCCAGTTTAATTTAGAAGTTAGATGAACACCAAGAAATTTAACCTGTTTCTTATATATAAGAATCTCATCATTTAATTTCAAAACAGGTAAACATTTAGGATTAATACCATTATTAAAAAGCATTAAAAACGTTTTTTTCAGATGACAATTCCAGACCATTTTTTCTCATAAATAAATTAAGGTTTTTCAGTTCTTCTTGAAACAGATTTTGTACATGTGTTATTACTCTCTGTTTAGTATGTTTTCGAAGAGATGTATTAATCCACATGGCAATATCATCAGCGTACTGAACAACATTTATTTGATTAGAAATAACCGTGGGAAGATCTATGATGAGACAGTAGCTGCATAGACCCATCAAGAAGCGAACTATTCGAAGTGATATTTGGACATTTAAGTTAGTATATGGTTTAGAAGATTTTGTATAGAGTAGGGGAAATAAATTTGTGATATTTACTGTTAACAAGTGGCTGGACTACCTATGTTTCATAGCCATGTGAGAGCTAGTGTGTCAGTGAATCTCTTACCATTTTCTCCCTATCTCTATAACCTCAGTCTACCCCCGTTGGGGTTTCAGTATAAATAGTATCCCCACTTTCTGGAAATTTAGTGCTTTAAATTCCCACTGTCGCTGTCTTTCTCATTTGCTCTTTCTCATTCCTGCTCTGTTCTATCAATCTGCTATACTATCGTCTTCTTCGCTAGACCAGTCTCCTACCTTTTTTCTTGAAAACTCTTCCGGGACAAGACTCCTTGTTTGTGTATGAGGTCTGTTGGATCAACTTGGGAATATTGGACGCTTTCTGCCAGGTGGTCACTAGAGCTTCCTATGATGTTTTTATTTAGCAATGTAGGCATTGTATATGTATGTGTTTTGTTGATAATTTATAATGATGTTTGTATTCTATTTTGTTTTTTGTAAACGGGGGTTCGATAAGTTGGAGTGAAGCCTCAGCCGTCCCTTGCGTGGGATGTCTTTATTGTAAAGTGACTGGCTGGTGGAGGGCATTCAGTTTTCCCACCAGGTTGTTTCAGCAGATCTTTTATGCGGATTGGGGGTTGTCCGGTCCTGATTTGGCTCGGAAGAGTCCGCTGGACCTAAAGCAACAATTATGTAATGTAATGTAACCTCAGCCTAGCACAGACCTAGCTAAACTTATAAATGTATTAAGATTAGTCACAGGGTGATTTAACTAGCCGATCCCCACAGCCGAAAGACGAGTGGGTAATAGCCATCCATTGTGCAGAGCCCAGCAACAATAGACCCACCGTCACAAGGAAGAGAGTTCCAGTTTGCCGAGAGAGAGAGAGACAGAGACAGAGACAGAGAGACAGAGGGAAAGCGTTTTGACCTGGGACAACTATATATACATGTTTAGAACCACGTGCTTCCATCACAACTCTGCTAACAATACTACATAGGATTATTTTCCTTCCTTGTACACAGCAGAAGTAAGAGAATGCATTGTATGTACATAGAAAGCACTATATACATATACATATAATACTGATGGCATTTTTAATCATACCTCATACCTCATACCTCATACAGAAGACCTATTGTAGGCTTCACTTCCTCAATCCATGGTGTTACCGAAGAGCTTATTACGGAAAGAGGGGGAACTTCCATTATGTCCTATAAAAAAATGCGAGACGCTCTCACGGATTATTTCCCTTTGCTCGGGCTGGCTATATTTCATCATCTGCTATATGAATGATCTGTGCGTGGTAACTTATTGAGCCTATGCCATTGCAAAAGAACATTTTTATGGCAACGTTTGACCGATGGGTTGCACACTCCGGTGTTCCTAAAACCTTGCAGGGTATTATTGACCTAGTTTTGGGTGAACAATTTCTAGAAAGTGTTTCTAGTGATCTAGCGACTTTCATTAGAGAAAGAAACTTGCTAACACTAGATGATATGGTACAAGCTGCCGAGAGATAAAGATTAGCCAGACCGGGTAAAGTACTTGCTAGAAAAGCTTCAACATCAGTATTTGGCGCTGTAGGCGACATTGATGACACAGCTGATGCTAATGCGTTTGCCATGCACAATAGGTCCAATAACTTCCGTGGGCGCTACCAAAGAGTTAGGGCAGGTCAACAACAACAGAGAGAAGAACCTAAATCGTACACTAGTGATAGCTCACCTAAATATAACAATCGTGGGCGAGGTCAGGGTTCCTATAATACTTCTTCAGGTGAACAAAAACCATACAATGGCAGTACTTCACTTAAATTTAACCATCGGGGTCGTGGACGTGGTTCATACAATACTAGTAATGAAAACTGCCTGCTCTGCAAGGGTTGGGGCCACTTTGCAAAGGATTGTCCGCTTAGACATAGCAGTAATCCTTGTTCGGTTTGTGGTGTTGGTGGACATGTTAGAAAATCTTGTCCTTTTATTTTAATTGAGACAAAACAATCAGAAAATCAGTCCACTGGTAATGCAGTTTCTCCTACGGACACAGAGATCGTCTGTTCCATTTTTGAAGATTCCATGGGACATATTGTACTTGAGAAAGGTACTGTTAATGGCATCCCTTGTTCTGTTCTCAGAGATACTGGTGCTTCCATTTGTGGCGTTAGGAAACGTTTGATTTCTGATGACCAGTATATCACAGGTACAATTCGCTGCAAAACATTTGGTGGAAAGATACATGTTTACAAGCGTGCGAAAGTCACGGTGTCTACTCCATATTTTCAAGGTGAGCTAGTTTGCTGTGTGCTTGAAGACCCTGTCGCAGACATTATTATTGGCAACATAAAGGGTCTCCAAAAGAAGGCATTAGTTCTGCAGTCACTACACGTGCTCAAGCTGAACGCGAGGCCATTCCTCATATCCCATTGATTAAAGTTGCAGATGAGTTGCAGGTTACACGACAGGACTTGATGAAGTTTCAAAACGAAGATTCTTCGCTGGCACCATACTTTCAATTGGCTGATTCTGGTGAGAGAAGATCTGCTGGATCTGGAAATGTTTACTATTTTATGAAAAATGGCATTTTGTACAGAGAGCAAAGTGCACTAGACTGAAGTTCGACCTGGACAAACTGCAAGACCCGGAGGTGGCAGAACTATTTCAGGCCACAATTGGAGGGAAATTTGCACCACTGCTCATTTTGGGGGCTGGTGAAGTAGATGTCAACACCATGACCACCACCTTCAACTCAGCCGTGACAGATGCCGCCACTGAGATCCTTGGCAAGCACCGACCAAAGAAGAAGCCGTGGATCACACCTGAACTTTTGGATCTGTGTGATAAACGAAGAGAGATGAAAAAGAAAAAGAACACCTCACAGGGAGCTGATGTCTACCGAAAAATCAACAATGACATCCGAAAAGGCATGCGCACAGCAAAGGAGAACTGGATAGAAGATCAATGCGAGGAAATAGAGAACAGTCTGAACAAGAACGACAGCAAGAAGGCCTACCAGACAGTGAAGCGGCTGACAAGTGTCAAACAGCCCAAAGTCTCCACGATCCAAAGCAAGTCTGGCATATGCCTTACAGAAGAACAAGAAGTCTTGGACAGATGGACAGAGTACTGTACTGACCTTTACAACCATACACCAAATGGAGACCCATCAGTTCTAGCATGTCCTGAGAACAGAGAAGAAGAAGAAATCCTCCCAATTCTCCGGGAAGAAGTTGAAGCAGCAGTGCAATCGCTAAAGAAAGGAAAGTCAGCGGGAGTGGACAACATACCCGCGGAACTGCTACAAGCAGGAGGAGAAGCGATGATTGATGCCCTCACCATTATCTGTAACAAGATCTGGCAGAGTGGGGAGTGGCCTATACCATGGACCCAGTCGCTTGTCATCACTCTTCCCAAAAAAGGAAACCTTCAGGAGTGTGAAAATTACCGGACCATCAGCCTGATCAGCCATCCCAGCAAGGTCCTCCTGAAAATAATACTCAACAGGTTGAAACCCCAAGCTGAACAGATCATAGCTGAAGAACAAGCAGGATTCAGTGCAGGGCGAAGTACCACTGAGCAGATTTTCAACCTCAGAATAATCTGTGAGAAATACCTCACAGTGGAGGGCGAAGTACCACTGAGCAGATTTTCAACCTCAGAATAATCTGTGAGAAATACCTACAGCACCAACAACATCTATATCATGTGTTCATAGACTTCAAGAAGGCGTTTGACCGAGTCTGGCATGCAGCTCTATGGGCAACAATGAAAGTGTACAACATCAGCCCTAAAATTATTGAAGTCGTCAAAAGCCTGTATGACAAGGCTACCAGTGCAGTCCTCCACAACAGCGCCATCGGGAACTGGTTCAGAACAACAATCGGTGTGCGTCAAGGATGCCTACTCTCTCCAACACTCTTCAACATCTTCCTAGAGCGCATCATGTCAGATGCTCTTGCAGACCATGAAGGCACAGTCAGCATAGGGGGTAGAGCAATCTCCAATCTTCGTTTTGCAGATGACATTGATGGATTGGCTGGAGAAGAACAAGAACTTGAACAGCTGGTACAGAGGCTTGACACCACCTCCAGAGCCTATGGAATGGAAATAAGTGCAGAGAAAACCAAACTGATGACAAACAACACCAATGGCATCAATACGGACATCAAAGTCAAAGGACAATCCCTCAACACAGTGCTTAGCTTCAAATATTTAGGAGCCATTGTATCAGACAACGGGTCCCGACAGGAAGTCCTCTGTAGGATCGCACAAACAACTGCTGCCCTGACAAGGTTGAAGCCCATTTGGAAAGACAGGACCATCAGTCTACATTCCAAAGTAAGACTGCTGCGCTCCCTTGTCATCTCCATCTTCCTATATGCTTGCGAAGCATGGACCCTCACAGCAGATCTCCAACGAAGAATACAAAGCATGGAGATGAGGTGCTACAGAAGACTTCTTGGCATTTCCTATACCCAACACATCACCAACGACGAAGTCCGACAGACCATCACACAAGCCATTGGACAACACGATGACCTGCTAACAGTGGTGAAGAAACGGAAACTCCGATGGTATGGCCACGTCACCAGATCATCAGGCCTTGCAAAGACTATTCTGCAAGGCACAGTGCAAGGAGGTAGAAGAAGAGGGAGACCGAAAAAGAGGTGGGAGGACAACATTCGTGAATGGACTGGTTTGACACTGAACGAAGCCATCAGGGCTGCTGAGGACAGAGAAAGATGGAGTATGCTGGTTAAACGATCATCTGTGGTGCCCCTACGACCTTCGGGTTACGGGACATGATATGATAGGATAGGTACAGAGAGTACAGGGATAAAAAAGAAACCTTACATCAAATTGTAGTTCCTACAAGATTACGTCCTAGCCTACTTCCTCTTGATCGTCACAAAACTGCTTTTGCAACACACATGGGATTATACCAATGGGTAAGAATGCCATTTGGCTTAGTTTCCGCCCCAGCTGTATTCGCACGAATGATGAGGAGTCTCCAGTTAGACCAGAAGTCCTCCCTGAATTTTTTTGATGATGTGCTAATACACAGTCAGACATTCCGCAGTCATCTGGTGCATGTCAAAGATGTTCTTAAAAAACTTAAACAGTTTCAATTGACTGCCAGACCTTCCAAAGTAACCACAGTCTTCAAAAGTATTGAATTTCTTGGACATGTAGTTGGAAAAGGTGTGCTGAAGCCCAAAGACAAGAAAATTAAAAAGATTCTTGCGATTCCGACACCTACAACTAAGAAGCAAGTTCGTGCTCTTTTGGGACTCCTGAGCTTCTATAGACGCTACATTCCACATTTTGCCACTTTGACAGCTCCAATTTCTAATTTGACAAAAGAGTCAAAAGCTCGTACAATCACATGGACACCTGAGTGTGAGGATGCTTTAAAGTCCATCAAGTTGGCTTTTTCCTCGGCACCCGTTTTACGGTTGCCAAGATTGTCAGACCAGTTTACTTTGCGTACTGATGCTAGTTCAGTAGGCTTGGGTGCTGTCCTATTGCAAGATTTTGAAGGAATTTTACATCCTGTCTGTTTCGCTAGCAGAAAGCTTCTGGATAGAGAGCGCAGGTACAGCACTATCGAAAGAGAGTGTTTGACAATAGTCTGGTCCATCAGCAAATTCTCAAAGTTCCTTTAAGGTTCTAATTTCATTTTGCAGACAGATCACAAACCACTCACATACTTACAAACAAGTAAGTTTAAGAATTCTAGAATTATGAGGTGGTCTCTGTCTTTGCAAGAGTACTGTTTTGAGATTGAACCACTACCAGGTACCCAAAACGTTTTTGCTGATTTGCTTTCTCGTGCTGATCTTGAACAGTCATTACCGTAAATTGATTTCCAGCCAGTAAAGTTTATAAAACCTTTTTTTTTTTATTTACAGTTCAGCGTTGTTCTAAATTTGTGATTTCGCCTTCCTAAAAAGAAACCTTTTTCTTTAGGATGGGGGGTAATGTCACGGATCGCTTGCCATACTTTTATTTTAAAAGCCGAGCCAATGAAATATTAGAGCAATCGACAGCTGACCGGTTTTAGCGGGAATCGATGAGTGCGGCGAGATCGATTGACCGAATAACATGTCAGCGACTCGCTCCCGGAAGGAAAACGATGCTTAACGTCCTATTGCATCAGCGTTAAGGACGATCACCACGTCGCCACCCTGACAACAATGAACATCATCATCATATCAAAAAAAAGATCCTATGGATCCTACTTGCTGTTTTATACAGGTATTTAAATATTGTTTAAATATTATTAGTCAAATTACTGTAAAATGTTTTATGTGTAATTCTTGGGGTTTTGTTAATTCAATGTAACCAAGAAGATGAAATTTTGTTGTAATTTCATATTGTCAGTGAGTGAATTCACTGTAGAGTAATGTAAAGAAATGTAAAGAATAATTGTTAGGGTATTAATAATAATAATAATAATTACTGTATTTATAATGCGCTTATCTTATAATAATTATAACTCTAAGCGCGCACTCACAACTCACGCACGCATGTGCACGCTTTAGACAATGACACATGTAACAATTACGCAAAAAATACATTCACTCAAATATACTCATACCACAAACAGACCAGGCACTATATGTAAGAGACAGCTGGCGATGGGGTGCGTAGTGAGGTCATAGTGTTAGAACTGCTTGAAAAGGTAAGTTTTGAGGGCAGACTGGAAGGAGGTGGGAGAGGGTTTCTGACGGAGAGAGAGTGGAAGAGTATTCCAGATGGATGGGCAGTAGACAGAGAAGGAGCGGGACCCGAACGTGCTGAGTTTGGAGCGAGGAATGCGGAGGCGGAGAGGGTCGGAGGCAGAGCGAAGAGAGCGAGAGGGAATGTATGGGTGAAGTAAGTCAGAGAGATAGAGAGGAGCGGAGTTGTTGAGGGACTTGTAGCAGAGAGACAATGTCTTGTATTGAATGTGTTGGGAGATGGGAAGCCAGTGTAGGGCTTTGAGCAAGGGAGTGACGTGGTCAGATTTCTTCTTTCTGAGGACGAGGCGGGCAGTATTTTTTTGAACGCGTTGGAGAGGGAGAGTGGTGGAGCGGGGAAGGCCGGAAAGAAGGGAGTTGCAATAGTCGATGCGAGACAGGATGAGGGAGACAGCAAGTTTGGTGGCAGCTTCAGTGGTGAGGTATTTTCTGATCTGACTGATTCGACGGAGGTGGAAGTAGCAGGCCCGGGCGGTTGCAGAGACAAAGCTAGTCATTGAGAGAGAAGAGTCAAGGATAACGCCAAGGTTCTTGGCAGAGTCGGAGAGAGGGATAGAGGTACCGTCAAGCTGAAGATGGAGAGAGGAGGGGAGCTGAGGGAGTTTCTGGCGTGTGCCTACCAGCATGGCTTCCGTTTTGTCGTCGTTCAGTTTAAGTTTGTTTGCTGTCATCCAGTCCTTCACGTCTTCACAGCAGTCGGCCGTGCGAGTCAGGAGTGCCTGAATGTTGTCAGGTTTGTCTTTGTCTTGTAGTTGTGAGTCGTCAGCATAGAAGTGGTGGTTTATGTGATGAGACTGGATGATGTTGGTCAGAGGGGAGGTGTAGAGTGTAAAAAGGACCGGACCCAGGACAGATCCCTGAGGAACTCCGCAGGAGAGCCTAACTGGGTCAGAGGATATGCCATCGATGATAACGGACTGCCGTCTGTCGGAGAGGTAGGAAAGAAACCAGGAGTGAGCGGAGTCAGTGATGCCAAACGAGTGTTGAAGGCGGTGGAGGAGGATAGAATGGTCAATAGTGTCGAAGGCGGCAGAGAGATCGAGTAGGGTAAGAAGGGAGATGTTGCCTGAGTCAGTTGAGAGAAGAAGATCGTTCAGAATATGTAAAAGGGCTGTTTCAGTGCTGTGGTGCTTGCGATAGGCAGACTGGAAGGGAATGAGGAGATTGTTGATGGTGAGGTGAGCGTTGAGCTGGTTGAGGACAACCTTTTCAAGTAGCTGAGACAGAAAAGAGAGATTGGAGACTGGGCGATAGTTTTTTAGGTCATTTGGGTCAAGGTTGTGTTTTTTGAGGAGAGGGCGAACGATGGCAGACTTGAAGATATCAGGAACGTATTGACCATTACGCATTATAACTGGGGCTGAAGTGATTGTTAGAATAGCCGAGTGATGCGTGAATGTGTGAATGACTGATAAACAATTATACGTGACTCAGATATTAAGACACATGAATGTGTTGAGGAATCATTTATACGTGACATAACTGGAAAATGCGACCTATTGAGACCGTGCAGTGAATTGACATTAAAGTTGTGGAAACGTAAGGAAAATAACGTGACTAAACGTAAAGGAGGACAAAAAAGGAGAGAGTGAGTGAAAAAGAGAATAACTGACTTTGGTAATTAATAAACTTTCTCTTAAACTACAGCTTCCTATCCTAGGACCAATATCCGGGATGTACCTCCCCACGCTGGGCTAGGAGGGCAGCTGCAGTTGAGCTGAACCCTCCCCCCCCCCCCCCCCCAGGTCTGTACGCGTGGATTATGACGGTGCCGATGTCAGAACGGGATCTGATGGCCACCGTAGACTCCAGAGCATGGTAACCGAGGAGCAGGTTGAATCCCATCGCTTCTACTTGTGAGTCTTATTAGACTGAGCACTCAAAGAGAGGCCAGTCCTTCAGATTGTCAATCTGCAGTCAAGTTGGCGTTGCTTTAATACGCCTATGTGAAATACATGAACAAGGAACTTTTATAGGCCTAGATTTATGTGAGACATGAGTCATGGAACATTCTCAGGATGCTCTAAATGAGATAATATAGTCACAGAACTTTCAGTATGAATGATATGTGTGTAATTGATATGTGTGATAATTGATTGTGTATAAGTTAATTGAATAGTGAACGGGGCAGAGAGGCCAAAAATGCAAGTAGCTTTCTTTGTCCTCAATGAGTGTGAATGAACGACAGATACGAAAGAACATATGCACACAACATAATTATGGAGTCAGATAAATAAGCAAACAAGCATTTAATTAGTTTAATTCATGAAAACCCATTCCTGACAAGCTTCAACCATATTTTATACAGTATTTGTATTTCTAGAAATTTTAATTCAAAATTTAACTGTACACACTCCCTCAAGTCATTTGTAAACCAGATTCCGAGTATTTTAAATGTCTCTGGGTTCCAGTTCATGTGCAGATGATGATTGTAGACAGTACGAGAATTTATTTTACTTCCTAACCAGATCGCGCTACTTTTTTCTGTATTTAAAGCTAGGCCAGAGACAGAGCTAAAATATTCAATATTATTAATGGTTTGCTTAAATGAGTTTTCGCCACCTTCTAACATAATTTCCGTATCATCCGCATATTGGGAAATTTTATTTTTATTTTCTTTAATTTTAATTCCCTTTATCTCCTTATTCTGTCTGATCATAATTGCTAAAATCTCTATCCTATCCTATCCTGTCCCGTAACCCGAAGGTCGTAGGGGCACCACAGATGATCGTTTAACCAGCATACTCCATCTTTCTCTGTCCTCAGCAGCCCTGATGGCTTCGCTCAGTGTCAAACCAGTCCATTCTCGAATGTTGTCCTCCCACCTCTTTTTCGGTCTCCCTTTTCTTCTACCTCCTTGCACTGTGCCTTGCAGAATAGTCTTTGCAAGGCCTGATGATCTGGTGACGTGGCCATACCACCGAAGTTTCCGTTTCTTCACCACTGTTAGCAGGTCATCATGTTGTCCAATAGCTTGTGTGATGGTCTGTCGGACTTCGTCGTTGGTGATGTGTTGGGTATAGGAAATGCCCAGAAGTCTTCTGTAGCACCTCATCTCCATGCTTTGTATTCTTCGTTGGAGATCTGCTGTGAGGGTCCATGCTTCGCAAGCATATAGGAAGATGGAGATGACAAGGGAGCGCAGCAGTCTTACTTTGGAATGTAGACTGATGGTCCTGTCTTTCCAAATGGGCTTCAACCTTGTCAGGGCAGCAGTTGTTTGTGCGATCCTGGAGAGGACTTCCTGTCGGGACCCATTGTCTGATACAATGGCTCCTAAATATTTGAAGCTATGCACTGTGTCGAGGGATTGGCCTTGGACTTTGATGTCCGTATTGATGCCATTGGTGTTGTTGGTCATCATTTTGGTCTTCTCTGCACTTATTTCCATTCCATAGGCTTTGGAGGTGGTGTCAAGCCTCTGTACCAGCTGTTCAAGTTCTTGTTCCTCTCCAGCCAATCCATCAATGTCATCTGCAAAACGAAGATTGGAGATTGCTCTGCCCCCTATGCTGACTGTGCCTTCATGGTCTGCAAGAGCATCCGACATGATGCGCTCTAGGAAGATGTTGAAGAGTGTTGGAGAGAGTAGGCATCCTTGACGCACACCGATTGTTGTTCTGAACCAATTCCCGATGGCTCTGTTGTGGAGGACTGCACTGGTAGCCTTGTCATACAGGCTTTTGATGACTTCAATAATTTTTGGGCTGATGTTGTACACTTTCATTGTTGCCCATAGAGCTGCATGCCAGACTCGGTCAAACGCCTTCTTGAAGTCTATGAACACATGATATAGATGTTGTTGGTGCTGTAGGTATTTCTCACAGATTATTCTGAGGTTGAAAATCTGCTCAGTGGTACTTCGCCCTGCCCTGAATCCTGCTTGTTCTTCAGCTATGATTTGTTCAGCTTGGGGTTTCAACCTGTTGAGTATTATTTTCAGGAGGACCTTGCTGGGATGGCTGATGAGGCTGATGGTGCGGTAATTTTCACACTCCTGAAGGTTACCTTTTTTGGGAAGAGTGATGACAAGCGACTGGGTCCATGGTATAGGCCACTCCCCACTCTGCCAGATCTTGTTACAGATAATGGTGAGGGCATCAATCATCGCTTCTCCTCCTGCTTGTAGCAGTTCCGCGGGTATGTTGTCCACTCCTGCTGACTTCCCTTTCTTTAGCGCTTGCACTGCTGCCTCAACTTCTTCCCGGAGAATTGGGAGGATTTCTTCTTCTTCTCTGTTCTCTGGACATGCTAGAACTGATGGGTCTCCATTTGGTGTATGGTTGTAAAGGTCAGAGCAGTACTCTGTCCATCTGTCCAAGACTTCTTGTTCTTCTGTAAGGCATATGCCAGACTTGCTTTGGATAGTGGAGACTTTGGGCTGTTTGACACTTGTCAGTCGCTTCACAGTCTGGTAGGCCTTCTTGCTGTTGTTCTTGTTCAGACTGTTCTCTATTTCCTGGCATTGATCTTCTATCCAGTTCTCCTTTGCTGTGAGCATGCCTTTTCGGATGTCATTGTTGATTTTTCGGTAGACATCAGCTCCCTGTGAGGTGTTCTTTTTCTTTTTCATCTCTCTTCGTTTATCACACAGATCCAAAAGTTCAGGTGTGATCCACAGCTTCTTCTTTGGTCGGTGCTTGCCAAGGATCTCAGTGGCGGCATCTGTCACAGCTGAGTTGAAGGTGGTGGTCATGGTGTTGACATCTACTTCACCAGCCCCCAAAATGAGCAGTGGTGCAAATTTCCCTCCAATTGTGGCCTGAAATAGTTCTGCCACCTCCGGGTCTTGCAGTTTGTCCAGGTCGAACTTCAGTCTAGTGCACTTTGCTGTATTTACTCTCTTCAAGTGGAGCCGGAAAGACATCATCACGAGATCGTGGTCACTTCCGATGTCTGCTCCTGGAAAAGTACGTGTCCTGCCAATGTTGATGCTTGATCTGAAGCGTTTCTTGACCATGATGTAGTCTATTTGGTTGTGATGCTCCCCGCCAGGACTGTGCCATGTCCATCGTCTGGAGTTTTTGTGGAGACCAAGTGTGTTTGCCAGTACCAGATTGTTGTATCTGGCAAACTCCAAGAGTCTCAGACCCCTGTCATTTGTCTCGTTGTTGCAGTGGGGTCCACATGTGTCTCCCCAGTTGCGGTGCGCATCTTGGCCAACCTTGGCATTCCAGTCGCCTTGCACTATGACTATGTCCTTCTTCGGCACTTGGTCAAGGACCGCCTGTAGATTTTCATAAAAATCCTCCACTTCGCTGTCGTCATAGTCTGATGTTGGGGCGTAGACCTGGATGATGGTGATGTTGAAAGGGGCTGCTCTCAGGCGGATGGTAATGAGTCTACTGGAGACTGGGCGGCAACCCATGACAGTCGCTAGAATGTTCTTGTGGACCAAGAATCCAACGCCGTGTTCGTGCCTGTCATCCCTACCGCTGAAATAGAGCTTGTGGCCTTTGTCGGTCGTTGTTTCACCTAGGCCTTTCCATCGCAGTTCGCTGATACCTAGAACGTTCCATCGATAGTGGTCCAACTCGTGGGCCAGTTCTTCTAATTTTCCTTCCGCAGTTAGGGTCCTGACGTTCCAGGTTCCTATGACGATGTTGTTTCTCGTGCGGATCTTGCTATATTGTCCATCAGTAGCATACTTAACACCTCCGTCCTGGTGGCCAACGGAAGGCGCGGTCCTTGTGCCGGGTGACGGCCCGGGCGACGACCGATCCGGTATGGAATTAGTGGATTGTGTCATCATGTAGTGTGTCTTGGGCAAAAAAGACCTGGCGGTGCCCAATCCTCTCCAGGCTGTTGGCCACAGCCGAAATCCACGAATACAGTGTGGCTCGCCTTGGCCCTGAGCACATGGTCGTTGAACCTGTAGTAACGTGAGGTTCCTCCGCCCTGGCCGGTGACTTCTGTGTAGAAGACTTTCGCCCAGTGATGCCGTGCTAACATCACCCCTGTTAGTCGCCTCTTACGACACGCCGGGAAACGTTGGGTCTATTCTATTTAATGCCCGAACCCACAGAGCATAAATAAATAATAATAAATGGTCAGTGAACTACCTATAGAAAATTGAACAATACATATTCTTCTTTCAATTATATAATTAGACAGTAACAAACCGTTCTGCAGCGCATTGTATCTGAAACAGATACTCATGGAAACTGACAGAAGGAAAAGTACTAGGAACAAGAGCCACCTGTGACAGAGAATTTCAAACTTCTCATAGTTTCTTCACATACTTGGAGAAGCTTTCTTTGTGTAAATAATATTTAATAGTTGATGGTACAAAAAAGCAGAGGAAGAAGAGCTTAAACAAGTAACTAGAAGGGCAAAGCCCATATGACTCACATGCTCCTTGTGGAACGTTGAACTATTTAACATGAAAGTGAGTGCCCAGAAAAAAACAGAACAAAACGAAATGGTGGCATTAAAAAGCAAAGTAATTCTATGCTCTTGACCTTGAGATGACACTGACCTACGGTTCCAAATACACACATGTACTATCAAATAAACTACAGCAAAAGCTATATTATGCCAAAAGAACAAAGACCTTGGGATGACCTTGATCTTCATGTGACCTCTAAGGCATGTATGATCAAATAACCAATGTTGTTGCATACTATGGGTTAAATAAACGGCCATTCTAGGGTATGATTACCTATTTTTTGCAATGCCTAAAATGATCTTGACCTTCAAGATCAATGCTAAAACGGAACATATATGAAAGATCAATCTATCATCTCTAAATACAGCAAGTTTGGACTTTATATATCTAATAGTTTAGGGTCAGTCACTTCAAAGTACCTATACTAACTTTGGACATCTCCAGTGACCTTGACCTTGGAGTGAGGTTGACCCAATTTGTATAGTATTGATCTCCATCATGCATCAAAGAATCATAAGTTCAATATTAATCTGCCTTCATTTTTCTGTTCTATTATCTACAGTATTCACTCTTTCAATATGTCATTCACCTGTATTTTGTCCATCAATCTCTGTTCACTGTTTTTCCTCAGCATTTTTCTGATATATTTATTGGCTTGCTTGTCTATGGTGGTTAGGTAGTGAAAATTATGCACATCGAGACAATATTTGGGTCTCTTGGGTATTATTTGCTGATTCTGCCTTTGTGTATTTTGGGTTTTAAGAATTTTTCTCATATATTTTGTATATATTATCTAACTTTGTTTATCTTGGGATGTGGTTGGGTAGTCAGTCATCTTTTTTTTTTTAAATTATTTTTTTTCTGGGTGACCCGTGTCAGAGAAGAATGGGATCATGGAGGTTGAGGTCATTGGGAATATGATTTAACTTTGGTATAAAGAACATGGGATACTTGAAGAACAAGTCTTGGAGAATATGACTCATTAATTGTATGAAGTCTTCTACATTCTTACCAAATTTCACCCACTTTGAATCGTGAGGCCATCTACAAGATGGCACACCATTCAAACGTGTCCCAATCATAGTTTAAGTTAGTTTAGTAGTTCCAAGATGTTTGTTGGTTTTTAAGGCCTCGCAGCCTTTCCCGTGTCTCTTAGTAGGCCTTGCTGTATATTCCATGTCTATTAGTTTTGATTAGTAGTTAAAGAGGCTTTGTTTTAGGTCTTGCTACTTATTTTATGTCTCTTAGTAGGCTTCACTGTCTATTCCATGTCTCGTAGTTTAGTAGTTAAAGAGGCTTTTTATTAGGCCTCGATGACTATTTCTATGTCCCTTTCTTCAAACTTTCAAGCGCAATTCAAATAAAATGACATAATCGTCATATTTTTGAAAGCTTAACTAAACATTTTTGATTGTTGTCTCGTTAGTTCTTAAATGGGTTGAAATGTTTTGCACACTTTGTTGACAGAGAAAGTATTTTGACTTTCCACTATAGTTACTATACTAACAAAGGAATATATTTCAATTTTATTGCTAACTAACTTCTCCAGCTGATTGCTAGTTTGGTGATTGTTTGGAAAAGAATTGTAGAAAACTGATTTGGTTTATCCTGTGAAATATTTTGTACAACTGAATCAAATCCCCTCTCAGCCTTCTTCCCTTGCGTGTCGAACTGCTGGTGCAAACCTCATCCAGATACGGCAGGCTTATCGGCTTCAGCGCGAGGACCGACAGGTTCCGCCGGTCCTTTCTGCAGAGCACCATTCGACTCACAAACACTATTTCCTGACGTATAAAATCTTATCAGTTAGTCAGTCAGTCTGATAAATTTAGCTAGTCAGTCAGAATCTTTGCCTGCCTGCCTGCGTGCGTGTGCATGTTTTGTGAGTGTGAAATGGCATGCTGGTGTGTGTGTATGATCCAGCATACAGTGTTTAATACAGTATTTATTGTGGCCGTGATGGTGAAAACTGTGCATTCTGGGTCATTATATGTCTGGAGATGGTTGTGTGTGTGTGTGAGAGAGAATTTTTCAAACAGTCATGTTTTGTAATTTGGCTTAGCATGTGATGATCATGTCTGTGCATGGGTTGTGTGTTGTACACCTGTGGTTGGTGTTTGTGCGTGATAGCATTGGTTTGTGATGGTGTGTGGGGGTGTATGCAAGAGTATACAGCGCAAGTATGTTTGGGGTGTGGGATAGTAGTTATTTTATTATGCTTTATGTGTTGCACTTTTTTTTGGTGGGGTGCATGTCATTCTTTTAAAGATAGTCTACATTTTATATTTACTATGTTTGTGCAGCCGAAAGGCAAATTTCTATGTAAATTTCATAGACGAATAAAGTCTCAGTCAGTCAGTCGACAAGTTTAAATCTTCTAGCCTTTCTTTACACAACATGTTTGCACATTCTGGAAGAATCTTTGTGGCTCTTTACTGGACACATTCAAAAGTAACCGACTCGCTTTAAAACAACGACCAAATAACACTGCCATACTCCACACAAGATCAAACCAAATCCTTGAATAGTGTTAAAACTATTCTTGTCCAGAAATGCAAAGGTTCGTCTTTTTAAAGACTCCAATCATCTGATTGTCTTACTGACTGCTCCTTGAAAGTGCTAATCAAAACATTAGCGATTTTTAAACACAACCCCTGGTCTTTCTTTTCTATGCATGTTGGACATGGACAGAGAGAAAGAGAACAATTGGTTATTTGAGTAGATCTCAAAGCTTATAACTCAGAGTTTTTGACAGTGCACCCAGGGTCAAAACAGTTTGAAAAAATTTCTGCATATAATATATATATATATATATATATATATATATATATATATATATATATATATATATATATATATATATATATATATATATATATAGAGAGAGAGAGAGAGAGAGAGAGAGAGAGAGAGAGAGAGACAGTCTCAACCACGCTGTATGTTCTAAAGTATCTGTGTTGTGCAGTCAAACCCTGTCATCTAAAAAGTAGTAGTGGTACTGTATTGTTGATTTTTCTCATCTGTCACTTTTAGCCAGCAATCGATAGAACCACTATTTATAAATAAGAATTATACAAATCATCTGACGACAGAATATATCAGCCTGTTGTCGTTTTAGAGTTTTTGTATTTCCAGTGGTAATATCTGGAAATATTTTAAAATAGTTGGGAATTAGTATGAGCTGAATGTCGGTCTGTCCATCAAACTGTTCATCTTTTGGTCAGTCTGTTCAGTCTAGATACAAGATTTCTGGTGAGTAAGAAGGTTTATATTAATTTCTAGTGAACAGGAGGACCTATATTAACTTCTGAACTATCTTCTTTTTTTTTTTTTTGAACTCTAGAATAAACTGGTATAAACTGGATGGTGAAAGTAGTGAGAGGGAAACATAGAGCATTCTCTTTCCTGATTTAGTTCAATTACTAATGATGCATTGCATGTTCTGTGTATCTTATAGTACTTACAATAATACCTAAAATCTCTACACACATAATAATAAATAACATGAGATCGGGTCTCCCTGCCTACAGCCCCTCTGCACACGAAACCAGGATGTTAGGCCCCGATTCACTGTCACAGAAGACTTAATATTATTATAAAAAGTACCTATCCATCTACAAAAGTCATGGCCACATCCAAAAGCTTCTAACACCTTAAACATAAACTTCCAACCTAACGAATCAAAGGCCTTTTCAAAGTCAAGGCAAAGCAGAAGACCAGGTTAATTATATTTGTGCAGAAAATCAATAATATCATAGATTAAACGAATGTTATCTCCTATATATCTATCACGCATAAATCCAGTCTGATCTTCAATAATGATAGAAGGTAACACTAACTTAAGTCTATTAGAAATACATGATGAACCAATTTTATATACTACACTTAGTAAAGAAACAGGTCTCCAATTTTTAATGAACTCCCTAGGTCTATCTCCTTTTGGTATGCAAATAATCACTCCCTCTTTCTGTGTTGAAGATAACTCTTCCTAAACCCTTCATTGAGCGATCTAACTACGAAACTACCAAAGCTACGCCGAAAAAAAAAAAATCTACAGTAAAACCATCGCTACCCGGACTCTTCCTGTTGGGCATGTTTCTCAGAGCTAGGGATGCTTCTTCTAATGTTATTTCCCCCTCTAAGGAGATTTGTTCGTCCTCTGTTAATGTCGGAAGATCATGAACAATATCATTGATTTCAACCTGTTCCACTTCTCTTTCAGAATATAAATTTGAATAAAATTAATTAACTTCCGTAGCAATATCTTTTTCATTCGTTATAATAATAACATTTTTATCCAATTTAGATATTCTCTTATTAACGTAATTTCTGTTTTCTAATGAACAAAAATATGAAGTTATTTTTTCTCCGTCAGCAATCCACCTAGCTCGTGAACGAAACAACACCCCCTCCATTCTTTTTTCCCTTAATGAAACTAATTCTACTTTACTGTTAGCTAATTCAGTTTTTTCTAAATCACTCAATTTCTATTTCTTTTCTAAACATTCTATCAAATTATCCAAGTGCAGTTCTTTTTCGTTGTTCATCAGTTTTTTCATTGTTGCATAAGCTAATGTCTGTTCTCTGATTTTCATTAATAAGGTATCCAAAAACAGTTGATCATCTATTATACATTGCAACTCAGTATAGGGGACGGAACCCAGGTTTTCACGTAAATAGGGAGCAGCAGCATACTCCTCAATAACATTTTTAATAACTGTATTAATTTCATCAACATATATTTTATCCATAAGCAAAGAACTGTTAAACTTCCAGAGCCCTGGTTTCTTGTCTACTTTCATAACACCTACTGACATAGATATTAGAGAGTGGTCTGTTCTGTACCCGGGGTGTATGTCTGCATCGACAGAAAAATTCAATAACGATTCTGACACTAAGAAAAAATCTAAGAGGCTTTGCTGTAATGGACTACCTCTACGCCATGTTACATTACATTACATAATTGTTGTTTTAGGTCCAGCGGACTCTTCCGAGCCAAATCAGGACCGGACAACCCCCGATCAGCATAAAAGATCTGCTGAAACAACCCTAGTGGGAAAACTGAATGCCCTCCACCAGCCAGTCACTTTACAATAAAGACATCCCACGCAGGGGACGCTGAGGCTGCACTTTAATTTATCGAACCCCCGTTTACAAAAACAAAATAGAATACAAACATCATTATAAATTATCAACAAAACACATACATATAAAATGCCTACATTGCTAAATAATAACATCATAGGAAGCCCCTACGCCATGTAAACCGCTTTAGCTCAGGATTAAGTTCTCTCCATATATCTATCAAGTCTAGGTCAATCATCATCGCATGAACTTGCTCTTGAGCTTTACTATTATTATTATGTTTGTACTTACAATTATCTAAAGAAAAGTTTTGCACTAAATTCCAGTCACCTCCAATGATGATATGGTCAAATCTGAGCTCCAAAATACGCCGTTTTAAATCAGTATAGAAGTCTGGGTCCTCCCTATTGGGACCATACAAACTTATAATCAAAAACTCTTTATCCATTATTTTTACCAAAATAATAATATAATTCCCATCTAACCCCGTAATGACTTTATTAACTGTAAACTCTATATTATTATATTAAATAACACAGCTACACCTCGGGAATTAGAACTAAATGAAGCAAAATAACCATTAAAGCCCCACTCAGCCCTTATGTATTTTTCTAACTTAGGGTCATGGTGGGTATCTTGTCATAAATAAGCCTTTGCTCTCAAATAAGGAAACACATCACGACTCTTCTTGGAGTCTGCAAGACCCTGACGGTTCATGGACATCACCGTTATATTGGCACCCATCTAAACATGTGAGGAAAAATAAAATAGTCGAAACCCAGAGACGCAAAACGAAAAGCAAAATCTTAGAGGAGTTGGGCATAATAACATACTAAAAAGCCAATTTCAAACACTAAACGCAACAGTAGAGTACTGACCGAACAGTTCACACTCTGAAAAAAACATGTATTTAGGCTTCATGACCAAACTGAGAAAAAAACAACAAACAAACAAACAAGCAAAAAAATATAAAGAAGAAATAACACAAATGAAGACACCAAATGCAGTATATACAGAGTCAATCTGAAAGCAAGGCGATGGCAGCCAACAAAATCAACGAAAGGCAATAACTTTAGTCATATATTACATTACATTACATTATTATTGCTTTAGGTCCAGCGGACTCTTCCGAGCCAAATCAGGACCGGACAACCCCCGATCCGCATAAAAGATCTGCTGAAACAACCGTAGTGGTAAAACCGAAAGCTCTCCACCAGCCAGTCACTTTACAATAAAGACATCCCGCGCAGGGGACGGCTGAGGCTTCACCCCAACTTATCGAACCCCTGTTTACAAAAAAACAAAATAGAATACAAACATCATTATAAATTATCAACAAAACACATACATATAAAATGCCTACATTGCTAAATAATAACATCATAGGAAGCCCTAGTGACCACCTGGCAGAAAGCGTCCAATATTCCCAAGCTGATCCAACAGACCTCATACACAAACAAGGAGTCTTGTCCCGGAAGAGTTTTCAAGAAAAAAGGTAGGAGACTGGTCTAGCGAAGAAGACGATAGTATAGCAGATTGATAGAAAAGAGCAGGAATGAGAAAGAGCAAATGAGAAAGACAGCGACAGTGGGAATTTAAAGCACTAAATTTCCAGAAAGTGGGGATACTATTTATACTGAAACCCCCGGCACCCCAACGGGGGTAGACACCAAATGCAGTATATACAGAGTCAATCTGAAAGCAAGGCGATGGCAGCCAACAAAATCAACGAAAGGCAATAACTTTAGTCATATATTACAGAGCATACTGTCATAAGAACTACAAATATGTATGACCACACCGTGGCCGAGAACGTGAGAAAAAAACAATAAACACACAAAGAATAATAGTGGTAATTATACTAAAAGATAAAGAGAGGGAGTGAGAGAGAAAGAGGGAGAGGGTTTGCGGGAGAGAAAGAGGAAGGGAGAGAGGGAGAGAGAGAAAGAAAGAGAGGGTTTAGAAATATGAAGTAACAGAGCAACCATATATATATATATATATATATATATATATATATATATATATATATATATATATATATATATATATATATATATATATATATATATATATATATATATATATATATATATATATATATATATATATATATATATATATATATATATATATATATATATATATATATATATATATATATATATATATATATCCATAGTTACTAGTTTATAAAACTAATCATAATGTATATTTTACACAGTTATTTGATTAAACATTTTCTATTAAGTAAACCAACTTTTACACTTCAGTCAAAAAAGGTGAGTAGAGTGATACAAAATGTACGGTATGAAAAATAAACAACAACAAAAGGCAGTCCAATTGCAATAAAAAAAAATAGCACCTGTGCCATTTATACATGTTAACAATTACATTTCAAAGACGTCTAAAATCCTCGAAGCAAATGCCTTGCAAGCGGTGACTTAGTGGAATAAATTCTGTAACTAACTGTACTATATTCTGTACTATATACGGAATGCAGCAACATGGAGTAGGCAATGCAAACCAAAGTTATGAATACATATTAAATACGTTTTTATATATATATATATACCATTACAACATCGAATCATATTAGTATAAACAGTTACATTTACAAGAGAGGGAGAAAGGGACAAAATTAGAAAGAGTAGCAATAACAAAATTATTGGTAACTACCTCTTTGTAAAAAGCTTGTTCATAGACAACACATACAAGTAATCAACCAGCGATCAAGAACAATAAATATAAAGGTAGAAGAGAGAGAAGAAAAAGAAGAACAACAACAGCTTTAAAAATAGGAGAGAGAAAGAGAGAGAGAGAGAGAGAGAGAGAGAGAGAGAGAGAGAGAGAGAGAGAGAGAGAGAGAGAGTTTAGGAATTTTCAAATAAATCTAGCAACATTATACACAGTTACTTATTTCTAAACCTAATCATAATGTATATTTACACAATTATTTACTTAACAATTTTCTTAAATCAATTATTACACTTCAGTCAAGAAATTAAACAGCTTGATACGAAACGTACAGTATAAAAAGTAAATTATATCAAGGAAACACATTCAAATATAAATGTTAACACTTACTACAAAACGAGATTTTTAAAAATAAAAGTTTATTTTTTTTATCATTGATGTTTTCAATAAAATCGGGTACAATCAGGAACAATCCTACAATCATAACACATCAAAGGCAAAAGGAAAAAAAAAAAACATATTAAATGAAATGTTGCACAATTCCAAAACCTAATCACGAAGTGTTTTTTTTTCTTTACTTCATGATGACTAAAGGGGGATAATTGGAGGAGGAAATCCTAACCAATTGTTCCAATTCAGTCAATGGGAAAAGGAGGTAAGACAGAGAGAAAGTAGGAAGAAGAAGAAGAAGAAGAAGAAGAAGAAGAAGAAGAAGAAGAAGAAGAAACAGAAAGGAATTAGTGCTGCTGGTAAAACTACATCAGCATCGAATAAAAAATAAAAAACAGAAAGAGAGAATTATGTGAGAGAGGGAGAGAGAGAGTTTCGCATAGTCCATGCTTTTCTTATGTGGCTCTGTGCAATCATTATAGTAATAGTTATAGTAGTAGAATAGTACATTTTAAACATACAAAATATTACCATCTTGGTATATTACACAAACACAAGAGAAATCAACAATAAAAGGAAATTTGACACTTTTATATGAATTATTATTACACATTAAATGAAGTCAACGCCGTCATCAAAAGACCTATGAGTAATTACATTTTCAAAATAACAAAAGAAAGTTAACATAAATATTAAATTAAAAAAAAAGACATACACAGAGAAGAAGAGAGAAAATTGGATGGATGGAGAGCAAGAGAGGGGGAGGGGGAAGAGAGAATCAAGAATCAAGAAGAATCAAGAATTTATTCAATAAGGTCATAGCCTGTCACGCGCCGGCTACCATACATTTTTTTTAACTGTACATAAACTCGTGCTTTTCGTAAGTTAGTTGCTATTTCTCGTTTAGCTGTCAATTCCGAGCAAGAGTGTACGCATAAATGATAGAGAGAGAGAGAAAACCAGCTTAGGCCTGGCAGACCGTTTGCTGAGCTTGTTCACTATTCTAGAAAGTTACAAAGGGTATTGTACTGAAATGATAGAGGTCAGTCAGTCAGAAAGAGTCAGAGAGAACAGACTTTCGCACTGAGGGTAGGACTAGGCGTATATCTGCGTGTTTGATATCCTTAGTAAGCAGTAGTGGAAACTCTATTGGTTCCCCTGCAAAGCCATTTCAGTAACCCTGACTTGGATGCCCTGTGACCCGGAGGAGTGCGGCGGAGACTGAAGGACGCCTCAACTTGTCTTTGTCTTGTGTTGTGTTGTCTGCGTGCCAGTTGGGGCCTTATCACCAGTGGAGGTAAATACCCATGTTTTTCTTTAGTGGCGTGCTGCATTCTCTGGTGTATGGGTGTGTAAATAGGTAAGCGTGTAGAATGTAATATTTTTCACCATTATGTTAGGTCATTGTTCTGGGGTAAAAACATTTATAGGGGGGATTTTATTCTGTTATTTTATGATGGATTTTTCTTCTTATTATTATTTATTTAATAGGAAATGAATTATTGAATACAGTATACTCGTTTTATTTAATGAAGGGAGAGAATTATTCTGTATATATACGTTGCCTTCATTATTTTCGCAAGGGAGATAATTTGTCAGTATTTTTTAAAAGGAAATTTAATAAGTATTTTAGTAGAGGAATGACTGCATTTAAAATAAAATATAAATTGAATGGAAGTATTTTCCATTGCTATATCATTAAAGGTTTGATTGTGGTTAGTATCTAGACAATTGTTGAATTTCATCTTTTATGTATTTTCATAAGGCATGATGTGAATAGTAAACATTTGTGCTGGAGTATCTCAGAGTTGAAGGCAAAAGTGAACAATTTAGAGAGAGTATAGTTAAGATTGTGTACGATGAAGGACATTTAATAATCATGAATCGGAACAAGTATGAACAATGAAACATAGACATTGATAAAGTTTTAGTGTTACGATTTTATTCATGATGACGTTTGTGCGCGGAAAACAGTGAAGACAACACGATGGTGACAGTTTTGGCAAATATAATCGTGTTGGCAAATGTTAGGATATCTGACTGTATTTTCAGTGCACTGATGCTGATGTTGATGCTGATGTTGATGCTGACGTTGATGCTGACGTTGATGCTGACGTTGCCGGTGATGATGATGATTGTTTTGAACATCTGCCGGGACGATCTGAGCGGCTGAGGTCGAGCTGATTCTGGTTCTGGTCCGACTTGGGTTGGACGCTGAGAGGTCTGGTCAGCGACGCGGGAGCCACCCAGCCGAGTTACCTTCCCCCTGTACCGAGGACCGGGTGCGGTTCAGATGGGAACCGTGTGAGGGCTGCCTATGCGTTGCCGTGTCTTCAGGGGTGGTAATTCCGTATCGTCTACAGGAAGGTTTACACCAAGGAGAGTTTCATTCTAGTTTGGAAAAGAGACCTGGAAAAAAGTGCTTAAACAACTTTGAGTAATAAGTTATAAAAGTATAACAAGAAAGGCCTTAATATGCGCATATTTTTTTCAGAGTTTTGAATAGAGCAAATATAGAAACAAGTTTTCGTAAATCAGTTTGTTTATTTTCATTTCACCATTGCATTTGTAAATATCATTTGTTTATTGTTAAATATGTTGTGTATGCTTGTGAGTATGAGTGAGGGAAGTGTGTGCTGTTAGAGGGACGGGTGGGTAGTTAGTACGTTTGGGGAATAAAAGAGTTGTTTCGTTAATTTACCACTGGTGTTTGTGTTCTTATTTAGTGTGTGGGTGGGGTGTGCTCGGGTCGTATGGACTAACGATGTTCGCGGGACTCTGACTTACGTCAGTGTCGCGTGACATTAATTGGTGGCAGCGGTGGGATAGAATAGGATTAGGGGGAGGTAACTGTTTAGGTAATTAGGTAGTGTAGTGGGATTTGTGTAGTTGTGTGTACCAGTGGTCGTGTGTGTACGTGTTTGTGTACGAATGTGTTCTAGCGGGCGGTTGGCGGGAGTGGGAGTGTGTTGCACTGAGGGCCACGGCCAGAGAGTGCGGCACGCGTGAACGGAGGGGGGCGTGAGTGTTTGCCTCCTGCCATTTAGGTACCAGGTGGTAGGAACCCTCTGGCTCTTGTTGTTGTCTGTCTAGTTATCATTCGTTGTCTAGTCCTAATCGTTTTCTGTTTTTTGTTGGGCAGGTGTCCTGACGGGAAACGTCGTCACCGCCGGGTCGTCGGGCATTCGGGTCAGGGATGCCGCCAAAGAAGGAATTACGACCAACTCGGACGGGGCGTGGCGCCACCGCGGGGCCCAGCGCTGAGTCCGCGGGAAGCGAACCAGGGGACGAGTCCCAAGGCGAGGAAGAAGCCATTTTGGCTACCCCATCAGGGAAGAAAACCACAGTGAGTACGCTTACTCATACCCCTGGTGCGACAGGTCTGACTCTTGGTGATAACCCGGAAATTAAGGAGGGGTTAGGAACTAGGGTAAGCCCGCATGAGCACATCAAACAGTTAGGGGAGAGTTTAGGCCTCACGGGTGCAGCATTAGCGCAGTTTGTGATAGCCGAGGTCAGGCGTAAGGGAGAGCAGGAGGTTGCTGAGCGTCTCTTGGAACGTAGGATAGCTGCAGAGAGGGAAGCTGCAGAGCGTAAACTGGCCGCAGAACGAGAAGCTCGTCAGGAGGAATTAGCAGCTGCAGATCGTAGGTTAGCCGCAGAGAGGGAAGCTCGTCAGGAGGAATTAGCAGCCGCCGAGCGAAGGCTGAAGTATCAGATAGCTGCGTCAGAGAAGAAATCCGAAGCGGATAGGAAAGCGTCAGAGGCGAGTAAGTCCTTTTCATTAAAGATGAAGCCACTAGACGACAAAGAGGATGTCGAAGCGTACCTACAGATGTACGAAAGGGTAGCCGTGACGCAAGGTTGGCCGAAGGAGGTGTGGGGGGTACGTTTAGCTCCATTGTTACAGGGAGAGGCCCGTGACACCTATCTCAGGTTAACTGTTGAGCAGAGCAAGGATTTCGATGTAGTAAGGGGGGCGTTGCTTAAGAGGTTTAGGCGTGACGCCGAGTACTACCGCCGTCAGTTTCGAGAGGCTAAGAAAGAACCTGCAGAAACTTTTCCTCAGCTGTATGTTAGGCTAAGGACCGCAGTAACGCGCTGGTTTGCTTTAGCTGACAAAAACATCGAAGACGTTGCAGTAGTGTTAGACATGTTTCTGGCCGAGCAACTGTATGGGGTCATGAACCCGGAATTGGAGATGACTGTTAGGGAAAAACGCCCGAGGGATGGGGAGGAAGCAGCAGAGCTGGCACAGCTCCATCTCGATGCTAAGAGGGCAGTTACACGTCCACCTATGGGGGGTCCTTTCAGGTTCAAAAAGGATAAACAACCTAACAGAGGTACAGGAACCAAGGTAGAAACCAGAGGGGAACAGTCTAGTTCGGGGAAGAAGCCGGAAGAACGGCTGTGTTTCAAGTGTCACAAACCAGGACATGTAGCCCGGAATTGTCAGAATAAAGTAGCCGTCAACCAAGTGACAATAGCTCCCGAAACGACAACCACGATGACAGGGCCAGTAACTGTAGGGGTGAAAACCATAGTACCCTTTGACCCCTGGAGTAAGGGATTAGCCCAAGGGAGAGAAGTCCGCATTATGCGAGATACAGGTGCAGACATGGGCGCGATTGCAGCGAAGTGGGTGCAGCCAGAACAGTTATCAGGGAGGCATGTTGACGTCAATCCCGTAGACCACAGCAAATCGGCTAAGTATCCTACTGCTTGGGTTGAGCTAGATTCGCCGTTTGTAAGGGGGAAAATCGAACTCATAGTGGTTGAGCAAATGGGACCAGACGTTATACTTGGTAATTGGGTGACTTTCGCTGACGGACAACGTAGCCCAGTGACCGTAGACGCTAGTGAGTGCGCCATGGCAGCAGCTGTCCAGACTAGAGCGCAGGCAAAGAAAGAAAAGAAGGGGGAGGGTCCTTTGAAGTTGAGCAAGCAGGTCGATCTTGATGTGACACCTTCTCAATTGATAGAGTGGCAAACCCAAGACGAGACTTTGGCCAGAGCACGTGAGCTTGCAGATGAAGGTAGGGCCATCACCTCAGGAAAGGGACTGGTAGAGTTCTGTAGAAAGAAGGGTATTCTCTACCGAATGTACGCAAAAGGTGGAAGTCAGATGTCACAGTTGGTAGTACCAAAGCAGCTGAGAGAGACGGTAGTCAGACTAGCGCATGATCCGCCGATGGGGGGACATTTGGGAGGGAAGAAGACCCGAGAGAGGATATGGGGGACCTTTTATTGGCCCGGTTTGTGCAGTCAAGTCAGACGGTACTGCGAGTCATGTGAGCAGTGTCAGAGGGTAGTGCCGAGGGGAAGGGTGCCCCGAGTTCCTATGCAGCACTTACCTTTGGTAGAAGAACCATTCCAAAGAGTAGCAGTGGATATAGTGGGCCCCATCACACCAGCGTCCGACAGGGGAAACCGGTTCATTTTGGTCACAGTGGACTATGCTACTAGGTATCCCGATGCCGTTCCTTTGAAGAGGATAGATGCGGAAAGGGTGGCCGAAGCACTTTGGGAGATCTGGTCCAGAGTAGGTATCCCGAAGGAAGTACTCACAGACCAAGGGTCACAGTTCACTTCTCAGGTTATGAAGGAAGTCAACAGGCTACTCTGTATTCAGGGCCATTGTACAACACCATATCATCCGCAGTCGAATGGACTAGTAGAGAGATTCAATGGTACTTTGGTGGCCATGTTAAAGAAATTAGCGTCAGAAAAACCAAAGAGCTGGGATAGGTATATTCCCGCACTCCTGTTTGCATACAGAGAAGTACCCCAAGAATCAACAGGTTTCTCGCCGTTCGAATTGTTGTATGGGAAGACAGTCCGGGGACCGATGTCCGTGCTGCGAGATCTGTGGACTAAGGAGCAGATGGAAGAAAACATACGAGATGCTAGCCAGTATGTTGTAGATCTACGGAATCGCATCGAGGAAACGTGCAGGTTAGCCCGGGACAATCTGAAAGCAGCATCGAAGAAGCAGAAACAACATTTTGACAGAAAGGCTAAGCAGCGTTGTTTCGTAGCAGGCGACAGGGTGTTGTTATTGCTACCCGTAAAGCACAACAAACTGGAGATGTCGTGGCAGGGACCATTTGAGGTGATAGAACGTGTGGGCCAGTGTGATTATCGTGTACGTGTGGGCAGCAAGACTAAGCTCTATCATGCCAACCTGCTTAAGAAGTTCCAGGAACGAGTTGCGTTGTCCACAGTGGTAGTGGAGGAAAGGGATGAGGATGAAGAGGAAGAGATGTCAGTGCTGAGAGGGGATGTACCAACAGTCCCGTTAAAAGCGTCCGAGGGTCCGGCAGACATACACTTAGATCCCAACTGTCCCGAGATCCATCTCGAGCTGAGAACTTTGGCTAGTCAGTACAGTGATATTCTCACAGATTTTCCGTTAAGAACCAGCCTGGACACGTGCGAAATTCGCCTGGTGGATGAAATACCTGTTAGGACGAAACAGTATCCATTACCTCATTCACAGCTGGAGGTCATTAAGACTGAAGTCGAAACCATGATGGAAATGGGGGTAATAGAGAGAGCAAACTCACCATACAGTTCGCCGATCGTACTGGTCAGAAAGAAGGATGGGACTATCAGGTTCTGTGTGGATTTCAGGAAGCTGAATCAGAAAGTCATATTCGATGCCGAGCCGATGCCAGACATCGAGTATTTGTTTTCACGTCTAGCAAAGGCAAAATATCTTAGCAAGCTGGATTTAGCAAAAGGATATTGGCAAGTACCCATGCTTGAAAGTGACAAAGCGAAAACAGCATTTACCACACCAGCAGGCCAATTCCAGTGGAACGTGATGCCATTTGGACTGAAAACAGCAGGGGCAATCTTTTCGAGAATGATGAGGAAGCTTCTGGAACCGTTGCATTTGTCAGAAGTGAGTAACTTCATGGATGACGTCATGATAGCGTCTGAGTCTAAGAAGCGACATCTACAGTGCATAGCCATGATCTTCTGTAGGTTAAGAGAGGTTCAGTTGGCAGCCAGACCTAAGAAGTGTTACCTAGGTTTCAAACAGCTAGAGTATCTTGGACACACTGTAGGGAACGGTCAGATCAGTCCTGAGGAAGACAAGATGCAACGCATCAAGGATGCGCCGAGACCGCAGACAAAAAGACAGGTTAGGTCATTTTTGGGGTTGGTGGGCTATTATAGGAAGTTTGTCCCAAACTTTGCAGCCATAGCCGCTCCATTGACAGACTTGACAAAAGGGGGTAAAGCAGGGTCAGTGACGTGGTCCGATGCGTGTGAGACAGCTTTCGAAACGCTGAAGGCTAGGTTGTGTTCGGGTCCTGTGTGCTCGCTGCCCGACTTTGATCGTCCGTTCGTCCTGCAGACAGATGCGTCAGAGGGAGGTGTAGGAGCGATGTTATGTCAAGACATGGGGAGTGGTTTGCAACCGATCGCATGCGCCAGTAAGAAACTGTCAAAAGCGGAGCGTAATTACTCTACCATAGAAAAGGAATGCCTAGCCATAGTTTGGGGTGTTCAGAAGTTTAGACAGTATCTTTATGGCAGAACCTTTGTGGTACAAACCGATCACAGACCGCTGCAGTATTTACAGCAGGCGAAAACCACTAGCAGTAGGCTAATGAGATGGGCGCTACAGTTACAACCGTTCTCCATCCGAATAGAGAATATCCCAGGAAAGGAAAATGTACCAGCCGATTTTCTTAGCAGGAACATTTAGACAGAATGTACATCACTTGAAGGGAGTAAAAGAAAAATAGTCAGGTAGCCAGAAGATAATCAAACCCGGGTGTTTGATCTGGGGGGGGAGGTGTGTCACGCGCCGGCTACCATACATTTTTTTTAACTGTACATAAACTCGTGCTTTTCGTAAGTTAGTTGCTATTTCTCGTTTAGCTGTCAATTCCGAGCAAGAGTGTACGCATAAATGATATAGAGAGAGAGAAAACCAGCTTAGGCCTGGCAGACCGTTTGCTGAGCTTGTTCACTATTCTAGAAAGTTACAAAGGGTATTGTACTGAAATGATAGAGGTCAGTCAGTCAGAAAGAGTCAGAGAGAACAGACTTTCGCACTGAGGGTAGGACTAGGCGTATATCTGCGTGTTTGATATCCTTAGTAAGCAGTAGTGGAAACTCTATTGGTTCCCCTGCAAAGCCATTTCAGTAACCCTGACTTGGATGCCCTGTGACCCGGAGGAGTGCGGCGGAGACTGAAGGACGCCTCAACTTGTCTTTGTCTTGTGTTGTGTTGTCTGCGTGCCAGTTGGGGCCTTATCACCAGTGGAGGTAAATACCCATGTTTTTCTTTAGTGGCGTGCTGCATTCTCTGGTGTATGGGTGTGTAAATAGGTAAGCGTGTAGAATGTAATATTTTTCACCATTATGTTAGGTCATTGTTCTGGGGTAAAAACATTTATAGGGGGGATTTTATTCTGTTATTTTATGATGGATTTTTCTTCTTATTATTATTTATTTAATAGGAAATGAATTATTGAATACAGTATACTCGTTTTATTTAATGAAGGGAGAGAATTATTCTGTATATATACGTTGCCTTCATTATTTTCGCAAGGGAGATAATTTGTCAGTATTTTTTAAAAGGAAATTTAATAAGTATTTTAGTAGAGGAATGACTGCATTTAAAATAAAATATAAATTGAATGGAAGTATTTTCCATTGCTATATCATTAAAGGTTTGATTGTGGTTAGTATCTAGACAATTGTTGAATTTCATCTTTTATGTATTTTCATAAGGCATGATGTGAATAGTAAACATTTGTGCTGGAGTATCTCAGAGTTGAAGGCAAAAGTGAACAATTTAGAGAGAGTATAGTTAAGATTGTGTACGATGAAGGACATATAATAATCATGAATCGGAACAAGTATGAACAATGAAACATAGACATTGATAAAGTTTTAGTGTTACGATTTTATTCATGATGACGTTTGTGCGCGGAAAACAGTGAAGACAACACGATGGTGACAGTTTTGGCAAATATAATCGTGTTGGCAAATGTTAGGATATCTGACTGTATTTTCAGTGCACTGATGCTGATGTTGATGCTGATGTTGATGCTGACGTTGATGCTGACGTTGATGCTGACGTTGCCGGTGATGATGATGATTGTTTTGAACATCTGCCGGGACGATCTGAGCGGCTGAGGTCGAGCTGATTCTGGTTCTGGTCCGACTTGGGTTGGACGCTGAGAGGTCTGGTCAGCGACGCGGGAGCCACCCAGCCGAGTTACCTTCCCCCTGTACCGAGGACCGGGTGCGGTTCAGATGGGAACCGTGTGAGGGCTGCCTATGCGTTGCCGTGTCTTCAGGGGTGGTAATTCCGTATCGTCTACAGGAAGGTTTACACCAAGGAGAGTTTCATTCTAGTTTGGAAAAGAGACCTGGAAAAAAGTGCTTAAACAACTTTGAGTAATAAGTTATAAAAGTATAACAAGAAAGGCCTTAATATGCGCATATTTTTTTCAGAGTTTTGAATAGAGCAAATATAGAAACAAGTTTTCGTAAATCAGTTTGTTTATTTTCATTTCACCATTGCATTTGTAAATATCATTTGTTTATTGTTAAATATGTTGTGTATGCTTGTGAGTATGAGTGAGGGAAGTGTGTGCTGTTAGAGGGACGGGTGGGTAGTTAGTACGTTTGGGGAATAAAAGAGTTGTTTCGTTAATTTACCACTGGTGTTTGTGTTCTTATTTAGTGTGTGGGTGGGGTGTGCTCGGGTCGTATGGACTAACGATGTTCGCGGGACTCTGACTTACGTCAGTGTCGCGTGACATAGCCCCATATGAAGGGGTTACATTACATTACAAGATTATTGCTTTAGGTCCAGCGGACTCTTCCGAGCCAAATCAGGACCGGACAACCCCTGATCCGCATAAAAGATCTGCTGAAACAACCCTAGTGGTAAAACTGAATGCTCTCCACCAGCCAGTCACTTTACAATAAAGACATCCCACACAGGGGACGCTGAGGCTGTACTCTAATTTATCGAACCCCCGTTTACAAAAACAAAATAGAATACAAACATCATTATAAATTATCAACAAAACACATACATATAAAATGCCTACATTGCTAAATAATAACATCATAGGAAGCCCTAGTGACCACCTGGCAGAAAGTGTCCAATATTCCCAAGCTGATCCAACAGACCTCACACACAAATAAGGAGTCTTGTCCCGGAAAAGTTTTCAAGAAAAAAGGTAGGTGACTGGTATAGCGAAGAAGAAGATAGTATAGCAGATTGATAGAAAAGAGCAGAAATGAGAAAGAACAAATGAGAAAGACAGCGACAGTGGGAATTTAAAGCACTAAATTTCCAGAAAGTGGGGATACTATTTATACTGAAACCCCCGGCACCCCAACGGGGGTATATGAAGGGGTAAGCACATTACAAAAATAACACATCGGTATAACAACAATGAGATAACATCTTATTGAGATACTTCTCTCAAACGCTTAAATGCAAAACACAGATACAGAGCTAGATTTCGTAATACTGTCATACTTTGTGTAGAGAGAAGTAAGCTTAATTGGACAGCAGAAAGATACCTATAATAGTTAGGTAAGATTAAATCGCTTCTTAAATCACTCAGGCATGGAAAACAGAGAACAAAATGGACTTCATCTTCCCAAGCTAGACCGCATAGACGGCATAGCGAATTGTGATAGGTTACATTCTTAAATTTATATGCATGAACAGCAATACTTGACACACCACAACGAAATTTTATCAGTGCATTCTTTACATAATTATTCACATCTAGAAATATATAAGCTTCCGTGTTATTTGTTGATTTAAATGTTCTATAAAAAGACATACTATTACTCTGCTGTAGATGTGCTTCCCACTCTTGCCACCTGCAATCTATTCGTCTTTGTTTAAAACATCTCAGGAAAGCATTAATACAACCAACCCCCTGATTTTCCTAAACGTGTAAGACTTCCTCTCGTGTAATTAGTCCGTCTAAAACTTCTTCATAACCTTGAACAAAGTCTGGGTCCCCACCTAAATGTTCATCATCCATAACTAAAACAGCATTTAAATGTTCATACCATGCATCGATAGTAATGTCATTTTTTGGCTAAGTTCGTCTGCCAAACAACCTACTAATTTCTTGCCAAAACACCTGCTGGTTGCCTATCGATGAAATCAATTTATTGAACAGACTATCATTAAACAACTTCTTTTTTCTACATATGAAATTCTTATATTCCCTACGTGCTCTACAATAGCTTTGTCTGTTTTCACAAGAAGGATGTTTTCTAAATTGTCTAAGTAATTTTCGTACATTTCTCCTTTCATCCGAACACTTCCTATCAAACCATGCACAATTGCTCGTCTCGCCAACAGTAAGTCTCCTCTTCATACACTCAGCTTTTTGCTTGACAAAATTATTAAATACTTCAATCGCTTCATTTATATTAAGATCAAGCAAGTTCAAGGCTCTTTGAAAAACAGACTTTGCTTCATCAGAATTCATACTTACTTTAAACTCCTGGGCTAAATCATAATTCCACTGAAACCTTTCAATATACTGTGGTGATGCATTTTTAACGCTAGAATCATCAACAAAAATAGGCCTATTAGTGAAAGTAAGAAAGAAACAACACATTCTATAGGCATGTGATCAGATTCTATTTTATCAACCACATTCAAAGTACAATTTAGAGGAGGAAATCCAGTAAATCTAAAGACGCCACAAAATATTCATTGACACTACTGCCTGTATCGGAGATAAATGTGTAGCGGCCTTGAAGGTCGCCATTACATAATCCATTAAGCATACATATTCCCAATGTCCTACACATTTGTAGAAGCCTTTTGCCATAATTATTCAAAACAGTATCTTCTGACTGTCTAACAAAAACATGAGTATCATCGCTATTACAATAATGGTACACGTTATCTGTATCCCAAAACTATGTAACGAGATTAGACGTCCTCCCATTTATGACCCCACACAACAATATATCAACATTACTCAAAGTCATTACAGTGCTTGCAATACAATCCTCAAAAGTGGTTACACCGTTATCAACATCATATAAATGTAATAAGGAGAACATTCTGGATGAACATATGTACACACAAACAAAACATCTTTACTCGCATCAAAGAGTTTCTTATTTATAATAAAGTGCAAATGTTGATTTGATTTAGCGCAAGCGCTATCAAGTTTCTTAATATAAGAGAGGAGACTCTTTCTAATCATTACAACTAATCCGCCAGATCGTCTCCCCTGTCTAGTAAACCTCAAAGCAGATTTAACAAAAAGAGCAAAATCATTCAAAAGAGTTGATTCAAAAATGTCAACAAACGTTTCCACAAGGGAGACAACATCAAAAGTACAAAGATATTGAACAAAGTCGCGGTCTTGCATCTTCGTTGCTGTACCCCCAACATTCCACAGTAAAAAAGTCAATGTTCGTTTCTCCACAAAAGACCTATCCACCCTGTCTAGTTCCTCCCCTCCCGATACATCACCCACCCTATCATTCTTGTCATTGCTCTGCCTATTTCCGCCCTCAGCTATATTATTTTTATCAGTGTCATTTTTAATCAACATTATTGGATTGCGATACAATGTTTATATTGTCATTTGTTACGGGCTGTAGTGCAAGGTCATATGCTATGTACTTATGGTTATCCAAGCCTTCAACACTGTCACAGTCCACCACTTTCCGTACCTCACGTGCAGAAAAACTGCCACAACCGAGCGATACATCAACCATGCTGTCAGTATAACCACCCGGTGTTTCCACAAAACTTGATCCCATACAATTACATCCTGAAATGTAGCCTAAATCAAAACCAAAGTCCGATGGTTTGAAAGGCCGGCCACATCCCTATTTTCTTTCTGCCAAATTACCCTCACAGTCTAGTATGAACTTCTTTCCGTCCACTAAGAGATAATCATAGATCATAGTAGCTCGTCTCCCCTGCTCTTTCAACTTTTTGAGGTGTGGAACAAGACACTTTCTAACATCTCTAACCCTTTGGAGTATAATCTTCGCCAATGAATATACCACTGTTATTTTCCTTAAGTTTCTGTTTGGCCTTAAGTATTGACACTTTCTGTGTGTATACAGTGCAACAAGCAATAATTGGCGACTTCTTCTGAGCACTCAGGCGATGGACTCTATCAAATTGCACATCCTCTACCATATCCAACGGATAACTCTCTGATCCGTGCTTCACATTCCTCATTGCTTTCCCTCTCTACCATGCGGTCCACTCCATAGAACAGAAGATTTTTCTTTCTGGATCTTTCTTCCAAATCGTCATGAGCACATTCCAACTTGTCCAATTTCGATTTCAGACTGTCATTTTCATTAAACAAGTCGTCGTTTCCGCGCCTTAAATCAGTCATTTCATCTTTAAGGTCGTGTACTTTATCCTTTAAAGCGCTGTATGCACACCTGACTTCAGACTCCTCACATCTTCCTGTATCTCATCAAACTTGCCGTTCATTGTCGTCAGCATCTCCATCACATCTTTGAGAGTTGGTTCATCTTCTTCTTGTAGGCACCGTCACGTCCCTTGTCGACACTGCCGCTCTTGCTGGATGACCTCGTATCCAAAGGTCCAGGGTTATTTTCCACATCACCACACTGGTGAATCAAATCCCCAAAGAACAGCAATGAAAGGAGCACACCTACCATTACACCGGTAGCACGATTTCGCAGCGTTAGCACCTGAATATGCATGTCAGCCTTTTTTTGTTGCTCACTAAGCCATGAATGAAATGTAGACAACCGCAAAACTGCCACAGACACTTCGAAAATCCAACAAAACTGCAGGCATTGTGATCAAGATACACTTAAAAAGTTATTTGCGAAGTTTGGCGAATATAACCACACTATGGCCGTTACATTTACAATAAACGTTGAGAGCTCGTTACATCAAATGTTTTCACCTACGCACCGGATGTGCGCCCCAGAGGAAGAGAGAGAGAGAGAGAGAGAGAGAGAGAGAGAGAGAGAGAGAGAGAGAGGGAGGGAGAGAGAGATTGGGGTGGTAGGCCTAATGAAGATACATCAAAGGACATAACGATGACAGATGAAAAAGTCAAATTTCTTACGACAAATTTCTGTATCATAGTTCCAGATAGTGACAATCATTTCACTCCCCCTCATTCACAGAATACCATCACCACTGGAGCCAGACATATATTTATCTGCATCAGCTCCATAAGGAATTCTCACAGCTTTGCCATTTTTTCCGTTTGGCAAACGCTTTGCTGTTTGACGACCACGACGACATAGAAGCAGAATGTTTGAATTCATCTCTACACAATCTTGCGTTTTCTACAGTTAAATCTCCCACCGACACCTTCTTTCCTTTCAAGTTCCTTCTGTTAGAAAGAATTATCTCGCAGACCATGGTTCCGGAAGCGCACGATGATGGATCTCGTCTTGTTGCCATTTTTTCCACCAACGGATGCGCCAACTCTATGACAGGACTCCAAGCCATCAGGTGTGGTGCTGACCCCCACCAGCTCCGTGAATACTTCGCAAGCCTTCTTTATAGTGTCCTCTGTCTTCTCATTCTGGCCTTCTGCAATTTTGAAAATACGCAGATTCCATCTTCTGCCATATTGTTCCAACTCATTCAAATCACTCTATGTTTTGTTTAATCTTTCTTTGAAGATTTAATTCTATGATTTCAGCTTTCTATTCTCTGTTGTCATAGTGTCCATCTTCTGCTCCACATCAAACATCTTTGACTCATCATTTCATACTTTTCTTTCATCATTTGAGACGTCTCCTCATAGTCACTTCTAACCCTATCTATCTCAGTCTTCACCTCTTCTCTCAGGCCTTTAATGTCATCCCTTTTTGCCAGAGTCAACATTGTTTGTTGTATTGCTGCCAGGCTGGCTTGCAAAGACATCGTGTCGGAATCAGAACTCATCATCAAATGAGTCACTCGAACTTTGACAAGAGCGTTTACTGTCTATATATATATGAGCTGATGTCTACCGAAAAATCAACAATGACATCCGAAAAGGCATGCGCACAGCAAAGGAGAACTGGATAGAAGATCAATGCCAGGAAATAGAGAACAATCTGAACAAGAACAACAGCAAGAAGGCCTACCAGACTGTGAAGCGGCTGACAAGTGTTAAACAGCCCAAAGTCTCCACTATCCAAAGCAAGTCTGGCATTTGCCTTACAGAAGAACAAGAAGTCTTGGACAGATGGACAGAGTACTGCTCTGACCTTTACAACCATACACCAAATGGAGACCCATCAGTTCTAGCATATCCCGAGAGCAGAGAAGAAGAAGAAATCCTCCCAATTCTCCGGGAAGAAGTTGAGGCAGCAGTGCAATCGCTGAAGAAAGGGAAGTCAGCGGGAGTGGACAACATACCAGCGGAACTGCTACAAGCAGGAGGAGAAGCGATGACTGATGCTCTCACCACTATCTGTAACAAGATCTGGCAGAGTGGGGAATGGCCTACACCATGGACCCAGTCGCTTGTCATCACTCTTCCTAAAAAAGGTAACCTTCAGGAGTGTGAAAATTACCGCACCATCAGCCTCATCAGCCATCCCAGCAAGGTCCTCCTGAAAATAATACTCAACAGGTTGAAACCACAAGCTGAACAAATCATAGCTGAAGAACAAGCAGGATTCATGGCAGGGCGAAGTACCACTGAACAGATTTTCAACCTCAGAATAATCTGTGAGAAATACCTACAGCACCAACAACATCTATATCATGTGTTCATAGACTTCAAGAAGGCATTTGACCGAGTCTGGCATGCAGCTCTATGGGCAACCATGAAAGTGTACAACATCAGCCCTAAAATCATAGAAGTCATCAAAAGCCTGTATGACAAGGCTACCAGTGCAGTCCTCCATAACAGCGTCATCGGGAACTGGTTCAGAACAACAATCGGTGTGCGTCAAGGATGCCTACTCTCTCCAACACTCTTCAACATCTTCCTAGAGCGCATCATGTCAGATGCTCTTGCAGATCACGAAGGCACAGTCAGCATAGGGGGCAGAGCAATCTCCAATCTTCGTTTTGCGGATGATATTGATGGATTGGCTGGAGAGGAACAAGAACTTGAACAGCTTGTACAGAGGCTTGACACCACCTCCAGAGCTTATGGAATGGAAATAAGTGCAGAGAAGACCAAAATGATGACCAACAACACCAATGGCATCAACACGGACATCAAAGTACAAGGCCAATCCCTCAACACAGTGCACAGCTTCAAATATTTAGGAGCCATTGTGTCAGACAATGGGTCTCGACAGGAAGTCCTCTCCAGGATCGCACAAACAACTGCTGCCCTGACAAGGTTGAAGCCCATTTGGAAAGACAGAACCATCAGTCTACATTCCAAAGTAAGACTGCTGCGATCTCTGGTCATCTCCATCTTCCTATATGCTTGCGAAGCATGGACCCTCACAGCAGATCTCCAACGAAGAATACAAAGCATGGAGATGAGGTGCTACAGAAGACTTCTGTGCATTTCCTATACCCAACACATCACCAACGTTGAAGTCCGACAGACCATCACACAAGCCATTGGACAACACGATGACCTGCTCACAGTGGTGAAGAAACGGAAACTCCGATGGTATGGCCACGTCACCAGATCATCAGGCCTTGCAAAGACCATTCTGCAAGGCACAGTGCAAGGAGGTAGAAGAAGGGGGAGACCGAAAAAGAGGTGGGAGGACAACATTCGAGAATGGACTGGTTTGACACTGAGCGAAGCCATGAGGGCTGCTGAGGACAGAGAAAGATGGAGTATGCTGGTTAAGCGATCATCTGTGGTGCCCCTACGACCTTCGGGTTATGGGACAGGATAGGATAGGATAGGATATATATATATATATATATATATATATATATATATATATATATATATATATATATATATATATATATATATATATATATATATATATATATATATATATATTTTGCTTAGCCGGAAGTCCTTCTTCGTCTCTACTGTAAAGTTTGTCCGGTATGGACGCTGATCTGGGTAGGTGCTGGGCGCTGCGGATCGGCCTGCTGTGCGCTCAAAACCCGCGAACTCGTTATAGCCGACATTTCCTTACCGAACGTTTAACCGTTTCTGAGATAAATAAATAAACAAAATGTCCACAAACTGCAATAGCCTCATTCCGCGTGCGGTTTCGATTCAACCCGTGTAAAGAACGTGCCGTTCCGTAATACCGCAAATTTTGTTTTATTTCCATTCAAAACACTTTTGCACTCATGTCACCAATTTTACAAAATTTTGTGTTTAACTAATTAAATTTGAATAATTAAAAATCGAATCAAGGTTTCAGCATGTTTTCCCATATAGACCAAAAAATTGATGGTCTTTATACGAAGCCTTGGTAGCTCACTTAGTAAGACATTCGCCTACCGTGCAGGCAACCCAAGATCAAATCTCCCGCGGAACATATTTTTTAAATGGTTTTTTTACCCTACAATATGGATATTATTCTTTTTAATTTAGGCTTTTAACTTTTAACTTATTTATTTATTTATTTATTTATTTATTATTATTATTATTATTATTATTAGTATTAATAAACTAATAATAATAATAATAATAATAATAATAATAATAATAATAATAATAATAATAACAATAATAATAATAATAATAATAATAATAATACTAATAATAATAATAATAATTATAATATCTTATATCAAATTTTATTTTAAAACCTTGGTGTTTTTTTATGATTTCTATTTGTATTATTCTATATTCAATATTTTTATTATTATTATTATTATTATTATTATTATTATTATTATTATTATTATTATTATTATTATTATTATTATTATTATTACCAAGGATCGGGATGTTGTGGTACGTGTAGGTAAAGGGGGGCCACGGGTAGATTTAAAGGGGCATGGGTAGGCATAACGGGGATACGGGTATATATATATATAAGGGGGAATGATGATGGTCGATTCCTTTCATCCATACCTGCGAAACGATCAATGGGGAAGTATCAAGGAGGGTACAGGTAGGTTACAAGGAAGGTACGGAAGGTATCAAGGGGTTATGGGGAGGTATCAAGTTGGTTCGGGGAGGTATCAAGGGGGTATGGTGAGGCATCATGGGGGATATGGGGAGGTATCATCGTCCAAATGAAACTCGCAGAAAACAGTTGTCTCTCTGTCTACATTTTAAAAAGCAACCTGTGTACCTGGTTACAAAACCACTAGTCTATCTATAGTTCTTAAACTGGCAATGTTACTGTGGCCAGTCAACTATGTTCTGTTGTGTGGTGGAGAAGCGATGTATAGACTATATCAATTACTTGTAGGCCTATAGAAAACCGATTTCATCTTACTGAAACGCTATCAGCTGCCTAAGCCTGCATTATGCACAAGCCTCACATCTCACATACTAAAGTGCACTAGGCCTACTATAGACAAAACTTCAGCCGGTCAACTGACAACATGACACCGTCCAAATTATGATGAAAATCTTTAACCGAAAACAACGAATTTGATAACTTTTATATTGGTTTAGACCTATATGCTAATACAAATCTTAGTTCATGTTGCACATACAAACATGTTTTTCGTCTCATATTCGCACATTCAGTAGAGCGGACCTGTGTTCGCCACACTAGGTGAGCTCCTCTCGCAGTGGGTGTGGATTTTATACATGCTTTTTTAACTCTGATGTGATGTGCGTTATTATTTCATGTTCCACATAATCTTGTTTTAATATTGTGTTAAATATTATCTTGTATGTTTTGTAGTGTGTGCGTGTACAACTTAGAGCAGACTTTGGTGGTGTTTTGAGAAATTAATATTTTATTTGTATTATGTATGTTTTTATGATTATTTATTATTATTATTATTGATTAGATTATTTTTATTTGCTATTATTATGATTTATTAAATATAATGATATAATCTAGACATCTACGCAAAACTGCCAGTAATCATTAAACTTAATTAGGCTTATTAACGGTCATCAAGCCATAGGCCTACAGCGCAGCAGAGTTACAAAATTGCAGACACGTGAGTTCATTCATGCATAGACTGGGTCTTGACAGCCATTAAACAAATTACAATAATTAATAATTGTAATACAATTCTTGATATTTATTACAACAGTTTAAACAACTAATGAATTAATACATAAATACTAACGCTTGGATATCTATCTATCTATCTATCTATCTATCTATCTATCTATCTATCTATCTATCTATCTATCTATCTATCTATCTATCTATCTATCTATCTATCTATCTATCTATCTATCTATCTATCTATCTATCTATCTATCTATCTATCTATCTATCTATCTATCTATCTTTCTAAAACGTGAGCAGGTTTTGGCGACACAAATGCTATCGGAGAGTAGCAGATCTATTGATCTGTAGTAGGGTCTGCTACAGCTATGAACCCATTCTCAATGGAGGTAAGCCATAAAGTGAGTTGTAAGCGTTATATGGGCGTGTTCCGTTGGGGTATAGTCTGGTATACAATACAGTCATCATTGTATCGGAAGATTGGATTGGTCTGTTCTCTCATGTAATCCAGTAACAAAAAACACATTCTTTATTATACAACACATCAGCCAAGAAACTTTTTTTCTACAACCCTGCTTCAACCAATACAAGAAACATGCACGTCAAGTATGCCTGGCATGACATTAGCACCTGGAATCGAGCATTCGTAGATTTTGGATCAAATCCATAATACAAATACAATGACACTTGTTACAGATAATATTATTTACATGTTAACATGTACAAGTAATTGTGGTAGATCTATTTCCAACATATCTGCTGTTTGAGTGTCACAGGGCAGCCTGTGTTGAAAGCGAGTAGTAAGTGCGGGTGGGGAGTTAATGAGTTGGGGTAGTAACTGCGCGGTGTCGTATGTATGATTATGTGCGTGGAAAGCGTGATTTTTGAACATCATAGTTTGGCCAGCCAGTTTTGGGGAATGTGTTCACTGTTAGTCAGAACAGGTTTTGGCAGAGCTACGGTGTAGACCGGGTTGTTTTGTTGCTCTGGGTGTTTTGGTTGTTCTGGAAAAGTAGGGGGGGACAGTTATTAACGAATAATAGTAACTGGTTCCAAAAAGAGTATACTAGTTGGGAAAGGTGCTGTGTTTTGTAGTTTAACTCTCAGATTGGAGTGCAGCTATAATATAGCAAAGTTTGTGCAGTGTGGTAGTTTAGTGTGAGGCATTGTCCACTAATGGAAACTATGCACTGGATTTACCCTACTTGGAGTACTGTGTTAGGCAAGCAGTGAAAGCTAGCTACAGGTACTTTTACAGTCGAGCCGTTGGGTGAGTGTGATGGTGATTTTCCTTTACTGTGCTAATGACCGATGGCCGGCTGTTTGGGGTGTTGAACGATAGCTGTGCGTGAGGCTGGGGGAAGTATGGTTGCACTGAGGAGAGGAAGGGCGCGACTGAAGGAGGGAGAATGAGGGAGGAGAATGGGGGATGAAGTGTGGTGAAGTTAGGATGGAAGTGGTTGCTGTTGTTGAGGTTGCGGTTGCTCAAGATGGATAATGTGTTGATTATTTCATGTATTCATTTGCAGCATTGTTCATTTCATGCATTCATAATGTCATTTAGTTTTTGAATTATGTGTTAGATTACAAGAGACAGTGAAAGTAGTCAAGGGAAGTGAAATGAACAGCAGTGGCGCTTCCTCAAGATACAGGAATTAGTTAGTGTAGTAAGAGGGGAGAGTGTGAGGAGGGAGGGGGACAGAATCGGGTGGACTTGACATTAACAATACGGCAAGCATGTTGCAGGTTCGAAAGTCTTCGATCGTCGCTCGAAAGTCTTTGTTCGTCGCTCGGAAGTTCGTCGAACTCTTCAGCGCGACGACGACGACGACATCCGGTCGTTGGACCCACATCATCATCGCCACCCGTTTGTCCACGTCCACGTTTGTGAACATCCTCATCGTTCCACAACCCCATCTTTCCCGCGTGATCGTGACGTCTGTTGCGGGACCTAGCCTCGGCGTTACGAGGTAGCCGACAGGAGGAGTCAGGCTGAGAGGCGTCGACGGCGGCAGGGCCGCCGCAACTACAGCCTCATCATCATCATCATCGTCATCGTCGGCGGCGGAGGGAGTGGCGACACCACAGCGCCTGGATTTAACAGCGACAGTCCAGCGTCAACCACAACGAGGAGGCAGCTACCTTTCGGAGGCATCAACGGGGACACCCTACTATCAGGTCGGCTCGTTCTTTATTTGTCCCCCTCTTGACACTTGCCCCCTCTGTGCCCGGACATTGGCGTTGCACAGTCGTTAGTTAGACGTGGTTGATCAGCAACCCCCGTTCATCTGACATTTCCATTTCATTGTTCATTGACCCATTGATTGTTCCATCACCATTTTTCTCGTTTCATGTGTAAATGTTGTATGTGTATGAGTGTGTGGTATGAATGAATAAATAGCTTGAAAGTTGTATGTATAATTGTTGTGTTTTCATCCCTTCACGTCTGCGGGAAACTGTCATTCTGTCTGGGTTGTCTGCGTGTGTAAGGTGTTTGTTTGTGGCGTCTACCCAGGGGGAGTCGTGGCGGTGACATTTGGTGGAGATGCAGGGTATGGTGTAAGTGTGCCCAGACGTGAAGTTGTCTTGTAATTGTCTTGTGGTGTCCGAGTGTGTGAGGCGTGACTCGGTGAGAGTGTGCACCCCAGCGGGTGGTTGGAGGGAGTCAGGTCGCTGTTTAGCGGAGGCTCACAGCCGGCCTGGGTTCGACCACACGTGAGGGAAGGGGCCATTGCACTCTCCAACCGGTTCGCTACCTCGCGGGCCAGTTTCCACTGTTTGAGTGGGAGGAGGTGGGTGATAGGTAGGAAGATAGCTTAGATAGGTAAGTTAGTATCTTAGGCTAGGCTAGGTAAGGTAAGGGTTGCAGGGATTGTTGACTTGTTGTTTTGGTGTTGTTGTTGTTTTCCTTAAGCAGGATGGCATCGATCGAGGAAGCTGAAGGAGTGTCACCGATCGCGGCTCGTACGCGTTCTCGCGTGGGTGTCACGATGGACGAGCGCACGACGATGGCAGCGGTTGATACTGGAGTCACCGACTTACCTTCTGCGGACGAGCGACGGAGATCGCCGGTTAGATCATCGCGTCGTGGGTCAGTGGACGAGGAGTTGACGACGTTCGAAGCCAGAGACGCAGTGAGTGGTCCTTTTGTGACGGGATTTGGCGCGACTGGCGGGATGTCAGCAGGCACCGACGTCTACGGAGACCAGGATCGTCTGAGCGACGCAACGAGGCTGAAGAGGTTCGAGACCAACCCCTACCGGTCGATCTACAAGGTCGAGGCGGCACCGACGCCGAGGACAGGACCGTTCGCGGACGAGACACCGGTTGAGAGGATCTTGAGACTCGCCAAGCGCGAAGGGTTGAAGGGTCAGGCAGCGTTAGACTACGCGATGGACCAAGCAGAGAGGGAGAAAGACGCAGATCGGAGAGAGAGAGAGAGGGAAAGAGAGCACGAACTAGCGATGGCGCAGCTGACGTTGCAAGGCGCCGGGAACCGCAGGAATCGTCAACCCGAGTTTGAGACAGTTAAGCTCCGGTTGCCATTCTTCGAGGACAAGGACGACCTAGAAACCTACTTGTGTCAGTTCGAGCGTTTCGCCAAGGCTCAAGACTGGAAGAAGGACACGTGGGCTATTCGCTTGGGGACCTTGCTGAAGGGGAAGGCGAGGGAAGTTTACGTTGGTTTGAATGAGGACGACTCTGCCGACTACGAGATCCTGAAGGCAGCGTTGTTGGTACGTTTCAACCTGACGGCCGAGACGTATCGGAAGAAGTTTCGCCAGCTACGAAGGGAGCCACCAGAGACTTTCAAACAGTATCTGCGGAAGTCAGAGTTGTTCCTGGAGCGCTGGATGGGACTAGCGAACAAGAAGGCCACGTATGCGGATTTACTGGCCCTGGTGTTGATGGAGCAGATGGTCAACGGTTTGACGCCAGAACTGGTCACGTTCGTGCGTGAGCGCAACCCAGCAACGGTGGAGGAGGCCGCGACGTTAGCACAGCAGTACGTCGACGCCAGAGCCGGGACCGACCTACGTTTCCCACCACGTCAACCCTTTACACCCAGGGACAAGAGCGAGGGTCGCAAGCCAGCGGGACCACGACCCAACTCGCCGGACAAGCGGGAGTGCTACAGCTGCGGGCAGAAAGGGCATCTGAAGCGAGATTGTCCGAAACGCAGCGAGCGGAGTGGAGCAGCGTTGCGCATCTTGAAGGAGGCAGGCAAGGAGGGAGATCCTCGGTTCCAGAGCCAAGTGGTAGTGGAAGGTGTTCCGCTGACGGCTGTGAGGGACACGGGAGCCGACTTGATCTGCCTGCGGAAGGGAGAGGTTGCCAACCTTGTGTACACGGGACGCACGCGGCGTGTCGGATTCGCCATTCGCCAGTTATCCAGATCACTGCCGACAGCGTGGGTGCAGTTTGAGTCGCCATTCTACGCCGGGAGAGTGGAGGTGGTGGTGGTGCCGGACTTGATCTACCCAGTGGTGATCGGCAACTGGGCGAGGACAGAACAGCAACGTGATACAGCACTGCCAGTGTTTGCCGAGGGGAATGCTGAGTGTTGCGCTGTGCAGACGCGAGCGCAGCCAGCTAAGGAGCAAGTCGCTACGGAACCAGTGGTAGTCGGTCCAAGCAAGAGCATCGTCGCGACGCCAGAAGAGATGCGCCAACTGCAGTTGGAAGACGGCGAACTTGCAAAGGTACGACAGCTAGCGGACCGGAAGGCAGGGAAGGAGAAACGTGGCAAGGGGCAGGTGGCATTTGTCTGGAAGCGGGGCCTTTTGTACCGCGAGTACACAGGACAGGACAAGGTGGATCGCAGCCAGTTGGTGGTACCAGCCAAGCTTCGACCGGAGGTGCTACGCGTGGGACACGACACGCCTATGGCTGAACACCGAGGAGCCAAGGGGACCCTAGATCAGGTGTGGACCAAGTACTACTGGCCAGGGATGTGCCGCGATGTCCGGAAGTACTGTACTTCATGCGACGCATGTCAACGAACGACACTCAAGGGGCGCATCAGGAAAGCGCGTGTGCAGAGAGTCGGCAGGAACAGGAAGCCGTACCACACGATCGTGCGGAGGCGCTGTGAGGAACGCCGAGCAGAACCAGAACCGACGGTGGCCGTCGTGTTGGACCAAGCCGAGACAGAAGGAACCACAGATATCAGCTACCAAGGCGCTGTACCACTGATACCGCTACGAGCGAGCGAAGGGCCAGTGGACGTGCGGATAGACACGGAGCTATCTGCGCTACATGAGAGAGCACCGCCGCTGGACGCGTGCGAGGTAATGTCGACCGACGACAGCCCTGAACGTAACCGACAGCATCCGCTACCATTTTCACAGATGGAAGTCATCAAGGGTGAAGTGGAATCGATGCTGGAGTTGGGGGTTATCGAGTCGTGTACATCGATTGATTGATTGATTGATTGATGCTTTAGGTCCAGCGGACTCTTCCGAGCCAAATCAGGACCGGTCGTGTACATCGCCGTACAGAGCACCGATCGTGCGAGTAAGGAAGAAGGCAGAGGTCAACAGGAGGGAGGCGAGTGAGCCAGTGGTAAGGCTACCAGGATTGGAGGAGGAGTTCATCTGGGGGACGAACGCACCTCAACAGTGCCAGACTCACCCGATGGGCTATGCAGTTGCAGGCCTATGTCTTCACAGTTCGACCGATTCCAGGAAGAGACAACATAGAGGCGGATTTCCTCAGCAGATCTGACCCTGTGGAAGATTAAGTTTTGAACTCTCCGTAGTTTCGTCTTGGGAGGGGGGTGTGTCACAGGGCAGCCTGTGTTGAAACCGAGTAGTAAGTGCGGGTGGGGAGTTAATGAGTTGGGGTAGTAACTGCGCGGTGTCGTATGTATGATTATGTGCGTGGAAAGCGTGATTTTTGAACAGCATAGTTTGGCCAGCCAGTTTTGGGGAATGTGTTCACTGTTAGTCAGAACAGGTTTTGGCAGAGCTACGGTGTAGACCGGGTTGTTTTGTTGCTCTGGGTGTTTTGGTTGTTCTGGAAAAGTAGGGGGGGGCAGTTATTAACGAATAATAGTAACTGGTTCCAAAAAGAGTATACTAGTTGGGAAAGGTGCTGTGTTTTGTAGTTTAACTCTCAGATTGGAGTGCAGCTATAATATAGCAAAGTTTGTGCAGTGTGGTAGTTTAGTGTGAGGCATTGTCCACTAATGGAAACTATGCACTGGATTTACCCTACTTGGAGTACTGTGTTCGGCAAGCAGTGAAAGCTAGCTACAGGTACTTTTACAGTCGAGCCGTTGGGTGAGTGTGATGGTGATTTTCCTTTACTGTGCTAATGACCGATGGCCGGCTGTTTGGGGTGTTGAACGATAGCTGTGCGTGAGGCTGGGGGAAGTATGGTTGCACTGAGGAGAGGAAGGGCGCGACTGAAGGAGGGAGAATGAGGGAGGAGAATGGGGGATGAAGTGTGGTGAAGTTAGGATGGAAGTGGTTGCTGTTGTTGAGGTTGCGGTTGCTCAAGATGGATAATGTGTTGATTATTTCATGTATTCATTTGCAGCATTGTTCATTTCATGCATTCATAATGTCATTTAGTTTTTGAATTATGTGTTAGATTACAAGAGACAGTGAAAGTAGTCAAGGGAAGTGAAATGAACAGCAGTGGCGCTTCCTCAAGATACAGGAATTAGTTAGTGTAGTAAGAGGGGAGAGTGTGAGGAGGGAGGGGGACAGAATCGGGTGGACTTGACATTAACAATACGGCAAGCATGTTGCAGGTTCGAAAGTCTTCGATCGTCGCTCGAAAGTCTTTGTTCGTCGCTCGGAAGTTCGTCGAACTCTTCAGCGCGACGACGACGACGACATCCGGTCGTTGGACCCACATCATCATCGCCACCCGTTTGTCCACGTCCACGTTTGTGAACATCCTCATCGTTCCACAACCCCATCTTTCCCGCGTGATCGTGACGTCTGTTGCGGGACCTAGCCTCGGCGTTACGAGGTAGCCGACAGGAGGAATCAGGCTGAGAGGCGTCGACGGCGGCAGGGCCGCCGCAACTACAGCGTCATCATCATCATCATCGTCATCGTCGGCGGCGGAGGGAGTGGTGACACCACAGCGCCTGGATTTAACAGCGACAGTCCAGCGTCAACCACAACGAGGAGGCAGCTACCTTTCGGAGACATCAACGGGGACACCCTACTATCAGGTCGGCTCGTTCTTTATTTGTCCCCCTCTTGACACTGACCCCCTCTGTGCCCGGACATTGGCGTTGCACAGTCGTTAGTTAGACGTGGTTGATCAGCAACCCCCGTTCATCTGACGTTTCCATTTCATTGTCCATCGATCCATTGATTGTTCCATCACCATTTTTCTCGTTTCATGTGTAAATGTTGTATGTGTATGAGTGTGTGGTATGAATGAATAAATAGCTTGAAAGTTGTATGTATAATTGTTGTGTTTTCATCCCTTCACGTCTGCGGGAAACTGTCATTCTGTCTGGGTTGTCTGCGTGTGTAAGGTGTTTGTTTGTGGCGTCTACCCAGGGGGAGTCGTGGCAGTGACATTGATAAAAGTGGTAAGTACCATACACTTTGTCTTTACAGTCATTCCTGCGTACTTTATTTATTTTTTATTTTTTTATTTTTTGCCTTGTGAAGTTTTGTGTATGCGTCAGCCTCTGGACTGTCGTCATTTGAGTAAGGATGAAGTGCGTCGTAAGGGTTTTCACGAATGACCTCATATACATCAATCTCACTTTCCATGACAGGTGTAAGTTGTTCGGGGTTGGGTGTGGTGTCCAGAGCTTCATCTTCCATTCTTCTTGCTGTGTTGGTTACTGGTGTCATTTGATGAGCTCCTGAATAGTGAAAGGCAAACATCAGACGGATAACGCAGATTAGGTTAGTGTCATATCAATATTGAATAACAACACGTGTTATTTCACAGATATGATTAAACTGTCTCATGTGAAACCTCTGGTATTATTATTTTAAGTTTACTGTCTTTGAATATTATTTAATATTTGAACACACATATCAACCTAGCGAGGGAAACGTAAGTTTACTCTTTTTTGTGGGAAAAGCCCAGCAGCCTCAGAGCAGGGCCACAGAAATCAAAGTAAAAATAGCGTACACCAGCCTACACATGAAACACTATTGGTGGTACAAATGATATAATGTCAATGCCGGTTATTTGTGATGGTCAGAGTATACACTGACTGTGTTCTCTGCTTTTCAACTATTCTCCTTTTAATATGTTTTAGTTTCATAATAGTATGGATTAATTGTAAAAGCATGTGATACAATAAACGACCACTTACTGCTCTGAGAAATGTTCTCATCATCAGCCTTTCTGTCCACCATTTCTCTGCTGTTGTTTCGTCCTGCTGCACGGCGTTTCCAGCTACCACCAAATTGTTTCAAATGAAATTGCTGGTAGGTTACACATATTTCAAAAGATATAACGGGTTGTTTATAATATGGACTGTACAAAAGAGGTAACACACACTTAGGGGAGTGAATCTGGAGCAAAGGTTATGCATTCACTCGCACTTCTTAGATTCACATGCGTAGGTACAGAATGTTTGTGATCTGTACAGCCGGTTTTCAAAGCTGTATATTAAAGGGAAGAAACATATAATTATAAGAACCAAACATGAGAACAATGTATCTGACTAAGAGGTCAAAGTACTTAAAAGTGTATACAGAAGGATGACAACACAACTCGTTGTAGTTAAAATCAATCCTTGAGATTTTTTTTAATGTAGGCTGCCAAAAGTACAATACAAAGGTTAAGAATCATGATGTAGGCTTCTCAGCAATGGTTTAAATACGCTATAAATTTTAAAAACCAAACAACCATAAACAGCTTACTACTTAGAAAGCATAACAAAAATCAGACTGTCAGTCATTAAAGTTTTTTTTAAATTTATTTCCCAAACTCAGACTATCAGTCGTTAAAAAAACTAAACTATTTAGTTATTTTCAAAAATCAGACAGTCATTAAATAAACAAAACTAGTTATTTCCATGCAAAAAAAAGCAAAATTACCAGAGACCCGCCAACACGCTGCCACCTATAATAACTGCAGCACCCAGAACGGAACCTACAATGGACCCTGTCATATTCTCAGAACCACCAGTTGATGCCTCAGAACCAGCTTCTGTACCGATAAGAATACAATTGTTGCAATTCATATCGCATGGTGATGATTTTAACTACAGTGAAAGAAAAACAGAATACTAAAGTCATTATGAATTATGCGACATGCATACCATCCCAAAGAGCTCTCCAGGCCTGAATTCCAGTAACGCAAGGAACACACCTGCTGTAAACCTGAGCATATTGTACAGTTACTTCAGACACCAGAGCCACAACCATTCTTTTAACCAGTATGCGTGTTATTTGAACTTGCCAGTTGTTTGTCTACCTAAAATGGCATAGTTCTTTAAAGTGTTGATGAGGCAACATAGGACAAATTGAGAGTTTATCAAAATGAGTTTTTAACAACAGGTCGATCTGTGACACAAATCCCTGGTCGCATTTACGATTTCAGACCGTATACAGTTGCAATGTGGATGCAGTTAAAAACTGCGTAACTGACACCGAGGCTAACGTTTGCATGTAAGGTACTACGTTGTGTGGACGTAGTTTGGACACAGTATGCTGTATACTACCGGCAAATAAAAACTTACACTCGAGGGCTTTTGGAGAAGGTCGAAAATTTCGTGCATTTGAAAGTTGCGCCAAACACTCAAAATAAGTTTTAGAGGAACACAGAATTCAGATCCTGGTCGGAAAATGTCCTCTCTAGGCCGCCGTTATAACGATTGTCATGGTAAATGTATTTTAAGTACCGTGATACCATTGTCATGGTAAATGTATTTTAAGTACCGTGATACCATTGTCATGGTAAATGTATTTTAAGTACCGTGATACCATTGTCATGGTAAATGTATTTTAAGTACCGTGATACCATTGTCATGGTAAATGTATGTTAAATACCGTGATACCATTGTCATGGTAAATGTATTTTAAGTACCGTGATACCATTGTCATGGTAAATGTATTTTAAGTACCGTGATACCATTGTCATGGTAAATGTATTTTAAGTACCGAGATACCATTGTCATGGTAAATGTATTTTAAGTACCGTGATACCATTGTCATGGTAAATGTATGTTAAATACCGTGATACCATTGTCATGGTGAATGTATTTTAAGTACCGTGATACCATTGTCATGGTAAATGTATTTTAAGTACCGTGATACCATTGTCATGGTAAATGTATTTTAAATACCGTGATACCATTGTCATGGTAAATGTATTTTAAGTACCGAGATACCATTGTCATGGTAAATGTATTTTAAGTACCGAGATCGACGGACCTTTAAGGCCGTGGTCAGACACTTTTGTTTACAACTCATGGGGTCCAGAAACACGCACTTAATTGTTTGTACCAGTGTGAAAATTCGAAATGCGTTAAAGCCGGCACAACAAATTAATTGCGTCATAATGTTTCTACCCCTGGCATTTTCTATATATTCAGGACTATATAAAAAGTCAAAAGGTTTACGGTAAAGGTGTGTTTTCACGCCAGAATGTGACTAGAGCTGACCTCCCCCAGGGTGTAGACGCACTTGTCCCTGGTAGGGCCAACTTTGCGTATGTGAGGGTAGATCTTTTTGATTGAAATTTTGAAAATGTTCTTGGTTGTTTTGTATGAAGCGCCATTTGTAAATTAAATGGTTATTGTCATTATATCTATAGAACATACATTTTACCTGTATAAAAGATATGGTATGATTATAAAATGAATTATATACCTATAAAATACATTCTATAGCAAATACAACACTTTTTATAGTTATAAAGCAACATTTGTATAGCTACAGACTACATTTTACGATATACAAGAGATCATACACGAATCGTCACGCCGTTTGTAAATATTAAACACAAAAAAACTATTTTATTTATAAACAAAACATTTTATAAGTAACCAATTCATTTTATCTATAAACAAAACATTTTATAAGTAACCAATTCATTTTACCTATAAACAAGTCATTGTATCTATAAACAAGTCATTTTATAGCAAAAACGATCTATAAAACTTCCTTTTATCTGTAAACACTTCATTTTATAGCAACAACGAGCACTTATATCTATAGAATACATTTTATAACACGTACAATGAATTGTACCTGTAGAATGCATTCGCGCCAATTATTTTCCAGTCGGCGCCTTACAATAATTTTATACTAACTTTCTTATTGTATAACTGCTTCTCTCCCTTCGATTATTTTTATTTTGTAACGTTCTAAGCGAGCCAAAGTTGCTATGCGGTGCGCAAAGATGGCTGACGTTGTTTTTTTCTTCGTTTTTAAAAAAAATGTTTTAATTAAAATTTACGTCCCCGGACTCATTAAGCGTATAGGGGACGATTGGTTAATAGGTACATGTATTCAACCAATTCAACGAAAAAAGCCCCCCCCCCCCCCCCCTCCCCTGCACGTATGCGCTGGGCTCTCGCCTTTTCATGTGGAAGTGACGTTGCATAAGCTAAATTTAGATAGCTACGGCGCGTGTAGGGAATTCCCGCTAGGCCTATATCGACTTCCCGCGATGTCACCAATCCCCAAGGTAACAGTTACGATGGAAGCTGGTTTGCCTTCGTGCTTATGGATAGTTTTTCAAGACGACCAAAAAATAATTGGAACAGTCGAGACTGACAATGATGTCGCTGATGTTTTATCAGCATTTCACTAGTATGGTCCTCGCCAATTTATATAGTACACTAGTATGGTCCTTGCCATTTTTTGTAGTAGACTGTAATGGTCTTTACCATGTTGAGTCGCTTAGAAGTTTAAAATAATCTACACGAGGATGGAGTTGCTTCCCTGGGATCAGCAATTCGAAAGTCAGTATAAAATTAATGTCATTCGCTGAATGTAAAATAATGCTCCGAATGCATTCTACAGGTAAAATGCATTGTATATATTATAACATTTATTTTTATAGATATAAAAGCTCTTTGTTGTTATAAAATGAATTGTTTACCTATAAAATGAATTGTTTATGTATAAAATGTAGTGTTTAGAGATAAAATGAAATGTTTAGAGATAAAATAGTTTTTCGGAATAATATTTACAAACGGCGTGATGATCGCGTATGATTTCTCTTGTATATTGTAAAATGTAGTCTGTAGTTATAAAAATGTTGTTTTTAGCTATAAAAAGTTTTATATTGCTATTGAATGTATTTTATAGACATAGAATTCATTTTATAAGTATACAATATCTTTTATACAGGTAAAATGTATGTTCTATAGATATAATGACAATAACGATTTAATTTACAAATGGCGCCTCATAGTTTTGAAAGCTGTTTTAACACCTTTATGGTCAAGATCCTTGCCGATTTATCAGTATGATCAGCGACTTGTTGTCTTAACAAATACAAGTTTTGTGACAGTCATTGTGTAGAAGTAGGCGGACTATCCGCGGTATCCCCTACAGCAATTAGTCTTCACCTTAAAGGTAAAAATTCGGTATACAATAAGTCTCACCTTGATCACATGCAGGTGTCTGTTGAAAGCCAGCCAGACATTTGCTGATGATGCAGTGTCCTGAGACTGAGTTACAAGTACCACCGTTACAACCGGCGCCACACGTGTTCTTACAGTCGACGCCGTAATGCTGGCTGCCGCATTCTGAAAGAAGAGAGTTCACTTACACGTGTGCAGTATCATTAAACGCTGAAAATAATGCTGGCTACACTTCAGTCTTCACTAGGTATTCTATCCAAATGGCCCTAGCTCTTGTGAATAACCTGACTGACTATTTTATTCTGCCCTGCCTGCAAAGTGTACAAATCTGGAACTGACCTCTATACTTACTTCTGAAGTGAACATTATCATTCTCATTGTGTAGCTCGGAAGCTACCATCTTTAACTATTCATTTCAAAGTTGTTGTTATGTGATGTTTTTTTAACACTCATGGACAATTAGTCCTTAAATTAAATGATTCCGTTACATCCACGTTCACTTGTCAACCTTTAAATAAATCTAGAAAAATAATGGGGACAATAAAATTAAGTGTCCTTCAAATTATAATCAAATCACAAGACGAATCAAATATCATTATAGCGTTATCACAGTGAGTTCCAATGTAATTGTTATAGCACTGACACGCGAGAATATTGACAGGGACAAAATTGAACGAAGTGAATCACTATGTCCCCGACGACAGTAATCAATACACCATTTCATTTAATTCTTCACACTGTACTGTCTTCACCTTAGTGATATTAGACATCCCACCTTCCCTATCCCCAAGCCCCGCACACAAACACACACACACAACCAAAAAAAAAACCATGCTACCCCCAAAACACAGCACTGAACAACGACTAACTAAAATATAATACAGTAAAACCTCCGTTTTGAGACCCTCTCTTAAACGACTACCTCTAAAACGAGACTTGCGACCTTCAAATAATTAAATTTTACGAGCTAGCATCTGAAAAATTCAGATTCCAAATCAATACTATATTTGTGCGCTTGAAGAAAACAGTTTCGTTTACAACTTTTAACGCAGCTTGAAATACTCTAAGGAGCTGACCAGATTTGCCCTGAGCAGGGGCCTGTCAGATCTTTCCGATACCTTCTCTGGTGTTCAAAGTGAATACTAAGAGAACATGCACGGGTGAAAGGATCATGCAAACAAACAGAAATAGCCGCTTTCTTTAAAAAAACAAACAAACTATTCAATGATTGAATAAAAATAATTACAACAATATTAATGGGGTTATCTTATAAATAGTTATAACTCCAAACATGCACTCAGCACTTAAATACACTTTTAAACAACTATCATACCAACATTGATTTTTTATTTTGTAAATAATGAGGAACAGGAAGATATTGTCTGTATTGGTTATGAGACAGAGTTTATTCTATATTTCTGAAAGATGGTAGATGTTCCCTATACTTAATGGTATGTGTACTTTTTTGTACATGTATTTATTTTACTTAATTAGTTTTCTAAATGTCTTTTTCGAAAATGTCCTACCTCCTTTTTAAGACCCCTCAAATTTAAGACCTCGTTTTAATGGCAATTTAAAGGTCGTAAAACGGAGGTTTTACTGTAATAATAATAATAATAATAATAATAATAATAATAATAATAATAATAATAATAATAATAATAATTTAAAGGTAAACACAGAGTATATATATATATATATATATATATATATATATATATATCACACCTAACTTGCATTCACTACATTTTTTACACATTTTTATAGTTTTCATAATACAGCCGCTGTCGGAGATGTTAATACAAATTTTACCACAAAAAGCAGCAATCAAATGATTTTCAAAAAATATCTCCATGTATTTCTCTGTTTTACAAGCATAGATACTATTATTTTATAGGTAAATAACATTTAAATTCAGGTCAATAAATCTTCAGTACAATCAAAGGAATTATTTACAACTATATAGGTCGCATTTTAATAGATACATGCATACACAATTAATGTAAATTATTAAAAACTAACATATCAAAAATATCATTTTAGAGATTTTTTTTAATAATCCACACACACACTATACAACGTATTTTATAATAAAACATAAAACCAAACATAATTATTAATACATTCATTAAAATACAATACCAAGGGTACAGAAACTATTGCACACCCAAGTATTTAAACAATACAAGTTTCTACAAAATAAAAAATCACAGCCAAGGGAAACAATTCAGTATAAAACATTCTTACTTGATCAATCTAACAGAACTAGGAAGTGTGAAGGTAAAATTTTCATAAAATATTGTAGAACTAACCAACGAAAATTTTCATTTGCACATAGAGTAGCTAATTATTGGAATTCTTTACCAACAAATATTAAATTTGCACCATCTGTAAATAGTTTAAAAAACCACATAGACACTGATTCCAAATTTCAAAATTTATTCTATCAATACGACTAGAAAAGATTATTTCAAATTATTGCATGCAAATCATATATTGTAAACTATATATACCATAAACAATGAGGGGACGTCTTTATAAGCCGCGAGGCTTTAGGCAGCGATGCCTGTCCTACATCCACTACTACTACTACTACTACTACTACTACTACTACTACTACTACTACTACTAAAAGAGAGGCAAACATCTGAACGGACATCAAGCACTCAACCGCAACACACATTCGTGTCACACACACATACGTCTGTATTCATGGCAAATCGGGGTTTGAGACCAAATTTAATCATCGGAAAGCGATTTAAAAAACAAAAATTAAAACAGCGCAAAATTCGTCCAAAACTGTAAACATTTGAATTAAAAATGGCTGTTTCCTTCAGAAAGTTGACCTATTTCGTCTTCTAGCCCTAACCGTAATGTCACAAACAGTATTTTGTGTGTGTATGTGTGTGGTTTTTTTAAAATTCACTTACACATGACTGCAAGCGCACGCACACGCAGACGCAAACACAGCAATACAAGTTTAACACGTTTGGCTATTGGAGTAGATAGAAAAGATAGATGAGCGTGTAGTGTGCCTATGTAGTGAGTACTGCATTACGCCAGCTAGTTTTGTGTTAGGCCAGAATCACGTGCATTTTCACTTTTTTTTGTTTTGCAATGAGCTGTGTACCGGCGTGTTATTATAGCGGGTGGCATTCGAACATTGACCACTGAAGGGAAGAGATGGTTCGTTTGTCTGTTGTTGTTCGAGTAGCTTTTCTCTCTAGGAAAGCGAGTCGCGCCTGTGTGACTTTCATTGTAGCCTGTCCAGGGCTGGAGGAGTCCGCATACGATTCATTGGATTCTTGTCGTTATCTGTTGTGTGTTGACCGCTTCCCGCACTACCACAAGCTGTTGAGGTAAATATCCAATTTATCGGTTGTGTGTCATCGCGTTCGTGAGCGCGGTGGTGCTGGGTGGTGTTGGGTGAAGATGGACTGTAGTGTAGGGTATTTGTGCGTTGGGATACGTGTTATAAAATCGGAGTTAAAGGATAAAATGTACTTATGGCCTGTGTTGATCTTGACTACATTATTTCTTTTCTCGCTGTATTTTTGTTTGTTTTTCTTTTGAAATATTACTTAGCATAACGTTTGAGGCCTTGGAATATTGTATTATTAGAGTACGCTCTCTAGCGGGGTCGAATAGGCCTATTTTAAGCTGTTGAGTTGACCTGCTGCCCCGTTTGTTGGTATGGCTCATGGTATGGTATGGTATAGCTTTTCCAGTTAAAATATTGGCTAACCTAACAGCCCACGAAGATTTGTGCCAGCCCTGAAGTTTTGCGATGCGCTCAAACTGCAAGAGATAAGTGTCTATGTCTTCTTTCTCATCAAAAGCTGGAATCTTCAACGACTTTATCTGTACTGGTTCCCTTTTAGATTCCAGCTTTTATTTTACTTCGAATTTGTCCAGATAGCAGCTTTTACTGGATAGAGCACTCCCAAGTACTTAAAACAGTTCTACGCACTACAAGAGCACTCCCATGCCCATATACTTAAAAAAGTGGGGCACGAGCTAAATGCCCCAATTTGCGCATAAAAAGGCAAGTTTAGCACCCAATATGTCCATGAATACACGCCCACATACACACACATGCACACACACACCCCCCTCCCCCCCCACACACACACCTACACTGACAGGTCTATGACAGAAAACTGGCATATTAATCATGCACACCTTCATTACAGTGGTCACCACGCCATCCAGATTTACAAGAGCAGTGCCCTGTCGCTCTGTCACACACACCGTCGCATCCAGCACTGCAGACATCAACGCAGTTCACGCCGTACGTCCCATTTTGACATGCTGAAATTACACAATGCAAAAATCATAAAGCAACATGGATTCATTTTATCAGTGTTACGTTGAAACGTGAATGGTAGTAGGCCTATGTCTGAAACGCGCACGATAGATCTGGTCGTTTTGTTTTGCAAAGTATTCAATAATGGAGTTTATTTACCTTTGATTTGAGTTTGCATTGTTGTTAGGAGAGGCTTTGTATAACGTTGATAATTTTCGTTAGTCGATATTATTGGAGAATTCTCTGGATTTGCGTATTTACTGTTGATAGAATTTTCCCGATAAATGTCGAAGTTTGAGGGAACGTTCCTGGAATGTTTAGAAAGATGTATGACGTAAGTTAGTGATGACGATCTTTTATTTGATTGGCTGTAGTGCGTCATTCTAGTCTACCGTGTTCTAAATAGTTTGGGAAGAAACTGAAAGAGAAAGGCTATATAATTATGTGCTGCACTGTTTTGAGAGAGATTGTTGATAGTGAGTTGGAAAGTAAAAAGTTGAGAGTGAAAAGGTGATTGTATGCAGTTGTTGATGTGTGCTGAATAAAAGTGGAAAACTTCATACGTCGACTCCGTGTCTTGTTGCTGAGTGAGCAGGCTGCGTGGATAAACGAATCAGAGTTACACCTTATCAGAACTTCAGCATCGGGGCTGAATCGAATACTGCTAAAGAAAAACACCAACATCGAATCGAGTGTAACATTTTGGGGGTCAAGCCACGATTCCCGCCATAGCCAAGGGTTCAACTGCTACAACAAGCGAGTCAACGTTACGAGAGGCAGTCATCGAGGGTAGCCGCCAAGGAGTTGCGTCGGGAGGGGCCAACATACTGGGACTACATCACCGATAGATTCGGGTTGACTGCAAGGGCGTGTAGTCGTTGAAGAGTTGCTTCGTGAGCGAACAACAGATCGGGACTACGTGGCTGCCGCAAGACTACGTCGAGGGACAGTCTCGGAGCTACATCGCCAGTATCAGAGAGAGCGACGAGCGGAGGTCGCGTCTACTTCAGCACAGGAGCGTATACATCAACACCAGTGTGGTGCAGCGTCGCATACGACAAGGACATCGGGGCCTGCGTCAGGGAAGGCGACTAGTGACAAGCATCAGCGCTACTGCAGAAAGCGTGCTGTTCTAGAACAGTCTAGAAGGGTGCAGCACAGTCAAGAACTTTCTAGAAAAAGAACCTTCCAGAAAAGAACTTTCCAGAAAAGCATCAAGATGGCTGGCTTCTGGCAGAAATGGGTTGAACTAAATCTAAAAGGCAAACAGCTGACAGAGTACGTCAAATGCCAGGAGGGAATATTGCGTGAAGAAAGAGAAGAACAGCGACGGCGCGAAGAAAGAAAATTAGAGGAACAGCGAAGGCGTGAAGAAAGAGAAGAGCGGCGTCAAGAAAGAGAAGAGCGGCGTCAAGAAAGAGAAGAGCGGCGTCAAGAAAGAGAAGCAGAAGAGCAGCGACGCCGAGAAGAAAGAGAGATGGAAGAGAGACGACTTCAGCACCAGCTAGAGTTGGCGCGTATCCAAAACAATCAGCATGCGCCACAAGTCGTCAGCGACCACATGGCTCCAAAATTGCCAGCGTTCGTCGACAAGAAGGACCAGATCGACAGTTATCTGGCGAGATTCGAAAGGTTCGCTGAAAGCTCCAACTGGCAACCTCGAGACTGGGCGATTCGACTAAGTGCACTTCTGACGGGGCAAGCACTGGAAGTTTACACCAGACTGTCGAACGATGACGCCAAAAACTATGACGTATTGAAAGAGGCCCTATTACATTGCTACAGCTTCACAGAGAAGGGCTACCGTAAACGCTTCCGTGAATGCCGGCCTTTGTCAGACGAGACTCCAAAGCAGTTTGTGGAGCGCTTGTCGTCATACCTGCACAAGTGGGTTGAATTATCAGGCAAAGGGAAGTCTTACGATAGTCTCCATGACCTGATCGTGAAGGAGCAATTCCTCAATGCCTGTCACAAGAACCTGGCGACCCACTTAGAATTACAGAAGCTGCAGACGCTTAATGATGTGACCGAGGTTGCCGAAAGATATCTCCTCGCTCACGGAAAAACGCTGGGGCCACCCAAGGTGACGAAACCATTTCAGAAAACTGCAAACCATGGGAACCAGATCCAGGGGAGCCAGACGAGCCAGAGACAGACGGACTCCACGCCTCCTCCCAGGGAAGGGCATTCAAGAGGCTGTTTCACCTGCAACGCTACAGACCACAGAGCGGCTAACTGTCCTCAAAACAAAAGTAGCGGACAGCGGAGCAGTACGGACAATTCAGCGGCGGGCAACCGGCAGAGGCGGTTCTCCAATCAACGGCAAACCAGTAGATCTGACCATCAAGTGCGCGGCGGGAGCGTCATTCTTCCGAGTAAGACCGAGCGCGCAGCTACTCCTGCGGACGTGCAAGAGTGCATAACTGATGGCCAACTTCTCCTTGCCAACGGGAAATCCATCCCCGTCGTCGCCAGCGCAGCTGTGACCGTCCAGAACATGCCTGTTTCAAAGGGACGCGTCGGAAATCATGTAGTGACTGTCCTAAGAGACTCTGGCTGCAGTGGGGTCATCGTCAGAGAAGATCTAATCGCTAAAGAACTGGCGATTCTAAATGGACACTTATGGCCGACAGCAAATGTGTGAGAGCGCCAGTTGCGAAGATTCATGTCAACACCCCTTTCTACATAGGCGAAGTAGAAGCGGTTTGCCTGAAGAAGCCGCTGTATGATTTGATGATCGGGAATATCGACGGCGCGAGACGACCCGACGACCCCGATCCAGAGTGGAGTCCTGCCTCAACTCAACACATCGAAGTTGTGGAGGAGGATCCATTGCCATTTCCCGATGGAGACCTTACAGAGCTGCTACGGGATAATGTGGCTACTCCGGCTCAGCCCTGCCGACCAGAGATCGTCGGTGCTGTTACTACCAGTGCCCAGGCCAAGAGAGACAAGACGTCTACGCCACTGAAGGTCGCCGACAACTCTAAAGCTGCCATCGTGGACAGAGATAAGCTGATCCAGCTCCAGGAAGCTGATTGTACTTTAAACAAGTACAGGAACCGCCAAGACCACGTGACCAAAGGCAGTGGTACGGTCTATTTTGAGGTGAAGGCCAAGATCCTGTATCGAATCTTCCAGCACCCGAGGGTCAACGGAGGGAAACCACTACGTCAAGTATTGGTACCGTTACCCCTAAGGCGCCAGGTGATGGAAGTAGCGCATGACTCAATCATGGGAGGTCACCTGGGTATCAAGAAGACGTCGGATAGAATCCAGGCGGTGTTCTACTGGCCAGGACTTCATGCGGACGTTAGCCGATTCTGCCGATCATGTGACATTTGCCAGAAGACCATACCTCGAGGAAGGGTCCCGAAAGTGCCTATGCAGAGGATGCCTTTGATCGACCGACCTTTCAAGAGGGTGGCCTTAGACTTAATCGGCGAAATAAGACCTCCGAGTGAAGAAGGTCATCGATGGGTACTGACCTTAGTGGACTATGCGACTCGGTACCCAGAAGCAGTCCCTCTGAAGAAGATTAACGAAAATTATCAACATTATACAAAGCTTCTTCTAACAACCATGCAAACTCAAATCAAAGGTAAATACACTCTATTATTGAATACTTTGCAAAAAGAAACGATTAGATCTATCGTGCGCGTTTCAGACATACTACCATTCGCGTTTCAACGTAACAATTATTATTAACTTTTTTGCTAGGCTTTCTCAGTGTAAAATGTTACAGCACAATACTGTGATATGTATTCATTATTTATGATAATAGTGGAATATATGCATATATTCGTATAATGGCAGAGGTGTCTGTAGAAAACAACCTGTTTTTCGCGGGACGATATTTGGGGTGGTGATGGACGTTTACTGCTCGATCTACCACAGTAGAAAAACCGCGCGGAACGGCAGGGTACGAAACCTTCTTTTGTTAAGAGATAGTAGTTATGCTTCTTAAACCCCACCTGTTGTACTGACCCCATTTTATTACATAATATGCTGTTTTTAAGAGGTTTTAAATGCACTTCATAATGCTATGGAAATCCGTAATTTGCTACATATATCCGTATTTTGTGCGTCTTTAATTGAAAGCAGTAGGTGGTTGGAATAAAAAACAAACATATTAGATGCTCTAACTGGCTGAACTACTTGCGGTACCCCTACGACCTCCAAGTTACGGAATAGGATAGGAACATTGTACGCAACACACGAAGAACCCACGTACGCACGCATGTGTTACACGAGATTCAAACACATGCACTGAACCCAAACAAAGCTTAGCAGTATTGATTTATCACATCCTCCGTCCCAGCTATTATGAAGCGCTAGGTCACACCACGGCAGCCGGTCTGACTTGTTTGGCAAGGTCTGCGCATTAATTTTGTTGACAATTATTTTGTGTACGTTTGGTGACTTAGTGTAAGTAATAAATGATATTGGATAGTGGTATTAGGATGCATATGGTTATTTATTATTTAAGAATAGGTTACATTTTATGAATTATAAGTGCACAGACTACATTGATAGGGACTTTTTTTTGTGGTGGATGTTTACTGAGTAAAATGGTGCTAGAGGAAGCAGACCTGACTGGGGGCACTTCCTTTGCTAGTTGGCGTTGGCTGTGTGTGGTTGTGTGTGTTGACTAGAAGTGTTTTTTAAAAAAAATGGTGAGCAAAGGTACGTTACATTCTTGGTAAAATAGTAATGATGATTATGAACAATCTATTTCAATGCAAGTAAAAGATTTCTATTACAGAATATATCAAATATTAATACTGAAGAAATGACAGACCAGAGCTATGCCTATGATAATGCTGTTTTATTGGCTTCAGTAAGACCGGTCATTTCTAAACAGAAGAAGGCAAATTTGCCAAGGCCTCAGGGTAAACAGAGCATTAAGTCAGTTGATGAAATGGACAGTTAAAATATATAGTTTAAAAAAAACGTCACATAACAACTAGCAAAGCTGTTGTTCTAACGAGACCTACAGCAAGGGCGAAACGGCTTTTTTAAAAAAAGTCTACAATGAATTTTCATAGCTCTAGAACAGAACGAAGTCACAGTGACGCATCGTTTTTCTCAACAAGTTATTGATTGCCAGTGTCTTAGTGACAGTTTGCAATCCGTTGCAGTGGATCACAAAGGTCAAGGTCAAGGTCAAAACGGTGGTGAGACAAGGCACTTTAGTTTGCAATCCGTTGCAGTGGATCGCAAAGGTCAAGGTCAAGGTCAGACCGGTGGTGTGACATGGTATTTTTAGCTCGCGATCCATTGCAGTGGATCAAGAATGCCAACATCACTAGCTATGACGAGACATGGTATTTTTAGCTCGCGATCCGTTGCAGTGGATCAAGAATGCCGACGCCACTAGCTATGACGAGACATGGTATTTTTAGTTTGTGATCGTTGCAGTGGATCAACTGTACAACGGCGATTAAAGGTGATGGCCATCAACAACAGCAAAATGAAGGCGAAAGGGCGCCAATAAAATGAATGTATGCCCTCTCCCACACTCACATCAATTAGGCCCATGCACAAAGCATCAATCAATATGAGACCCTGTCCCCTTCCCCATGCATACACAACACTTAAACAATCAACAAGCAAACATGAGACTCGCCCTTCATTGCCATTACGATATTGTTAGTTAATTAAAATAATGATTTCTACTCACCACCTATTATTATTATTATCCAACAAACATTAAGCATTTCAATCATCATCATCATCAAAATACTTTCCCACCTATTATCATCATCCAACATATAAACATTAAGCCTTTCCCTCATCATCATCATCATCATCATCATCATCATCATCATCATCTTATTATTATTATTATTATTATTATTATTATTATTATTATTATTATTATTATTATTATTATTATTATTAGTTAAACTCCAGTTGGTATGAAGGTGGTTGGGACACTGGCTAATGTAACAGGTTTTAAACTTTAGATAAGTGAGAAGTAAGAATTAAAAAAAAATACTTAGTCAGTTGCAAGCAATCAAAGGTTACTTTCCTTAAACCTATTACTGACTGACCAAACGACTTTCCATTCTAGTATTACTGATCGACCAATCGACTTTAATTACAAGTACTATTCTGTATATAACTTAATGGGACCTATACAAGACTCATACAAGACTGATACAAGACTTATTATAACTACATATATAAGAACTTTTATAATTAACTTTATTACTTATGTAAGTATCTTATAGCCAGTTGGTTGGTCAGTTTTTAATAATAATTTTAAATGCTTGGCTTTTTTAAGTTGTTCTTTTAGTTTAATTCTTTCCTCTTTTGATTCAATTACGTCATTTTCTTTTAAACAGTTATCAAAGCTGTCTCGAACTTTGCAATAAAACAGGCACACGAATTTAATTTGCTGTCTAAAATCTGTTAATATAAAATTAAATTTCTGGGCGATGACCTGTGTAACTTGTTCAGAATTTACATTTCTGGATCTCGTACTAGAGATGTTCATTTTACTTTTATTTGCCTGCTTTCTAGTGCGGATCCCACCCCTGCCTAAACGTCACTATCAAATGCATTTTAATTTCATGATCGTAGCTGCTATTTAGATGTACACAGTTCGATCTTCCCAAATTAAAAGAATAAAATCTGTTCATCTGCCTAAGCTCCGCCTCATGAATCCAGTTGTAAATAGGCAATAGTAATTGGATTGCTTGTGTAAATTGACTAGGATTTACTTTGTCCTTGCCTTCTGTACCATGCCATGGCCATGAATAATTTTGTTTGCATTGTCAGTGCTCAAATTCTGTGTTAAGAAACTGCTCGATTCATAGAGAAGAAAAAGTGTGTTGCAAAGGTTTTTCTGTATATTACGTTTTATTATTTTTATATTAGCCAACCTGTATTCTGAGGTGAACTGATTACTCTTGTATTCTGAATGTCATAGAATGTTTTATTTTAAACTGGAAAAAGTAAAATTTCAGGTTGTACTGCTTGTTTACTGTTAACATTTCTTATGTCCCAAACAAAAACAAAACCCTTAGTAGTTTGTATTCTTCATTAAAAAAAAAAAACATGGAGTTCTCAATTCACACATTTTAAGTGACATTATTGCTTGTACAAGTAGCACATTTGTGTTGAACTCAGAATTATGTGATTGAATATAAAAAACACGTTTTATGAAGCAATTATAGGCTTATTAGGTGAATATAAGCTGCGAAGTTATTATGAAATGTATCTTGTGGACATTTGGGTTTACTTTGGTGTACTTGATAGGAATAGGCAAAGTGATACAGAGACTTTAAAAGCATGCCTTTGTGTCCTACCGTACATTTGTTTTTAGACTTGCTTAATGTTTGACGTAACATCTTAATCTTTACCAGATTCAAGTTGAAGCTTTGGCTGTCTGAATTTTGATTCCCATTGTAACCATAGTGACCAATCATATGCTATATAAATTACTGTATTATTATTATTATTATTATTATTATTATTATTATTATTATTATTATTATTATTATTATTATTATCATTATTATTATTATAGGTTAATTGTTTCTGATGCAACTCAAAGGGTAGAATCAATATTTATAAAAGCACTACGGTTGGGAACACGCCAAACTGTTCAGACTCCGTCACCGGTATGGTCAGAAGGATACGCAAAATATTATTTGAAAATAAACGTACAACAGCAATACGCCAAGCCTCCTTTCACGTTCAGCTGGCAGGCGTTTAGATTATGAAGTAAAAATGCGGTCTCAATTATTTATATGATTCTTTGGCAGGTATTGTAGCGGTGCCAGCGACAGTTTACCCCCCTCTAAATCAAAGTGCTAAAGAGAGAAAACTTAGTGTTATACTCGGTCGTCTTCATCAAGCCATAACGGTACATTCTCTGCACAATAGACCATTCTGGAAAATACGAGGGGAAACAACTTTGGCCGGCTTTCCGCATGTTGCGTCAGGGTTGTCTAACGTTGATGCAGACATCCTTTTGCAAACGAACAGTTTCTCGCCTACATTCTGCTCTTCAAAGAACTCATAAGGTGTGGCCACCCGGCAAAAATTCTGGTCAGTGAAAAATCTCATAACCCAATGTATAAGCCGTAAAACGTAAGCCAAATGTGGATACTACTTAAGCAGCGCGCTTGCACAAACCCCTTTTCAACGTCAGCACCGAGATCGGCTGGTCAGAAATGGCGCATCGCTATTAGGCCTATTGCGCTTGCGCTTAACAGAAAGCTTTCACCGCAATAATTTGGATTATTACACTATGAAGCATACAATTTAGAGAATAAGTTTTTAAAATTTTTACATCACAAGCACATATAGCAGCCATATTGATTGAATTTTTATTTAGATCCAGGTCAGTTGATTTGACTATTATTAAGAAGGTGGAATTCAAGTTCCACTGACGTCACTGGTCGGTACACGACTTTTCCGGCTTTTAGGTTCCACCTATTAAGAACACGAACATACAACTGCAATAAATTAAAATGAAATCAAATCAACAGATACATAAATAAATAATGTAATTAAATTAATTGATATATATATATGAACTTACCGCAGTTGCGTTCATCCCAGCCATTGTGGCAATCGTCTTCACCGTCACACAACCAGGTCTCCTCGATACACAAGAAGTTGTCACACTGAACCTCGCCAGGGGAGCAGGTCACTTTGTCTAAAAATGAAAACGAAGACACCTCACTAAACTTGGTAAGGCTCAGGAGCCCGTATCTTGATATAGAGCCTCTCTCTCTCTCTCTCTCTCTCTCTCTCTCTCTCTCTCTCTCTCTCTCTCTCTCTCTCTCTCTCTCTCTCTTTCTGCACTACCTTATTCAGGATATAGAAAGCGACGCTTTTATTTAGGTTCTCACATTCAGATACTGCCGCCTGTGTAACATAACCTCATTTGGCGCTATCACACACACACATTTTGACAATTTATTCAGAAGTTTCGACAAACACGCACACACACACACATGCCCACGCGCGCACCAACACACACAAACACACACACACCACAACGCTACATCTCCAAAAGATGACACAAACTCACGGCAGTCAATTTCGTCAGTGTTGTCGCCACAGTCGTTGTTGCCGTTACAACGGAACTCTGTCGTAATACAACGGCCATTTGCGCACTTCAGTTGATGCTCACCAGTACAGTCAGTGGCTGAAACAACGAAAACAAAAGACAAACGCGATTAAACTTTTAATAGACCTTTCGACGCTATCGGGTTGCTAGTAAGATTATAGAAACAGTCGGCCGAAGTGTCGCCGACCCAAGTCTGGGTGTCAGAGGCTCTTGAGGGCCTACGCTTACACACAGCCTATGGTTGATAGATCTCTGACTCCAGCGTCAAAGTCGCCTATTTAGTGGAAAACGGCATATATTGATTACAAACTCGCATTGATGACAATTGTATAATGTTTTTATTATTATTATTATTATTATTATTATTATTATTATTATTATTATTATTATTATTATTATTATTATTATTATTATTATTATTATTTTAACGTTTTGTTTCTAATGTTTAAACTCACACCGTTATGAGAAGACAAAATTATAATGTCAAGTTTTGTCATTTGATTAATTTTTGCTTTTTTTTTTTAAAATCACGTTAGCAGAAGCAGGAAGCGAAGAAACAAGGGTTCAATCTTGTGCCTATCGGATGATGATGATGTGTTACAATAGTTAGCATTCTTACAGCTGTTGGGATGACAATAAGCACACTAGTCTTAGCACTGACTAGAACCGCAGGCATTGGTGGCAGTGCCGGTGGACCTGGCGGATCCGGTGGACCTGGCGGTAGTCCGGTTAAAGACTGGATTAAGAGAACATTACAAAACGTTGCTAACTTATTGAAACGCTTAGGTGACAAACTTGTTAACGCACTTCCAGGAATATTAGGTTCTGTATTTTCATGGATATTTAATACTGCTTCTAAAGTTGTGGTTTGGGCGTCTGAGCATCTGTGGTCTTTGTTTATAATAATATTACTCTGGATACTTAAAATAGTAAATCCCAATTAACCCAGCAAACAATAAACCACCTGTAAGCGCTAGACGCGAAACCCCATGATCAATTACTGGCAGGTCCGGCAAGCTTGGTAGGCTCGGAAGTGGTGTAGATAATGGTGAACTTAAAGGGTCATTATTACCAGTAAATACTGTATTTGCTGTATTCACTGTATTCGCCGCATTCACCGCATTCGCTGTATTCGCTGTATTCAATGTATTCAATGCATTTATTGTAGGATTGTAGCCTATATGAAATTGAGGGTCGGCAATCACTATATTGTTGTAGTAGTTTGATATAGTTCCTATTCTAAGCTGAAGGTCTGAAGGCAACATATACAGTCCTAAACCTATTACGTAATCTACTTTCGATCTGGCATACTTTAAAGTGTCCTGATATCTTTTAATACTCGCGGGCAAATCTACTGCCGAATTAATAGAATCTTCTATGTTGGCTAAAAATTGCTTTTGTGCATCGAAGCTAGTTCCCTTCCCAATGATATTACTTCGTGTTTCTGCTTGAGACCCCAAAATGCACCACGCATACGTACGAATAGATTCATTCAACCTTTCCACCCCACTTTGAGTAAATCCGTTTGATGTGTCCAATATAAAAGTGCTGTATGCCATGTGTTTTTGTCTGATATAAAGTAAAGGAACCTGGCTGTTGTGGTTAAATGATGTAAATCCAGGTACGTAAAGCCCCGTGTATAAATTACCTACAGCGTATCTAAATAAAGTTCCCATTCCGTGATTGAGGTATAGTTTTTGTCTGAAGTCTGTTTTAGTATCAATTCCAAATTCATTGCACAACCTTTGATACGCTTTTTTGTCAAAGCCGTTGTTAAAGAGATTAAAGTTTTTGTCGGTAGGTAACGGAACCTGAAGTTCAGACAACACCCGCCTCACTTGATAATACAAATGGATCAGATAATTGGATTTCAACATAGGATCTGGGTGATTAAGGTGATGAACGTAAGAAACTCCGCAACCAGTTGTAGCGCATGACACGGCAAAATTAATTTGATTCTGAAAGAACTGCATACCCCCATTGTTTAGCCATTGGTTAGCTAAAAAGTCGCTAGTAATATCTGGGTTGAGGTAATGATTAAAAATATTATGGGGGCTAGTTTCGAAATGGACGTTGGCTGCCACAGCTATTGTCAGCTTGGTTAGGTCGACTGCTTTTTCGTAATAATAGGGCCCTGTAGTATACTTTGCAGCTTTATTTTATTTATAAGGCGCATACATTTTTATTATATTAAAAAAATATGTTTGTAACTTTCGAATCTATAAAATCAGGCGTACCCATTGAACCTCGTCATCCTATTGACAACACAAACAGCGACCTTAAAGTAGGCATAATCCTACACGAAATATTCTACACGGTTAAATGGGTAAATATTAGTCATGATCTAAACAACAACTGGATAATGGTTAATAAAAAAGGCACTTTATTCATGCCGGCTATTATGACTTCTGCAGACTTACTGAAGAATTGTTTAAACCACATTCGATTGAAGCAAAAATGAACCCTGCAAACTTGATAGTAACTTTAACTTTCCATAAAAACCAGCATAAAGACATTACCAGCGTTACACTGGCGCCAAAGCTGGCAGAAATATTAGGTTTCCATGGCAATGCATTATCTTTATCTGTAGACTCCAGCAGCTAAAGCAGCGTCGGCAGTTCTATAAGATTTATTGGATCAAACCCTATGAATTTGTTAATTAATAATAGATTGTTTGTGTACCTTCATCAACTGAAGACATCGGAAAACTTAGTAAACGGAACTCCTAGTACATTGCTAAGGATAATTTCAACTCAGAGAGAATCTTACTGCGATCCAGTTTCATTAAAATTTCTGCCTCAAAAACGCCACTTAAGTCAGGACTATCATACTAGTTTCTGCTTCAAAATAACTAACCAAACCAACGAAATTGTAGACTTTGAAGATCTTACAATTATTCCTGAGATAAAATAAAGTTTAATTTTATTACATTTAAAAAATACAAAGTCGAACGGCCCTATAATTCCAGTAACCTGTCCTACCATTGAACTGACAGACTTAGCAGACACAATTGACTTTGATGCGAATGCTATTGTAGGGTCTATTTACGGTTTCGAATTTAAACCAAATGGATATTATAAACGAATACTAGTGCCGTCAGTGCCAGAAAAACCATCTATCGATCAGCTAAAGGATTTTAATGACAGTAAAGTAGAGCCCGATTTTAAGTATGCTATTACTAAACGAGAAAATACCTGGTCTTTAACACCTGTAGACACAGAATTAGATTGGCTTATTAAATTCAAGTGCGAAAGCCCTTACACTTTTATGGGACCAGACAATAAATTTAAGAAAATTATTAACGCCGGGTGTAGAGAACGGGATTTTTCCGGGTTTTTTATAATTCGATTATTGTACGGTGTTTTTGATTGGCTATGATTCGGGAGCCAATGATATGAAGGGTTGAATTAGAGGAAAAATTGTTCACTCACTCAAAAATTCTGTGTCAGGCTGGTGTGCCCGTGGAGCAGTGTGTGTGTAGGCCAAGAAAGTTAAAAAAGAAAGAAAAGAAAAAAAAGAGTTAATTGTGGAATAACTAAAAGATGAAGAAAGCACTGTGAACTTGTCAAGGTGTATAGGTTCGGTGGGACTTTCTATCTGGAAGTGGAAGCTGTATTTTTTGTGCTGTAAAGATTACAGGTATATATGTTTCCATGATTGTCGGATTCTGATAAGTATATTTTGAAATTGCATTTGTTGTATTGGAAGGTGGTGAGCTGTTGTCCACTAGGACGGAATATAATTTTTCATTGATGTAATAATATTATTAATTACATGGGGCGATAGTTGTAGAGTAGTAGATAATGAAATATGAATGAAAGGCGTGAGCATGTTTACTTGTGGTAATTTTCATTCATGAAGTGATTACCTGGATATGAATAATAGTGGTGGAGGAAGGAAAGTGATGATCGCATACGAAACGGAAGTAAACAGTGATGGAACAAAAGGGAGGTGAGCAAAGGGTGAAACTAAAGAAGTATAAATAAAGTATCCGAGTCAGAGAATTGACGTTTGTATATATATATATATCATTGTAGCGGCCTACTGGAGGCTAAGTGGCCTACTCAGGAGCGGCTGTGGTTCCGTGCTGTCCAGGTGGGGACAGGAGAGAAATCGAAGGCATCGTGTGAGACATCGGAGAGGGTCAGACTTACGCCCTTCGCTTGACCAAAGACTACGTTGTCTACTTCGGGTGGACTGGAGTTCACGAACGCTCCTCCGCCCGTCGACGCGCATTCTCGTGTTGAATCATCTCTGGCGTCTAGTGCCAGCTTGTGTGAGATCGGCTAAAAAAGGTACTGTGCGTCTTGAACTTATTGTGTTGGCCAGGACAAGTAATTGCCTGACGTTGGTTATCCTAGCTCGGTCGCTCAGTTGCGGCGTGACCAAACCAGTGTGGTTCTTTTTTTTGTATATGAAGTTTAAGGGAATTACGTTTATCTGTATGAAAGAATTTGAGTGAAAGATTAATGAGAATTATTGTTGATTATTTATATAAATTTTGAGAACGTGGAACGGATATCTGGTGTTGGTGTTTGTTTGTGTTGAGAAGAGTCCGTACGTTTGTGGGTGTGGTAGTTAACAGAGAGTCCAGCACGCACGTTTAATTCGTTTAGGAGTCAAATATATTTTGCATACACACGCACTAAATATCCGCCCGTTACACCGGGCCTATGTTAGTTAGTTAGTCTAGTGCGGGATGAAAATAATCGAGAAAACATAGAAATAAAAGCCTAAAAAAAACTATGTATGTTTTACATAAGCGTGATACAGCCAGGAAAAAATGTTGTTCTACAGCCTCCTTTACAGCTAGGTAGTGCAGGTATGATAGTACTTGACATAATTGCTCACAAACCCACACAGAGAAATGTTCATGTAATTCCGCACATGACTCTAAGTTGAACTGATTTAGATGAGAAACCCAGACGAATTACAGTATTTATGAAGAAAAGAGGAAACGAAGACCAGTACTCCCTATTTGCTTCCTCGCCCAAGAGAACTCTTGTCCCTGTCACAAATCCTATTGAAAGAATAGTGCAAATTAACCTAGACAACGTAGATCTGTTAGCATTTTATTTCAGCGATCAGATATTTTCTGATAGTGAAATAGAATATTTTGCTAATAAACTCAAATCAAGTTAATTATTGTTAATTAATAAAAAGCCTTTTTTCACACTAAAAATATGGCGACAAAATTGTATCCTGCTATAGTGGAAGCAGTAGTGGATGAACAACCAATGCAACCAATTATACAGCCCAGTGCTCCAACGTTAGACTTAAGTGCCGTTCAAACGTTCAGGCTGGAAGAAATAAGAAAAGTTAGGACTCAAATTGAATCAGATATCCAAAAGTACTCTAGATGCAGACGACGGTATTCCGGCGCATATAGCGGAATAAATTACGTGTCTACTGGTCTAAATGTTATTAATGCAGCGGAAGCTGCTATCAGCGTGGGATTATTGGTGACTGGAATTGGTATACCAATTAGTATTGGATTAGGGGTTGCTGCCGGATTATCTTCAGTGATGTCAGTTCTACTAGGTGCAATCAATACTAAAGTATCTAAGAAACTGGAAAACACAACCTCATTTCTAGCCTGGCAATAGTTAAACTTACTAGCATGAACTTAATAATTTCGAAAGCTCTAGAGGACACTCAGATTACAGACCCAGAGTTTGTAATTATCCAGCGAGATTTTGAAGAATATAAAAAGTTGAAGCATGACATCCAATCTAAATCTAGGTCTGCACCTGTTAATGTTGAAGAAATTAAAATTAAATTAATAGAAGAAGGGAGACTATTGGGGCGGAAGGAGCAACTAGATGCATTGAAGAAAAAGCTCGGTGCTTCAGAATAAATACGGTTAACATTTACTCAAGCCTTACGGGTCTTCCAGGCCTTCTGGGCCTTCCAGGCCTTCCAGGTCTTGCTGGCCTTCCTCCTTATTCATATTCATAGTCGTAGTTTCTACCTGTAATTTATAGTGGCCTAGAGCATATGCGAACTCCTTAGTTACACTTATTCTCTTTGTATCATTGGCGCATAATGTTTTTTTGGTCGTCACTGCAGTGGATAGAACATGGTTTTTAGACTTTATAGTTGTGTTAGGGTATGGTTTAACTTCTTTCCCATCTAAGGCTTCCAGGTAGTTTTCATGCCTGATATCTTTGTTTTTTATTGCAGCTTTTTGGGTGCCTTTTGCTTTTGAAGATTCTCCCGATTCGTGTTTAATACTGTATTGCTTAGATCGTAGTCCTGAGTATTCTTCTATTAGTTTCCCGTTCATTTCATCTTTCATCAAACCTATTTTCTTTTGGTTTGCTTTGCTGTACAAAGGGCGAGTTTCAGGGGAGTCACTAGTATCATAATGTTGTAGTTCTTATTCTAAGTCTTTAGAAATGTCTTCAGTAGGGATGTCTGGTATAAGGGAGTCTGTGTCTGTGTATAAAACTCTGGCCTCCGGGTATTTAGGTTTAAAGTAATCGTAGTAAAATTCGAACTTTAGTAATTTAGAAAGGTCAAGAATAGTCATCCCCATAAACACTGGTTTGTCTAGAATAACTTGTGTGGTTTTCATGGTAACAGCATACAAGGAGTCATGAAACTCTTTGTAACCAAGGTACTGAGGCTTAGATGTTAATTTAATTGCTTGATTGGGTGATGTAATTAGCCTGACGTCTTTTCGCTTGTATGGGTTCTCCATAGTTTTACCAAACCAGCTGTTATTCAGCTGCTTAAAGAAATCTTTTTCAAACGTAGATTGCGCTTGTTTTCTGAGCTCTGTGTTTTTATTGATGTACCGGCCAAGACCTTCGTTTGTTTAAAGTATAAAAGCTTATGAATCGCTGTGCACTTCATGCCGTGTCTGATGTAGAACTGCAGGTTTCTGTAGTGACAGACGTAATTTGATTTATTATAGAGGTTGGGAATAAGTTTAAGTTGCTTGTCTGTACCATGCACTCTTTCCGGTGCTAATGGGTAATCATTATGTAGGTCGTGTAAGGCATTGGGGTACTCTATGTCAACTTCGACAATAAACCCTATAGTATGATCTTTAGGGTGATTTAAAATACTGCTTAACCACGTCAAGTTTGCGGGGTTTGGATTAACATGTAATTTGAAATCTGAAACCGGTAAAAGCTCACTCATTGCCCAACCGTATAAATTGTTGGCATCTAAGTATATTATATAATTAGATTTCTGCGAGGGATCATAGTGCTTCAGGTATTTATTGTTGGCTTTGCAATAATTATGAGCTGCCACGCTTATTTCTCCACGAATGCCCGACTCAATCATTGTCATCATTACCAGTTATGAGATCAATTTTAGAACCACTAAGTTTTAAGAAAGCATCCCAACTCATTCCTGGCGAAGAAATATAATGAGAAGGGTCGAGGGAGTAATGATGTAAACTTGTTTCTCTGTATTTTTCAAACACATCGGCCAACAAACAGAGTCAGCTTTTAAATATATGTCGCTGTAGTCACCGAGGTTTTTACAGCCAAGTGCATTCCAGACAGTCTGCACATGCTGGAAATCGGAATCAGTTATTGTTACGTTGAAACGCGAAGGATAGTATGTCTGAAACGCGCTCGATAGATCTAATCGTTTCGCTTTGCAAAGTATTCAATAATAGAGTGTATTTACCTTTGATTTATGTTTGCATTGTGGTTAGAGGAAGCTTTGTATAACGTTGATGATTTTCGTTAGTCGATATTATTGGAGAATTCTCTAGATTTGCGTGTTTACTGTCGATAGAAACTTCCTGATAAATGTCGAAGTTTGAGAACGTTCCTGGAATGTTTAGAAAGATGTATGACGTAAGTCAGTGATGACGAAGTTTCATTTGATTGGTGGCAGTGCGTCATTCTACCGTGTTCTAAATTGTTCGGGAGTATGAAGAGACTATATAAGTGCCACACTGTTTCAAAAGTGTGTGTGTGGATAGTGAGTTGGAAAGTAAAAAGAGTAGAGTGAAAAGGCGATTGTATGCAGTTGTTGATGAACGCTGAATAAAAGTGGAAAACTTAACGACGACTCCTGACTTGTTGATGATTGCACGGGCTGCATGGATAAACGAATCTGAGGTTACACCTATCAGGAGAATTCAAGCATTGGGGCAGAATCAACTACTGATAGAAAAACACCAACATCAAACTGAGTGTAACAGTTATAAACGTTTTATTGAGTGAGGAATAAAAGTTTTCTTTAGGTGGTAATTCCAGTTCTTCAAACACTTCCCAAGAGTCCATGTATTCATAAGGATACACACCTTTCTGAATAAGTGTAAGTCCGGAAAGTATTTACTAGTGATAGGGTAGCTGGGTAAGTTCTTAGCTAGCGTTTCTAAACTGGAAGACAAATGTTGAAAGCTGTCGTAAAACTTTAATTTATTCAGAGTGAAAGTTTTATATTTTTCTTTTGTCTCGGCAATACATGACACTCTGTATGAGTTCGTCACTGCCTGCATTATTAAATGCGAGTCATAATTTCGAAGATTGTGAATGAAAATAGGCAGAGAGAAATGTGTGATTCTATATTCTAAGTTGCATTGCTGATGAGCGGCGCCTCTCAATGCTCCCGTTATATGACAATGATCTCTCACCCTTTGGGCCTTTGTGTCCTTCGGGTCAAACTCATTATTACAAATGTGGCAATGTGTAGCTGCTTTAAAATTATGGGAGTGAGATTCAGTATATATCATGTGCACCGGATTATCTAGCTGCAGTAAACACAATTTGTATATTTTATTCATCTAATCTAAGAACTTCCGAGCTGCATCAGGCCCTCTGTAAATAACAGGCTCTGTATGTTGTCCTTCGGCTCTAACAACTACATACCCGAAACTGCAGACTTCGTGAAGGTGTGTGAAGAATGAGTTAGGCCTACTAAATCCTTGCGGGCCTTGGTATTTTAAAATCAATGATTCGAAGTCGGCATAAACTATATAAGGTTGCTTGAACTGTTTGTTGATGTTTTTAAAATATACTTGAGAACCTGGCTTCGGCAACACAATACAGGTTTGAATATCTGTCATGCTTTTGCATATTTTACTATGCTTGTCAGCCACTTGGAGATTAGATACTCTGGTTAAACAGCATCTGCACAAATATTGTTTGCTGCCATGTTTTGAAGTGTGTCCTAATAATCTAGAAATGTTTTGTATCAGAGTATAATGTTGCATGCTAGGGTCGTGCCGGTCTGTTATTAGTAAAAGATCCACATGGTGATTGTGGTCTGAAAACGATGGGGCATTAGGAGAGATTCTTAAAGGCATAAGTTTTGATTCAGGGTCCCAAACATATACATATACATTTTTAGTGAATTTATTCAGACTTTATATACCTACTGTTGTTGTGTAGTATAAATGGTGTATGAATGTGTCAAGCGCAGAGAGCACAGCCACTCGTGGCTGTGATGCGGCGCTACATAAATCTACATTTATTATTATTACTATTATATACATTGACTGTTGTAGGGGAGTTTTGGGATTCAAATTTGTCAATGGTGTCAAGGCTAACAAGGAAATTAATGTCTTTAAGATTTAAGTTCGTTACTTTATCTTTGTACAGTGCCACTCTTTCGGGATGTTCTTTAGACTGAATAGGATATAATTTAACCAGAACACACCACATAAAACATTTGTTGTCGGTGTTCTTAATGTTCAATACAGCCTTCTTGTCAAGAATTTCTTTGGGAAGAGGGATATAAGATTTTCCTTTGATTGGATTATACTTTGCAATGTTCAGTTCTAATGATTTTAAAGTTCCTTCTGCCCATCCAGACCCTTTCATAGTTGCGCGCTCTATACTGCCTTGTAATTGATTGATCAAGATGTTGTAATAAGCATTGTCTAGGTCTGAAGATTTTACCACTTCAATTTGACTTGAAGAAACCCACACAGTCACTGTTTCATCAATACTGCCAGGTTTAATAAAGATTACCTGAGCGTGGATGCGTATTTTAACGGGGGATTTGAAATTAAAACTGTTGAGTACAAATGGTCAATTATGATAGACAGATATAATAACATTTTGACTGTCGAGAATAGGGAGTTGTAATGTCTGAAATATGTCTTTAAACAAAGGAGATTGCGAAAGACTTTTTGTGTCCGTCATTTTTATACTGATAACAAAACTTAAAATGTAAAAAAAATTAATTTAATAATTATATAAACTATAATTTAAGCTTAAAACTACATGTAATTAACTAGGGGAAACATTTGCATTTACAAACATGATATTGGTTCATTTTATGGACTTTACTGATCTTATGGATAAAATTTCCCCACAATCTCTCGAAGTAAAATGTATATGGTAGTAAGAGGTTTTTACTATAATTTCCACATTCAACAAATCTATTAAAATGTTTTTCAAATTCTATTTCACATGCAAATTTGAATTCTTTATTAATTTGGTGTTGTTTAGTATAGTTATTATACATAAAGATGTATTTTGTAGGTAAGCCTGTGAAAAAGGTGGTCCAATATTCATCATTCAATATTGTAAACATTGGTGAAAGGTCTTCTAATATACTTGGCAAGCTCCTTACTGTGTCCGTCATTTTTAGACATTTTTATTTTCTTAATTAGAAAATCTTAATGGCTCTGTGTCTGGTGGAACAATCTGAAGTTCTTCTTTAACAAAATTTCTTTGTGGTGTTCTACGATCGCTTCTCGGTCTTAAATAATATACAGGCAGATCAGTAGATTATGCTCTGTCAACTTCATAAACGCTTAATGACCAAATTGGGTCTGTAGCTCTTCTTCTAGTGTCACTTGCAACTTCTCCAGGCTGATAAAGGTATCTAACAGTTTTGTTCATCAAAGTTAGATCTGGCTGACCAGGCTTTGAAAACAGTAACAACGGTCTGTTTCTTTTTAATAGCCTCAACTGGTTTTAATCCTGTAACTTTGGTTGGTTCTGAATTCATTTCCCTTAAAACTCGAGGTAGCCTAGTATCCCATTCTGTATTAGTGGTTTCAGTAAACAACTCTTTTGAATACTGATAAGTGAATAACCTTTCTGCCAGTTGCCGATTACAGTTTTCCACAATACCCTGCGATCTGTGCAATCCAACAACTCCTCTTCTAACAGTTACATTATGTTTTAACAAAAGCTGGTTAACAGCTCCATTGAATTCAGACCCTTCATTGCATTGAATAAGTCTAGGGAACCTTAGAGGCCCTCTTGAATAATCGCATTTAAGACTTGAGCGACTTCAGCAGAATTTTTAGTCCTAAGAGCATGTGCGTTTTTAAACCTTGTAGCTATATCAATAACAGTAACACGCCTGTGCTTTGTTTCACTGGAAAGGACTTTTCAGTGGAGCCTATAGGCTAATTATAGCTGGCAAGCCCTGCAGCCAGCCGGCTAGCCTCATATCATGCCTGCAGTCTCGCTTCCCGCTAACATACTAGACAAAGAACGGCGTACCACTGACTGGATATCATTCTCTAACTCTGTGCTATAGAACTGATCATGTTATGTGAAATATCGTTTGTATTGTGGTAGTCCTTTTGCATTTTAGTTACTTTCATATCTGTGTTTTGTGTTAGCATAAACTAAATCTCAGAATACCATTTCGTTTGTCTTATATTTTAGTCGATTTGACCCTGTGTACTGATCGGCCCTTCATTGCCTTGCAACGGACCGGTTTTCGATCTAGTGTATATACGCGTTTTAATTACACATTTAAATCCTTTCTACAATGTTCATCATTTGAAGTCACTTAGTACACAGTTTGAACTTTCTGGTGATGTGGTCGACATTATAAAATATTTTCTTGTGTTAGGTTGCAGGCCTCTGTAATTGTAGCGAATTTACGAAAGTCTCGTGGTGCTAATGGTGCAAGCAATAGGCACTCAATTGCATGTAGCGCAGCCGGCCGGCCAGCCCCCTTCCTGGCCCTATACAGTACAGAGCTTGGCGCACGGTTAAAGTAATTATAAGCTTCCAGGCGAGTGCCAGTTGCATAGCTTGTGCTGTGGGTCGCTGGCCATCTCTCAGCAGGTTATAAGCAGTCCAGCCTGCGTTAAGGGACCCTTCGAGGCGGAACTAAGGGAGTTTTTAGACACAGTCTGAAAGTACTTGAATGACCAAGCGTGGTAAGGGCATATCCGTATTTCTTTCTATGTATTTTGTTGTGGGGAAGATATAACAAATCTATTTGGTGAGTGTCATTTGGTCTCGAGTTTTCAAATTTTGGTCTTATTATTTTCTTCGGGGGTGGAAGATAGATTTGCCATACAGCTTGCTTCGATAACCATTGTTTAACTACGTTTGCTGACAAGCCAGTCTTTTCTACTAGTTTAATAACTGCCGTCATCCCTTTCCAATATCCGGATTGAGAATAATATAATCTAGACAAATGCGAAGTCATATTTTATTTAGATTTAGATTTTTGTTTAACAAGGTATTAAACTACTGTTATTCCAAACACAATTAAAATTAATTCTCCGGTTTCTGACATTGTAGGTGCAATGTTAGGTGTGTAGTAATCAGATAACACTGGCTGCTTTAATGAAGGTAGTGTTGTGCAGGTGAATAAATAATATTGGTGCAAAGCTTCATCAACGTCTTCGAATGTTTTATCAGCATGGCCTTCTTCTTTTAATCTTTTATTAACAAAATCAAGCTGCATTAGTCTTTTTTTCTCGTATTCAGCCTGATCTTGTTGTAATTTTTCATTGCTAAGTTATGCCGTTTTGATTCTTCTTTACTGTCCAGTTTTGAAAACAACTAATTTGATCCTGAAAAGGCTAAGGCGTTGACAGCAGCAGAACCGAGGAAAATTGCAGCACCAGCCATTTTTTAATTTAGTTTTTTTAATGTTATTTGTATTTAAAATGAATTGTGATGACTTGTTAACGCAAGAAGCTATTAATGTCATAGGTACAGGTGTTGACAACGAGAAAAAAGACAGGCTGGTTGCATTAGTAGCTTCCGGAAAGTCAAAGTATTATCTCGGTGTTGACTTAACACCTGAACAAGTACAAAGACTGAGGCCTGAAGAGATCATTATATTACATAATAAATATGATAAAGTTCTCGGCGCTTTAATGGTTAAAAGTTTAGGGCGTTGATTATGAAATTATATACCAAAGCTGTGTCGACCTTTGTTATTTAGATTGTGAGAATTATTTATTTGATGATTTGATTCAAGATCCTGTTATTGTCAATGTGATTAGTGAGGTATCAAGAAATCTATATTATAAGTTTGGAAGCTTGTTGGCACCATTTTCAGCTGGGCTAATTACTTTTCAACACATAAATTTCTCTGCTATTAAAAATGGACTCGGGACTTCCGGTCAACATGGCCGTCTTTCAGCCAACCTAACCACGAGCTGAATGACTGGAGACTTTTATTTTCTTACTGGACAAGAGGTTTTCAAAAAAATTTTTAAGAACAATCAAATAATCAATGGATTTTCATCTAAACCTTCTGAGCACTGGGAAAATGTTGAAGTTCATTGTCCTGCTATACCACAAGACTGTCAACGCCTGTTTCCGCTTCTTTAGCAACGGAAGTCAAAGTGAAAGTGGCGGTGAAAAAGAGCTAGCTGCTGGTCCAGAATCGGTAAGTCTGCACCTGCAAGATTTGATTTGCGTAGTCCGATCTTTGCAAAATCGCATCGATGCGCTTGAGGAGGTGATAATCGAGCAAAATGGGCTGATGAAGGAGGAGAAAGTGGCAAAGAGAGAGCGCAAGAGCGTGGAGACCCAAACTGACCGCCTTACCTATGCAGAAGTTGTCGCATTGAAGCCGGCACCCTCTGTTATATCAAAAGGCCCTATTAATAATACAGCTCCAGCAGTAAAAACTAAACTTCAAGATAAAAAGATCAGGGGCAAAGAATATGGAACAAATTACGTCCAAAAAGAAAGAAATGACGTCAGAAACACTATGACGTCATTCCAAGGCCCGAAGACCCCAAACAGGCGCACGACAAAACAAGACTTGCCGAATGTCTTATTTATTAATGATTCGGTGTTGGCTGGTGTCAATGGGAAGAGATTGGGCCGATCGTGTGGATTCAATGCACTCTACAAGAAAACCTACACAGCTGAAGATGTCCCAACTAAAATCGAAGGCGCTGTCGATGCCGTAGTCATCCATGTAGGTGTAAACGATCTGAAAAAGAAAGAACCGAGGGCCGCTGCACTGTCGTTGGCTGTGAACATCAAAAAGGCCGCTGCTGAAAAATCATCAACAAAGTTTGTCGTCAGCAAAATTGTACCGTCTGGGCGTCAAGAGATGGAGTCAAAGAGATGCCTTTTCAACGCGGTTCTCGTCTCAGAACTGTATGATCTAAACAATGTTTCCTTCATACAGCATGAAAATGTGTCAAAATTTGATCTTCTAGATGGAATCCACCCCAACCGCAGAGCTGCAGCTATCTTAGCACAGAACGTTGGAAGTCATCTTCATCAACTTCTCTGGCAAGACGTCAAGTACAACTATGAACGCCGGAGAAATCAGTGGTGGAGCCGTAACTGGCAGTATTACTGAACTATAAGCAAGAACTTTCCTCGTTACTCACTGCAAACACAAACATGAATATTGCAGTTATAAATGAGCACAATAGAAAATTAAGTAACGATTTATATTTTTAAAAAAATTATTAAGAAGCATTATTATGCAAGTGTATAAATATACAATTTAAACTGTAAAATGAATGAACAAAATGTCAAATTATTTCAGTGGAATAGTCGATCACTAGGCACAAATTTACTGGCTTTTCAACAACATATATCACAGGAAAATTATGCTGTATTAGCGTTACAGTCACTAAATGTCAATAATAACAAATTACCAAAACTAAAAAATTATTACTTTCCTCCCTTATTCCAAACTAGTAACGACACACAAAAAGTTCAAACAGCCCTGTACATAAGATGTGATTTAGAGTAATGTTCAATTCCATCACCAATACCAAAAACACTAAAAAATATATTTGGAAGTGTTGCAATGATTAAAATAAATAAGCACACTATTTTCAATATAATAACCGTTTATATGCCAGATGGCCCCAAAGATGACAACTCTGACTGGGTAAAAACTATAGTTAAGTCAGATGAGAAGTGGATTATTTTGGGGGACTTCAATGCTCATTCTCCTTGGTGGGAGCAGGGATGTCAAATTACAACAAGTAATCGTTTTGTTGATAATTTATTAGATTCTAAATTGTGTTTATTAAATGACGGTCAATTTACTAGAATTCCTGACGTTTCTTACCATAGGTCTACATCTATTGATCTTTCCCTTGCCACTCCAGATATTGCCTTAAATTCTGTTTGGTGCCCTCTTGATGATTGTTTAGGGAGTGATCTTCTTCCAATTATTATAACTTTGAATGAACAAGAATCAGAATTAGGACAAAAAGAAGATAAGATACCTAAATTCAAATATAAATATGCAAATTGGGACTTCTTTAAAACATGTCTAGAAAATACTAATATTAATAACGTTCATGATGAAGATGTAGAACATTTTTACTCAAAATTTAGAGATTCTGTATTGAAGGCAGCAGAAAAAAGTATTCCGAGATGCAAACAAAAGAAGCGAATATCTCATTCGGGAAATGTGTGGTGGAACAATGATTGCGAAAAAGCTGTAAACAATAAAAAGTTCACATATAAAAATTGGATTAGGAATAAAACAGTTGAAAATTTTACAATCATGAAACATGCTAAAATACATTGTAACAGAATTATTGCCAGTGCTAAGAAACATTATTGGTCAGAATTTTGCATGTCAGAAATAACCGATTCGAAAGATATGTATAAGGTTTGGAGAAAAGTTAAAGAGATGAAAAATGGATTTACTCTACAGTCTTATCCTGTTAAATTGCAAGACAATATTTCCCCTCATCTGAGGATAAAGCAGAGGCATTTGCAAAACATTTCTCAGTAAATTCATTGTCCAATAGTCTTGATTTACATACACAAATGTTTAGAAAAGAAGAAGAAATCAAAGCAGAATATGAAGATCCTATACCAGATAATTTGCATTATTTAAATGCTCCTATTAATTATGAAGAGTTTTTAGAAACTTTACTATCTTTTTCATCAAACAAAACTGCTGTTGGTCTAGATGGTATCTCTTATCAATTACTGAATCACTTGCCAGCTACATGGAAAAAATTACTACATTCATTATGCCAAAGATGTTGGCAAAGTGGAATTCTCCCTACTATCTGGAAGAAGTCTGTAGTTATTCCAGTACATAAGCAAGGTAAGTCTCGTGCATCAGTAAATAATTATAGACCAATTGCATTGACGTCTCAAGTTGGAAAATTATTAGAAAAAATAATTTTAAACAGGTTAACTCAATTTTGTGAAAAAAATCATATAATCCCTAAAAATCAAGCAGGGTTTAGAAAGGGTCGGTGTACAACTGACCATCTTGTCAAATTAACCAGTCATGTTAAGAAACAGTTTGCTCATAGAAAAAGTACTCTTGCCGCTTTCTTTGATATCAAAAAGGCATATGACAGTGTTTGGCATGCTAGACTGCTTTATAAATTAAAACATATTGGAATAAGTGGTCAAATGTATCATTACATACAAAATTATTTAAGTGGCAGATCTTTATGCACAAGAGTGGGGAATGCTTATTCATCTTTTTATAACATTGATATGGGAATACCTCAGGGGTCTATTCTTGCCCCTTTATTGTTTTCAATCCTCATTCATGATCTTCCCACAGTTATTTCTAAATCAGCAAATGTAGTTCAGTATGCGGATGATATTGCTATGTGGATTAATACGTCTCTCAGAAAGCATACTAAACAGAGAGTAGTAATGTATGTACAGAAACTTTTCCAAGAAGAACTGAATAATCTTTCTCTATTTTTGAAAAATAACGGTCTTGAACTGTCTACAGAGAAAACTTATTTGATGCTTTTCAATAATGGAAATAATCCTAAATTATTACCCGTTTTGAAATTAAATTGTGAAGTTCTTGCTTACAAGCAGCAGGTAAAATTTCTCGGAGTTTACCTAACACCTAAGCTGAACTGGAAGTTACATATTGAACATTTAATAACAAAAGAAGAAAAACCTTGAATTTACTGAAAATTATTAATATGCAAATATGGGGTCAAAACACTAAATCCCTATTACATTTAGCCATATCACTAGTTCGATCAAAGCTTATTTATGGTCAGGAAGCATACTTTTCAGCAAATAATTCATTACTAAATAAACTACAAAGTATTGACAGCAGGGCTATTAAAATTGCATTAGGAGTTCCAGTTCATACTAACACTCTACGAATATACAAAGAAGCTGGAATATTATCATTAAATCAACAACGTCAACTGGCTACTTCCAAATATGTGTTAAGATGTTTATCTGTTCCAAATTCTGTGTATGATGAAATATATATTGACGCTCAACAAGATTATCCAAAAAGAACAAAAACTATGAAGTACTTGCAGCCAATTAGAAACTATACAAAAGACCTTTTTGAAAAGTGCAACATTGATATCACATCAGTTTTAGTTCTTCCATTAACACCATTGATTCCACCATGGGAGCATACATGTGCACATATTGATATTGACTATAGCCAAACTAAAAAAGAGGATAATCCTACTATATTAGTTACTGAGGTAAAAAAGCATATTGAAAGTAATTACAAAAACCATATGCAGATTTTTACAGATGGATCAGTTTTAGATTCTTCGGATAGTGGATCAGCATATATTATTACTGAAATAAATATCAAAAGGTCATATTATTTAGGAAAGGGATTTTCTATATTTACAGCTGAGCTTTATGCTATTTTAATGGCTTTAAATTTCATCATGACGTCCCCTTTAAAATTATTTGGTATATTATTTTGCGTTGATTCAAAAGCGGTTCTATATGCATTAAAACAGTGGAACTGTAAAGATAGACGGGACTTTATCTATGAAATTAAACATATGATACACTGTGTGATTTCTAGAGGAATAAATATTGATTTCTGTTGGGTTCCATCACATTGCGGAATTCATTGGAATGAGGTATGTGACAGATTAGCTAAGGAGGGAGCACAAAGGTCATCAGATTCTATAACTGTAACAAATTTGAATATGTGTAATCATGAAATGTTTTCTTTACTAGAAAAGACAGTGTATCATGATAATAACATTAAAAATATATCTATACTAAATTGTTCAAGACCACTTTCTAAATTAATATATAAATTAAGAATGAACGCATGGAGCACTAAATACTCAGTTGATGTTAAATGTATATGTAATACAAGTCTATCAGTACATCACCTTCTCTTTGAATGCTCAGTTTTAAGAGATATATTTAAAGTAAATGGACATTGCATAACTGAATATGGACATTCTGTAGACATGGTTTTATATCATCCAAATGTTACAGACATTGTGAAAGTTATTGCTAAATCTCCTGTTGGTAGACTTTTATAGACTGTTTTGAAATTATGTTGTTAAATAGTTAAAGTGTTTTAAAAGTTACATTTTCAATGTCTAATATCACCTAAATGTGTGAACAGACATTAAATTAAAGATTGATTGATTGATTGAAAAATGGACTCTTCCAATCCAGAGATGGAGATGGAGACGGAGGTGAAGAATTCGGAGAACCAACAGAACCCAGTGACAGTGACAGTCACTAAACAAAAGAGCCTAGGAAGAATTGCAGCTGGTAAGAAGTTAGCTGAATTTAACAAGTTACATAGATGGAGCAGACAAACAAAAGCAAACATATTAAGAAAAAAGGAATCACCAAAAGAAGAAACAATAATGCAACAAACATTAACAACAAATAAAGAACCAATACAACCAGTACTAGGACAATCTTCAAATAAGATATATTATTTATGTATAGCCGGTGTAGTAGGTGCAAGTGGGTACATAATATATAAATACCACCAAGGAAAAACAAAACAGAAACCCCCAAAACCACTGGTAGAAAAAGAAATTGAATCATCTCCATCATTGAAGCCATCATTAGGTTTGTTTTCAATGCAGTAATAATTTATTTTTTTTATTATATATAAAAATGAGTGTACCATATGAACATACAATTGTGAATCTTGGATACCATAGTGTTGTCTTAGTGGGCTTAAATATAACTTACGCTATGAATGCAAAATCTCTTTTAAAAATGAAACCTATTGAATTGGGAAAGATGGATCTTACAGATGTTGAAAAACTGGTTGGTATCTTTTCACTATCATTATTAACTCGGGATTATCTTGTTAAACAAAAGATTATTCCAGCGGACATTAATGTTTAATGTTGCAACCACAATTCAGCGTGTTTTTAAAAAGAAGGGTTGTTAATTTTGATGTTTAAAAGAATATGTGCTTTTTTTTTGCTTTCAATTAAAGAGGTGAGAAATACTGATATATTTGTAGCAAATGTATTTCCAGAGCGCTATGAAGTGCATTTAAAACCTCTTAAAAGCAGCATATTATGTAATAAAATGGGGTCAGTACAACAGGTGGGGTTAAAGCAGCATAACTACTATCTCTGGAGTGCTGAGGGAGATCGTGTCAGATCAAGGAGCTCAGTTTGTAGGAGATTTGATGCAACAGTTGCATAAAATATTGGACATCAAGGGAATAAAAACTACCCCCTATCATGCCAATGCAAATGGATTGGTCGAAAGATTCAATGGTGTCTTGAAGCAAATGATGAAGAAAATGTGCTTGGAGCAACCACGTGAGTGGAATAGAATGATCCCAGCTTTGTTGTTTGCTTATTGCGAAGTACCGCAAGATTCTATGCTGTTTTCGCCGTTTGAGTTGTTGTATGGTCGGTCAGTCCGAGGACCAATGCAGATTTTGAAGCATCTTTGGATGCAAGACAGCGTAGAAGAAGAAGAGAAATTTGTGCTCCATACGTGGTGGACTTGAGGAATCGAATTGAGCAAACCTGCAAGATTGCCCAAGACAACTTGAAGAAAGCTAGCCGTCGCTATGAGAGGAATTACAATAAGAAGGCAATGGCCAAGCATATCAACGAAGGATCGAAGGTGTTATTGTTGTTGCCAAAGAAGCACAACAAATTACAACTGACTTGGAAGGGCCCATTCACAGTAATGAAGAAAATTAACGATTGGGACTACAAAATTGATGTGAACGGCAAGGAGAAAGTTTACCATGCCAACTTGCTCAAGAGCTACATAGAGAGGGAGACCAGCGAAAGTGTGGCTGTGGTGATGACAGAAGACGAGATGGAAGGCTACATGAACAATGAAGCCATGGGAACCGTGCCTTCCATGCCTTTGAAATCTTCAGAACGTGTGACTGATAGTCATATTTCTGATAGCTTGGATGAAACACAAACCCGACAGATGGAGGAAATTAGAGAGAAACATAGTCGAGCATTGCAAGATTTGCCAGGAAACACAGATAATTGACTCTTGTGAATTGTGAAGTACAACCAAGAAACCATTATATGTGAAGCAATATGCTATGCCGCATGCAGCAATGGAAACCATCAAAAAGGAGGTAGATGAAATGGTGAAAATGGGCGTCATAGAGCCGACGGTGTCGGCATACAATTCACCCATTGTTTTAGTCAAGAAGAATGATGGATCTGTACGTTTTTGTGTTGATTACAGGAAATTGAATGAAACTTTGGAATCCGATCCAGAACCCACCCCAAACATTGATCAGCTGTTTGCAAAGATGGGAAAGGCCAAATACTTTTCCAAACTAGATTGTTTAAAAGGGTATTGGCAGATAAAGGTCAATGAAGAAGACAAACCAAAAACTGCTTTTACTACGCCAGTGGGGCAATTTCAGTGGACTAGGATGCCTTTCGGATTGAAAACTGCAGGGGCTGCATTTTCACGGATGATGAGTCCGTTGGAACGCAATGATGTCGACAATTTCATTGATGACATCATGATAGCGACAGAAACATGGGAAGAACATTTGGAGGCCGTGGAAGCTATGTTGACCAGGTTAGAAGAGGTTGGTCCCACCGTGAAACCGTCCAAATGCTACTTTGGATATGAAGAGTTGGGATATCTGGGTCACCAAGTGGGACGAGGTAGGATTCGTCCAGAAGAAGACAAAATCAACAAACTGAAGAATGCTGCTAGGCCACAGACCAAAAAGGAGCTACGCGCATTTTTAGGGCTAGCTGGATATTATCGGAAATTTGTTCAAAATTTTGCAGAAATCGACAGTCCTTTGACAAACAAAGCTTGCAATAACAGAGTGTGTTTACCTTTGATTTGATTTTGCGTTGTTGTTAGAAGCTTTGTATAATGTTGATAATTTTCGTTGGTCGATAACATTGGAGAATGTTTTAGAATTACTTGTTTACTATCGATCGAAGCATGTAGATAGATCTAGTGGTAGCTAAGAGATTCTTCTAAACTAAATAAAGTTATATGAGGTAAGACAGTGCATAGTTCCGGTGACGAGTTTTATTCTGATTGACTGTAATTGCGTCATTCTGGATTGTTCGAATGTTCTCTCAATTATAGAGGGACTATATTTAGCGGTGCACTGTATCGTCTTGGGAGTGAAGAAATAAAAAAGCGATTGAGCGATCTTGTATACAGTGGCTGATGTATGCTGAATAAAGTTGGAAAACTTCATACGACGACTCCTGCCTTGTTGCTGAGTTAACAGGCTGCGTGGATAAACGAATCTGAGTTACACTTATCAAGATTCAAGCATCAGGGAGGAATCAACTACTGATAATAAAAAAAACAACAAACAGTGTAACATTTTGGGGGTTAATCCGCGATCTACTCCATAGCCAAGGGTTCTACAACAAGCGAGTCTACGTTCCAAGAGGCATTCATCGAGGATAGCCGCCAACGAGTTGCGTCGGGAGGGACCAACATACTGGGACTACATCCCCGATAGATTCGGGTTGACTGCAAGGGCGTGTAGTCGCCGAAGAGTTGCTTCGTGAGCAAACAACAGACAGGGACTACGTGGCTGCCGCAAGACTACGTCGAATATAATTAGAAGAGCGGCATAAAGAAAGGGAACTAAGCGCAGGCGTGAAGATAAGCACAGCGTCGGCGTACGAGATGGAAGAGAGACGATTAGAGGCTAAGCGTCTGTACCAGCTAGAGCTGGCGCGTGTCCAAAACAATCAGCATGCGCCACACGTTATCAGCGACCACAGTTATCTGGCGAGATTTGAATTGTTCGCTGAAAGCTCTAATTGGCGAACTCAAGACTGGGCGATTCGACTAAGTGCACTTCTCAAAGTTTACACCAGACTGTCGAACGATGACGCCAAAAACTACGACGTCTTGAAATAAGCCCTATTGCATTGCTACAGCTTTACAGAGAAGGGCTACCGTAAACGCTTCCGTGAATGCCAGCCTTTGTCAGACGAAAAACCAAAGCAATTTGTGGAGCGCCTGTCGTCATACTTACACAAGTGGGTGGAATTATCAGGCGAAGGGAAGTCTTACGATAGTCTCCATGACCTGATTGTGAAGGAGCAATTCCTCAATGCCTGTCACAAGGACCTGGCGACCCACTTAGAATTACAAAAGCTTCAGATGCTTAAGGATGTGACTGAGGCTGCTTGAAGATATCTCATCGCTCACGGGAAGACCCTGGGGCCACCCAAGGCGACGAAACATTTTCAGAAGAGTGGAAACCATGGGAGTGAGGTCCAGGGAAGTCAGACGAGCCAGAGACAGACGGACTCCACGCCATATTCCAGGGAAGGGCATTCAAGAGGCTGTTTCACCTGCAACGCCACAGACCACAGAGGTGCTAACTAACCTCAAAAAATAGTAGCGGACAGCAGAGCAAAACGGACAATGTAGCGGCAGGCAACCGACAGAGGCGTTTCTTCAATCGACGGCAAACTAGTAGCTCTGACCATCAAGTGTGTGGATGTGTAAGAGTGCATGACTGATTGCCAGCTTATCCTTGCAAACGGGAATTCCATCCACGTCGTCGCCAGCGCAGCTGTGACCGTCTAAAATATGCCTGTTTCCAAGGGACCCGTCGGAAATCACGAAGTAACGGTCCTAAGAGACTAATACTGCAGTGGGGTCATCGTCAGAGAAGATCTAATCGCTAAAGAACAGTTCACTGGCGATTCCAAATGGACACTTATGGCCGACAGCAAGTGTGTAAAAGCCTCAGTTGCGAAGATTCAAGTCAGCACCCCTTTCTACATTGGATAAGTAGAAGCGATTTGCCTGAAGAAGCCGCTGTACGATTTGATGATCGGCAATATCGACGGCGTGAGGCGACCCGACGACCCCGATCCAGAGTGGAGTCCTGCCTCAACTCAACACGTCGAGGTTGCGGAGGAGGATCCATTGCCATTTCCCGATGAAGACCTTACAGAGCTGCTACGGGATACTGTAGCTATTCCGGCTCAGCCCTGCCGACTCGAGATCGTCAGTGCTGCCATCACTAGGGCCCAGGCCAAGAGAGACAGGACGTGTACGCCACTGAAGGTCGCCGACAGCTCCAAAGCTGTCATCGTCGACAGATATAAGCTGATCCAACTCCAGGAAGCTGATGGTACTTTAAACAAGTACAAAAACCGCCAAAACCACGTGACCAAAGGCAGTGTCACGGTCTATTTCGAGGTGAATGCCAAGATCCTGTACAGAATCTTCCAGCACCCGATTGTCATCGGAAGGAAACCACTCCGTCAAGTCTTGGTACCGTTACCTCTAAGGCGCCAGGTAATGGATGTAGCTCACGATTCTCTCATGGGTGGTCACTGAGGTATCAAGAAGACCTCGGACAGAATCCAGGCGGTGTTCTACTGGCCAGGACTTTATGAGGACGGACGTCAGTCGTTTCTGCCGATCATGTGACATTTGCCAGAAGACTATATCTCGAGGAAGGGTCCCGAAAGTGCCTATGCAGAGGATGCCTCTGATCGAACGACCTTTCAAGATGGTGGCCTTAGACTTAATCGGCGAAATAAAACCTCCGAGTGAAGAAGATCATCGGTGGGTTCTGACTTTATTAGACAATGCGGCTCGGTACCAAGAAGTACTGAAGAAGATTGACACGGAAATTGTGGCAGAGGCGCTGGTGGACATGTTCAGCAGACTTGGTGTACCTGAAGAAATCCTGACAGACCTCGGGACGCAGTGCGTCTCTGACTGCATGAAGGAGGTCAACAGACTACTGAGCATCCGGCATTTGACTACGACACCCTACCATCCAATGTGCAACGGGCTTGTCGAGAAGTTCAATGCTACGCTGAAATCCACCCTGAAGAATTTTTGAAGCGACCAGTCCAGACAATGGCAACGCTACATCGACGCCTAACTGTTCGCCTACCGAGAAGTACTGCAGGAGGCCACCGGCTTTTCTCCGTTCGAGCTGTTGTACGGAAGAACCATCCGAGGGCCGATGGACATTCTGAAAGAGCTGTGGACAAAAGAAGTAGAGACCCCATATGTGAAGAACAGCTATCAGTACGTGTTTGAGATACGGGAGAAGCTGGAGCAGACTCTCGAGATAGCCAGAAAAAATCTGAAGAAGTCCCAGGTGAAGAACAGCTATCAGTACGTGTTTGAGATACGGGAGAAGCTGGAGCAGACTCTCGAGATAGCCAGAAAAAATCTGAAGAAGTCCCAGGACTGTGGAAAGCACTACTATGATCGTAGGACTGTGAACAGGAAGTTCAAACCTGGCAACAAAGTGCTGGTACCTACCGATCACAATAAGTTGCTAATGCACTGTAAAGGCCAGAACGAAGTGGAGACCGTGGTGGGGATCAACGACAACAAGGTGAAGGTCGGCCAGCACTCCAAAATATACCTTGCCAACTTCCTTAAGCTGTACATGGAAAAGCCACCAGAGACTGTACACGCAGCAACAGCAACTTAAATCGACGACAGCTTTGACAGCGATGAACTGTTGGAACTTGGAGACTTCCACAGTAAGGAAGGCATCAATGATGTTAAGCTAGGACCAAGCCTGACGAAAGGTCAAAGGATGGAGCTCAAGGACCTAACGGGCGAGTTTCCTTATAGCTTCGATGGTGTCCCAGGCTCTACAACTTTGGTCGAACATGAAGTCCACCTTACTTCATATATTTTAGTGCGATCCAAACCCATCCCGATCCCTTTCAAGGCCCGTGAATCCTTAAAGAAAGACATTGATGAGATGCTGAAGATGGGCATCATCAGTGAGTCCAGTTCCCCATACGGGTCCTCTGTCGTGGTCGTGAAAAAGAAGGACGGGAGCGACAGAGTATGCACCGACTACAGGAAGGTTAATAGGATCAGTCTTCGACCCTGAGCCGATGCCTACTGCAGCAGACCTGCTTGGTCAATTAGCGGGGAGTAAAATCTTCTCAAAGATTGACCTCAGCAAGGGTTATTGGCAAGTCTCCGTGCGTCAACAGGACATACCAAAAAACTGCTTTTATAACTCCTGATGGGACATACGAGTGCCTAAGGATGCCCTTTGGCATGGTCAAAAGCGGTGCCACCCTGAAGAGTGGAATGAGGAAGATGCTCAAAGGGATGGATAACGTCGTGTGTTATTGGAACGACCTGCTAGTCCACACCCAGACCTTGAAGGAGCATCTGATGACCTTGAGTGAGCTGTTTCACCGTCTTAAAGAAGCTAACCTTATCGTGATACCCAGCAAGTGCATTCTGGGAACTGACAACGTCGACTTTATCGGCCATTCGCTATAAAACGTCACCAAGATTCTGAACGCTCCACGTCCCCAAACCAAGAAGCAGGTGCGATCTTTCCTGGGATTGCCTGGGTATTATAGGGAGCTCGTACCGAACTACTCCGCCATCACGACACCTTTGTCGGAGCTGGTGCGGAAAGGCTGTCCTAACCAAGTGCAGTGGAGACCGTCTCAAGAGAAGACATACCAGACTGTGCACGACCTCTTTTCTAAGGATCCGATGCTACTATGGGGCGCCATGTGTCCATTTATTCTATGTGACCATTCTATACACAGAATAAATTCTATGCACATAGAAAGCATTCTATGCACACAAAAAGCATTCATTAGTTGAAATTCCATTTATAAAAAAAGAAACCAATATTGTAAGTCATGGAATGAATTCTTTAACATAAAATAAATTGCATAACATAGAATTAATTCTATACGCATAGAATTCATTCTATAACATAGAATGAATTCTTTAACATAAAATAAATTATATGACATAAAATGAATTCTATGTGCATAGAATAAATTGTATAACATAGAATGAATTCTATAATAAAGAATGAATTCTATATGCATAGAATGAATTTTATAGCATAGAATTCATTCTATGACATAAAATTCATTCTATGACATAGAATGAATTCTATATGCATGGAATGAATAGTATAACATAGAATGAATAAGATGACATAGAATTAATTCTATGACATAAAATACCCCTTGGGGTCATGAGCAATCTTGCCACTGTAGATTGTTCAAACCTATAAAGGGAACAGTGAAAGCCACAGTTGAAAACCTGTCTTTCCTTTATAGGCAAGACGCTTCACTGCGGCAACAGTACCCCCGTTGGAGTGCCGGGGGTTTTCAGTATAAATAGTATCCCCACTTTATGGAAATTTAGTGCTTTAAATTCCCACTGTCGCTGTCTTCCTCATTTACTTTTTCCTATTCCTGCTCTGTCCTTCACTCTGCTATACTATCTTCTTCTTCGCTAGATCAATGACCTACCTTTTTTCTTGAAAACTCTTCCTGGACAAGACTCCTTGTTTGTGTATGAGGTCTGTTGGATCAGCTTGGGAGTGTTGGACGCTTTCTGCCGGGTGGTCACTAGGGCTTCCTATGAATGTACTTTTTTTTAGCACTATAGGCATTTTATATGTATGTGTTTGGTTGATGATTTATAATGATGTTTGTATTCTATTTTGTTTTTGTAACCGGGGTGTTCGCGTAGTTGAGGTCAACCCTCAGCCGTCCCCCGCGTGGGATGTCTTTATTGTAAAGTGACTGGCCGGTGGAGGGCATTCAATTTTCCCACTGGGGTTGTTTCAGCAGATCTTTTATGCGGATCGGGGGTTGTCCGGTCCTGATTTGGCTCCGAAGAGTCCGCTGGACCTAAAGCAACAATAAATCAATCAATCAATGACATAAAATGAATTCTATAGAATAGAATAAATTCTATTACATAGAATTTATTCTATAGCATAGAATGAATTCTGTGTTACAGAATAAATTCTATGTTATAGAATTCTGTCTATGCTATAGAATAAATTCTATGTCATAGAATTCATTCTTTGCTATAGAATTCATTCTATGTTATATAATTCATTCTATGTCATAGAATTCATTCTATGTCATCTTATTCATTCTATGTTATACTATTATTCTATGCTATAGAATTCATTCTATGTCATAGAATTCATTCTATGTCATAGAATTTATTTTATGTCATTTAATTCATTAATAATAATAATAATAATAATAATAATAATAATAATAATAATAATAATAATAATAATAACAATAACGGATTTTTATATAGCGGGTACTCCAGCCTATGACCAGACTCACCACGCTTTACATAGTCATTACATATAAATACATGCAGACAATAAAACATCGCTAGAATGAATATGAATGAACTATAGCATAGAATGAATTCTAAAACATAGAATGAATTCTATAGCATAGAATGAATTATATGACATAGAATTCATTCTGTAACATAGAATTCATTCTATGCTATAGAATAGAATTTCCCTTGGAGAAAGGGAAAATAAGGTAAATAAAATAATAAAACAAATACATTCTATGTCATAGAATTCATTCTATGCTATAGAATTCATTCTATGTTATAGAATTCATTCTATGTCATCTTATTCATTCTATGTTATATTATTCATTCTATGTCTATAGAATTCATTCTATGTCATAGAATGAATTTTATGTCATAGAATTCATTCTATGCTATAAAATGCATTCTATGCATATAGAATTCATTCTTTATTATAGAATTCATTCTATGTTATACAATTTATTCTATGCACACAGAATTCATTTTAATAATAATAATAATAATAATAATAATAATAATAATAATAATAATAATAATAATGAATGGTACTTATATCGCGCAAATCTCACATTGTGACTCATTGCGCACCCACTCGCATTCATCCATTGTACATCCTGTCATTACAACACATATAACATAATATTACAATAAAATAAAAACAACAATAATAATAATTATCTGAATGCAAGCTTCAACAGATACGTTTTCAGTTGCGATTTAAATGTCACCAAGTCAGGTACGCCTCTCATGTTTGCCGGTAGCGAATTCCAGAGAGTAGGCGCAGCAAAAGAAAATGCACGTTCTCTGAAAGTTTTCATATTTCGGCGTGGCGCTGTCAAAAGACGTTCAGACGAAGAACGTAGTGCCCGAGTTGGTTTATAGGCTACAAGACAGTGCATAGGCTAGGTAGGATGGTAGTGTGCCTTCAAACAACTGAAAAGCCAAAACGCAGACCATGAAATAAATGCGAAACTTCACCGGCAGCCAGTGAAGCTTGCATAGTAAGGGAGTGGTGTGATCCCTTTTCTTCCGTTTCAAAATAAGACGCGCTGCGTTGTTTTGTACGCGTTGAAGGCGATATATATGTTCATCTGGAAGACCAACCAGAACAAAATTGCAGAAGTCAAGCCGTGATGTCACAAAAGCATTGACAAGAGCTGCACACGCTGACTCGGTTAAAAACGGTCGAATAGAGGCAATGCGCCTCATCTCGAGAAAAGTGGCACGACAAATAGTACCAATTTGATCTTGCAATGACAAAGTTTGGTCGATTTTGACTCCAAGATAGCGCACGGAGTCTTGGTACGGAATGCTGCTGCCATTTACAACTACGGAGTCGCTGCCGACCTGCCTGAGACACGAGGCTTTGCCTACAGGCATGATTTAAGTTTTTTCAGTGTTCAAAATGAGGTTATTGCTATCCATCCAGGAAAGAACATCATGGATGCAAGTTTGAATGTCTGACTGCAGTCTTAAAGTCTGATGGCTGAGAACTCTTGGACAGTTCAGTATCGTCTGCATATTTATGGAAATTACATTCATGGTCTGTGATGACGTCTGAAAGTGGCTGAGAATATAATGTAAATAACACAGGCCCCAACACAGAACCCTGAGGGACACCAAATACAAGTGAGTCGGGTGATGATAAAACACCATCAACCAGAACTGACTGAAAGCGATCCTGTACATACGACACAAACCAGTCATGAACAACACAACGTAGGCCAAATGATTTGTTAGAATGGGGGTGATCACAGCTTGTTTGAACTGAGGTGGCACTATGCCACTGACCAGAGACGAGTTAACCACTGAGGTGATAATAGGAACAAGTTCTACCAAACACTGTTTCGTCAAGGGAGTTGGGATGGGGTCAAGCAAACACGTTTTGCTTGGCATCTTCTTCAGGAGATTCATTATCTCTGTTTCTGTCACGAGGCAGAAATGGGTTAACAGAGGACCGCTATACTCCTCAAAAGATATATATGTCATGTAATTTATTTTATGTTAAAGAATTCATTCTATGTTATAGAATGAATTCAATGCGTATAGAATTCATTCTATGTCATGCAATTTATTTTATGTTAAAGAATTCATTCTATGTTATAGAATGAATTCTATGCACATATAATAAATCCTATGTTATAGAATTCATTCTTCGTAATAGAACTCATTCTATGTTATAGAATATAATTCTATGCATACAAGTGCATTCTATAATATAGAATTCTATTACATACATAGAATCTTATTCTCTATACATAGAATTGTATTATGCACATAGAATTTTACACTATATTATAGAATGTTATTCTATACAAAGAATTTTATTCTATGACTTACAATATTGGTTTCTTTTTTATAAATGGAATTTCAACTAATGAATGCTTTTTGTGTGCAAAGAATGCTTTCTATGTGCATAGAATGTATTCTATGTATAGAATGGTCACATAGAATAAATGGACACATGGCGCCCAATAGCTACGAATGCCCGACACTTCCATGGAATTCATACTTTTAATTTGATTTTGCGTTGTTAGAAGAAGTTTTGTATAATGTTGACAAGTTTCGTTGGTCGATATTATTAGAGAATTTTCTAGAATTACTTGTTTACTATCGATCGAAGCACGTAGATAAATCTAGTGGTAGCTAAGAGATTCTTTTAACCTAAATAAAGTTATATGACGTAAGACAGTGCATTGTTTCAGTGAAGAGTTTTATTTTGATTGGCTGTAATTGCGTCACACTGGAATGTTCGAATTTTCTCTCGATTATAGAGGGACTATATCAGCGGTGCACTGTGTCGTCTTGGGAGTGAAGAAGTGAAAAAGCGATCGAGAGATCTTGTATGCAGTTGTTGATGTAAGCTGAATAAAGTTGGAAAGCTTCATACGACGACTCCTGCCATGTTGCTGAGTGAACAGCTTGCGTGGATAAACGAATCTGAGTTACACCTATCAATATACAAACATCTGGGCTGAATCAACTATTGATTAAAAACAACAATAACAAAAAAACAACGTGTAACAAATACTATATGTAGTGGTGGAGTGGTTGGAGAGAAGCGAAGTAGAGTGAAGAATTCTCATTCACACATTCTCTCTCTCTCTCTCTCTCTCTCTCTCTCTCTCTCTCTCTCTCTCTCTCTCTCTCTCTCTCTCCCGAACGCCAGTCCGCTGATGACCGTTAAAAGTTTGTCTATTCTTAGTACAATCATATTCAGAGAGCAAAGGCAGTCCGACTGCCTTTGCTCTCTGAATATGATTGTGTGCTCGTAGAGATAACAGCTTAGCAGCGGTTGAGCGACCTATCATCGTTGGGATCTCTCCTCTTCTGTACCTTTCTCTTTCTTGCTCTCTCTAGCTCTATGTCCGTTCTGTCCTGTGTTCTGCCCCGAAAAGAGAGTAAAATTTTAGTCAATGAGCGTGTAGGCGACTATCTAATTAACAATACCGGATGAGGAGTACCCAAGAAAGGGGAGGGAGGTTAAATGTTACAACTAAAATTCAGGACCACGGATAGCTAAAAACCAAAGGGAAAATAGCACTATTAAACGATAAAAGCGTGCAAAGCGGTGAAAGGGGGGGGGGGGGGCATGCGGACACCACACACCACACACCACACACACGCAGACAAGCAAACTTACGTAAAAATAGATAAAACGATAGGGTTGTAAGAACATTTTATAAGTAAGTGAATAAAATTGTAAAACGCACTAGTCTCACAATGCGGGAAAGGCAACTATAGCTCGGGCTCACCCCATGGCACTGAGGCCATATAGAGTTGTCTACCCCAGTGTGGGCTCTCAGAGCCCTAGCACAAGGCTATAAAAAGTTTCCCAGCAAACCAGCCCGATCGGGGCCCCACTCGGGCCGCATAGGGCATCCCGACTTTTGTCGGGTTTTAGTAGGGAACCACATAGCCCTACAAAAACCTGATGCGTAGCGGAGTTGAGAAATGTGGATGCGTAACGATTCGCCCTCCCGTCTGCCGCCCGATTCTGCCCCACCACAAAGCCACGCTGCGCACACGCTAACATAGGCATACTCTCGCTTCTAATTGGCTAAACTGTCTGGAATGTTTCGTCTTCTTCACATATGCTGCGGCGTACGTATGTGAAAAATATTTATACAAAATCAATTCAGCAAGATATCATAATTTAATTGTGCTTATAATTCTTAATTTTTATCATACAATATGTACCCCCATGTTGATAGAGAATCTTGACCCTCTACTCCCGACCATTACCCACATTATCAACGAGAGTCTGTCCTCTGGTGTTGTTCCGTCTGTGCTCAAAACGGCTGTCATCAAACCCCTCCTTAAAAAGCCAAGTTTAGACAAAAATAATCTAAAGAACTATAGACCTGTTTCAAACCTCTCCTTCCTGTCCAAAGTCATAGAAAAAACTGTTCTCAAACAACTGTTTGCCTACCTATATGATAACGCTTTACTTTGCCCCAACCAGTCTGCCTACCGACCCTTCCACAGCACTGAGACAGCCCTCCTAAAGGTAACCAACGATCTGTTGCTGGCCTTAGATAATGGTAACGTCTCCGTTCTCACCTTACTAGACCTCTCAGCCGCTTTTGACACAGTCGACCACCACATTCTCTTTAACACTATTCAACACTACTTTGGAATCTCCGGCTCGGTCCTGGCTTGGTTCCACTCATATCTTTCCGACAGATCACAAGCAGTCACTGTCGATGGCTGTTTCTCCAGCACAGCAGACTTGGTGTGCGGCGTGCCTCAGGGTTCCGTTTTAGGGCCGGTGTTATTCACTCTGTACACCAAGCCACTGCTTCTCCTGCTTAGAAAGCATGCTGTTGAGAGTCAGTCATTTGCAGACGACACACAACTTTATAAATCCACAGCCCCCTCTCTCATTAATTCCACTGTTCAGACTTTGGAGAACTGCATCACAGACATTAAGTCATGGATGACACGCAACAAGCTTAAGCTTAATGACGATAAAACCGAAGCCCTCCTCATTCACAAGCACAACACCTCCTCCTCACTCCCGCCTCTCCCAACATCGCTTACGGTAGGGACAACAAACATTCAGTTCTCATCCTCAGCAAGAAATCTCGGCTACATTCTCTCCGATGACCTGTCCCTCAACAACCACATCTCCAACATCTGTCGCTCTGCATACACGGCCATACGCCAAATCAGCTCCTTTCGCCACTATCTTACGCTCACTGCCACCAAAACCCTAGTCTGCGCTCTCGTCCTTTCTCGTCTTGACTATTGCAACTCTCTCCTCGCTGGCTCCCCAAAACACATCATTGACAAAGCTACAAAAGGTTCAGAACTCAGCAGCTAGACTAGTATTCCGAGCTAAGAAACGCGATCACATCACACCTCTACTACATTCCCTTCACTGGCTTCCTGTGCAAGCACGCATAGAGTACAAACTCTCTGTTCTCTGTCACAACTTCTTCACAGATTCTTGTCCCTCCTACCTTGCTGATCTACTGTCTGTCTACTCCCCTTCACGCACTTTAAGATCTTCTGCTGACACTCGCACACTCAAGGTTCCCGTCACCCGCACTAAGACATACGGCCAACGTGCATTCGCTTACTCCGCACCTAAGCAGTGGAATTCCCTTCCCTCCCATATCCGCAACATACAATCAACACAAGCATTCAAAAAGGCCCTCAAAACCCACCTCTTCAAACTTCACTATTCAGAATGATCTGTATCCCGCTGCCATTCTCTCCTCTTTGTCTCTGTCTGATCCGTAAGTGTATACACGGCTGTACATATTTATATTGTTTTTCCTCCTGGGCCTAACCGGGCATATAAATAGCTGTGAATATGTTTTTGCTATTCTATTCTGTCTTTTCTGTCATTTGTGTACATAGTTGTAAATTGTAATTTGTGTACATAAGTGTAAATAATTTGTACCCTTACTGTTCTGTCTTTTGGTGTATTGTAGCAAAAGCGATGTTTTATCGAGTGCATGTACTTATATGTAATGACTATGTAAAGCGTGGTGAGTCTGGTCATAGGCTGGAGTATCCGCTATATAAAAATCCGTTATTATATATTATTATTATATATATATATATATAATATATATATATCTAATATTAACTATTGTATATATATTTATAATATATATATAAGCCAATAAATTTCCGTCATTACTGCTGTCTTTTCCGGTTGTACTTAGCGCCAATTTTCTACAGTTTTCTTCTACAGTTGCATGTGCTCGGATATTGTGTGTGCCTGCGAAAACACTATTTCACTGTGGTTGTTTTTTTTGCTTGCCTTTCGTTTATGTATTTACATACGATTTCGATAGCGACGAAATCACGTTAATATAGGCTATATCGTTATCGAAATAGTGTTGTAAATATTTAAGTGGGGACACACCAAGACTTCCGAAAACAAAAACGCCTGCCGACAGTCCCTATTAAACCAGAATCTCAATTCTTTCTTCATGCAATCACATTATCATAAACAATATGTGGGATATGATTTTGGGTAAATCAAGCATTGCCAGGGATGGGGCATTATCGGGGTTGTTTCTAAGTTGGGTTACAATAGGGTTGGTGTTGTAATCCTGACGTATGGCCGATCCGAAGCAGTCCAATTTACCGTTCGGCAACAAAAGGGTTGGTTAATTTGTAAAGGTTAAACAACCCCCACGATCGATTCATAACAAAATCTTGTATGTAATACAATTCTATATTATAGAATGCACTTGTATGCATAGAATTATATTCCATAACATAGAATGAATTCTATTACAAAGAATGAATTCTATAACATATTTAGCCCCTCTAGATCAAAGTGCTAAAGAGAGCAAACTTAGTGTTATATACTCGGTCGTCTTCATCAAGCCATAACGGTACATTTTCTGCACAATAGACCATTCTGGAAAATACGAGGGAAAACAACTTTGGCCGGCTTTCCGCATGTTGCGTCAGGGTTGTCTAACGTTGATGCAGACATCCTTTTGCAAACGAACAGTTTATCGCCTACATTCTGCTCTTCAATAAACTCATCATACGGTATGGCTGTCACGTCACCCTAGCGGGTTCCGCGACGTTCAGCACATACAACGAGTGAGGGAATAGAAACTCAAACAAAAAAACTAACACAAAATGCCAGGTGAACAGTCACACACTTTTATTCAACAATATCACACACACTCACAAGATATCAAATGCTAAACCACCCTCAACCCCTATCAAGTCCCCCAACCCTGTACTTACTGAACGGTTACCCCCCCCCCCCCTTGTCTAACTGAAAATCCCAGAATTATGCACGACAGAATATCTACAACAAAATGCAACAATGGTGACAACCAAATAGATTATAAAAAATAATACAATTCACATTAGGTTCACAATCAGCAAAGAATTTTGAAATTCAATAATAACGAAGTAGTTGTCTTATAGTTAATAGTCAGTGTTCATTGAGCTAAAAAAAATCGTACTGCAGTAATTACTCGGTTTAAAGAAGTAATTTATACTAGTATGTTTTTAGGTGTGTGTATGCGAATCTGTATGTGCTTCGGTGTGATGCGTATGGAATCCTGCGACCCTGGTGGAAACTGCTGGCGGTTGGGAGTAGTAGGTATGTCCCAGCGAGAACGCCGACCACAATAAGAGGACGCGGCAGTCGTGGTGGTGGCCTGGTAAACGTCCACACCCACGTCGATAAAGCCTAAATGGCAGCGGTAAGGGAATGCACCGGTGAAACAGAATAAGGTGAAAACGAAGAAGAAGCCCAGATCTCTGTGGACAGACAACAATGTCTCACTAGCTTGCCCATAAAAACCTATACATTAAATAATAGATACGCCTTCCGCCGTCCCCCATCTTGACCTGTTTATGCATGCATCTCAAAACATAATGCATTTCCTAACACTAAAATTCATCACTTCCATGACAAACGATTGTTTATATAATATACATAATTATTATAACTGCACTCACATTCATACCATAGCAATTCATCTCAATCACCCCTCCATCTACGTCACCACTCTTCACGTTACAATACAAAGTCATTATCTCTTCCCATTCACAATTATTTTTATCACATTATAATACAAAACACGCCTCCCTCATATTCATCATCTTCACCACTCCTCTCCAACGTAGTACATTGTCTCCCTTTCATCACACCCATCACCTCTCTCTCTCTCTAACATGCACTGCCCTTTGACCCACTTGCCACAACAGCAACGACATTATTTATACACACAATAAACCAAGAAAATCATATGAAAATCATATAAAATCGATAAATCACTATTTACCAAAATACACCCCTCTCCCCCTCATTCACCATCATTCATTCACGTACGCAGACTCGGAGCGCAAATGCCACTAAGGAAATAAATTACAGGATTCAACTCCCCTTAGTCCCCGGCTTGTGATACACAGAACAGCACTTCACAATACAACACTTTAACACACACCACAATACAGTTCTGGTTAGTCTGAGAGTTCAAATCCGTTAATGGCTAATGCTGGCTAAGGCGGGGCATCTCTACACTGGCGAAGTGCTAGAGCATTAACAGGTACCCAAAAGAGGGTCACACAGTTTTAGAAACAGGACTCTACAACTATATTCCACAATAGGTGGCAGTCACAGTTCTCACACTACCGACTTTTTAGCATTCTTGCCCCGACAAGGGCAGCAAGACCTTGGGTGGTTTGAAACACTTCGAAACAACAACCCTGACAGAGTACGTATCCTAGCCTGACACACTGTCACAACGTTACTCTATTAAAAAGCCGTCTGCTCGCATAAACAACCAAAGTGACTCTACCAGCTACATCACATACCAGTACACAGGAAAACCGATCGAGTCGAGTTCAGCCCCTTTAACCTCGTTTTTGCATACGCTCATACTCCGTTTAACACGAGCAACACGCATAAATCAATCAGTCTCCTCTCTGAAAATCCTTATCGGGAAGAGAGGGGACTATAAACTGATATAACATAACATAACTAACCTTTCGTGCGCAATAAAAGAAAACTGCCGATCTATCTATATACACTGCATAGTAGAGATGTGCAACTCTATACAAAATATATAGCATCTCTACTACGTGCTGAAAACTCGTGTCGTCACAATGGCCACCCGGCAAAAATTCTGGTCAGTGAAAAATCTCATAACCCAATGCATAAGCCGTAAAACGTAAGCCAAATGTGGTCACTACTTAAGCAGCGCGCTTGCGCAAACCCCTTTTCAACGTCAGCACCGAGATCGGCTGGTCAGAAATGGCGCATCGCTATTAGGCCTATTGCGCTTGCGCTTAACAGAAAGCTTTCACCGCAATAATTTGGATTATTACACTATGAAGCATACAATTTAGAGAATAAGTTTTTAAAATTTTTACATCACACGCACATATAGCAGCCATATTGATTGAATTTTTATTTTGATCCAGGTCAGTTGATTTGACTTTTATTAAGAAGGTGGAATTCAAGTTCCACTGACGTAACTGGTCGGTACATGACTTTTCCGGCTTTTAGGTTCCACCTATTAAGAACACGAACATACAACTGCAATAAATTAAAATGAAATCAAATCAACAGATACATAAATAAATAATGTAATTAAATTAATTGATATATATGAACGTACCGCAGTTGCGTTCATCCCAGCCATTGTGGCAATCGTCGTCACCGTCACACAACCAGGTCTCCTCGATACATAAGAAGTTGTCACACTGAACCATGCCAGGGGAGCAGGTGAACTTGTCTAAAAATGAAAACGAAGACATCTCACTAAACTTGGTAAGACTCAGGAGCCCCTCTCTTGATATAGAGCCTCTCTCTCTTCTATAACATAGAATGAATTCAATAGCATAGAATAAATTCTATGACATAGAATTTATTCTACAGCATAGAATGAATTCTATGTTACAGAATGAATTCTATGTCATAGAATTCATTCTATGCTATAGAATTCATTCTATGTTATAGAATTCATTCTATGTTATAGAATTCAATCTATGCTATAGAATAAATTCTATGTCATAGAATTCATTCTTTGCTATAGAATTCATTCTATGTTATAGAATTCATTCTATGTCATAGAATTCATTCTATGTCATCTTATTCATTCTATGTTATACTATTCATTCTATGCTATAGAATTCATACTATGTCATAGAATTCATTCTATGTCATAGAATTCATTCTATGTCATAGATTTCATTCTATGGTATTATATAGAATGAAATCAATATATACACTTTTTTTTAAAATAGTAAAAACTGGAGCACTGTCAAGGTATAAAGAACATTTTTTATGGCATGGGACTGTATTGCAGAGAGATACACATTGCCACATCCCATCACCACACCACATCACTCTACATCACACTGCACCACAAATGTGATGGGTAGGTGGGGTGGAGTGATTAGGTTATGTGATGATGTGGTCTGATTCACTCGCTTTTAAGGCATAATAGAACTGTATTGCAGATACATACATACACATTACCACATCACATCACCACACTACATCACTCTAAATCACACCACACTGCACCACAAATGTGATGGGTGGGAGGGGTGGGTGATTAGATTATGTGATGTGATTCACTGATGCCATGATATGTGCTGTCTGCTGCAATGTGAAGATGTGCTGCTGCAGTGATGTCGGCTGATGTGATGTGATGATTTGTTGATGTGATGTGATTTTATGTGGTGGTGCGTTTTTACGATGATGGTGATGAAGCAATGTGATGCAGTGATGTGATGTGATGATGTGATCGATGTGGTGATGATGCGATGTGGTGATGTGTCATACAATATCTATTTTTTAATTCTAACCCCCTGAGGCCCAGGCATATAATTACACAACTTAAAAAATAAACATATGGATATTTGTGTTGAAATGGAGTCCAGAGCTGCCGACCCCTACGGAACGTCCGTAGTTTCTCTGGAAAATGTTCTTTAATTCCGCAACTACGCCATTTCAAGAAATACTACGGAAGAAAAATTTCAAAGCATACCTATTTTTTTACAAGTATCGAAACAAAGCCGCGAGAGACGTAGGCCTACTAGGCTTTCGTCAATATCATAGACTTTCGTATAGCGCTTTGCGTGTGCGCTATTTTTAGCTCAGCAGCCACTGCGCGGTAGACTGAGAGAGAGAGGGAGAGAGAGAGACCACAGTCATGACCTGTGATCCCCGTGTTTCCTTCAGGCGATTACACGCGAGGACTCGCGATTAATCGCGATTCCTCGTCGCGTATGGTGTTTCCTCGCGCACTTATTATTGCTACCAGGCAGATTTGCCAGTAGAGCTGCTACTTAGATGCAAGAGGGCAACTGTTTCTGCCCTAGCAGAAGAAAAGCCCTAACATGTCTATGCCTGTGAACCTATAACTGACAATGTTGTTGTTTTTTTAAAAAATATAAATAGCACCTTTAACAATTTGGTTTTAAACCAATGCAGTATCCATGCCATTAGTACATGTAGTGAGCCATTGGGTTAGCTTTTCCAAACAAAATGTTAAAACTGTTGGGTTTTTTTCAGGAACATTTCTATCATTTTAAAAATAAATATTTGAAAGTTAATGCTTTTTGTGTTGGTGTTTGGTTTTTATTTAAGCTAATATCAACATTTTAAATAATGCTCATTTTATCATGTGAAAATTCTTGTTCGTACATTTGCTACTGAAATTGAGCTGAAACTACTGATATTTTTCTTTGTTTGCTACTGAAATTTTTTTAGGGGTTGGCAGCTCTGGGAGTCTGTAAAATGGAAAAATAAACTTTTTGTGTGAACAAAATTGCCAAAGTGAGAATTTGGCACTGCCCCCCATGGGGGACATTGGGCTTTGGTGGGAATTTTACATGTTCCCCATGGGGGACATTGGGCTTTGGCAAGTATGAAATTTTAGTACAATGTATAATTATTTCACACAAAAAAAAACAACCAAATTTTATTTGTTTTGTTTATTTAGAAACATAAAACAGAAACTTTAGAAATATATTTGTACAAGTTAGCTTAACTGTGAGTGAACATTGACGAAAGTTGACAAACCTGTGCTAATCCACATGATGGCATATCTATCCTATCCTATCCCGTAACTCGGAGGTCGTAGGGGCACCACAGATGATCGTTTAACCAGCGTACTCCATCTTTCTCTGTCCTCAGATACCATCATGGCTTCGCTCAATGTCAAACCAGTCCATTCTCCAATGTATTCCTCCCACCTCTTTTTCTGTCTCCCTCTTCTTCTACCTCTTTGCACTGTGCCCTGCAGGATGGTCTTTGCAAAGCCTGATGATCTGGTGACGTGGCCATACCATATATCCAAGGGAAACTGAACCGTTGAGGACGTAATCGTCATGTTGTAGACCGTACCCTTATAAACACATATAGAACATCATAAGTAAATGACAAAGAGTAAGAAACACACAATAGAACAGTATAAATAAATAACCAAGTCCTATTACATCTCAATACCAAAAATAACCACAGTTGAAGTAAGTTTTGCAGTATTTTGATAACAGATACACAGAAAAAGTGCATCCAACCAGAGTACTTCATCTTTCTCTGTCCTCAGCAACCCTCATGGCTTCGCTCAGTGTCAAGCCAGTCCATTCTCAAATATTGTCCTCCCTCCTCTTTTTCTCTCCCTCTTCTTCTGCCTCCTTGCACCATGCTTTGCAAGGCCATACCATCGGAGTTTCCGTTTCTTCACCACTGTGAGCATGTCATCGTGATGACCAATTGCTTGTGTGATGGTCTGTTGGATTTCATTGTTGGTGATGTGCTGAGTATAGGAAATGCTCCGAAGTCTTCTGTAGCACCTGATCTCCATGCTTTGTACTCTTCGTTGTAGATCTGCTGTGAGGGTCCATGTTTCTTGGGGTCCACACACATTATAAACATAAACAAACACATTACACTGTAAACCGTAATTGAATCAGCACACACATACTCATAGTCATAGCTCTCGGAGTCTCTCACACACGAACGAACGAACAATGAGGTTTAACGTCTACTCATACTATTTTATTCATCCATAAGGAAATTAAATTCGTCATCAGCAGGTCATCAAGAAGACAACAAAACAATATAATAAATATACTAAAATTCCAAGCATCACACCAATTATTAAAACTAATAGACAACAGTCATCAAGAAGACAACAAAACAATATAAAAATATACTAAAATTCCATCATCACACACCGACACACACACCATATGCAATCACACCAGAATTATTAAAACTAGTAAACAACAGTCATCAAGAAGACAACAACAATATAATACATATACTAAAATTCCAAGCATCACACCAACAACCACCAAGACTATAGAACAACAGTCATCACACACCGACACGCACACCATTTAAAAAATAAAAAATAAAAATAAAAATAAAAACAAAAATAAAAAATAACAAATAAAAATAAAAATAAAAATAACTGAATAAAAATAAAAATAAAAATAAAAACATTCCGAAACTCTGAGACCCCCAACAGTGCTCGGCCGCCGCCCACAGTACAAAACATCAGACAGCTGCAGGAATGAAGGAATGCAGCAACAGTAAAACAACAATCACATATTGACTAAAGTGCATTAGGCCTACTCTAAATCTGTGACCATAACAGTATTTCGGTTACCGTTAAAAAATCTAACAGCTGCAGGGATAAAGGAGCGCCGAAAACGCTCCGTTCGGCACCGTGGCATGGTAAATCTACCGCTCCGTGCACTGTGGAGATGCAACAGTGCGCCGTGGAGGGGATGCTCTGGATCAATCAGAACAGCCCTGGACTTGCTGGCAAGCCTCTTCTCAACAACAATTTCAATTTGATCAAGGCTCCCGCCTACAACAGAACTCGCTTTCTGTCTACACCCACCATTGGCGATATGGCAGACAGGGATAACCATCCCAGGGAAAGAGGGGTAGGGACCTGAATCAACACTGAACCACCAAAGCAATCACACTGCTAAAATGGACAGTGAAATGACCACATTTTATATCGCCCACCAGGGGATTCGAACCTGGGTCATCGGTGTGCCAGGCGAACGCTCTATTACTTGAGCTTACGCGGTGGGACACTCTCACACACATATTCAGACATAAATATGTATAAATGGATAGCCCATATACACTACACACGAAGTTGAATGGTCAAATGGTTGGTCTGCTCTGGTTACCTACAGTCCCGTTAGCCCCTCTGGGGTCATCAGATGTTACCCCTTCTGTCCCGTTAGCCCCCATGGGACCTTCAGTTTTGAAAAAAATCGTATAAAGAACCCAACATAACACCGTCAAGGAGTTTGTTTTCTTTCAACACATTAACATCCTATTGACATGTTTACGATGATAAAAAGTTTGAAACTTACCTTTATTTAGATCTGGAGAAGTCCAAACGTTGCTCAGTCGTTCACTTCAAGTGAAACACGTGGCAACTGCCATTTGACATAACGGGTTCTCTGTTTAGTTGGTTACCAGTTGCTTCCCTTGCTTTAGTTTTGTTCCACAGAGGGTCTACTGGGCTTTAGGGGTTATAAAAACTCTAAAATGCATTCCTTTAGTTTTGGGATGGGGGTCTCTTTCTACTGATCCCAGAGGGGCAATGGGCCTCCCCGGGCTAAATTTTGTTACAATTTATTAGTTGTGTTTTTTAATTATAGGTGAATGAAATGAATTATATGTATATAGAATTAATTGTATAACACAGCAAGAATTGTATGACATAAAATTCCTTTTTTAACATAAAATGGATTTTATTCGCAACACTGAATAAATTCTATTTTCATAGAAGTGTTTTTTTTAACATTTGGTGCACATAGAATGCATTCTATGTTATAGAATGTTCATTCTATAACATAGAATATTCATTCTATAACATAGGATCCATTCTATAACATAGAATGGTCATTCTATAACATAGAATCCATTCTATAACATAGAATGTTCATTCTATAATGTAGAATCCATTCTATAACTTAGAATGTTCATTCTATAACATAGAATCCATTCTACAACATAGAATGTTCATTCTATAACATAGAATCCATTCTATAACATAGAATGTTCATTCTAAGTGCAACTAGGTCATTCTATGTGAAACGAGGCTCGGACGAATAAATGGACATGTGACGCCCCCTTGCACGCGCGCGAAAACTGAAGAAATGGCTGACGTACCAAGCGTTCTGCGGGCTTTATCAGACATCATAATTTCGCGAACAAGCATTTAGGTTTCTTGATGGGAACGACTTCGACAATCGTCCCCTATACGCTTATGTGTCCGAGGACGTTAATCTATATAACTAACTAACGAGTGTGAGTAGATCGCGTAGCAATAAAAATAATTGACGTCAACCCCCCCCCCCCCCCTCCGCCCCCGTGTGCTTGCTTTTTTCATTACAATGTGCTGAGGTTCTGTAAGGGTTTATATTGACAAAATCTAATTAAATAATAAGTTCTTTTCGCTCAATACCGAAGAAATAACCGTACTGTACACTCATAAAAAGCAATAATTAATATATTTAAAGGTCGAATATTGCTATACAACTCTGAGACATAATAAATGAAAGATTCATAAAGCTGATTATTGCAAAAAAATCTATTTTACCCCAGGCGGCCCCCCATCACTTATTTTCAGCTAAATAGCTCAGTTGCGAATTTGGACCCCCTTTGTCAGAACACCCACATTTATGTATAGTTCCTTCCGTTAATAAAATGGATAGCGTAAAAGCATTAGGAATGTACGTCAGCAGTTGATGTAGAGTGATGTGGTGTGGTGATGGGATGTGGCAATGTGTATCTCTCTGAAATACAGTCCCATGCCATATAATGTTCTCTATACCTTGACAGTGCCCTAGATTTTACTATTAAAAAAAGTATATATTGATTTCATTCTATAACATAGAATGAATTCTATGACATAGAATGGATTCTATGACATAGAATGAATTCTATAGCATAGAATGAATAGTATAACATAGAATGAATAAGATGACATAGAATGAATTCTATAACATAGAATGAATTCTATAGCAAAGAATGAATTCTATGACATAGAATTTATTCTATAGCATAGAATGAATTCTATAACATAGAATGAATTCTATAGCATAGAATGAATTCTATGACATAGAATTCATTCTGTAAAATAGAATTCATTCTATGCTATAGAATAAATTCTATGTCACAGAATTCATTCTATGCTATAGAATTAATTCTATGTAATAGAATTAATTCTATGTAATCTTATTCATTCTATGCTATACTATTCATTCTATGCCTATAGAATGAATTCTATGTCATAGAATGAATTCTATGTCATAGAATTCATTCTATGCTATAAAATTCATTCTATGCATATAGAATTCATTCTTTATTATAGAATTCATTCTATGTTATACAATTTATTCTATGCACATAGATTTCATTTTATGTCATATAATTTATTTTATGTTAAAGAATTCATTCTATGTTATAGAATGAATTCTATGCATATAGAATTAATTCTATGTCATGCAATTTATTTTATGTTAAAGAATTCATTCTATGTTATAGAATGAATTCTTTGTAATAGAATTCATTCTATGTTATAGAATATAATTCTATGCATACAAGTGCATTCTATAATATAGAATTGTATTACATACATAGAATCTTATTCTCTATTATAAAATGTTATTCTATACATAGAATTTTATTATGGACATAAAATTTTACACTATATTATAGAATGTTATTCTATACAAAGAATTTTATTCTATGACTTACAATATTGGTTTCTTTTTTATAAATGGAATTTCAACTAATGAATGCTTTTTGTGTGCATAGAATGCTTTCTATGTGCATAGAATTTATTCTATGTATATAATGGAAACATAGAATAAATGGACACATGGCGCCCCATAGCTACGACTGCCCGACACTTCCAGGGAATTCATACTTTTAATTTGATTTTGCGTTGTTAAAAGAAGTTTTGTATAATGTTGACAAGTTTCGTGGGTCGATATTATTAGAGAATTTTCTAGAATTACTTGTTTACTATCGATCGAAGCATGTAGATAAATCTAGTGGTAGCTAAGAGATTCTTTTAACCTAAATAAAGTTATATGACGTAAGACAGTGCATAGTTTCAGTGAAGAGTTTTATTCTGATTGGCTGTAATTGCGTCACACTGGAATGTTCGCATTTTCTCTCGATTATAGAGGGACTATATCAGCGGTGCACTGTGTCGTCTTGGGAGTGAGAAGTGAAAAAGCGATCGAGAGATCTTGTATGCAGTTGTTGATGTAAGCTGAATAAAGTTGGAAAGCTTCATACGACGACTCCTGCCATGTTGCTGAGTGAACAGCTTGCTTGGATAAACGAATCTGAGTTACACCTATCAATATACAAACATCTGGGCTGAATCAACTGTTGATTTTTTTTTAAAAAACGTGTAACAAATACTATATGTAGTGGTGGAGTGGTTGGAGAGAAGCGAAGTTAAGTGTTGGAAGTAGAGTGAAGAATTCTCATTCACACATTTTCTCTCTCTCTCTCTCTCTCTCTCTCTCTCTCTCTCTCTCTCTCTCTCTCTCTCTCTCTCTCTCTCTCTCTCTCTCTCCCGAACGCCAGTCCGCTGATGACCGTTAAAAGTTTGTCTATTCTTAGTACAATCATATTCAGAGAGCAAAGGCAGTCCGACTGCCTTTGCTCTCTGAATATGATTGTGTGCTCGTAGAGATAACAGCTTAGCAGCGGTTGAGCGACCTATCATCGTTGGGATCTCTCCTCTTCTGTACCTTTCTCTTTCTTGCTCTCTCTAGCTCTATGTCCGTTCTGTCCTGTGTTCTGCCCCGAAACGAGAGTAAAATTTTAGTCAATGAGCGTGTAGGCGACTATCTAATTAACAATACCGGATGAGGAGTACCCAAGAAAGGGGAGGGAGGTTAAATGTTACAACTAAAATTCAGGACCACGGATAGCTAAAAACCAAAGGGAAAATAGCACTATTAAACGATAAAAGCGTGCAAAGCGGTGAAAGGGGGGGGGGGTGGGGCATGCGGACACCACACACCACACACCACACGCACGCAGACAAGCAAACATACGTAAAAATAGATAAAACGATAGGGTTGTAAGAACATTTTATAAGTAAGTGAATAAAATTGTAAAAAGCACTAGTCTCACAATGCGGGCACGGCAACTATAGCTCGGGCTCACCCCATGGCACTGAGGCCATATAGAGTTGTCTACCCCAGTGTGGGCTCTCAGAGCCCTAGCACAAGGCTATAAAAAGTTTAGTTATGTAAAGCAATGTTAAGAAAGACGATTAAAAAAAAATTGTTAAAAATCATTTATCTTACAAAAATAATACACAACAATTAAAATAATACAACATTAAAAGATGGGGGATGCTGGAAAATGATAAGCATCCCGAAAAAAAACTTGTAAGAAGGTGATTAAAATTATAAAAAGACTGATCTCTCAGTGCGGGCACGGCAACCACGCCTAGGGCTCTCCCCTCGGCACTAAGGCCATTTAGGTTGCTCTACCCCAGCTTAAGCCATGGGAATCCCAGCACATGGCTGTAAAAAAATCAGTACAACCTATATTAAGAATGCAATAATTTTTTTTCGTTATGTAGCCGGGCTGGGCTACAAAGAATTTCTGATCATTACGATACTTATGCCTCACTCTGTTCTCTGTTATGTTTAAACTAGCTGTATGCAACATATTGAGATATACTTTTCAGATCCCTTAAAGCAGATAATCGTTAGACGCAGCATTAAATTCTATATTAGAATATATAAACTTTATTTGCGACTTATGTAGCAGTTTTTACTGAGAGCGTGATGTTTAGAATAGCGCGATGCCTATCACACTGATAAAGGCACCGCGCAGTTGTGGGGGCGAAGCCACCGCTGATACGAGCTTGACCGGTCGCCTCGGTTCTTCCCGCCTTGTAGATTAACACATGATAAGAACATAATTGTCGATGATGGCGATAGCAAAGATAATCCACTGTAGCACCTTAAGTGTGATATTTTCCGATGCCTTAGTTCATTCTAAAACAGTATATACTTACATTAAATATTAGTTTTGTAGGGACATACATCGGAAGAGAAACAGAGGAAAAGTTGAAAGAGGAGGTTAGATGTAAAATTAATATTGTTGTTATGTTAGGTGATTGCTAATTTATTCCGTCATAGTCGGAACCCATAATAGTAACCATGTCATATCATATATCGTTGGAAAGGGGAGACGTTGTGCTTTCTTTGTCATTATTACTATGATTTATCATTGTATTAAATTAAAGAGTTTTTATGAGTTTAGAGTCGTGACATTCCTAAGATCAGCAGCCAACTCCCTCTTAAATTGCGTAATATTTTTATTTCGTAGCAGATAGATCCGAGATTATTATATCAGTAGAAAGGTCGTATTTCCGCGTTTCCGCAAATATATAATTTGTATAGTATTCGTTTGCGTTTCAAGCCTTATATGTAAAATAAGGATGAACAACAAGGAAGACATCAACTAAGGGAGCAGAGAAGCAGATGCGAACCCGTGCAGTGGAAGACCAAGATCCAGAGACAGCATGCAAGAGCAAAGAGACTGCCCTCATCCAAGATGGGTCCGACAGAGGCGAAACTACAACGCATCGCCCATCCAGCAACGACGGGACCCCAGAGGTGGCGCAAGCAGACAACTAGTGAGAGCCGCAGAGACCAGGACTAGTCTCGCCGACCAAAGAGCCGCTGACCATCCCCTGGCCGTCGGAGGCTACATCTACACCAGAAACCGAGTGATGGGTCGGAACAAGATCCAGAACTTCTAGCGACCTGAGCTGCATCGCGTCACCGCCTGCCTGGATCCCCGCCTGCATGTCTACACCATCCAGCCAGTAGCAGGTGGGCCAGAGCGGGTGGTGAACAGAAGAGACCTCCAACCCGTGGGTCAGCACTTCGACCTGCTCCTCCAACCTCCGGACCCACACGAGATCGTGTCTTCTGGCGAAAGCGACAGCGACGGAGAGCCAGAGACCTGGATGGGAACCTTCCCTGACCCTACCATAGTCACCACCAACTACAACGGGCCAGCCTCTGCATGGGAGCCAGCGCCTTTGGTGCAGGCACCCCCAGCACAGATGGCCGCCCCAGCAAGAACTCCAGCGATTGAGCTTCGGCGTTCGCCACGACTGGCACAACACACAACCAAGTAAAGGTAGGCCACATTTGTCTTAAATGTGTAGACCAAGATACAGTTTTATAGTTTGCGCCTAGACAGACATTTAGATATATATTTAGGATTAGGAATGAAGATTTCACTGTGCCAGTACCAAGAACAGTAGAAAATATAGGTTGTGCCAATATTTTTGAGTAAAAGACATATAGAAGAAGCAAACGTTTCCACAAACTTTGTGCCAAGACAGAAGACAGTTGTGTTTTGGATGTGTGTAGTAATAGATTAGTGATTGCTGTGGAATTTAATAATGCAGTTTTCGTTGTGCCACGTCGTTGTGATGATCTCAAGAACAGTAAGAAAGTTAGATTGTGACGAGATATCTGTGGAAGCGATATATATGACTGAAGAAACGTTTATGCCAAGACTGAAAAGAACATTTTAGTTAGATGAGTTATATCGATGTGTGTTATTAACGTTTTAAAAAAAATATATTGTTGCTTAGTTTAAATTTTCTTTTATCAGTATAAATTTGTTTGTGGTGATTGATGTACATAAAGGAGTTCTAGTTGTTTAGTTTATCTCCGTGATGTGACGATAATGAGTGTCACAAGGTCGTGTGCGCTATGGTACGAAGTTTGCGTTGAAACACGTTTGGTAGCAAACAAAGGCCGTTTGTATAAATAAGTTGCATTAGGATTTAGTTTTCATGCTTTAGACGTGAACGTCTATGTAAAATATGTAATATATATGTCTTGTTTTAATTTTAATGCACTATAATATTTGTTTTGCTATAATATTAAATGTGTTTGATGTTAATGATTAATCTAACTATGTCAATGTTCATGCCTTGTTTTAAAATTAATTGATAATGTTTTGATGAGCTTCATGGTTTTTTTTAAATGCTCATGTCACCTGTAATTATGGATTTTGTTTTACATGCCATTTTCTTTTAATCTTATTGTTTCAACTCTCCTCATCTAAATCCATCCTTCTAGTCAATGTATATTAGGATATTGCTGCACTGATATTTGATCGGCTTATTATGTGAGTGGAAGTTTTAATGAAATGTTTAATGTAGCCTATCAGGTATGTGACTGGTTATGTATATCAGATGTTTTGAATAGTGTGTTTAAATGACATGTGATATTGTTTGGCTATGTTGTACCATGGACTTTGTTGTATGATGTTAGTTCACTGTTAAATACATAGCTAACTATCTAGCAAAGGCAATGCCGGGTCCGCGATAGAACTTGTTTTCGTTTTGGTCGGATTCGTACTTAAATGTGCGTTTCAAAGAAATTGTTTCTCGTTTGAGAATCGCTCTTTCTGTTGTTCGGTTCTTATGTACGACGCGATTAATGGTAAATCCATGTCCGGTTGTCTTAAGACACGATGGTTTTCTCAGCGCGGACGCTGAGTTTTGAAAGAGTCGGGGTGAAATGTAGCCGGGCTGGGCTACAAAGAATGTCTGATCATTACGATATTTAGGCCTCACTCTGTTCTCTGTTATAGCTTGTCACGAGCCAATTTCGTATCCGCAAGTACAGTGTATGTTCACTATGCAGTGTGCATAGTTTTGACCGTGTTTGCTACTGTAGGGAACACGTTCTGTCGAGTTGCACGCGCGTTTTTAGAGTGGGGATTTAGTAGGCCTAATATAATATGCGGTGAGCGTTATGTTTGGGCGTGTATTTTTTTATGTAAATTTTTGATTGGATTGTCAAAAGGATTTCTACTTTATAAACATACTCGTATAATAGGTTAGAACGAAAATGGGGTTAGATGCCAGCTAGCGTTCAAAGGGTGTTGACGGAGAGCATAGACCTTAGTGAAGACTCTATTGTTTTCCTTTGGGTGATGATGTGTGTGGTTGCTGGGTTGCGACTCCATCGTGAAAAGCTGTTGCTGCAGGTGTTTCCTCTCTGGCCTCACGAGTTGGGTGGTAGGTTGAGAACCTTTCTTTGACGCTGTTGGTTGTGCGTTTGAGGGTGAATGTATTTTCAGTTTCTTTGGTTTATTTTGGTAGGTGCTCTGTTCAATGGCACGTTGGGTGGGGAGTGGAGGGGGGGGGGGGGTATCATTTTCATAAATATATATGCATGTAATTCTTACCTGTAATATTTTTACCTGCACGAGGCGTTCGCTCAATCAATGCATAGTTAATTTATGTACGGATGATGTGCGTACGGATCCTATGCATGCTGTCTGAACCTTTTATATCAGTCTGTGTCTTATTATTGTTCATTATAACTTGTCTTGATGTGTGATACATTTTCTTTTATACGGAGCCATAATATAATGTGATGAGACTTGTACAATATTTCCATTTCTGTGGTAATAAAGATGTGTTGAATTGAATTGAATTGAATGGCTTTGCAGCAAGTATGAATGTCATTACGAATAAGTATATTATTTGTGTACAATAATTTAGATGTATTAAGAATGAATGAAAAGGGGAAATCGTTGAGGTTCTTCGAGCATCAGTTTTAAAGTATATGTGGTAGCTGAGGATAGGCTAGTGTTGTTTCAGAACTCGATTGCATCACTGAGACGCTGGCTTGCTCCGCCACTAGTTCTGGGGCTGGGTTGTCCATACTGAGGGACGAGTCTGGAAGTGGTTTGACCGGGGGGCTTTCCTCTCTCCATTGCAACGTCATCGCTTACCTCCCTTGAGCCAGCCTACCATATCCTTTTTGTGTGTATGGTTAATTTAAGCAAACAAATGAACGTTCAAGTCGATACTTGCAAAATATACCGTGTTAAAATTCTGGAGGAGACAATTCTTTGACTGATCAGTGTAACGAGTCCGATACTTGCAATAATCTTTCGGACTTTATTGACTGGAGCAAAAAATTAAATACATACTTATGTGCAAGAACTGAGAACGTTTCAGCTGGAAGACTCTTTGAGAAAATGCCTTGTGAAGATGACTAAACATTAGCAAGGATTAACAGAAATTGATACAGCGCAGAGGAATCATTGGATGTTTATTAATATCGTGCTGTAACATATTTACCAAATATTGTTTCCCTTTTCCACTGGACTATCGTTTGAGTTTATCTTTCTCTCATTCCCATGATTATTAGTTGAGTGTAAATTAGTATAAACGAGTGTCGTATGTAAGCGTGTGTGAGTTGTCTGTCATTGAGCATTAATAAATGTTTAAATGAAAATTGTTTCCAGTGTGTGGTGTTAGTGGGTTAGCTAGAGAGTGTGGGTGTTGGGAGGGACATACACACGCTCCCCCTCTGGGACGTGACACTGGTGGAGATGCAGGGTACGACTTGGTAGGTAGAGGGTTAAGCTTTGGGTTAGTTAGAGTGTTGTGTTGAGGTGTGCATGATAGTTGATCGGAGACAGTTGGAGTGTGCCGGGCGTGTTAGTTGGTCTTACATCCAGCTTGCGTAGGGAAGAGAGGGGTTGCTCCCTCGCCTGTCAGCTCGTGGGCGCTAGCGGGTTGTAGCTTCCTTTGGCATAGTCTTGCTGCTCTGTTGTCAACTGTTAGGCGAGGTTGGAAGGGGAGAACAGTTAAGTGGTATATACATTTAGTAAAGTAGTAGTGTGTACTTAGCAGTTCGGGGTTCTTGGTTGTCATGGCTGATCGCCAGCTGAGATCAGGTACTCGGGAAGTAGCGATTAAGATTAGCTCCGCCAAAGGGACAGGCATTGATTTCACGACCGCGTCTACTCCCACTGGAACTACGAGATCGGTTGCTTTTACTAGCATAGCATCAGTGTTTAGCACGACTGTGTCTACCACTAGAGGGCAGGTGAGTTATTTCACTCCATCACGTTCTCAGATGGACGCTAGATTTCCCACCTCTAGTTCTAATCGGATTGCCGCGCCTTTTACTTTCGCTTCTACTCCTCCGTCTCCATCAGATGAGTACGCTTCCAGTAGCTTTGCTAAATACAAACAGATCGCTGCCGACCTCCAGCTACAACCAGCCGAGATGGGGAGGTTCATTATGGATAGCATCAGGGTGGACGAGGAGCCCCGCGAACGGGAGGAGGAACGGCGTGAACGTCGGGAAAGGGAGGATCTAGAACGCGGGGAGAAGCAAGAGCGCGAGGAGCGCAAACAGCGACAGCGTGAAGAGGAGAGGAAGTTCCGTCAGCAAGAGATCGAATTACTTAAGGAATCGATGTCCGTTGCCAGGGATACGTAGTTAAATACGTCCAACGCGAGTAACCATGGTGATGGGGGTTACAAGGTTCGTCTGGAGGTATTTGATGAAAAGGACGACATTGACCAATTTCTGCTACACTTTGAGAGAGTGGCGGCTACACACAATTCGCCGAAAGGGACTTGGACTACAAGGTTGGTTTTCATTCTGAAGGGGACGACCAGAGAGACGTATTTACGTATGGCTCCAGAGGAAGCTGGGGATTTTATGGCACTGAAACAGGCTTTGATGAAGAGGTTCCATCGGAACGCTGAGTACTATAGGAAGCAGTTCCGTTCTATAAGGAATGAGGCTTCAGAGTCTTTCAGTGAGTTTATGAAGCGAATGAAGTCAGTACTGCAGCGTTGGTTTTGTATTGCTGGCCGAGACATTGAGGACGCTAAGCAAGTCGTGGATGCATTTCTGTTGGAACAATTTATGGACACTCTTTCTCCGGATCTAGATCAGTTCGTTCGTGATCATAGGCCACAGTCAACAGAAAAGGCAGCGGAGCTGGCAGAGCGACATTGTGAAGCCAAGTGAGACGCTAAAAAATCTGCAATTTCGAAGGTAAAGGAACGTCAGGGGAGCCAGGGTCCGTGTCAACCTGATAAGACAACAATCAAGCGCGATGTGGAGTGTTACCATTGCCACAAGAAGAGCCACGTCAAGATGCATTGTCCAGAGAAGAGAAAAGAACAAGGAGCCCGAGCTGTCAAGGTAGGTGATCACAGCCGACCAGAAGTGTTGCTGGGCTGCTGCGACACGTGTGCAGACCAAGTGTTCCAGCCTCAGACAGAGGTCACGGTCAATGGGACACTCGTGCAAGGGTTGAGGGACACGGGGGCCGACATGGTTGTTGTGGCATCCAGGTTGGTTCCGGGAGAAGACCACACCGACAGGAGTGTAATGGTTTCCCTTGCCGACGCTTCCCAAGTCATGGAGTGCCCCACAGGTTGGATTCAACTGGATTCACCGTTTATCAGCCTTGTCACGATGTCATTATCGGCAATAGTGTGACGTTTGATACAGGTGAAAGAAAGGCTGTACCAGTTTACTTCAAGCGGGAGTTGTCCGCTGCCGTACAGACGCGTGCCCAAAGTCGGGAAAGGTGATGATCTAGCTCCCTTGCCGATCGAAGCTGGCGAGAGTCTCGATATTACTCCCGCCAAATTGCAGCGTTTACAGCAAGAAGATGAATCGTTGGGAAAGGCAAGGAAGGCGGACGAGTCCCAGTCATACTTCAAGTTGAAGAATGGCCAAGTGAAGTACCAGACGATCAAGGGCGTCTTACACCGTATGTTTAGTGACATGAGGGGGGCATTCAGGCAAGTGTGCGTTCCTAAGATATTACGGCCTGAGATAATGAGGCTTGCTCGTGATTCACCCATGGGGGGACATATGGGGGCGCGTCGTACTCTCAATAGAATCTGGTCCGAGTTTCACTGGCCAGGAATGTCGGCAGAAATTCGTCGTTATTGCCAGTCCTGCGACCGCTGCCAGAAGACTCAACCACGTGGACGCGTTGCCCAAGTGCCTCTTGGGAAAATGCCTCTAATGGATCAGCCATTTCAGCGCGTGGCAGTCGACCTCGTGGGCGTCGGATCAAGGCCACCGGTATATTTTAGTCATGGTGGATTACGCCACGAGATACCCGGAGGCGATCGCTCTGAAAACTATTAGCGCCGCGTCTGTGGCCGAGGGGTTGTGGGAGATGTGGTCACGGTTAGGAATTCCAGGGGAAGTTTTGACTGACAGAGGTACTCAGTTTACACCTGAGGTGATGCAAAACGTCTACACATTGTTGGCTATAAAGGGCAAGATGACGACACCTTACCATGCCCAGTGCAGTGGGCTTGTAGAGAAATTCAACGGCACCTTGAAATCTATGCTCAGAAAACTCTGCCACCAAGAGAAGCCAAAAAACTGGAACAGATTCATTCCAGCCTTGCTATTTGCTTATCGTGAAGTGCCTCAGCAGAGCACTGGATTTTCGCCGTTTGAATTGTTGTACGGAAGGGCGGTTCGCGGTCCTATGTCGATATTGCGAGACATTTGGACAGGGTGGCTGGAGGAAGGGGAAGTCAAAACTGCACCGTGCTACGTTCTAGATCTTCGGAACAGGATTGAAGAAACTTGCCGCGTGGCACGGGAGAGTTTGGAAAGAGAAGGACAACGTCAGAAAAGTCATTTTGACAAAAGGGCTAAACCTCGCACGTTTGTTGCCGGCGATAGGGTTCTTCTCCTTCTACCATGCAAGGAAAACAAGTTACAAATGTCATGGAAAGGGCCATTCACGGTCGAGGAAAGGATCGGGCAAAGCAACAACTGCATTGACGTGAACGGGAAGGGAAAACTGTTCCATGCCAATCTTCTTAAGAAGTACGTAGCGCGTGTGGCTTCCGTTGCATTGGTTGAGGAACCTGAAGATTGGGAAGAAGTCAGAATAACTTCTGAATCAATGCCTATCATCCCGCTGATAGCTCAGGAATCTCATCAGGACGTCAATGTGGATCCAAGGATGCCTGAAATCCACCAAGAAATCAAGGAGCTTGCGAGACAACATGCGGACATTCTGACTGATCTACCACTGCGGACCAACCTTGCAGAGTGCGGCATTCGCCTTGAGCACGACCGGCCAGTCTGAACCAAGCAGTTTCAACTACCGTTTTCCCAACGAGAAATCATCAAAGAAGAGGTGGAGTCGATGCTGAAGTTAGGAGTTATAGGACATGCTTTTTTACCGTACAGTTCACCTATTGTGCTCGTTAGAAAAAAGACGGCAAGATCCGATTCTGCGTGAATTTTCGCAAGCTGAATAGAGTTGTGGTTTTTGATGCTGAACCTATGCCTAATATGGAGTTCCTTTTCTCCAAGCTGGGGCCGGCTAAATATCTGTCCAAAATTGATTTGTCTAAAGGGTATCGGCTGATACCCATGGCGTAAGTGGATAAACCTAAGACAGCCTTCACCACAGCTCAAGGACAATTTCAGTGGACTGTCATGCCGTTTGGGCTCAAGACAGCGGGAGTGGTTTTCAGTCGTATGATGCGAACTCTGTTCCTATCCTGTCCTATCCTGTCCCATAACCCGAAGGTCGTAGGGGCACCACAGATGATCGCTTAACCAGCATACTCCATCTTTCTCTGTCCTCAGCAGCCCTCATGGCTTCGCTCAGTGTCAAACCAGTCCATTCTCGAATGTTGTCCTCCCACCTCTTTTTCGGTCTCCCCCTTCTTCTACCTCCTTGCACTGTGCCTTGTTGGCCCCACTGAAAATGCCTGAAATCAATAACTTTATGGACGATGTTCTGATTGCAACAATCACCAAAGAGCGCCACTTGGAATGCCTGGCGGCATTGTTCCAGAGACTGAGAATAGCCAACATAGCGGCTCGGCCCTCGAAGTGTTTTCTGGGATTCCGTCAATTGGAATATCTGGATCATATCGTTGGTCAAGGCAAGACACAAGCCGAAGAGGGGAAGATGGACAGAATTCGCAACGCGGGGCAGCCAACTACCAAAGGTCAAGTCCGTTCTTTCTTGGGTCTCGTCGGATTCTACCGCTGCTTCATACCCCACTTTGCAGAGACTTTTTTTCGTTATGTAGCCGGGCTGGGCTACAAAGAATTTCTGATCATTACGATACTTATGCCTAACTCTGTTCTCTGTTATGTTTAAACTATCTGTATGCAACAACTTGAGATATACTTTTCAGATCCCTTAAAGCAGATAATCGTTAGACGCAGCATTAAATTCTCTATTAGAATATATAAACTTTATCTGCGACTTATGTAGCAGTTTTGACTGAGAGCGTGATGTTTAGAATAACGCGATGCCTATCACACTGATAAAGGCACCGCGCAGTTGTGGGGGCGAAGCCACCGCTGATACGAGCTTGACCGGTCGCCTCGGTTCTTCCCGCCTTGTAGATTAACACAATGATAAGAACATAATTGTCGATGATGGCGATAGCAAAGATTTTCCACTGTAACACCTTAAGTGTGATATTTTCCGATGCCTTAGTTCATTCTCTAACAGTTTATACTTAAATTAAATATTAGTTTTGTAGATACATACATCGGAAGAGAAACAGAGGAAAAGTTGTAAGAGGAGGTTAAATGTAAATATTGTTGTGTTAGGTGATTGCTAATTTATTCCGTCATAGTCGGAACCCATATTAGTAACCTATCATATATCGTTGGAAAGGGGAGACGATGTTCTTTCTTTGTCAGTATTACTATGATTTATAATTGTAATAAATTAAAGAGTTTTTATGAGTTTAGAGTCGTGACATTCCTAAGATCAGCAGCCAACTCCATCTTAAATTGCGTAATTTTTTTTTTCATAGCAGATAGGTCCGAGATTATTATATCAGTAGAAAGGTCGTATTTCCGCGTTTAGGCCCATATATAATTTGTATAGTATTCGTTTGTGTTTCAAGCCTTAAATGTAAAACAAAATTAACAACTAAAACAAATTACTGAGAGAGGCGAACATTCTGTGGCGCACCGCACGTGTTAAACATCGGGTTTAGTACATATAAAAGTACGAACGTGCAAATATTTCGGGACACACACACTCGGGAAAGAACGACTCACACGGCCGACACGGGAAGAACGAGTCAGACACACAGAGAGGGCAGAATGTAGCTCTACGAGCATTGCCTTGTGTATGATGCACTTTGAGAATAAAACTTTCAACGGTCATCAACGAACTGGCGTTGGGGAGAGGGAGAGAATGTGTGAGAATTCTTCATCACCCTAGCCTGCACCACTTTATCTTCTCTCCAAAACACCAATACCACTACAGTTAATTAATGCAATTTTCCTAAGAGAATAATGCACAAAGGTAAAAAGATAGTACAAATTTAAAATATGGGGAATACAAGCAAAAAAAAAACATCAAAAAAAAGAAAAAAAAGAGGGATAAGTAATAAGATATTTTATCATATTCATAAATACATAAATGATTGCCCTCGGCAATCGTTAGCCATGCTAACGGGCTAATAAGGAGGGTGCGGTGTTCGGCATGAGGCGCCTTGGCAGTCGCACCCCACCACATAAGCAAAAAATAGTTATAATAAAACATATTAATAACAGGTCAAAAGAACGCCATCGACAATGTACAGCCATAATAGAAGGACGCTGATACATGCGGCACACCCACAGCAAGTCTTGCAATATGGGTGCCGGTCCCACGGGCCGATGGGAAAACGGAAAGCACTAGGCTATGGAGAAATGCCCTCGGCAATGGCAGCCATGGTGACGGGCCGGGCTAATTAAACTAACGACGAATAATATACAACGTTACGTGGAGCAAACAAGGTAAAGAAAAGAGGACCTGACGTGGGTCAGAGATAGCTCGCCACAGCAAAATGATAGGCGCAATGTGCGGCTAACAGCAAGAGGCCGGGGTCAGCAGAGATAGAGTATGTGATGAGATCGACCCAGTTGGGACCGATGCCTCGCAGAGCGCAGGTAGTTCATAGAGGGACAAAATCATCAGACAGTTGGCCACAGTCAAAGAGACAGTGGTCAATGTCAATAGGGGAGCAACAGACGCAAGAGGCGTCGACGAACCTGGTTCGCCAGTACTCTGAGCACAGCCGGAGGGTTATTGTTTTGATGTGGCAGAGCAGAACAGAGGGAAGGGGCGGCGCCCCTCAATAGGTGGGCGGCCTACCCCACCCTCAGCCCATCTGGAGAAGTCGAAATCCCATGCCGACCACAGGGCAGCACTAACGGCGCCCTTGATCTCCGAATACGAGGGATCGATCAATAAAGAAAGACGGGCGAGCCCAGAAGAGCCGACCGCCGCGGCACGATCGGCGAGTTCGTTCCCCCGGATGGGGGGACACGCGAAGGAAGCCAAGATAAAGAGACAGATATGTCAACGGCATTCAGACCGGTCACTAGACCAAGCATGTCAAAGGCCAGTAACGGTCTGGCAGCAGAATATCCGGCATTCAAGCAGGAAAGGGCAGAGAGAGAATCAGAAAAGATGGCCACCGAACAGCCTGACGGCAGAAAAGATCTGGAAAGGGCGAAGAGAGCCTCTCTGATAGCTAGGAGTTCGCATGTGAACACATTCGACGCTGGGGGAATACCATAGTAGGAGTCGCATACGCCATCGATGTGGAAGCCGCAGCCGGAGCTGTCGTCCGGTAAAACCCCATATAGAGCCAACCGCGACCCCAACCCGCTCAATGGCCAGCTGAGTGAGGAGGGGAAGGTCCCCATCCCGCTGAAGGCCTGCGAAACACAAAGAAACAGACAGTGGAGGAGTCTCCCATGGAGGAGCCGTATGAGGAAAAGGCTCGACAGGGCAGCGCCCTCCTGGGACGGAATCCAGGAGCATGCTCGTCACCCTCCACCACCCTCCTACCCCGTCGGAACCCCGCCTGGGCAGTCTGCAATACCTCCTCCCTCCCGCCTCCCCCCCCTACCTGAGGCACAGAAATGCTCCAGCCTAATCTTAATGATACGTTCATAGGCTTTACAAGTATGATTCGTGAGGGCAATAGTCCTGTAGTGATCCATAAGTGTCAGGGATTTTTAGGTTTTAATATGGGGACAACCGTGGCATCGCGCCACCGGTCGGGAACGGAACATTCGGAAAAGCAGTTATTAAAATGCTTTAAGAACAAGGTCTTGAACGACATAGGGCTCGCTTAATCATGAGATAGTGGATCCCATGGGGCCCCGCGAACATTCCTACGGGACAGGACCGCAGGGCCCTTAGGAGTTCCACCATGGTGAGACGGCACTGAGCAGCAGAAGGTGGAGCCATAGAGGGAAACTGAGACCCAGCGGCGTCCTGCCGCTCGACCTCGACGGCAGCAAGAAGGCTTCCATCACCGGCTGAGACGACCTTGGATATAAAGACTGTCGTAAGAGGGCCATTTTAACACAGCACTACGGTTTCTCGCCTTAAATAGTCAGCCTGTATCCTTTGTAAATTAAAGTCGTTGTACAGCAGGGCGACTCAAGTCAATTGTGGGCTAAGCATATTTACGCTGACGCTGGCTCAGGTAGGCAGTGACCTCATTCTGCTGAAGTTTAGTCAGTAACACCCACCCACGTCAGAGGGAGCCTCTTGTATTTTAGATTTCCTGGGCTTCCAGCTGACCACAGGGCTAGATAGTCATTCTGTGCCTGACGCTCATTGGAGAAGGAGCTACGCTCTGATAGATATCTCTACCTGAAGACTAAAGCAGGGACTGGTGAAATTCAATTCAACCTATTTAGCCACAGTCTGACATTGTCAAAAAGGTAAATGAGCTATCTTTTGTTTCACCGCGATTTATTGATCCTATCCTATCCTGTCCCGTAACACGGAGGTCGTAGGGGCACCACAGATGATCGTTTAACCAGCATACTCCATCTTTGTCCTCAGCAGCCCTGATGGCTTCGCTCAGTGTCAAACCAGTCCATTCTCGAATGTCCTCCCACCTCTTTTTCGGTCTCCCTCTTCTTCTACCTCCTTGTTTTGTGCCTTGCAGAATAGTCTTTGCAAGGCCTGATGATCTGGTGACGTGGCCATACCATCGGAGTTTCCGTTTCTTCACCACTGTGAGCAGTTCATCGTGTTGTCCAATGGCTTGTGTGATGTGTTGGGTATAGGAAATGCCCAGAAGTCTTCTGTAGCACCTCATCTCCATGCTTTGTATTCTTCGTTGGAGATCTGCTGTGAGGGTCCATGCTTCACAAGCATATAGGAAGATGGAGATTTATTTATATTATTGCTGTATTATGTTTGTGAAGCTTTTGCCATGTTTAGCATTGTGAATGTTAGTCAAACTTTGCTTGACCACGTGGCAGACACGCGACCGGTTTCGCCACCAGGAAGTAGCCCTACGGACCCACTGTTGTTTCTCCTATGTGTATTATTGCAGACCAGTGGCTGTACCAGAGAATGTGTATAGTATTAATTACTTCTCTATGTGTGTAGTTTAGCCATGATATATATCTATATATGTATAGGAATTATTTTGGAGATTCCAGTGCACCACGGACTTAGCAGAATGTTCGTCGCTTATATATATATCTACTACTACGCTCGATATATATATATATATATATATATATATATATATATATATATATATATATATATATATATATATATATATATATATATATATATATATATATATAAGTGGAGCTATCACTGAGGGCTGTATCTGCCATCAGTGAGACGCTTTGCACACCCTTAGTGAACACGGTGTTGCACAAATTCGTTTCATATTTTGCAGACAAGCAGGTATCGTTGGCCCAAATCAGAAGGAAGACCATTAAGAATCCTCACTGACATTCGGCCTGCATTGGAGCATCGAGCACTGAGCTACGATAGCCCACCAGTCTGCCAAGCAGTAGAAGACACCACCACAACACCGCTCATCTACAGGAGAGTTAAGTCAATTGAAACCGTGCACCAAAAGTGCTCTACAAGGACATCAATAGTGTCCACTCGTGCAGAAAACTGACCAGTTGGACAGAACGCACCATTAGCCCAATGATGAGATAGTAGCTGCATAGACCTATCCAGGAGCGAACTATTCGAAGTGATATTTGAACTTTTAAGTTGGTATAGTGATAAGAAGATTGTGTATAGAGTAGAGGAAATCAATGTGTGATATTTACTGTAAACAAGTGGCTGGACTACCTATGTTTCATAGCCATGTGAGAGCTAGTGTGTCAGTGAATCTTTTACCATTGTCTCCTTATCTCTGTTACCCCAGCCTAACACAGATCGAAATGTATTAAGATTAGTCACCGGGAGATTAACTATCCGATCCCCACAGACGAAAGACGAGTGGGTAATAGCATTTCATTGTTCAGAGCCCAGCAACAATAGACCCACCGTCACAAAGACCCCGAAACCGAGAGTATAATTATAGTCTTCGACATTTGACGCATAAAGGGGACTGTGTAGTTAAGAAGTCAGATGAGGCGGCCCGAGATGTGGCAAAGATGATGAAACGAAGTCAAAAAGACGTGAAGAAGGCTACGAGATGGGCAGCGCACGAGGCAGCTTCATGATGAAAGTGAAGTCAAATAGGAGCAGAGCGCTCAATGCAGTAGCAAAAGAACAGATGCGCAGACAGGAGAAGAGTGGGTCGCTCTAGGATAGGTGGCAATGAGCCCAAGGGTCCAGCAGCAGGCCGTGTGAAGAGGGGTGGGCTATCGCTGAAGAGAGCTGGCGGCGCAAAACGCCTGTTGTCCGGAGGCGCCACTCTCCACAACTCAAGTCAGAAAGCCCAATCGTAGAGAAAGGATGAGGGCAGCCTAGGAGAGGAAGGACCACGGCGAGACGTCGAGGCGCCAATCGTAGTCCCAGCGCCGACATCCAATGAAAGGAGCCCAACTGGTGGGAAGATGAAGGTTGTAGGATGAGGTCACCAAAACTGAGCACGGTCGTGCTTCTATCTGCTTCTATCTTCGGCCGTACCAAAACCGATGTTACGCGTGCCGCTAGCGCTACGAACTCTTGGCTCTCTGGCTAATTTGGTGCTAATTGCCAATCTTTATTTTAAATATAATGCGTGAAAGGCTACAAAATAATATACAAATTATATATCAGCGCAAACGCGGACATACGACCTTTCTACTGATATAATGATATCAACCCTATCTGCTACGTAATAAAAATAGTATGCAATTTAAGAGGGAGTTGGTTTCTACACTTAAGGGTGTCACCACTCTAAACTAAGAACAACTCTTGAATTTAATAAAAATTAGAAATAATTATAATGACGACAAAGAAAGAACAACGTCTCCTCTTTCCAACGATATATAATATGGCATGGTTACTATTATGAGTTTAGATTATGACGGACTGTTACGTTTGAGACGCGCACGGTAGATCCGATCGTTTTGTTTTGCAAAGCATGCAATAACAGTGTATTTACCTTTGATTTGGTTTTGCGTTGTAGTTGGAAGAAGCTTTCTATAATGGTGGTAATTTTCGCGGGTTGATATTATTGGAGAATTTTCTAGGGTTGCTTGTTTATTATCAATCGAAGAGTGTGGATAGATCTAGTGGTGGCTGCTATATGATTCTGGTCTAGGCGAGGTTATATGACGTAAGTCAGTTCTAAAAACGAATTTTACTGTGATTGGCTGTACTTGCGTCACTCTGGAATGTTCGAACGTTCTCTAGATTATAGAAACACTATATAATTGATGCACTGTGTCTGAAAAGGGGAGAAAGTGGAAAAAGCGATTGCGCGAGTGTATGCAATTGTTGATGTATGCTGAATAAAGTTGGAAAACTTCACACTACGACTCCTGCCTTGTTGCTGAGTGAACAGGTTGCGTTGATAAACGAATCTGAATTACACTTATCAGGATTCAAGCAACGGGGCTGAATCAACTACTAAAAAAACAACAACAACAACAGTGTAACATTTTGGGGGGTCAAGCCAGGATCTACGCCATAGCCAAAGATTCAACTGCTACAACAAGCGAGTCCCCGTTACGAGAGGCAGTCATCGAGGGTAGCCGCCAACGAGTTGCGTCGGGAGGGACCAACATACTGGGTCTACATCCCCGATAGATTCAGGTTGACTGTAAGGGCGTGTAGTCGACGAAGAGTTGCTTCGTGAGCGAACAACAGACCGGGACTACGTGGCTGCCGCAAGACTACGTCGAGGGACAGTCTCGGAGCTACATCGCCAGTATTACAGGGAGCGACGAGCAGACGTCGCATCTACTTCAGCACAGGAGCGTGCACATCAACACCAGCGTGGTGCAGCTTCGCATACGACGAGGACAGCGGAGCCTGCGTCAGCGAAGGCGACTAGTGACAAGCATCAGCGCTACTGCAGAAAGCGTGCTGTTCTAGAACATTCTAGAAAGGTACAGCATAGTCAAAAACTTTCCAGAAGCATCAAGATGGCTGACTTCGGGCTGAAAGGGATTGAACTGAATCTAAAAGGCAAGCAGCTGACGGAGTACGTCAAGTCTCAGGCTCAGGAGAGAATACACGAAAGAGAACTAGAAGGGCAACGCCGTCGTGAAGAAAGAGAATTAGAAGAACAGCGACGGCGTCAAGAAAGATAATTAGAAGAACAGCGATGGCGTGAAGAACGAGAATTAGAACAGCTGCGTCAAGAAAGAGAAAAACAACGTCGCCGTAAAGAAAGAGAGGAAAGAGAGGCTGAGTGTCAGTACCAGCTAGAGTTGGCGCATATCTAAAACAATCAGCATGCGTCACACGTTATCAGCGACCACAAGGCTCCAAAATTATTAGCATTCGTCGGCGGGAAGGACCAGATCGTCAGTTATCTGGCGAGATTCGAAAGGTTCGCTGAAAATCGACTCAGTGCACTTCTGACAGGGCAAGCACTCGAAGTTTACACCAGATTGTCGAACGATGACGCCAAAAACTACGACGTCTTGAAAGAGACCCTATTGCATTGCTACAGCTTCACAGAGAAGGGCTACCGTAAACGTTTCCGCGAATGCCGGCCTTTGTCAGACGAGACACCAAAGCAATTTGTGGAGCGCCTGTCGTCATACTTACACAAGTGGGTGGAATTATCAGGCGTAGGGAAGTCTTACGACAGTCTCCATGACCTGATCGTGAAGGAGCAATTTCTCAATGACTGTCACAAGGACCTGGCGACCCACTTTGAATTACAAAAGGTGCAGACGCTTAATGATGTGACCGAGGCTGCTGAAAGATATCCCATCGCTCACGGGAAGACCCTGGTGCCACCCAAGGCGACGAAACATTTTCAGAAGACTGGAAACAATGAGAACCAGATCCAGGGAAGTCAAAAGAGCCAGAGACAGACGGACTCCACGCCAACTTCCAGGGAAGGGCATTCAAGAGGCTTTTTCCTCTGCAACGCTACAGACCACAGAGCTGCCAACTGTTCTCAAAACAAAAGTAGCAGACAGCAGAGCAATACGGACAACGCAGCGGCGGGCAACCGAACAGAGACGTTTATTTAATCGACGGCAAACCAGTAGCTCTGACCATCAACTTTGCGGCGGGAGCGTCATTCTTCAGAGTGAGACCAAGCCCACAGCTACTTCTGCCGACGTGCAAGAGTGCATGAACGATGGCCAGCTTGTCCTTGCCAACGGGAAATCCATCTTCGTCGTCGCCAGCGCAGCTGTGACCGTTCAAAACATGCCTGTTTCCAAGGGACCCGTCGAAATCATGAAGTGACTGTCCTAAAAGACAGGCTGCAGTGGGGTTATCGTCACAGAAGATCTAATCGCAAAAGAACAGTTCACTGGCAATTCAAAATGGACACTTATGGCCGACAGCAAATGTGTGAAAGCGCCAGTTGCAAAGATTCAAGTCAGCACCCCTTTCTACATAGGCGAAGTAGAAGCGGTTTGCCTGAAGAAGCCGCTATACGATTTGATGATCGGGAATATCGACGGCGCGAGACGACCCGAGGACCCCGAATCAGAGTGGAGTCCTGCCTCAACCCAACGCCGCGAAGTTGTAAAGGAGGATCCATTGCAATTTCCTGATGGAGACCTTACAGAGCTGCTACGGGACAATGTGGCTACTCCGGCTCAGCCCTGCCGACCCGAGATCGTCGGAGCTGTCACTACTAGGGCCCAGGCCAAGAGAGACAAGACGTCTACGCCACTGAAGGTCGCCGACATCTCCAAAGCCGCCATCGTGGACAGAGATAAACTTATCCAGCTCCATGAAGCTGATGGTACTTTAAACAAGTACAGGAACCGCAAAGATCACGTGACCAAGGGCAATGACATGGTCTATTTCGAGGTGAAGGCCAAGATCCTGTACAGAATATTCCAGCACCCGAGGGTCTTTGTCAAGTCTTGGTACCGTTACCCCTAAGGCGCCAGGTGATGGGAGTAGCTCACGACTCCATCATGGAAGGTCATTTGGGCATCACGAAAACGTCGGACAGAATCCAGGCGGTATTCTACTGGCCAGGACTTCATGCGGACGTCAGCCGTTTCTGCCGATCATGTGGCATTTGCCAGAAGACCATACCTCGAGGAAGTTTCCCAAAAGTGCCTATGCAGAGGATGCCACTGATCGACCGACATTTCAAGAGGCTGGCCTTAGACTTAATCGGCGAAATAAAACCTCCGAGTAAAGAAGGTCACCGATGGGTACTGACTTTAGTGGAATATGCGACTCGGTACTCGGAAGCCGTGCCTCTGAAGAAGATTGACACTGAAACTGTGGCAGAGGCGCTGGTGGGCATGTTCAGCAGACTTGGGGTGCCTGAAGAAATTCTGACAGACCTCGGGACACAGTTCGTCTCTGACTGCATGAAGGAGGTCAACAGACTGCTGAGCATCCGGCATTTGACTACGACACCCTACCATCCAATGTGCAACGGGCTCGTCGAGAGGAAACTGTGCAGCGAGCAGCCCAGACAATGGCATCGCTACATCAACGCCTTACGTTTCGCCTACAGAGAAGTACCTCCGGAGTCCACGAGTTTTTCTCCGTTCGAGGTTACGGAAAAACCATCCAAGGGCCGATGCACATCCTGAAAGAACTGTGGACGATGGAAGAAGACACCCCAGAGGTGAAGAACAGATACCAGTACGTGTTTGAGCTACGGGAGAATCTGGAGCTGACTCTCGAGATAGCCAGAGAAAATCTGAAGAAATTCCTGGACTGTGGAAACCACTACTATGATCGTAGGGTTGTGAACAGGAAGTTCAAACCTGGCAACACAGTGCTGGTGCTGCTACCTACCGACCACAATAAGTTGCTGATGCAGTGGAAAGACCGGTACGAAGTGGAGACCGTGGTGGGGATCAACGAATACAAGGTGAAGGTCGGCCAGCATTTCAAAATATACCACGCCAACCTCCTTAAGCTGTACGTAGAAAGGTCATCAGAGTCCGTACACGACAGCTTGATATCGAGGATCTGTGGGAACTGGGAGACTTCCACAGCAAAGAAGGCATCGATGATGTTAAGCAAGGACCATGCCTGACGGAGGGTCAAAAGATGGAGCTCAAGGACCTTATGGGCGAGTTTTCCCATAACTTCGATGATGTCCCAGGCTCTACAACTTTGCTCGAACACGAAGTCCACCTTATTTCAAATATTCCCGTTCGATCCAAACCTTTCCCGATCCCTTTCAAGGCCCGTGAATCCTTGAAGAAAGACATCGATGAGATGCTGAAGATGGACATCATCAGGTAGTCCAGTTCCCCCTAAGCGTCCCCTGTCGTGGTCGTGAAAAAGAAAGACGGGAGCAACAGAGTATGCATCGACTACAGGAAGGTTAATAAGATCACGTCTTCGACCCTGAGCCGATGCCTACTGCAGCAGACCTCTTCCGCCAATTATCGGGAAGTAAAATCTTCTCAAAGATTGACTTCAGCAAGGGTTATTGGCAAGTCCCCGTGCGTCAACAGGACATACCAAAGACTGCTTTTTATAACTCCTGATGGAACGTACGAATGCCTGAGGATGCCCTTTGTCATGGTCAACAGCGGCGCTACCCTGACGAGAGGGATGAGGAAGATGCTCAACGGGATGGATAACGTCGTGTGTTACTGGTACAACCTGCTAGTCCATACCCAGACCTGGAAGGAACATCTGCAGACCTTGAGTGAGCTGTTTCGCCGTCTTTCAAAAGCTAACTTGACCATGAGACCCGGCAAGTGTATTCTGGGAGCTGACAACGTCGACTTCCTCGGACATTCGATGGAAGAAAAAAGCAATAGAGGATGCACTGACTCCTGGAAAGCCCACGAGATCACTGTCTTTGACCCTGGGCTGAAGACAACCGTAACGAACGAGGGCGTTGTTTCTTTGCGGATGAAAGAACATTGACTTTGTGTGGATGAACTGAGAACATTGACAATATCCAGACAGACTGATATTCGTTTTAAACCTGGACTTTGTTTGCGCATTGCGTCTCAACGTTGTTGAAAGAAAATAAGTAAATTTCTTCTAGTGTAGGGGGTTATGTTACGTTTGAGACGCGCACGGTAGATCCGATCGTTCTGTTTTGCAAAGCATGCAGTGACAGAGTGTATTTACCTTTGATTTGTTTTTGCGTTGTAGTTGGAAGAAGCTTTGTATAATGTTGATAATTTTCGCGGGATCATATTATTAGAGAATTTCCTAGGGTTGCTTGTTTATTATCGATCGAAGCGTGTGAATAGAACTGGTGGTGGCTGCTATATGATTCTAGCCTAGGCGAGGTTATATGACGTTTGACAGTTCTGAAGACGAATTTTACTGTAAATTGGTGTAATTGCGTCACGCTGGAATGTTCGAACGTTCTTTATATTATAGAAAAACTATATAATTGATCTGTAGTATCACGAAGGCACAGTCAGCATAGGGGGAAGAACAATCTCCAACCTTCGTTTTGCGGATTACATTGGTGGATTGGCTGGAGAGGAACAAGAACTTGAACAGCTGGTACAGAGGCTTGAAAACCACATCCAGAGCCTACGGAATGGAAATAAGTGCAGAGAAGACCAAAATGATGACCAACAACACCAATGGCATCAACACTGACATCGAAGTCCAAGGCCAATCCATCAACACAGTGCATAGCTTCAAATATTTAGGAGCCATTGCATCAGACAATGGGTCCCGACAGGAAGTCCTCTCCAGGTTCGCACAAACAATTGCTGCCCTGGCGAGGTTGAAGTCAATTTGGAAAGACAGGACCATCAGTCTACATTCCAAGGTAAGACTGCTGCGCTACCTTGTCATCTCCATCTTCCTATATGCTTGCGAAATAATGGACCCTCACAGCAGATCTACAACGAAGAATACAAGTTAAGATAAGATAAGATAAGATAAGACAACTTTATTATCTTTTACAAGAAATTACATTGTGGTGTACAATTACAATCAACAAGGAATAAACATCACAATAATAATAACAACAATCATAATGACAATGAGGATAAAAATGCACAGTCACATATGAATATAATTACACTTATGCATGCTAACATTAAACGACAGCAAATGTTACATGAAATTATTTTGGGCAAACAAACACACTCACACACACACACACACACGCACACACACACACACACATGTCATTTATTAAGTAATGAGACAGCCTTTGTAATAAAACTGTTTTTCGTTCTGAGAGTTCTGACCTTTGGTGTTTGGTAGCGCCTTCCAGAAGGCAGGAGCTGGAAGTGGTGCGCAAGCACATGAGTGCTATCCAGCACAAAGCAACTGGCTTTCCGCACAACACGTCTTTCATACAACACCTGCAGACTCTCTTGTTTCACTCCCACAACCTTCCCACAGACTTTTACCACTCGATCCAGCACACTTTTGTTTTTTACACACAAACTTCCATACCAGCAGATAAAAGAAAAGGTAAGAACGGACTCAATAAAAGAATAAAAGGTCTGAAGGATCCGGCTACTGACTTGGAGATTTCGAAGTTTTTGAAGGCAGTATATTCTAGACTGACATTTTTTTGTGGATGGCCTGGGTGTTTGCAGTGAAGTTCAGTTTCTCGTCAATGATGGTTCCGAGGTATTTGTATTGAGTGACTCTCTCGACTGTAACACCATCAATGACAAGGTCTGGAATGAGAGCGTTGTTTTTACGAAAGTCAATGACCAGTTCCTTAGTTTTCTTGACATTTAAGTCCAGATAGTTTTGTTTGCACCAGGAGCTGAACCTATCAACTGCAGAGAAATACGCAGCATTTGAATTGGACAGGTCCTCAAGGGCAGAATCGTCAGAGTACTTTATGACCGGTGTGGCGTCAGTTCCTCTGCAGTCGTTTGTGTATAGCGTGAAAAGTACCGGAGAAAGAACCGTACCCTGAGGAGCTCCTGTGGACGTTTGTTTGAGAGATGAGACAGCAGAGTGAAAGCGGACAACCTCAGATCTGGACACGAGGAAGTGAACGATCCACAGGACGAGTCTAGGAGGGACAGTGTAAGACAAAAGCTTCTGAGCCATGAGGTGTGGCTGTATGGTATTGAAAGCAGAAGAAAAGTCTATAAATAGAATACGGACAAAGGAACCAGAAGTCTCTAAGTGATAATAAGCATTGTGGAGAAGCGTCAGAGTAGCGTCGTCGGTACTACGATTGGGTTTGTATGCAAATTGAAGAGGGTCAGAGAAAGGCTGAGTGTGGCAAAGAAGACGAGACAGAAGAATCCGTTCGAGACGTTTCATAGCTATGGATGTCAGGGCAACAGGGCGGTAGTCGTTGAGTCCTTTGGGTTTACTGTTTTTGGGCACGGGACAGATGATAGAGTGTTTCCATACACTAGGTACAACACAGTCCCTGACTGACCACGAGAATAGCTGACTGAATACTAAGCACAACTGTGCAGCGCACCACTTCAAGGTCCGACCCCCTATACCATCAGGGCTAGTGGCCTTTCTCAAATTCAGTCTTTTAAACATGGACTCAACTGTGGCACTATCGATCTCAAAGTCAGCATCACCATCAACCACGTCTTGTTCTAAACGAGAAATAATATCATCAACGTCGTCTTTTGTATCGTCGCGTTCAAAACGGCAGTAGAATGAATTTAGTTCTTCTGACATTTTAATTCGGTTTTCAAAAGGAAGGTCACAGTTAGTTGACTTTCAACCCCTTCCACGCATCAGCCAGGTTACCGCGCTCGAACTGTGATTCTACTTTTTCCTTATATTGCCGTTTAGCATCCTGAGTTTCCTTTCTTAGTTTTGCTTGAACACGCCTACGTTCAGCTTTATCACCGGTTTGAAATGCAATTTCCTTTTCGTTTAGCATGGCTTTGAGTGACTTTGAGACCCAAGGTTTGTTATTTGGAAATATTTTTATAGTTCAGCTTCATTTACACCATCACTAGATTCCAAAAAACATGTTCCAGTCAGTACAGTCAAAACATCCTTGTACAAAGCATGGAGATGAGGTGCTACAAAAGACTTCTGGGCATTTCCTATACCCAGCACATCACCAACGACGATGTCCGAAAGACCATTACACAAGCCATTGGACAACACGATGACCTGCTCACAGTGGTGAAAAAACGGAAACTCCGATAGTATGGCCACGTCACCAGATCATCAGATCTTGCAAAGACCATCCTGCAAGGCACAGTGCAAGGAGGTAGAAGAAGAGGGAGACCGAAAAAGAGGTGGGAGGACAACATTCGAGAATGGACTGGTTTGACACTGAGCAAAACAATCAGGGTTGCTGAGGACAGGTGAAAGATGGAGTATGCTGGTTAAACGATCATCTGTGGTGCCCCTACGACTTCCGATTTACAGGATAGGATAGAATAGGGTATAATTGATGCACTGTGTCTGAAAAGGGGAGAAAGTGGAAAAAGCAATTGAGCGATTGTATGCAGTTGTTGATGTGCGCTGAATAAAGTTGGAAAACTTTGCACCACGACTCCTGCCTTGTTGCTGAGTGAACAGGTTGCGTGGATAAACGAATCTGAGTTAAACTAATCAGGATTCAAGCATCGTGGCTGAATCAACAACTGATTAAAAAAAAAGTGTAACACGGACTAAATTAGAAATAACCTAACACATCAGCAACAATTACATCTAGACCCTTCTTACAACTTTTCCCTTGTTTCTCTTCCAATGTGTATGTCCCTATAAACTAGTATTTACCTTAAGCATATATTGTTAGAGAATGAACCATGGCATCGGAAAATATCACTCTTATGGTGGTACAGTGGAGAATCTTTGTTATAGCATCATTCAAAATTATGTTCTTATCATGTGTTAAAAGGCAGAACGTTTCGCTACGACCGTTCAATATCCATTGAGGCTTAGCCTTGAACAGCGCGGTGTCTTTTTCGAAGTAATATGCATCGCGCTATTCTAAACACTGCGCTCTCCTTCAAAGATGCTACATAAATCAAAAATAAAGTTTTTATATTCTAATAGAGAATTTAATGCTACGTCTAGCGACTTGTGCTCTAAGGCATCTGAAAAGTATATCTCAAGTTATTGCACACAGATAGTTTAAACCTACCAGAGACAGAGTAAGGCCTACGTATCGTATCACAGGCGCTTGTATCAGGACACGCGAGCGCCTATGCCTGTGACGCGTCTCCCTTTGGTTATCTATAATGCAAGGTCCCAAACAGAACCAAGAGGAACTTGCGGGTCATCGCAGTTTTCAAATCTATGTGAACAAACTAGAAGAGTTCTCCTCAAAGAAGGCAACTCATTCATTTCAGCAGTGATTCACGCAAACAAAATAAGAAATATGCTCTCTCTATTTTCAAACCCGTTCAATTTCGGTAAAATTGTCAAAAAATTGACATTTTTCGTAATCGCTTCACGGAAATGCGAGTTCTGCCGAGACAAAAGGGAAATTTAATTACTCCTCATTTGTTACAACCGCATGGCTTTCACTTCAGCATTGCAGTGTCAGAAAAATGCCTTCGATCGGATAGTTTCTGGGCCAGAAGTGGCTGTTTTAGGTCAAGCAGGCAGTGTCAAATATAAAACATTTCTTGTGCGAGGAAGTGCAATGGTACTTGGTAAAATAAGAAAGAAAGTTGCTGTTACTGTTTCAAATGGGAATAGCAGCAACCCAGTTAAAATCAAAAATGCTAATGGCGAAACTTTGCATCGGTGGGCAGGGATGGGAGATACATTAAAGGTCAACCACAGTGCTCGGTCAAAAAGTTTCTGCTGAAAGAACTTTATTAAATAATACCAGATGCAAAAACTTTGTTAAGCAAAGCTCTACCGTTTAATAGATATCGATCACTGAAAGTGGGATTTCCTACCTGTAATTAAGGGTAAGGGAAGTAATAATCTAAAACGCAGCTATCGCTGATCTCCCCTCGCAGTGACGTTAGCAGCTGTAGACAATGGCCGATTGCGAAGAAGTTACAAGAGACAAGCAGTGTTTCTTCACTCGATCTGTCGTGTTACAGCAGTGCTGTCTTCTGTTAGAAACGAATTCGACCCCCGAGTACTAATTGTAATAATAAACAAATAATTATACGAGCTAGACCAGTGAATACATGCGTTCCCTTTTCTGAAAAGCTCCTCTGACTTTCCTGACACCCGCAAACTGATAGCAGACGATGGATGTGTAGTAGCCGCTGTGACTGTAGTTGAAGTTGAAGCAGTACTAGTAGGCCTACTACTAGTAACTTGAATCACTGTTGCTGTTGTTGAGGCGCTTGTTGCAATGGCACACGGACTTTGGATCGTTGGAACAGAGCCAGGCTTTAATGTCTGTATTGTTTTCATCCCAAAGCTCCGCATTAAAGTGGCACTTGGGGGGTTTGTTTGTTTATTTGTAGATTATAGTCACACGACACTTTCGCATATAGGTGACTACTGGACCGATTTATACTGACACCAGCGGGCCAGTTGCTGGTAAAGGGGAAAAAAATATGATCACACGTTGACCAATCCAGGATTCGAAGCAGCGACCTTTCGGTTACTAGCAAGACGCTCTTACCAACTGAGCTACCCGGCCCCTTGGGGGATAGCAGTCTTCAGCGAAGTGTTTTGCGCTAATTGCTGACGACGCAGTTGGTGTCCCGTACTTCGGACCGAAGTTTACACGCTTTTCCTGCACGAATCTCACCCTCTTATTTCGCACTTCTTCGTTTTTTGGAAACCTATGCAATGTTAACCCATCCGCTTGTTTGTACAACCTCCAATGGCAAAATATATATGGGGCGCCATGTGTCCATTTATTCTATGTGACTATTCTATACATAGAATAAATTCTATGCACATAGAAAGCATTCTATGCACACAAAAAGCATTCATTAGTTGAAATTCCATTTATAAAAAAGAAACCAATATTGTAAGTCATAGAATAAAATTCTTTGTGTAGAATAACATTATATAATATAGTGTAAAATTCTATGTCCATAATACAATTCTATGTATAGAATAACATTTTATAATAGAGAATAATATTCTATGTATGTAATACAATTCTATATTATAGAATGCACTTTTATGCATAGAATTGTATTCTATAACATAGAATGAATTCTATTACAAAGAATGATTTCTATAACATAGAATTTATTCTATGTGCATACAATTCATTCTATAACATAGAATGAATTCTTTAACATAAAATAAATTTTATGACATAAAATGAATTCTATGTGCATAGAATAAATTGTATAACATAGAATGAATTCTATAATAAAGAATGAATTCTATATGCATAGAATGAATTTTATAGCATAGAATGAATTCTATGACATAGAATTCATTCTATGACATAGAATGAATTCTATAGGCATAGAATGAATAGTATAACATAGAATGAATTCTATGACATAGAATGAATTCTATGACATAGAATGAATTCTATAACATAGAATGAATTCTATAGCATAGAATGAATTCTATGACATAGAATTTATTCTATAGCATAGAATGAATTCTATAACAGAATGAATTCTATAGCATAGAATGAATTCTATGACATAGAATTTATTCTATAGCATAGAATGAATTCTATGTTACAGAATGAATCCTTGGTCATAGAATTCATTCTATGCTATAGAATTCATTCTATGCTATAGAATAAATTCTATGTCATAGAATTCATTCTTTGCTATAGAATTCATTCTATGTTATAGAATTCATTCTATGTCATAGAATTCATTCTATGTCATCTTATTCATTCTATGTTATACTATTCATTCTATGCTATAGAATTCATTCTATGTCATAGAATTCATTCTATGTCATAGAATTCATTCTATGTCATAGAATTCATTCTATGTCATAGAATTCATTCTATGTCATAGAATTAATTCTATAATATAGAATGAAATCAATATATACACTTTTTTTTAAATAGTAAAAACTGGGGCACTGTCAAGGTATAGAGAACATTTTTTTATGGCATGGAACTGCATTGCAGAGAGATATACACATTGCCACATCCCATCACCACACCACACCACTCTACATCACACTGCACCACAAATGTGATGGGTAGGTGTGGTGGAGTGATTAGGTTATGTGACGATGTGGTCTGATTCACTGCTTTTAAGGAATAATAGAACTGTATTGCAGATACATACATACACATTACCACATCACATCACCACACTACATCACTCTAAATCACACCACACTGCACCACAAATGTGATGGGTGGGAGGGGTGGGGTGATTAGATTATGTGATGTGATTCACTGATGCCATGATATGTGCTGTCTGCTGCAATGTGAAGATGTGCTGCTGCTGTGATGTCGGCTGATGTGATGTGATGATTTGTTGATATGATGTGATTTTATGTGGTGGTGCGTTTTCACGATGATGGTGATGAAGCAATGTGATGCAGTGATGTGATGTGATGATGTGATCGATGTGGTGATGATGCGATGTGGTGATGTGTCATACAATATCTTTTTTTAAATTCTAAATTTTGTTACAATTTATTAGTTGTGTTTTTTAATTTTATGTGAATGAAATGAATTATATGTATTTAGAATTAATTGTATAACACAGCAAGAATTGTATGACATAAAATTCATTTTTTTAACATAAAATGGATTTTATTCGCAACACTGAATACATTCTATTTTTATAGAATTGTTTTTTAACATTTGGTGCACATAGAATGCATTCTATAACATAGAATGTTCATTCTATAACATAGAATGTTCATTCTATAACATAGGATCCATAGAATTCATTCTATAACATAGAATGTTCATTCTATAACATAGAATCCATTGTATAACTTAGAATGTTCATTCTATAACATAGAATCCATTCTATAACATAGAATGCTCATTCTATAACATAGAATGCTCATTCTATGCGCAACTAGGTCATTCTGTGTGAAGCGAGGCTGTGACGTATAAAGGGACACGTGGAGCTTTGCACGCGCGCTAGAACTGAAGAAATGGCTGACGAACAAAGCGCTCTGTGGCTTTATCAGACATCATAATTTCGTGAACAAGCATTTAGGTTTCTTGATGCGGACGACTTCGACGGTATAATTAGTGTGAATAGATCGCTTAGCAATAAAAATAATTGACGTCACCCCCCCCCCTCCGCCCCTGCGTGCTTGCTTTTTTCATTACAATGTGCTGAGGTTCTGTAAGGGTTTATAGTGACAAAATCTAATTAAATAATCAGTTCTTTTCGCTCAATACCGAAGAAATAACCGTACTGTACACTCATAAAAAGCAATAATTAATATATTTAAAGGTCGAATATTGCTATACAACTCTGAGACATAATATATGAAAGGTTCATAAAGCTGAATATTGCAAAAAATCTATTTCACCCCAAGCGGCCCCCCAGGGCGCTATGCACAAAGGCGTGGCGGCCACGTGCTGCGGGAATAACACAGCGTGATCGAGTTTGAAAATGGTGAAGTACTGTGCTGCGTTTGGATGCTCTAACTCCGACGTAAAACCTTTCTGCAAAGAAAAGAACATTTCCTTTCATCGATTTCCACTTCGAGCGCAAATTATGAAGCACTGCATGTCGTCAACTCTAAACTGAATGTCAGTGACAAATCGCTCTGTAATCATTATTGCACGAGTGTGCTATGTTCAAAACATCACAATATCCCAAAACGTTCTCTATACCTTGACAGTGCCCCAGTTTTTACTATTTAAAAAAAAGTTTTTATATTGATTTCATTCTATAACATAGAATGAATTCTATGACATAGAATGAATTCTATGACATAGAATGAATTCTATAGCATAGAATGAATAGTATAACATAGAATGAATAAGATGACATAGAATGATTTCTATGACATAGAATGAATTCTATAATATAGAATGAATTCTATGACATAGAATGAATAATATGAGATAGAATTTATTCTATAGCATAGAATGAATTCTATAACATAGAATGAATTATATAGCATAGAATGAATTCTATGACATAGAATTCATTCTGTAACATAGAATTCATTCTATGCTATAGAATAAATTCTATGTCATAGAATTCATTCTATGCTATAGATTTCATTCTATGTTATAGAATTCATTCTATGTCATAGAATTCATTCTATGTCATAGAATTCATTCTATGTCATAGAATTCATTCTATGTCATCTTATTCATTCTATGTTATACTATTCATTCTATGCCTATAGAATTCATTCTATGTCATAGAATGAATTCTATGTCATAGAATGAATTCTATGCTATAAAATTCATTCTATGCATATAGAATTCATTCTTTATTATAGAATTCATTCTATGTTATACAATTTATTCTATGCACATAGAATTCATTTTATGTCATATAATTTATTTTATGTTAAAGAATTCATTCTATGTTATAGAATGAATTCTATGCGTATAGAAATAATTCTATGTCATGCAATTTATTTTATTTTAAAGAATTCATTCTATGTTATAGAATTCATTCTTTGTAATAGAATTCATTCTATGTTATAGAATATAATTCTATGCATACAAGTGCATTCTATAATATAGAATTGTATTACATACATAGAATATTATTCTCTATTATAAAATGTTATTCTATACATAGAATTGTATTATGGACATAGAATTTTACACTATATTATAGAATGTTATTCTATACAAAGAATTTTATTCTATGACTTACAATATTGGTTTCTTTTTTATAAATGGAATTTCAACTAATGAATGCTTTTTGTATGTATAGAATGCTTTCTATGTGCATAGAATTTATTCTATGTATAGAATGGTCACATAGAATAAATGGACACATGGCGCCCCATAATATAGGCCACTGCTCTTCGTTTTCCTGCGTTTTGGTATAGAAGGAACACTATCGGACTCCATATTGTCTACAGCTGTTGACGTTACGAGCCATGTGGTCACGTGAGCGGGCTTTTCGAACGTGCAAAAGTTTATTCGAAGTAGATTTTATTAAATATTAAAAAAGGCAGTATTTTTCGGAAAAAAGTTGTTTGGCATGTGACTTCTTTTATTATGTAGATATTGTGTGCTCAGTTTTATGTTTCAATGATGTTGACCTTTAAAGAGGAGGCTGTTTCGGATGTACGTTCAAAATGCAACAAATTATTAACAACCAAGGCACTGATTGTTGAGGAAATCAGGATAATGAGCGCTAAAATATTTGATCAGTTAGTTTTTTTAATGTTATTATTGTTATTCACTCCTTAATCATTAATTGTGCTAATCAATAATCACATGTTTCACTAGTGTAAATTACAACAGTAACCAGTTAAAGATAAGTTTATTAGTAACATTGTGATGAACAGTGTGCGGCAATCGGATCATGCAGTATTCCAATATGGGGTTGTTTACCTGTACACTCAGTATTCTATGAGAGTTTTTCGTCATCAACAAGAATTGGTGAAAAGCTAAACATTCTTTTTTGTAACATTTTCTTTGGCCATATGAAACGCACAGCTTTGTCGTTGAATTTATTTATCACAAGTCCTGGTTTGATCTTCTATGGAGATGTGAATGCAGCTGCAAAAACAAAATGTTAGTATGACTATGACTAAAAATTTCAGATAAAATACTGCTTCAATGTTGCTGTACTCTCCCAATACTAGTATGAAGGGAAAGAAAATAAAAGTGTAAAAATACATAAATAACTAATATTAATGAAAAACCAATAAATAACTGTCAATACATTAAGGGATTCATTGATTAATTTATTTCATGTATTTATTTCTTCTTATAATCCCTTGTTATTTATTATTTGCATACACATTGAAAAGATCTGTGTAGTAATGTTGACAAATTACATAGAAATTTCTTAATAACTTGTTTTATTTGTAATTTTAAGCTAATAACACGAAAGCAGTGTACAGTTAGTGTATATTTGTATCTCCTCATCCGCTCAAGAAAAGGTGAACATAGAGTGAAAGTAGGTAAATAAATAAAATAAACATGTACGTATAAGTGAAGAGTGGATCTGCATAGTGTTATTCTTTGATGTGATGACACTTTTGTCTTCCATTCTTTTACATTCTCTTTCTCCGTTTCTTTTTGTTTGTCTGTCTCTCTTTTTTTCATGTTTTTTATTTTATTAATACTCTCTCTTTTCCTCTTTTTTGATTACCTTGCTCACATTCATCATAATAATAACTGGAACTTGAGCAGCTCTTAAACTGGAAAAGGGCTATATAAGAACAATTAATTTAAGTCGTACTGATGAACACTGACACAACCAACACCATACTAATGTTTACGTCATATCTTGACATGACTTTTATATTACTCTATAATCTTATCCTGAATCATTATAACTAGCATGTAACATGCGGGAATACTACAAAATAAATAAATAGTTAAACAACAAAGCGAAACAAACAAAACACAGATGCTCCCACAATCTCCTGTCACAACGGCCTACACAAATATTTATTAAGAAGGGGAAAACGGTGGTAGAGAGGGTGGGGATTAATTACACACACAAAGGTCTCAAAAGGAATAAACAACAACAAAAGTCTTTTATAGCACAGCTGAATGCTTAGTGACATTGTTGTTGATCTTTTCACGCCTGCACCTACATTGGTTTGAACTGCATCTGTGTAGATAGATCTATGCTCTAGTGCAGTAGATTTAATTTTTCATTCATCCTCATCATTTTTAGTGCAAACCTAAAATAGCAACAGAAGTGGCGTTTGCACGTTTGCTACATTTCAATATGTTTCTTGTAAGTAAGCTCTTACCACAAAAAAATCTTAGCATCCATCCCAAAAGCGAAAGTAACATGCTTGAATTCGTTCTTGAGAACCGATGGACATTAATAGTTTAAACCGAAACTCGTTTACTACAGACGGAAGTTATAGTTTCGGTAAACAAAGGGCACTTCCGTGAAGCGATTGTGAAAAAAGTCATTTTTTGACAATTTTATCGAAATGTAACGGGTTTAAAAATAGACAGAGCATATTAGTTTGTATGTTTGCGTGAATCACTGCTGAAATGAATGCGTTGCCTTCTTTGGGGAGAAATTTTGTAGTTTGTTCATATAGATTTGAAAACTGCGATGACTAGTAAGTTTTGCTTGCTTCTGTTTGGGACCTTGTATTATAGATAACCAAAGGGAGACGCGTCACAGGCATAGGCGCTCGCGTGTCCTGATACAAGCGCCTGTGTATTGTATGGTTAGAAATTCTTGTAGCCAGCACGGCTACATCTGTAGCGGAAAGGGAGGAGACTGGTTCAGGCTTGGGCGAGAAGTTGTCTACCTTGCATGTTTTGGGTAGACTAACCTTTGGTGGCTCCTGCTGTGCAGAATTCTTTGGAGTGGCCATTGGGTTAAGCAGGACAAGGCGACACGACATTTGTTCTCCCAGGCTGACAATTCGTCTTCTGTTTTTAGTGGTGAGCGGGACTACATTGTCGGCAGGTATTTTATGCAAGTCAGTGGCAGCGACTTTGCAGCGAAGTGTCATGGCACTAGTCGCCGGCAACCCGGTTTGCTACCAACCACGCTTCCCCGCCTTGCAGGGCAAGTATGTCTATGTCCCTCTTACGAGGAATAAAATGAAAATAACAGCTCAAGGTGGGCTGTGTTCTCAAGGTCGTGGCCGAGAGACGGGAGTCAATTACTCTGCTCGGCTAAATATAATACTAAAATGTGTTATTATTAATCTATCAAAACCTACAATTAATATGGATGTGTATAGTTTGACTAAAAGAGGCAAAGCAATCTCTTGTTTACTGCTGATATTAGGGTAGTAGGTAGGTAGGGTTGAAGAGGGACGAACGTAATAGTGAACATCAATGTAACCAAAGACCATACATAACAATACAGGTCTTAGACTTTATGAGGAGAACAAGACAAACAGCAACACCCAAGTTGAGGTCTGAGGCAATATTTCGATTTTTATTCAAATCTTTATCTTAGACTTTACAACACACCCCTCCCGAATCCCTTCTGTCTTCCTTTTACCACACATAGGGAGCGCGGTTGGCTCAGTGGTGTACGCAGTGTACTCCAATGTCAGGCCATAACATGACAGTCTGTACAGTCAGTGTCTCAGTGGTGTACACAGTGTACTCCAATGTCAGGCCATAACATTGCAGTCTGTACAGTCAGTGTCTCAGTGGTGTAGGCAGTGTACTCCAATGTCAGGCCATAACATGGCAGCCTGTACAGTCAGTGTCTCAGTGGTGTAGGCAGTGTACTCCAATGTCAGGCCATAACATGGCAGCCTGTACAGTCAGTGTCTCAGTGGTGTAGGCAGTGTACTCCAATGTCAGGCCATAACATGGCAGCCTGTACAGGCTGTGGTTCAAAACCTGTGTACGACCTGTAGTTTTATAAAAAATGACCGCGAGACAGTGGGCTCCTGCTCCTTCGGATGAGCGTATTAACCGAAGTCTAATTTGTGTCTGCACGTATTCCATAGTACAGTCTTTCACGTATTCCATCGTACAGACTTTCACGTATTCCATCGTACAGACTTTCACGTATTCCATCGTACAGACTTTCACGTATTCCATCGTACAGACTTTAACGTATTCCATGGTACAGACTTTTACAGATTTTGACGTGAGTATTTCTGGACCAAGTAAGCAGTCATTCTAGGACGCCTTAAAAGTATTCCCCTCTGCCTTTCTTTACACAACGTTACGTCTTGCTTGTTTGTAATTTTTGTAAAATACAAACATGCACTTTTTCACAGGCGGAGTACATCTGGGTAAGGGGGTTAGAGTCGGTCTGGATTTAATTCCCGGTGAGCACTTCTTCTGGGTTATATATTTTTTTGTTTTATAATATGAATACCTATTTAGTAAGTACTTTTAATTGTGTGACTGCTACCCAGCTCTCTAATTAACTGCCGAAAGTTTCCATTTCTCCCTCACTCTATGAAGAAACCTATGTCTGAAACGTTGAAACTTTTACCTAGGATCTTCTGTACCACAACACACGGTTTTCAAAACCTTTTACATGTCAAATGCCTTAAGATCTTGCAGTCTCATTTTTCTGTATTTACATGTATTTTGTTTTCATTTAACTAAATGTTATTTTATTATAATTATATTAATGTTGTGTACTCTCTTATTTGTATATTAGTTTTCAATATAGTTTTATTCTAGTTAATACAGTTTATTATCTAAATTTCTTTTATAAACCTCTTTCTTTCTTTTTTTTTATTTTTGGGGTGGGGTGAGAGGTGGGGGTATGTATTAGTGACGGACAGGGGCAGAACATTTACTGGAGAGGCACGGTGGTCTAATGGTAGTGCTTTGGCTTGCGGATCTGAAGGTCCCGGGTTCGAGCCCTGTCCGCGCCATTGTGTTGTATCCCTGGGAAAGACACTTTACTCCTGTTTTCCTACTCCTTCGGATGAGAGTATAAACCGAGGTCTAGTCTGTGTCGCATACATTCCATCATAACGGACTTTAAATATCCTGACGCTCATGTCCTAGACGGGTGAGTGCCGGTAACGAGAACACACCCAGCATGCACTTGGTCCTTCTCCCCCATCCCTGGCTGGCCAGGATAGTGCTCAGTTGTCCGGGCGTCAGACCATGCGCCCAAAGGCTGCGGGTGGGCGTCTCGGGCGGTTTGAGTTAAATCCTGTATCGGCCAGCGCCTAGAGTCTGGTCAAGTACTGCAAGAAAATTGCGCTATAAAAAATCCTCAATAATAATAATAATAATAATAATAATAATAATAATAATAATAATAATAATAATAATAATAATAATAATAATAATAACAAGTTAACATTAAACCTACTTTTGGTGGTCTTAAATGTACGATATAAAAGACATTATTCAACAGACACAAGGAAAGACTAGTACGATGACGCAAGGGAGGGTACTCATGACGGTATTAGTTGCCTCTCGGAGCTGGCCAACTTTGGTAACACAGAACTATGACGAAGATGATCGTCTTGTTCTTTCGTATCTTTGATTATTTTTCGATGGTAAGCTGGTTGTCTTTCTGGAATGTGTCTTTCCGCCACTCAATAAAAAAAGAGAGTTTATTCAGTTTTCGGTAACAAACGTTTTCCTACAGAATTACTTAACCCTCTTTTTTCCTCTTCCTCCTTCTCCTCCTGATCTTTTTCGATAAATTCTACAATTATAAAAAACGTCAACTTACCGGTAGAACGTTGAGCGAAGCAAGTTTTTGGTATCCCAACCAATACAAGCCAGAATACGGCAACCACAGCGAACAGCACCATGACGACTTTCCATACAACGGTACAGTTTTGAATCACAAACAAACAATAACACATTACACAGGCCACGAATTTTAAATGTATTGGAGTGCGATTTATATATGTACCGGCTAACCAGGAAGCCAAATACTTCATCCTGTAAAGTATATTGTAAGCAAGCTAGCGTTCATGCATGATGCACGCGGTTTTAAGTGAGTCCCAGAGGTCGGGGTTGGGTTTTTTTTTCTTCAAAATTGTACATTAAATAGTATGATCATAGAAGTGGCTTATTAATCCACACTATTAAAGCGACATTTCTCAAATGGGCTTGTACGCAGATGAAATTGCGCTCTCTCGGGGGACCAAAGACTATTTCATCTTTGGATCCTCCAGGAGCGGGAGTGCGGGTGAGGGGAGTAGCGGAAATGCTCCTTGACATTACAGGAGTCAGAAAATAATGTAAACCGATTCTACTCGGGCCACTGACGACACGTTCCTACAGTCCATGCACATCTACACTGACTAATCAGTGTCGGTGCCCTCAGCTGACGCTGCCTTCTATGTCCCGAGGTTGATTACCGGTTGAACATCAGCAGGTTGAATACCAGCAGACAGTTTAAGCCTCCCGAGTGCTATAGCGATCATTAACAGTGAATGAACGACCTTCCGCTATGTAATAATGATAACGATACTACTACTACTACTACTACTACTACTACTACTACTACTACTACTAATAATAATAATAATAATAATAATAATAATAATAATATTAAGAAGAAGAAGAAAAAGAAGAAGAAGAAGAAGAAGAAGAAGAAAAAGAAGAAGAAGAAAAATATGGGATGCAATATGCGCCATATTCCTAAATCATAAGCAAAGCTCGGCGATCTGTAACCAACATGAACGCTCGCATGTTACAGGCACTCTAACAAACGCAACATACTCACATCATTCATCACTAAAACATGTGGTGTATAGGCAAGTTGCTATTAGGACATATAAAGAAAATAAAAAAAAATATTTTTATATAATAATAATAATAATAATAATAATAATAATAATAATAATAATAATAATAATAATAATAATAATAATAATAATATTTTCCCAACATGTAATCAAACAAGGCATCAACAATTACATACATTCAAAGGCGTACATTGTTAGCAAGTAGGCTTAAAATATATGTTTCTATACAGTCCTCTAGCGATCTCGTTCCTCCTCTGCACTCCGCCAGCATTCTCTAAGTAAACAATAATACTAACATTCCTAATAAGAAAAAATAGGCCTACTACTACTGCTACCACTACTACTACTACTTCTACTACTACTACTACTACTACTACTACCACTGCTACTACTACTACTACTACTACTACTACTACTACTACTACTACTACTACTACTACCAAACAATCTAAATTTTGTTCTCAGTCAGTGTTGCTGGAATATTCTGCAGTCATTAGTCTATGTGCTAGTCAATAAGGGATTTTCGCCGGCAAATACTAAACACAGTCATTAACTCATCTACAAGACAAATGGTTGCCTACATTGTAGTTGCGTGGTAGAAAGGGATAGGCTTTTCAACAGACACGAAAGCTGGCCCAGAGAAAGAAACGGAGAATCTATTACTTCTCTTACGTATAACTCTGACTGATTAATAGTTGCTGGACATCTTAACTGAGGATTTTATTTATTTGTAGCCGAAGACATATTCATGCCAGCCACTATCAAATTCAGATTATAGACCAGTCTGTAATATAACTAAAATCTAATACTATGGTCAAAATAATGAATGCTATATTTTGAGAGCGTTATATAAATTTAGATGAAATGTCAAAAAGCACGAGGTCTGAAATGAGCCAGCAAACGTGCAACATACAGGAAGCTAATAATATTCAATTCCGGTAACACGTACGGTTTGACACTTGGTCAAGGAGAAAAACTGGTATTGTAACATATTGATATAGCATGATGTGCGATTATTAATTTGGCGTACACACACACACACACCACTATACTTGCAATACATCACAACTGGGTTTATTTAGGAATGTAGGAATCGGAAAGTGATTTTTTGAAGGAAAGAACGCAAACTTCTTCTAAAAATGGAAGAATTTAATGCAAAATTGGCTCTTTCCGTCTAAAAAGTTGACATAGTTCGTCTCCTAGATCCTATAGGCGACGAAATAGTCTCTTTCTCCGAAAATTGACTGTATTTTCTTCGTCCCAGATAGAGCACTCCTGTGTACTTAAAACACTGTCATGCACTACAACTGCACTCCCATGCACTAAAAGAGCACTCCCGCGCACTTAGAAAAAAGTGGGGTCCTGGAAAAAAGTGGGTTCCAAGCAAATGAACCCATTTGTTACTAAGAAAGACAAGGTCTGCTACCCATTTGTGCGCTTTTGTGGGTACCCACACACACACACACACACATATTTGCAATACATCACAAATGGGTTCATTTAAGAATGTAGGAGTTGGAAAGTCATTTTTTGATGGAAAAGGGTTATAGAGCACTCCTGTGTACTTAAAATACTCTTATGCACTACAACTGCACTCCCATGCACTAAAAGAGCACTCCCGCGCACTTAGAAAAAAGTGGGGTCCTGGTAAAAAGTGGGTTTCAAGCAAATAAACCCATTTGTTACTAGAAAAGACAAGGTCTGAAACCCATTTGTACGTTTTTTCACGTACACCTACACACACACACACACACACACATAAAATCTGATATGACGTTGTAGTGATATCATTTGCTTCCTTGTTTGTTGTAAAGGCTGCATGGTCTAGAACTGAACGATGCACTAAAGTTCGGAATTTCAAGTGGGTGTATGTATGTGGCCTCAATCACGCATCTTTTCAATTACTGATATAGTTTACTTCAAACGTGGCCCACCTACACATTGCAGGTCTCCAATGTGTTTACAAATAAGCGGAAAAAATAAAACAAAACACACACACACACACACGCACACACACGCACACACACACATACTTGCACAGACACCGTTATTTGGACTTTCCTCAAACGCCACAGACGTTGTGTGGACAATGGGTCGTTCTACGACCCCCCTTTTTAAGTACTTTTAAGTGTTCTAACCCTAACCCTAACCCTAACGGATCATTAAATGGACGTCCCAACAAGGAGGTCAGTCCAAAGAACGTATGTAGATGTGCACTAGTTTGTCCAAAGAACGCCGTGTAAACATGCGCACACGCGCCCACACACGCACCACACACACACATACACAAACTGTTCAAGAGGGAAGAAGACACAGAGACAGACACAGAAAGAGGATTAGAGGAAGATGCAGACAGAAAGATAGAGGGAGGGAGAGACAGACAGACAGAGGATGGGAGGTGTAATCAAGACAGAATCAACGTTAGTTGCTACAAGGGTTGAGAAAGGTTAAAGAGAGAGAGAGAGAGAGAGAGAGAGAGAGAGACAGACAGACAGACAAACAGACAGTGAGGTCAAAGACAGACAGACTGGGGAGAAACAGACAGATTCAGCAGACAGCACCAACAACATCTATATCATGTGTTCATAGACTTCAAGAAGGCATTTGACCGAGTCTGGCATGCAGCTCTATGGGCAACCATGAAAGTGTACAACATCAGCCCTAAAATTATAGAAGTCATCAAAAGCCTGTATGACAAGGCTACCAGTGCAGTCCTCCATAACAGCGTCATCGGGAACTGGTTCAGAACAACAATCGGTGTGCGTCAAGGATGCCTACTCTCTCCAACACTCTTCAACATCTTCCTAGAGCGCATCATGTCAGATGCTCTTGCAGATCACGAAGGCACAGTCAGCATAGGGGGCAGAGCAATCTCCAATCTTCGTTTTGCGGATGATATTGATGGATTGGCTGGAGAGGAACAAGAACTTGAACAGCTTGTACAGAGGCTTGACACCACCTCCAGAGCTTATGGAATGGAAATAAGTGCAGAGAAGACCAAAATGATGACCAACAACACCAATGGCATCAACACGGACATCAAAGTACAAGGCCAATCCCTCAACACAGTGCACAGCTTCAAATATTTAGGAGCCATTGTGTCAGACAATGGGTCTCGACAGGAAGTCCTCTCCAGGATCGCACAAACAACTGCTGCCCTGACAAGGTTGAAGCCCATTTGGAAAGACAGAACCATCAGTCTACATTCCAAAGTAAGACTGCTGCTCTCTCTGGTCATCTCCATCTTCCTATATGCTTGCGAAGCATGGACCCTCACAGCAGATCTCCAACGAAGAATACAAAGCATGGAGATGAGGTGCTACAGAAGACTTCTGTGTATTTCCTATACCCAACACATCACCAACGACGAAGTCCGACAGACCATCACGCAAGCCATTGGACAACACGATGACCTGCTCACAGTGGTGAAGAAACGGAAACTCCGATGGTATGGCCACGTCACCAGATCATCAGGCCTTGCAAAGACCATTCTGCAAGGCACAGTGCAAGGAGGTAGAAGAAGGGGGAGACCGAAAAAGAGGTGGGAGGACAACATTCGAGAATGGACTGGTTTGACACTGAGCGAAGCCATGAGGGCTGCTGAGGACAGAGAAAGATGGAGTATGCTGGTTAAACGATCATCTGTGGTGCCCCTACGACCTTCGGGTTATGGGACAGCAGGGGCGGACGAGGGGGGGGTTTCCGGGGTTTCCGGAAACCCCCCCCCCCCAGCCCCAAAAAAAAAAAAAAAAAGGAAAAGAAAGAAGAAGAAGAAGGAAAGAAAGAGAGAGAGAGAGAATACAATTATAAAAATAAAAATAAATAAAAATAAACATAAAATAAATAAATAAATACTATATATATATTTATTTATTTATTTATTTATTTAATTTATTTTATTATTATTTTTTATACGAGTATTTGACCACTCCCACAATATGCAAGCCCTCGCAATCTTCTCCCTAAAAAAGTTCAATCATTGCAATCATTCTAAACAATCTCCAGACAAACGCCGTCTTTCGTGCTCCACAAAGAGTAAAGCTGATATTTCCCGTCTTCGGTGACATTCTATTTATTTATTTATTTATTTATTTTATTTTTATTTATTTTTTATTTTTTAAGGGGGGATAGGGGGGAGAGGGGGGGGCGCCACGAGCGGAAGAAATGAAAAGAAAGAAAACTATATTCCTAATGGATAATATAATGGATTACGACAGGAGTGCCCAATACGTCGATCGCGATCGACCGGTCCCTCGCGAAGGCAGTGTGACCGAGTAGATTGCGTAGCAATTTTAAAAAAAAAATGACCTCAGCCTATTATATGACTATATACTTGTTTTGCATTTTGGTGGTAGGTAGATCATTTTGGCTTGGTCATTTTAAAACTACATCGCATGCTGAAAAAGTCATAGTGTGGGCAACCATGGCTTACGTTGACGTTTTAGCAAAAAGACAAATAGTCAAAGTTCCGTCTCTTTGCTAGCTTATTCCGACTCGCGACAGCGCCTCAAAATGCCGCGAACGCCATCGTTGAAGCCCACCGATTCGAAAGGTGTGGCAAAGCTCCGTACATATTTTGGAAGCAAAGGAGGTAATTATTATTTTGATAATTTAATCTTAAAAGTAAATAACATATCCTATCCCATAACTCGGAGGTCGTAGGGGCACCACAGATGATCGTTTAACCAACGTACTCCATCTTTCCCTGTCCTCAGCAACCCTGATTGTTTCGCTCAGTGTCAAACCAGTCCAGTCTCGTTTCTTCACCACTGTTAGCAGGTCATCGTGTTGTCCAATGGCTTGTGTGATGGTCTGTCGGACTTCGTCGTTGGTGATGCGCTGGGTATATAGGAAATGCCCAGAAGTCTTCTGTAGCACCTCATCTCCATGCTTTGTATTCTTCGTTGGAGATCTGCTGTGAGGGTCCATGTTTCGCAAGCATATAGGAAGATGGAGATGACAAGGGAGCGCGCAGCAACCTTATCTTAGAATGTAGACTGATGGTCCTGTCTTTCCAAATTGGCTTCATCCTCGCCAGGGCAGCAGTTGTTTGTGCGATCCTGGAGAGGACTTCCTGTCGGGACCCATTGTCTGATACAATGGCTCATAAATATTTGAAGCTATGCACTGTGTTGAGGGATTGGCCTTGGACTTTGATGTCCGTGTTGATGCCATGGGTGTTGTTGGTCATCATTTTGGTCTTCTCTGCACTTATTTCCATTCAATAGGCTCTGGAGGTGGTGTCAAGCCTCTGTATTAGCCGTTCAAGTTCTTGTTCCTCTCCAGCCAATCCATCAATGTCATCCGCAAAACGAAGGTTGGAGATTGCTCTTCCCCCTATGCTGACTGTGCCTTCGTGGTCTGCAAGGGCATCTGACATGATGCGCTCTAGGAAGATGTTGAAGAGTGTTGGAGAGAGTAGGCATCCCTGACGCACACAGATTGTTGTTCTGAACCAGTTTTCGATGGCGCTGTTGTGGAGGACTGGACTGGTAGCCTTGTCATACAGGCTTTTGATGACTTCAACAAATTTTAAGGCTGATGTTGTACACTCTCATGGTTGCCCACAGAGCTGCATGCCAGACTCGGTCAAACGCCTTTTTAATGTCTACGAACACATGATATAGATGTTGTTGGTGCTGTAGGTATTTCTCACAGATTATTCTGAAGTTGAAAGTCTGTTCAGTGGTACTTCGCCCTGCCCTAAATCCTGCTTGCTCTTCGGCTATGATTTGTTCAGCTTGGGGTTTCAACCTGTTGAGTATTTTTTTCAGGTTCCTGGAGGTTACCTTTTTTTGGGAAGAGTGATGACAAGCGACTGGTTCCATGGTGTAGGCCACCCCACCCCCCCCCCCCACTCTGCCACATCTTTTTACACATAATGGTGAGTGCGTCGATCATCGCCTCTCCTCCTGCTTGAAGCAGTTCCGCGGGTATGTTGTCCACTCCCGCTGACTTCCCCTTCTTCAGCGATTGCAACGCTGCCTCAACTTCTTCTCGGAGAATTTCTTCTTCTCTGTTCTCTGGACATACTAGAACTGATGGGTCTCCGTTTGGTTTGTGGTTGTAAAGGTCAGAGCAGTACTCTGTCCATCTGTCCAAAACTTCTTGTTCTTCTGTAAGACATAAGCCACTTGCTTTGGATCGTGGAGACCTTGGGCTGTTTAACACTTGTCAGCGGCTTCACAGTCTGGTAGGCCTTCTTGCTGTTGCTCTTGTTCAGACTGTTCTCTATTTCCTGGCATTGAGCTTCTATCCAGTTCTCCTTTGCTGTGTGCATGCCTTTTCGGATGTCATTGTTGATTTTTCGGTAGGCATCAGCTCCCTGTCAGGTGTTCCTTTTCTTTTTCATCTCTCTTCGTTTATCACACGGGTCCAAAAGTTCAGGTGTGGTCCACAGCTTCTTCTTTGACCGGTGCTTTCCAAGGATCTCCGTGGCGGCATCTGTCACAGCTAAGTTGAAGGTAATGGTCATGGTGTTGACAATTACTTCACCAGCTCCCAAAATGAGCAGTGGTGCAAATTGCCCTCCAATTTTGTCCTGCAATATTTCTGTCACCTCCGGGTCTTGCAGTTTGTCCAGGTCGAACTTCAGTCTAGTGCACTTTGCTGTGTTTACTCTCTTCAAGTGAAGCCGGAAAGACATCATCACAAGATTGTGGTCACTTCCGATGTCTGCTCCTGGAAAAGTGCGTGTCCTGCTTGATCTGAGGCGTTTCTTGACCATCATTAACATTTACCGAATAAGTCCCTTTAATAGAATTTTGGAAAACCCCCCCAAAAAAACTAACTGATCCGCCCCTGGACAGGATAGGATAGGATAGGATAGGCAGAGATAGCACAGAGATCGACAAAGACCAACATACAGAGACAGCGAGACAGACAGAGAGAGACAGACAGTGACGACAGGCTGACAGGAGGAAGACAGTCAGACAGAAGAGACACAGACAGACAGACTGACAGTGCGAGAAAGAGACAAACAGATAGAATGAGGAAGAGACAGAGACAGAAAGAGACAGAGAGTGAGAAGGATTGAATGAGGGATTGTCAGGTGATTGCGGGAGCCTGAGGAATAAAACAGTGATTGAAGAGGAAATCAAACACGACACACAGATAACCAGCAAATTCTGCCCAGCCAACCTCCATCCCCCTCCCCTCCATTTTTCTTCTCCCCCTCCCCCAATTACAAACCCTCTCCACCCAACCCTAACCCTGTCCAACATCCTGTTGGTTATTCCCATAAACGGCAAACACCGTGAAGGAAAAAAATATATAAACAAAGGTGTGTAACCGAACATAGGACATAATAAACATCTTCATTTGGGAACACTTGAGTTCACAGGTACCCGAATCGGATTGTGCGTAGAGTCTGTTGTACTACTGTACTCGTGTTAGCAGTGTAGACTCCGTAGAGTCAGTTGTACTACTGTACTCGTGTTAGCAGTGTAGACTCCGAAGAGTCAGTTGTACTACTGTACTCATGTTAGCAGTGTAGACTCCGTAGAGTCAGTTGTACTACTGTACTCGTGTTAGCAGTGTAGACTCCGTAAAGTCTGTTGTACTACTGTACTCGTGTTAGCAGTGTAGACTCCGTAGAGTCAGTTGTACTACTGTACTCGTGTTAGCAGTGTAGACTCCGTAGAGTCTGTTGTACTACTGTACTCGTGTTAGCAGTGTAGACTCCGTAGAGTCAGTTGTACTACTGTACTCGTGTTAGCAGTGTAGACTCCGTAGAGTCAGTTGTACTACTGTACTCGTGTTAGCAGTGTAGACTCCGCTCACATCGCCATAGGGTTCTACTTGTATTAGCCTACCATCTTGTTTCAATCTCAATGCGCAAATGATTTCTCCTGTTGAAATGAAGTGGTTTCTTCCGTTGAAGTAAAATCTAACTTGATTGTTGCCTCGACTGTACAATACAGGACTTGTTTCGACAAAATACCGTGTTGCAGCGCCTGAGTCTTGCTAACTTTCTTTGTTTGGTTGGTTGGTTGTCTTCTTTCTTTTTTGTAGTAGTAGTAGTAGTAGTAGTAGTAGTAGTAGTAGTAGTAGTAGTAGTAGTAGTAGTAGTAGTAGTAGTAGACCTTGTTGTTGCTGTTGCTGCTGCTGTTGTACGTGTTGTTGCTGCTGCTGCTGCTGCACTTCTTCGTCTTCAACTGCTTCTTCCGTACTCCGACGTTTCTCTCACGCAAATGCCATAATCACCTTATCTGTCATTCACCACTCTCACCCTTCACTCACCGCCACTGCATCCACTCATTTTCCCTCATCAGGTGTCCCACCACAACTGACCACCACCACCATCACCACCACACCTTGCAAAGACCACTTCATTCCACACTCACGTGCATCACTGTGCCAAGACAACTCCCATCCACACTCACACACTCACGTGCCTCGGAAATTATGCAGATGTGTGTTCTGCAGCGCCATCGGGAACAGGTTTATGCGGATCAGGGGTTGTCTGGTCCTGGTTTGGCTCGGAAGAGTCCGCTGGACCTCAAGCAATAATCATGTAATGCAATGTAGTTTAAAAAAACAGTGGTGATCCGATGATCTTACCAGAACTGAAGGTTACCATGCGGCTGTTGGTGTTTTAGTGAACGTTGCTTGGCGTCAGTCAACAATCCGCTTCACTGACCACTGGCAAACCGCTTCCACCACTGCTCAGTAGCTGTTGTACAGTAGCCTACGTCAACATGGATGCATCAATGTGTGTTGATTGTCTGTCTAACAATCTCTGTCTGTAGCTCTGTCTGATTTATGATCGATCAATCAATCAGGCCACTCTTTCTGATTGTAGGTCTTCTTTGCTTCTTTGGCTGTCTGCCCCCTCTCCCCCTCCCCTCTGTCTCTCTTTCTCTCTTTCTCTCTCTCGCTCTCTCTCTCTCTCATCGTGTGTGTGTGTCTGCGTGCGAGTGCGCGCTCGTGCGCCAGTGCTTGTGCCGTTGCAGATATCTAATTTCTCTTGCCTTCCCCAAGAATGAACTCACTTCCCTACTGGCCGCTTTTTGTTTCATTGCCTTTTGTACTATTTATTACAAATGTGTTTCTGTTTTTAAAAATTACTTACCAAAAAGAACATGAACATGTCAGAATTTATTGTTGACTTATTGGTACACTATAGGGCAAAGTTTGAAATGTTTCGAGTGAACAATGTCTGATTTAGATGGGGTGTAAATATGGAACCTTTTTCTTTGTCTAAATAAATGACGCCATGTTTTGGTCACAAACCTCAGGCAAATGATGTGTGTGCGAGGCTGACGTTAAGTGCCCGGATGTCCGCAGAGAGCGATTATAGCCTTGGCTGCACTAAATTTCAGCGTTATTAAGGTTGAAGTGGTGGTTCACCCGTCCCCTATACGCTTAATGTGTCCGGGGACGTAAATTTTACTATAAAAAAAAAAAAATTTCAGCGTTAAGCACTTGCGATGCTAAAACCCGTGCAAATCTCATTGTTGCGTATGATGTATGCTTTTTATATGTTTGCCTGTTACTTAGTACTATTTTTCTTCACTTTAGCAGATAAGGATTACCAATTCAATCAATTCAATTCAATATTTTAATGTAACGTCTTTTTCATAACAATGTGATTTTAGACAACCATAACAAACAAAGAAACAAACAAACAAATAGCAATTGTTAATTATAGTAACTTAAATAAATCTGTTCCGACAATGATACGCGCGATGTCCTGTAACATCGAACTATATAAGATGACCCTAATGTCATCTTGTGCACATAAAATAATCCCATTTTCTTTGTACAGTGCTGTTAAAACAGTACAATCAAATAATATATGTTGTAAAGAAATATTTCCAGCACATATACAAGTAACAGTTTTCAAAATTTTGTACACCATGAATTCAAACGTAGCTTATATACTAATCTAGCAATAGTTCTGGAACAACTAACAATATTTACTTTGGGTATTATATTAGTAAAGTGTTGTTCTAATAACGAATAATATTCAAATTGAGCTAATTTCACATTAGAATTAAAGACTGTATGCTCACTTTTCATTGCACCTTGTTTGGCCAATTTATCTGAAATTTCATTACCATAAATCTCTAAATGTGATGGGACCCAACAAAATGTAATTCCAATACCTCTAATTCTAATACTATGAATAAGATATCTTATTTCAAACATTATATCTGTTCTCTTTCTACATTTCCAATTTTTTAAAGCATAAAGCACTGATTTAGAGTCAGCACAAATTAATATATTAAATAGTTTAGAAGGAATGTTGAGTATGTATTCTAGTACCATCATTATTGTGTTATGAGTACCATTTTGTCAAGTGGAAGCTGGTTTCAAGAGCTAGTATCAGGATGTGAGCGGAGTAGAGTCTACTAAATTATGCGTGGTGTCAATGTCGTCTCATCGAAAATCGCGGGTTGCCGGAACTTAACGCTAAACATTTACTCACGAAAAGCAACTTTTCGTACCCACGCCAAAAGTCTCTACAGTTTACAAATTAAAAATAGCTTTTCTAGCAAATAACTGAACAGAAATATGGAATTCATTTTGTCAAATATTTATTTGCAATGTTTTAGGGAGTTGTTTTTTTAACACTTTCAGCTAAATATTTTTATATAGAAGCATATTTTCTAAATAATCATTTGTTTACAAGGTAAGATTTCTCTAAAAATATATATTGTTTCCGAAAATACCATGTTATTTACCTAAACAATACGTTGTATACATAAATAAATCATACTATAAGTAAATAAGGCATTGTTGCTAAATAAGGAATTATAAACCTATATAATGCATTATTTAGCAGACTGTGTTAAGTCTGCTAAATAGTGCATTATATGGGTTTATAATTCCTTATTTAGCAACAATGCCTTATTTCATTATTTAGCAGACTGTGTTAAGGAGGGGCCGGGTAGCTCAGTTGGTAAGAGCGTCTTGCTAGTAACCGAAAGGTCGCTGGTTCGAATCCCGGATTGGTCAACGTGTGATCATATTATTTTCCCCTTTACCAACAACTGGCCCGCTGGTGTCAGTATAAATCGGTCCAGTAGTCACCTATATGCGAAAGTGTCGTGTGACTATAATCTACAAACAAACAAACTGTGTTAAATAAAGAATGTATTTTTACAAATGTCAACGACATAATTATTTACAATTAACAGGTAAAAATTGTAATTATCAAGTAAAAATTACAATATTTGGTTTTGGCCCATTTCCATATGGATTGCTAGAGCCGAAACTAAAAATTAAACATGATCACGCGAAAGATATATCTAATTTTTCAATGATAATTGTTATTATCCCTTGATAATTGTAATTTTCCTGTGATATTTGTAATTATCAGGTGTGGAAAATACTAATGGTTATTAAATAACTCTGTGGATTAACAGTATCTCTGTAAATTACACAGAACACGTGTTAATTTCAATTATCTCGTGATAAAATGGTAACTCTGAGTTTTGGCGATAGTAGGCCGTCATAGTGGCCACGCCTTAGGAGTTTAGAGGCCATCCTTGGTGTTACGTTGAAACGAGAAGGATAGCATGTCTGAAACGCGCACGATAGATCTACTCGTTTTGTTTTGCAAAGTATTCAATAATGGTGTTTATTTACCTTTGATTTGAGTTTGCATTGTTGTTAGTAGAGGTTTTGTATAACGTTGATAATTTTCGTTAGTCGATATTATTGGAGAATTCTCTAGATTTCAGTATTTACTATCGATGGAAACTTCCCGATAGATATCGAAGTATGAGAACATTCCTGGAAGCAGAAGAAATATGTATGACGTAAGTCAGTGATGACGATCTTTTATTTGATTGGTGGTAGTGCGTCATTTCTACCTTGTTCTAAATTGTTCGGGAAGAGAGAGAGGTTATAAAATTGTGTGCCACACTGTTTGGGTTGTTGTTGATAGTGAGTTGGAAAGTAAAAAGTTGAAAGTGGATAGGCGATTGAGCGATTGTATGCAGTTGTTGATGTGTGCTGAATAAAAGTGGAAAACTTCATACGTCGACTTTGTGACTTGTATGCTGATTGAACGGGTTGCGTGGATAAACGAATCTGAGCTACACTCATCAGTACTTCAGCATTGGGGCTGAATCAACTATTGAGAAAACACCAACATCAAACGGAGTGTAACATTTTGGGGGTCAAGCCGCGATTCACGCCATAGCCAAGGGTTCAACTGCTACAACAAGCGAGTCAACGTTACGAGAGGCAGTCATCGAGGGTAGCCGCCAACGAGTTGCGTCGAGAGGGGCCAACATACTGGGACTACATCACCGATAGGTTCGGGTTGACTGCAAGGGCGTGTAGTCGCTGAAGAGTTGCTTCGTGAGCGAACAACAGATCGGGACTACGTGGCTGCCGCAGGACTACGTCGAGGGACAGTCTCAGAGCTACATCGCCAGTGTTACAGAGAGCGGCGAGCGGATGTCGCGTCTACTTCAGCACAGGAGCGTATACATCAACACCAGCGTGGTGTAGCGTCGCATACGACGAGGACAGCGGGGCCTGCGTCAGCGAAAGCGACTAGTGGCAAGCATCAGCGCTACTGCAGAAAGCGTGCTGTTCTAGAACAGTCTAGAAAGGTACAGCACAGTCAAGAACTTTCCAGAAAAGAACCTTCCAGAAAAGAACTTTCCAGAAAAGCAGTAAGATGGCTGACTTCTGGCAGAGAGGGATTGAACTGAATCTAAAAGGCAAGCAGCTGACGGAGTACGTCAAGTCTCAGGAGAGAATACGAGAAAGAGAATTGGAAGAGAAGCGTCTAGAAAAAGAAATACAATTAGAACAGAAGCGTCTAGAAATTGAACAGCAGCGGCAAGAAAAAGAAGAGCAACGACGCCGAGAAGAAAGAGAGTTCGAGCTGAAGAGTCTTGAAGGTGAGCGTCAGTACCAGCTAGAGTTGGCGCGTATCCAAAACAATCAGCATGCGCCACAAGTTATCAGTGACAACAAAGCTCCAAATTGCCAGCGTTTGTCGACGGGAAGGACCAGATCGACAGTTATTTGGCGAGATTTGAAAGGTTTGCCAAAAGCTCTAACTGGCAACCTCAAGACTGGCGATTCGAGTAAGTGCACTTCTGACGGGGCAAGCACTCGACGTCTACACCAGATTGTCGAACGATGACGCTAAAGACTACGACGTCTTGAAAGAGGCCCTATTGCAGTGCTACAACTTTACAAAGAAGGGCTACCGTAAACGCTTCCGTGAATGCCGGCCTTTGTCAGACGAGACGCCAAAGCAGTTTGTGGAGCGCCTGTCGTCATATCTACACATGTGGGTGGAGTTATCAGGCGAAAGGAAGTCTTACGACAGTCTCCATGACCTGATCGTGAAGGAACAATTTCTCAATGCCTGTCACAAGGACCTAGCGACCCACTTAGAAGAACAAAAGCTGCAGACGCTTAAAGATGTGACTGAGGCTGCTGAAAGATATCTCATCGCTCATGGGAAGACCCTGGGGCCACCCAGCGCGACGAAACATTTTCAGAAGACTGGAAACCATGTGAACCAGATCCAGGGGAGCCAGATGAACCAGAAACAGACGGACTCCACGCCTCCTCCCAGGGAAGGGCATTCAAGAGGCTGTTTCACCTGCAACGCTACAGACCACAGAGCGGCTAACTGTCCTCAAAACAAAAGTAGCGGACAGCGGGGCAGTACGGACAATGCAGCGGTGGGCAACCGACAGAGACGTTTCTCCAATCAACGGCAAAACAGTAGATCTGACCATCAAGTGTGCGGCGGGAGCGTCATTCTTCCGAGTGAGACCAAGCGCACAGCTACTCCTGCGGACGTGCAAGAGTGCATGACCGATGGCCAACTTCTCCTTGCCAACGGAAAATCCATCCCCGTCGTCGCCAGCGCAGCTGTGACCGTCCAGAACATGCCTGTTTCAAAGGGACGCGTCGGAAATCATGAAGTGACTGTTCTAAGAGACTCTGGCTGCAGTGGGGTCATCGTCAGAGAAGACCTAATCGCTAAAGAACAATTCACTGGCTATTCTAAATGGACACTCATGGCCGACTGCAAATGTGTGAAAGCGCCAGTTGCAAAAATTCATGTCAACACCCCTTTCTACATAGGCGAAGTCGAAGCGGTTTGCCTGAAGAAGCCGCTGTATGATTTGATGATCGGGAATATCGACGGCGCGAGACGACCCGACGACCCCGATCCAGAGTGGAGTCCTGCCTCAACCCAACGCGTCGAAGTTGTGGAGGAGGATCCATTGCCATTTCCCGATGGAGACCTTACAGAGCTGCTACGGGATAATGTGGCTACTCCGGCTCAGCCCTGCCGACCAGAGATCGTCGGTGCTGTCACTACCAGGGCCCAGGCCAAGAGAGACAAGACGTCTACGCCACTGAAGGTCGCCGACAACTCTAAAGCTGCCATCGTGGACAGAGATAAGCTGATCCAGCTCCAGGAAGCTGATAGTACTTTAAACAAGTACAGGAACCGCCAAGACCACGTGACCAAAGGCAGTGGTACGGTCTATTTTGAGGTGAAGGCCAAGATCCTGTACCGAATCTTCCAGCACCCGAGGGTCAACGGAGGGAAACCACTACGTCAAGTCTTGGTACCGTTACCCCTAAGGCGCCAGGTGATGGAAGTAGCGCATGACCCAGGTCACCTGGGTATCAAGAAGACGTCGGATAGAATCCAGGCGATGTTCTACTGGCCAGGACTTCATGCGGACGTCAGCCGTTTCTGCCGATCATGTGACATTTGCCAGAAGACCATACCTCGAGGAAGGGTCCCGAAAGTGCCTATGCAGAGGATGCCTCTGATCGACCGACCTTTCAAGAGGGTGGCCTTAGACTTAGTCGGCGAAATAAGACCTCCGAGTGAAGAAGGTCATCGGTGGGTACTGACTTTAGTGGACTATATATAGGTATATTTTTGGCCTTGGATTTATTGTGTTGAGAGGTGGTAAGCTGTTGTCCACTAAGATGGAATATAATTTTTATTGATGTAATAATATTGTTAATTACATGGGGCTATAGTTATAGAGCAGTAGATAGTGTAATACCCCTCCCCGTCTCACACACACTCACTAGTAAAACTGTAAATACAATTTAATCGAACGGACATGTAACAAACTCCAACAGTAGATTAAACATGGAATACAAGAGAAATAAAATCTACACACTTTAAAATGCAACACTTAAAAACAATACAATAAGATTTAATACAAATAATACAGATTTAAAATAATACAAACAAGGTTTAATAGTCTTCCACTGGTTATTTAGGAACCCAGCTTTGGATCCGGGAACTTGAGAATGTACCCAAATCCAAGGTAACTTTCAAAACGCCAGAAAAAGAAACTTTCGTCTCCTCTAGGCGACGAATTAGGTCAAGCTGTATTTGTTTATAGGTCAACTGTCTTTTACGATCCGTTTGAGAATGTTTTCGACGCCGGATAGTGTCCTCATTTGGTTTCATACAGTTTAAGAATCCAAGAAGGCAAATGATATATATATATAATAGATCAAACAGTTAGTGAAGATTGTTTATGTCCTGCATGAAGACGGTCATGCCAGAAGACAAAGGCCTAACGTTTTATTGCATAAGCGTTAGACACGCATTTCAAAGTGCGTAACAATAAGCAACCGCACGCTTCAGCAATCCGTTTGTGCGTGTCACATTGCCTTGAGCAGTTCATTCAGCCGGAAACTGCACTAAACAAGAACACTCCGTTCCCTCCTCACATAGTGATAATACAGCATTCTATCACCCATTCGCAATGTTTTAACCTCAGTTACAACAGAAAATATGCACAATACTAGAAACAAAGACTGTCGAAAGTTCAACTTTTACCTAAACACGTGTTCATTAGAGAAAAGGCCCGTATTAGACGTCCATTCGTCACACGACCATCATCCAGTCAAAATGATAGTTTTGAGCTCATCCTATCTTCTCAGACTTTTGCCGGCAGCAGTCTAAATGCAGTCAAAATGATAGTTTTGAGATCATCAGATCTTCTCAGACTTAAGGCCCGGACACATTTGCCACACTAGTGTTACACTTATGAATTCCTTATGTCCGCTGGACCTAAAGCAACAATCAATCAATCAATCAATTCCTTATGTATTTGTTGGCTAAAGTAGAAGTTTACAAGGATAGCGCATGTTTGATTTCTTCTGCACAAATACATAAGCCGGGCTCACGGGATCAGTCAGAAGCGAGAATGTGACGTCACGAGTTTAGAGGTCAACCTGAGCTCCTCCCACACGCAACACAATGTTGTCTGCTACACACCCCTTGGCGAGCGAAGGCAGTTAAATTTTACTTGTTGCACGTCGATCTTATTAAAGTTGTTTCATATTATAGTCAAATCATGAAGGAGTATATTACATCGTCATGAAAAAGTGCCTTGTTGTAATGAAATTACACAGCTACACACGTTTATAAATTAGAACCGAGCCGTGATAAACATGGCGCCACTAACTCCGACTCAAGGCATACGCCGTTAAAAGTGAAGCCCATGTGGCCACTAAACTCATAATGTGTGACCACCCGTCAAAATTCCGGTCAGTGAAAAATCTCATAACCCAAGGCATAAGCCGTAAAACGTAATCCAAATGTGGCCACTACTTTATGCTGACAGCAGTCAACATGCTGTCAATCCTAGTTTGGAGCTCATCGGATCTTGTCAGATGCCGGTAGCAGTCAACATGCTGTCAATCCTAGTTTGGAGCTCATCGGATCTTGTCAGATGCCGGTAGCAGTCAACATGCTGTCAATCCTAGTTTGGAGCTCATCGGATCTTGTCAGATGCCGGTAGCAGTCAACATGCTGTCAATCCTAGTTTGGAGCTCATCGGATCTTGTCAGATGCCGGTAGCAGTGTTAAGGGCCAAAGGTCAGGTCTGTAAGATGTTTATGCGTTGTTGTAGGTGCTGTTTCTCTGTCGGTAGTCCTGAACAACTTGATAGATCAGTCGGTACTGCTCCTGCAAACATGGGGAAAGAGCGAACATCAGTTAAGCTTAGAATCAATCTCTGTACGTAAGACTTAACACTATTATTATTGAAATCATATATTTACAGAGGCAAAATGGAAAACAGACTCCGCTCTATCAGTCATTTACAACTGTTATAAAACACAAATATGAGATATAGAATTATATAGCGTGTGTCACAAGAAAAATGTATGCAAGCATGGCATCCCTAAATTCCGCTGTTTCAGCGCTTATTATTCATTTATTTGTTTGTTTGCCTAAATCGTTGCTCATTACGAACTTGTTAAAATAGCACTCAATGATTCTCTCTCTCTCTCTCTCTCTCTCTCTCTCTCTCTCTCTCTCTCTCTCTCTCTCTCTCTCTCTCTCTCTCTCTCTCTCTCTCTCTCTCTCTCTCTTTCTGCGAACGAAAACGTAAACCAAACCTGCATGAATACTATATAATTGTAAAATTATACTAATTGTATACAAACTGGAAGTTGTATCTACTGTTTATATGATTTCCTGACTCATCTGTACTATTAAAATAATGCAAACATTTTTCAGTTTATTTCCAATATTCTATGCATACTATATAACAGTATTTATGCAAGTTCTGTATTAATGTGTTTTGTATTCATGAATGTTTTGGAAATTTAAAAAAAAGTCAATTATTTTAAAAACAATCTGTATGTAAATTTCTGTATAAGATAATAAGACTATGAATTTATTTATGTAATAGTTCGTAAATAGCGCGTGTCCAGCTCAAGAGCTGCTCAAGGCGCTGGCCGATACAGGATCTAACTCAAGCCGCCCGAGGCGCCCACTTGCAACCTTTGGGCCCATAGTCTGACGCCCAGACGACTGAGGCAAATCCTATGCGACAGGGGATGGGGAGCAAGGACCTAGTGCGTGCTGGGTGTTTTGTGTAGGCGGCGCTCACCCGTCTGTGACATGACTTGAGCGTAAGGATCTTTAAAGACCATGCGAAGGAATGCGTGCATGCGCAGAATAGATCTCGGTCTAGAACAAGAAATTCACAGGACAATATTCTTAGAAGACATTGCTGCACAAACAAAAGAAAATACTCATTCTCCTACAGAGTTGCGCCCGTGTGGAATAAATTGTCAATTGATACTTAAATAGCTAACAACCTGAACACCTTTAAAAAAAATCTTCTGGAAAAGGTAAGTTCCACACAGGAATCCAAATTTCAGTATGACGACTAATTAGCATACTATCTTTAGTATTCCCCGAACAACCGCAAATGGAACCGGACAAGTAAAAATGCCCAAAACAAAAGGGACATTCAAAAAGCCGCAAGGCCTATACACATCCCTCTCAACTAAACTAAACTAAACTAAACTAAACTATACTCTCATCAGAAATAATAGTAATAACTATAATAATAATACTAATAATAATAATAATAATAATAATAATAATAATAATAATAATAATAATAATAATAATAATAATAAAATTAATAATAATAATAATAATAATAATAATAATAATAATAATAATAATAATAATAATAATAATAATAATAATAATAATAATAATAATATGAGATAAATCAAAAAGTACAAAACAAATTATTCTGTATAATCATTTAAAGCGAATGGGAAAGCTTATTTCTTAAACTAGGTTTCGTATTCATATCTCAAGTCAAAATGAAAGACAGAACATAAAATCATCTCAGTCGAAACCGAAAAGGCATCAACTCAAATCAAATTTACCACCATGACTAAAAGCTCCACCTATTGATCAATTTGACTTCGGCATAAATCTTCTGAGTTTTAGCGTCCGCTGACTAGTGTCTTATACCGCACTTTCGGGATGTATTTGTTAATGAGGAAGCGGGCTGAGGAAGTGGAGGGGTGGGGGATGGAGGTGTTTGGAAGCTGGGGGGGGGGGGGAAGCATTAGAAGACAGTATGGTCCTATCTTCCACCGTGGCAACCGGCTAAACACTAAGAAAAAAAAAGGAAAAAAATATGATAATTTGTTTACAGTGTATGGCGCCCTTCAGCTTATTGGGAAGTTGGTGGGTTCTATTTACCTCTTTATGTTGGTTGATGGCGCCACACTGAAGCTGCCGTTACCACAAAAAATGAGGGTGGAGTGAGGGAGGGGGTGGGAGGCGGCAGAGAATGTGGGGTGGGAGGGGTGATTCTACAGCTGCTGTTAAACATCTTCCTTGACCGAATCATGTCAGATGCCCTTGCAGGTCACAAAAGCATAGTCAGCATAGAGGGTAGAGCAATCCCAAACCTCCGTCTTGCGGATGACATTGATGGATTGGCTGGAGAGGAACAAGAACTTGAACAGCTGGTACAGAGGCTTGACATCATTTCCAGAGCTCATGGAATGGAAAAGTGCAGGGAAGACCAAAATGATGACCAACGACACCAATGGCATCAACACGGACATCAAAGTTCAAGGCCAATCCCTCAACATAGTGCACAGCTTCAAATATTTTCGAGCCATTGTATCAGACAATGGGTCCAGACAGGAATTCCTTTCCAGAATCGCACAACCAACTGCGGCCCTGACAAGGTTGAAGCCCATTTGGAAAGACAGAACCATCAGTCTGCATTCCAAGACAAGGCTGCTGCATTCACTTGTCATCTTCATATACGCTTGCGCAACATGGACCCTCACTACAGATCTACAACGAAGAATACAAAGAATGGATATGAGGTGCTATAGAAGACTTTTTGGCATTTCCTATACCGGGCACATCACTAACAACGAAGTCCGACAGACCATCACACAAATCATTGAATAACACGATGACTTGCTGTTACGTTGAGACTCGCGCGGCGGTCCGAATGGCACGCGCGCGATAGATCTGTTCCTTTTTTTTTTTTTGCAACGCAAGCAATAATAGAGTGTATTTACCTTTGATTTGATTTTGCGTTGTTATTAGAAGAAGCTTTGTATAACGTTGTTAATTTTATTTGGTCGATATTATTTGAGAATTTTCTAGACTTGGTTGTTTACTATCGATCGATGCGTATGAATAATTCTAGTGGTAACTATAGAAGCTTCCATTCCAAATAAGGTTGTATGACGTGAGACCGTGATGATGAAATTACTTCTGATTGGTTGTGGTGTGTTATGTGGGGGTATTCTCGCCTGTTCTGGAGTATGTAGAGACTATATATTGTACCGCACTGTTTGAGTAGAGAGAGCTGCTGTGTTAGAGTTGAGAAAGTTGTAAAAAGTGGAAAGTTGATAGTCGAGAATTGTAAAGTGAAAAGCGATTGAACGATTGTATGCAGTTGTTGATGCATGCTGAATAAAAGTGGAAAACTTTAACGACGACTCCTGCCTTGTTGATAATTGAACGGGTTGCGTGGATAAACGAATCTGAGTTACACCTATAAGAATTTCAAGCATCGGGGCTGAATCAACTACTGATAGAGAAAAAAACAACATCGAGTGTAACACTTGCTCACAGTGGTGAAAAAACGGAAACTCCGATGGTATGGCCACGTCACCAGATAATCAGGCCTTGCAAAGACCATCCTGCAAGGCACGGTGCATGGAGGCAGAAGACGAGTGAGAGAAAAAAAGAGGTGGGAGGACAACATTCGTGAATGGACTGGCTTTACACTGAGCGAAGTTGCTGAGGATAGAGAACGATGGAGTATGCTGGTTAAACGATCATCTGTGGTGCCCCAACGACCTTCGAGTTACGGGATAGGATAGGGCTAGGGTCAAGCTCTACACAAAGCTTTCCTCACATTGGGTAGCTGAGACTCGACGATGCTTACGCACTTTTGAGAGAGATACTCTTCCTGTTTCAGCTACGCTGTATGAATGTTCCTAGCTCTTACTTCAGGCGACCTGCTGTTTCCCCAGCTCAAGGTGTGTTGACATGCAGTACGCAGTTACAGGTTTTGTAAACAGATAGGGTAGCGGGAACAGTGTCGCCCATACAAAAATAAGGCAGGGTTAAAGAAAAAAATGTTAAAAAGAAAAAAAAACAACACAGACGGCAGCTGGCTAATGATTAACTGTGTACAATTTTAATGTAACTGGGTTTATTAATAATTAACCTAGTTTAGGTAGGCTACTAAATGGTAACGTTAATCTTACCTCTGACGTAATACACTCGGGTCTGACGTTGTGGAGGTTTCTGACGGCGGTGTACACGTCCACTTCACTGTCTGAGATCATTCGGCTGATGACGTCACAGATGACGCAGACGAGGCCGCACTTAGTCGCTCCATTTCTATAATGAAGCGAGATGTAATCAGCCCTTGTAACATTTGTATACCAACTGGAGGGCAGGGTGGGCGTGGGGGGTGAGGGGGAAGGGGAGAGGAGAAGGGAGGGTAGACGTTGTGGGGAGAGGGTGTGTGTGGGGGGGGGGTTGGGGTGGGAGGTGGGAACAGGTCAGTGCTTAAAATTGTCGATGTATCTGAACTTTAACTGAAATTTGATGAATTTAACAAAGCGGTTGATGGTTACAGTGATACTACTGCAACAAAGTAGAATGATGATGATGATGATGATGATGATGATGCTGACGATGATGATGGTGATGATGATGACGATGATGGTGATGATGATGACGATGATGATGATGATGATGGTGGTGGTGATGATGATGATGATGATGATGATGATGATGATGATGATGACGATGATGACGATGATGATGATGACGACGATGGTGGTGATGATGATGATGATGATGATGATGATGATGATGATGATGATGATGATGATGATGATGATGATGAAACTGGTATTGAAGGGTGTAATTGAGGAGTCAACAGCGGTAATGCCGATGACGACGATGATAATGACAGTTCATGACGACGACGGTAATGATGAAGACGATGATGATGATGACAATAATGATGATGACAATGATGATGACTACGACGACATCGATGATGACATACTTGCACTGCAGGACAAAAGGGGGAGGTGGAGTGATGACGCCTCTGTTCGCCTTGTTGGGAGTGTTTGTCAGTGCGATGTCCAGCAGTTGTAGCAGGTCCTGTGTGCTGACCGCTGTGACGTCAGTCCAGTCGCTGTAGTGGTACACGCTGACCTTCTTCGTCTCTCCACTTCCCTGTAATAAAAACAAGTTTCATAAATTACTTTATTTGGCCTATAATACAATCAGCTCTTAACATTCTTACGATGCATACTATTACTACTACTACTACTACTACTACTACTACTACTACTACTACTACTACTACTACTACTACTACTACTACTACTACCATTCTTACGATGCATACTGCTGCTGCTGCTGCTAATATAATACAGGATGCTATCAGGCTTTTTTTTTTCAATCGAATTCAAAGGGCGGCGATCGAAAGAAATCGCCATTACAGAAGTCGGAAAGGAAATCAATTGCTTAAATTTTAGATTGACTGCATCCAATATTATTGAAGAGAGGGAGGAAACCGGAGCACCCGGTCAAAACCCTCAGAGTCCTAAAAAGTCTGGTACGTAGTACCTACGTCACTTAAGTTGGTTCCACGCTGTTTTGGAACCCGCGACCTTCGGCCTAGAAAAGCCGATCATTATCCTATGAGCTACCAGGCGGCCCCATGTATGAAAGGTTAGATTGACCGCACCCGATACCATTATTGCGAGAGAGGAAACCAGAGTACCCGGATAAAACCTTCTGTGACCTGAGAAGTCTCGTAGCTAAGTTCAATATTTTGCCAACCAGCCCTGGATAGATCGAACCTACGTCCTTCGACGAGGCAGTGGAAACCTCGGCATTTGAGGCTTATAACGTTCTAATCTCGCCGCTCACAGGCCAACCCTGGGTTTAGCCACCCTGACACCTGCCCGATATTTTCAAAGAAAATCGCCATTTCGGTGGTACGCAGCGTGAGTGCTTGTTCGCGCATTATACACACGCGTAAAGCCACCCTGACACTTGCACGATTTTTTGCCACGCATTTGTCGTTTCAAGGCGTGCCATTTACGCAGTGTAGGATCAAAGACCTGTTTGCTTCTTGTTCACGCACTGTTCACGCGTAATTTACGCACAGTCTACGAAATGCGCGACCAAAAACGAGGCCGCATTGGCACGCATTGACACGCAAAGGCATGACTTGTTTACGCAGTTAAGTATAGTTCGCGCTTTGTTCACGCCTACTGCACGACATTGTCCCGCAATGCCCTGCAGTGACACGCACTGACACGCATTGACACGCACTGTCTGCACAGATCGCGCAGTGTTCACGCATGGTTCACGCAAATGGCACGCACAGGATACGAAACCTTGATGCGTGCCAAAAATTTGAAAATTTTCAAATTTTCTATACGACATGGCACGCAACCCCGCACTCTTCACGCACTCTTTACGCTCGTTCGCGAATACTTTACTCATTGGCACGGTCGACCTGCGTGGCATTGCGTGACAAAAATCGGGCAAGTGTCAGGGTGGCTTAAGTTGCGCTCTGTCTAGGACATGAGCGCTCAAAACTTGGCCGCACTGGCATTCGTTGACACGCAATGGCACGACTTATTTACCCTTAACCCATTAATGCCTGAATTTTTTTTTATTTTTTTTTTCTGTTTGTTTGGTGTCAAATTATATTTGTAGGTCATATGTAACTGTCATTTGGATGATTTCAGCATGTGTTGTGATTTATATACAATATAACGACCGTCCTCATATGAGGACGCTAGGCACGAGTGGGCACAGGTTAATAACAAGACCAAAATAAGACAATCTCTTGCAGAACACATTGAACATCTTTAATTTCTTCCATCAGCAAACTGTGAACAGTTAAAAGTGTGAACCTAACATTCAAACAAATAAGAACATATGGACCTGTCTCTTTGCATGTTCAAATTGATGACATTTTGGCACTTTTTCTAGTATTGGTCAGAACCTTATGCCCTTCACTAGCAGAATTTGCGATCGGAAGAATACAAATATGTGCATACTACTTTAGCACTTGACTAGCAACACAGAGTTATTGTTTTAGCACTTGACTTGGACAACAGAAATCAAGAATTGAAATTGTTTAGTTCACTCAGTGTGAAATAGCTCAAAGCATTTTACATGCACTCCGACGCCGCATTTTCTACACTTTTGCCTGCATTTCTTGTGACAGAGAGCACAGCGGATTTGCTTGTCGATCCACTGTACCACATGGTCTCTGCCATCGAAGCGTACAGCTCTGGAAACTCTACGGTCAAGTTGTGGAGTATGGCCTTGTGGACGACCAACAGGTGGGGGTTGTGCTGCTTTGGCCAAATAGTTTTTGACAATGGCGCGGCGAACTGCAAGCAGGTCCAGTGGAGTGTTGGTCGCTGCAGCTGTGTGTCGATACAGAAGCCATGCCTGTTGCACACAAACATCTAGCATGTAAGCAAAAATAGGCCACCACCACTTTTTGGTTCTTATGGTGATTCTGTACATGTCCACATTTTGGTCCATGCGGTCGACACCACCCATGGTCTTGTTGTAGTGGGAGATCAGAAACGGTTGACCGATCTGCACTCTCTGGTGAGCAGATCGGGACCAACGGCTGGCTGTCTGAACAGGATGGATGCCCACACAGTTGGATACAACATTCACCACGCTGTTGTCATTCCAGCGAACCGCAACGAAACCGGTCTTGTCATCTGTGAAATAGTCGTAAGTGCCTCTGCTTGCCTTCTGCATGTCTTTGACGCTCTTGAGTGGACAATCTTCCATGCGGTGGGACCTAATTGTCCCTGTGCATCCGATGCCTTTTGAAGTCAGATGGTCAACTAACTTCAGCGAAGTAAAAAGATTGTCAAACGTCAGATGATATGCATCATTCCCCTGGATTTCGGAGATCAAATCAATGACAACAGAGCCTCCCATCCCCAGTCCAGGACACTCGACAACCTGCTGGCCTTTCGCACCTTGGTATGGTTCGAGCTGAACCACATATCCAAGAGGGGTAGCCAGGACCCAGAACTTATAGCCAAACCGTATTGGCTTTCCCCTGATAAACTGTCTGCATCCATGACGGCCATAGTACGGCACCATGCTTTCATCAATGCTGAGGCTTTGTTGCTTGACAAAGTTGTTGAGACATCTTTCATTTATCATGGACAGGAGAGGACGGACTTTACTCATCCTGTCTTCAGGGTCTAGTCTTGTGTTGTCCTTGAGATGCAGGTAACGTAAGATTTCTTCAAAGCGGTCTCTGGTCATCGCTTCTGAGGTGGCAATGTTGTGGATGTCCTTGTCATGAGACCATCTCATCCTCCTCCTGGGCACCGTGCTATAGCCCGACAACAACAGAATCGCAATAAAAAACACGCATTTCATCTGCGCTGACTGTGAATGTGTGATTTCCTTTGAACGCAGCATAAGCAATACTTTCGGTGGCAATGAGATCAATAACATCATCATCAAAGAACATTTCAAAAATTTTAACAGGATCTTGAGGAAGTCGATCTGTGTTCACAGGGGGCGAATTCCAGGAAAATCTACTTTTTTGTCTGCTCGTAAGATCTGCTTTCTTCCAGGTTCTTTTGTATGCTGGTGGACGCGAAGGCTTGGGTCGCTTTTTTGCATTTGCGGCTGGTGCACACGCCTGCCTCTTTCTTTGTCGGCTTGGTCGACTTGATGTTGATGGGATAGGTTCCTCCTCCTCCTCAGAATCGGGTTCTTCTTCTGATGCTGATGCTTCCTGCACACAGTAATGATGATGATGATGATGATGATAATAACAACAACAACAACAATAACAATAATAATAATAATAATAATAATAATAATAATAATAATAATAATAATAATAATAATAATAACAATAATAATAATAATCATCATCATCATCATTATCATCATCATCATCATCATCATAATCATAACAACAACACTGGCTATTGACAAAGCATAACATTTGCTTTATTGTAGTGGATTACAAACTAAATTCAGGGCTACCACCACTCACCCCACCCTTTCCCAATCTAATCTTTTTACCTGTTATAAACAACAACAACATTTCTTACAGCTTCTTCGTCAGTGTGAGTTGTCTGGTCCTCCTCTCCGATTGTTTGTCTTCCATCTGGAAAAATAATCGTTGCTGTGGCACTTGCTGACAGCTGTCGTCCATTCAGGTTTTCAACAGCCGGGCCCTCTTCTTCGTCACCACTATCCTCATCCGTGAGCATGTCCACTGGTGGAGGCTCTATGAAGACATCTGCTCGGAAAAAGATGTTGCTTTCCTCCAGTATGTCAAGCACTTCATTGACAGTATATCTGCCACAGAAACTTGCTGAGTGACTATCTTGCTAAGCGACTATATAAACCTCTACCCGTTCGTGCCTAGCGTCCTCATATGAGGACGCCGCTTTGATTACTCATTATCACTAAAACACAAAACATTCAGAAAAACTAAAAAAGGTTGTTTTCTAACATGGTATTGAGGAACAATTTCACTTATGTAATGTTATTAAAAAAGTAAAAAATAACAGAGTTATTTGCTTACCTTTTGGGTGGAGACATTTTGCTGGTTTCACAAAGCACGTGTGTGATCCAATATGGCTGCTGCTGGAAGCTATAGAAGGGAAGTAACTCTAGCACACAATGTTTGCTTGTGAATAACCCTCCTTGATATGTGGGGTATGAAAAAATTCGTCATGCACTTATTGGCACTTAAAGAAATGCCTAAACTGGAGGTGTTTACATCTACCGTACCGCATGATCCCGCAATGTCACGCACGATACGCATAGTTCCCGTTGTCTTCCCGCATGCGCAAATGGTTCGTGAACTATGCGTGAGCTGACCTTGGCGTGCTACGATCACGTGAACAACTCGTGACAACACCCTAACGCCCGCACAAGCACTATGCGAAGCGCTCGAATGCGTAAACGCTGCGCGAACTGGCGCGTCAACAAGGTGTACAGTTCGTAAACTATGCGTGCCAAAACGTGGCATGCTTGTTGGCGCGTGTGGTGGACTAAGGTGATAACTGACAACTTGCAAAATGACCACCTAAACTGTCTCATGGTTGCTTTCATATTTTGATAGTACATGTGGGTGGTCTTATGCCTATTTCAATTCTGTCTAGGAGAATCATTGTTATGAGCTTAGTAGGTGGCAGCTGTTTCGGCTATTTCACGGACTTACAGAAGAATTCATGGGCTATTGGTAGTCTTCAAACAAAAGATGAAGTGTCCCTCTTTTGAAGTAATTGAGTGTGTAATGGATCTGCGCCCTGAGGGTTCGGGCACTATAGACTAGACCCAACGTTATCCGGCGTGTCATTAGAGGCGACTAACAGGGGTGAGGGATGTCAGCACGGCATCACTGGGCGAAAGTCTTCTACAAAGAAGTAACCGGCCAGGACGGGGGAACCTCGTGTTACTACAGGTTCAACGACCACGTGCTCGGGGTCAATGCGAGTCACACTGTATTCGTATATATCGGCTGTGGCAAACAGCCTGGAGAGGATTGGGCCCTGCCAGGTCTTTCTTGCCCAAGACACGTTGCATGATGAATAGTACCATTCACTCCATATCGGATCGGTCGTCGCCCGGGTCACCAAGGACCGCGCCTTCCGTTGGCCACCAGGACGGAGGTGATGAATGTGCTACTGATGGATAACTTAGCAAGATCAGTACCAGAAACAACATCGTCATAGGAACCTGGAAAGTCAGGACCCTAACTGCGGAAGGAAAATAAGAACTGACCCACGAGCTGGACCACTATCGATGGAACGTTCTAGGCATCAGCGGACTGCGCTGGAAAGGCCTACGTGAAACAACGACCGACGAAGGCCACAAGCTTTATTTTAGCAGTAGAGATGACAGGCAAGAAAACGGCCTTGGATTCTTGGTCCACAAGAACATTCTAGCCACTGTCATGGGTTGCCGCCCAGTCTCCAGTAGACTCATTACCACCCGTCTGAGAGCAGGCCTTTCAACATCACCATCATCCAGCAGGCCTTTGCCCAAACATCAGACTAAGACGACAGCGAAGTGGAGGATTTCTATTGAAATCTACAGGCCTTGACCAAATGCCGAAGACGGACATAGTCATAGTGGAAGGCGACTGGAAAGCCAATGTTGGCCAAGATACGCACCACAACTGGGGAGACACATGTGGATCCCACTGCAACAACGCAACATAGTCGCTCCATTTCTATAATGAAGCGAGATGTAATCAGCCCTTGTAACATTTGTATACCAACTGGAGGGCAGGGTGGGCGTGGGGGGTGAGGGGGAAGGGGAGAGGAGAAGGGAGGGTAGACGTTGTGGGGAGAGGGTGTGTGTGGGGGGGGGGGTTGGGGTGGGAGGTGGGAACAGGTCAGTGCTTAAAATTGTCGATGTATCTGAACTTTAACTGAAATTTGATGAATTTAACAAAGCGGTTGATGGTTACAGTGATACTACTGCAACAAAGTAGAATGATGATGATGATGATGATGATGATGATGCTGACGATGATGATGGTGATGATGATGACGATGATGGTGATGATGATGACGATGATGATGATGATGATGGTGGTGGTGATGATGATGATGATGATGATGATGATGATGATGATGACGATGATGACGATGATGATGATGACGACGATGGTGGTGATGATGATGATGATGATGATGATGATGATGATGATGATGATGATGATGATGAAACTGGTATTGAAGGGTGTAATTGAGGAGTCAACAGCGGTAATGCCGATGACGACGATGATAATGACAGTTCATGACGACGACGGTAATGATGAAGACGATGATGATGATGACAATAATGATGATGACAATGATGATGACTACGACGACATCGATGATGACATACTTGCACTGCAGGACAAAAGGGGGAGGTGGAGTGATGACGCCTCTGTTCGCCTTGTTGGGAGTGTTTGTCAGTGCGATGTCCAGCAGTTGTAGCAGGTCCTGTGTGCTGACCGCTGTGACGTCAGTCCAGTCGCTGTAGTGGTACACGCTGACCTTCTTCGTCTCTCCACTTCCCTGTAATAATAACACGTTTTATAAATTACTTTATTTGGCCTATAATACAATCAGCTCTTAACATTCTTACGATGCATACTATTACTACTACTACTACTACTACTACTACTACTACTACTACTACTACTACTACTACTACCATTCTTACGATGCATACTGCTGCTGCTGCTGCTAATATAATACAGGATGCTATCAGGCTTTTTTTTTTCAATCGAATTCAAAGGGCGGCGATCGAAAGAAATCGCCATTACAGAAGTCGGAAAGGAAATCAATTGCTTAAATTTTAGATTGACTGCATCCAATATTATTGAAGAGAGGGAGGAAACCGGAGCACCCGGTCAAAACCCTCAGAGTCCTAAAAAGTCTGGTACGTAGTACCTACGTCACTTAAGTTGGTTCCACGCTGTTTTGGAACCCGCGACCTTCGGCCTAGAAAAGCCGATCATTATCCTATGAGCTACCAGGCGGCCCCATGTATGAAAGGTTAGATTGACCGCACCCGATACCATTATTGCGAGAGAGGAAACCAGAGTACCCGGATAAAACCTTCTGTGACCTGAGAAGTCTCGTAGCTAAGTTCAATATTTTGCCAACCAGCCCTGGATAGATCGAACCTACGTCCTTCGACGAGGCAGTGGAAACCTCGGCATTTGAGGCTTATAACGTTCTAATCTCGCCGCTCACAGGCCAACCCTGGGTTTAGCCACCCTGACACCTGCCCGATATTTTCAAAGAAAATCGCCATTTCGGTGGTACGCAGCGTGAGTGCTTGTTCGCGCATTATACACACGCGTAAAGCCACCCTGACACTTGCACGATTTTTTGCCACGCATTTGTCGTTTCAAGGCGTGCCATTTACGCAGTGTAGGATCAAAGACCTGTTTGCTTCTTGTTCACGCACTGTTCACGCGTAATTTACGCACAGTCTACGAAATGCGCGACCAAAAACGAGGCCGCATTGGCACGCATTGACACGCAAAGGCATGACTTGTTTACGCAGTTAAGTATAGTTCGCGCTTTGTTCACGCCTACTGCACGACATTGTCCCGCAATGCCCTGCAGTGACACGCACTGACACGCATTGACACGCACTGTCTGCACAGATCGCGCAGTGTTCACGCATGGTTCACGCAAATGGCACGCACAGGATACGAAACCTTGATGCGTGCCAAAAATTTGAAAATTTTCAAATTTTCTATACGACATGGCACGCAACCCCGCACTCTTCACGCACTCTTTACGCTCGTTCGCGAATACTTTACTCATTGGCACGGTCGACCTGCGTGGCATTGCGTGACAAAAATCGGGCAAGTGTCAGGGTGGCTTAAGTTGCGCTCTGTCTAGGACATGAGCGCTCAAAACTTGGCCGCACTGGCATTCGTTGACACGCAATGGCACGACTTATTTACCCTTAACCCATTAATGCCTGAATTTTTTTTTATTTTTTTTTTCTGTTTGTTTGGTGTCAAATTATATTTGTAGGTCATATGTAACTGTCATTTGGATGATTTCAGCATGTGTTGTGATTTATATACAATATAACGACCGTCCTCATATGAGGACGCTAGGCACGAGTGGGCACAGGTTAATAACAAGACCAAAATAAGACAATCTCTTGCAGAACACATTGAACATCTTTAATTTCTTCCATCAGCAAACTGTGAACAGTTAAAAGTGTGAACCTAACATTCAAACAAATAAGAACATATGGACCTGTCTCTTTGCATGTTCAAATTGATGACATTTTGGCACTTTTTCTAGTATTGGTCAGAACCTTATGCCCTTCACTAGCAGAATTTGCGATCGGAAGAATACAAATATGTGCATACTACTTTAGCACTTGACTAGCAACACAGAGTTATTGTTTTAGCACTTGACTTGGACAACAGAAATCAAGAATTGAAATTGTTTAGTTCACTCAGTGTGAAATAGCTCAAAGCATTTTACATGCACTCCGACGCCGCATTTTCTACACTTTTGCCTGCATTTCTTGTGACAGAGAGCACAGCGGATTTGCTTGTCGATCCACTGTACCACATGGTCTCTGCCATCGAAGCGTACAGCTCTGGAAACTCTACGGTCAAGTTGTGGAGTATGGCCTTGTGGACGACCAACAGGTGGGGGTTGTGCTGCTTTGGCCAAATAGTTTTTGACAATGGCGCGGCGAACTGCAAGCAGGTCCAGTGGAGTGTTGGTCGCTGCAGCTGTGTGTCGATACAGAAGCCATGCCTGTTGCACACAAACATCTAGCATGTAAGCAAAAATAGGCCACCACCACTTTTTGGTTCTTATGGTGATTCTGTACATGTCCACATTTTGGTCCATGCGGTCGACACCACCCATGGTCTTGTTGTAGTGGGAGATCAGAAACGGTTGACCGATCTGCACTCTCTGGTGAGCAGATCGGGACCAACGGCTGGCTGTCTGAACAGGATGGATGCCCACACAGTTGGATACAACATTCACCACGCTGTTGTCATTCCAGCGAACCGCAACGAAACCGGTCTTGTCATCTGTGAAATAGTCGTAAGTGCCTCTGCTTGCCTTCTGCATGTCTTTGACGCTCTTGAGTGGACAATCTTCCATGCGGTGGGACCTAATTGTCCCTGTGCATCCGATGCCTTTTGAAGTCAGATGGTCAACTAACTTCAGCGAAGTAAAAAGATTGTCAAACGTCAGATGATATGCATCATTCCCCTGGATTTCGGAGATCAAATCAATGACAACAGAGCCTCCCATCCCCAGTCCAGGACACTCGACAACCTGCTGGCCTTTCGCACCTTGGTATGGTTCGAGCTGAACCACATATCCAAGAGGGGTAGCCAGGACCCAGAACTTATAGCCAAACCGTATTGGCTTTCCCCTGATAAACTGTCTGCATCCATGACGGCCATAGTACGGCACCATGCTTTCATCAATGCTGAGGCTTTGTTGCTTGACAAAGTTGTTGAGACATCTTTCATTTATCATGGACAGGAGAGGACGGACTTTACTCATCCTGTCTTCAGGGTCTAGTCTTGTGTTGTCCTTGAGATGCAGGTAACGTAAGATTTCTTCAAAGCGGTCTCTGGTCATCGCTTCTGAGGTGGCAATGTTGTGGATGTCCTTGTCATGAGACCATCTCATCCTCCTCCTGGGCACCGTGCTATAGCCCGACAACAACAGAATCGCAATAAAAACACGCATTTCATCTGCGCTGACTGTGAATGTGTGATTTCCTTTGAACGCAGCATAAGCAATACTTTCGGTGGCAATGAGATCAATAACATCATCATCAAAGAACATTTCAAAAATTTTAACAGGATCTTGAGGAAGTCGATCTGTGTTCACAGGGGGCGAATTCCAGGAAAATCTACTTTTTTGTCTGCTCGTAAGATCTGCTTTCTTCCAGGTTCTTTTGTATGCTGGTGGACGCGAAGGCTTGGGTCGCTTTTTTGCATTTGCGGCTGGTGCACACGCCTGCCTCTTTCTTTGTCGGCTTGGTCGACTTGATGTTGATGGGATAGGTTCCTCCTCCTCCTCAGAATCGGGTTCTTCTTCTGATGCTGATGCTTCCTGCACACAGTAATGATGATGATGATGATGATGATAATAACAACAACAACAACAATAACAATAATAATAATAATAATAATAATAATAATAATAATAATAATAATAATAATAATAATAACAATAATAATAATAATCATCATCATCATCATTATCATCATCATCATCATCATCATAATCATAACAACAACACTGGCTATTGACAAAGCATAACATTTGCTTTATTGTAGTGGATTACAAACTAAATTCAGGGCTACCACCACTCACCCCACCCTTTCCCAATCTAATCTTTTTACCTGTTATAAACAACAACAACATTTCTTACAGCTTCTTCGTCAGTGTGAGTTGTCTGGTCCTCCTCTCCGATTGTTTGTCTTCCATCTGGAAAAATAATCGTTGCTGTGGCACTTGCTGACAGCTGTCGTCCATTCAGGTTTTCAACAGCCGGGCCCTCTTCTTCGTCACCACTATCCTCATCCGTGAGCATGTCCACTGGTGGAGGCTCTATGAAGACATCTGCTCGGAAAAAGATGTTGCTTTCCTCCAGTATGTCAAGCACTTCATTGACAGTATATCTGCCACAGAAACTTGCTGAGTGACTATCTTGCTAAGCGACTATATAAACCTCTACCCGTTCGTGCCTAGCGTCCTCATATGAGGACGCCGCTTTGATTACTCATTATCACTAAAACACAAAACATTCAGAAAAACTAAAAAAGGTTGTTTTCTAACATGGTATTGAGGAACAATTTCACTTATGTAATGTTATTAAAAAAGTAAAAAATAACAGAGTTATTTGCTTACCTTTTGGGTGGAGACATTTTGCTGGTTTCACAAAGCACGTGTGTGATCCAATATGGCTGCTGCTGGAAGCTATAGAAGGGAAGTAACTCTAGCACACAATGTTTGCTTGTGAATAACCCTCCTTGATATGTGGGGTATGAAAAAATTCGTCATGCACTTATTGGCACTTAAAGAAATGCCTAAACTGGAGGTGTTTACATCTACCGTACCGCATGATCCCGCAATGTCACGCACGATACGCATAGTTCCCGTTGTCTTCCCGCATGCGCAAATGGTTCGTGAACTATGCGTGAGCTGACCTTGGCGTGCTACGATCACGTGAACAACTCGTGACAACACCCTAACGCCCGCACAAGCACTATGCGAAGCGCTCGAATGCGTAAACGCTGCGCGAACTGGCGCGTCAACAAGGTGTACAGTTCGTAAACTATGCGTGCCAAAACGTGGCATGCTTGTTGGCGCGTGTGGTGGACTAAGGTGATAACTGACAACTTGCAAAATGACCACCTAAACTGTCTCATGGTTGCTTTCATATTTTGATAGTACATGTGGGTGGTCTTATGCCTATTTCAATTCTGTCTAGGAGAATCATTGTTATGAGCTTAGTAGGTGGCAGCTGTTTCGGCTATTTCACGGACTTACAGAAGAATTCATGGGCTATTGGTAGTCTTCAAACAAAAGATGAAGTGTCCCTCTTTTGAAGTAATTGAGTGTGTAATGGATCTGCGCCCTGAGGGTTCGGGCACTATAGACTAGACCCAACGTTATCCGGCGTGTCATTAGAGGCGACTAACAGGGGTGAGGGATGTCAGCACGGCATCACTGGGCGAAAGTCTTCTACAAAGAAGTAACCGGCCAGGACGGGGGAACCTCGTGTTACTACAGGTTCAACGACCACGTGCTCGGGGTCAATGCGAGTCACACTGTATTCGTATATATCGGCTGTGGCAAACAGCCTGGAGAGGATTGGGCCCTGCCAGGTCTTTCTTGCCCAAGACACGTTGCATGATGAATAGTACCATTCACTCCATATCGGATCGGTCGTCGCCCGGGTCACCAAGGACCGCGCCTTCCGTTGGCCACCAGGACGGAGGTGATGAATGTGCTACTGATGGATAACTTAGCAAGATCAGTACCAGAAACAACATCGTCATAGGAACCTGGAAAGTCAGGACCCTAACTGCGGAAGGAAAATAAGAACTGACCCACGAGCTGGACCACTATCGATGGAACGTTCTAGGCATCAGCGGACTGCGCTGGAAAGGCCTACGTGAAACAACGACCGACGAAGGCCACAAGCTTTATTTTAGCAGTAGAGATGACAGGCAAGAAAACGGCCTTGGATTCTTGGTCCACAAGAACATTCTAGCCACTGTCATGGGTTGCCGCCCAGTCTCCAGTAGACTCATTACCACCCGTCTGAGAGCAGGCCTTTCAACATCACCATCATCCAGCAGGCCTTTGCCCAAACATCAGACTAAGACGACAGCGAAGTGGAGGATTTCTATTGAAATCTACAGGCCTTGACCAAATGCCGAAGACGGACATAGTCATAGTGGAAGGCGACTGGAAAGCCAATGTTGGCCAAGATACGCACCACAACTGGGGAGACACATGTGGATCCCACTGCAACAACGCAACAAATGACAGGGGTCTGAGACTCTTGGAGTTTGCCAGATACAACAATCTGATACTGGCAAACACGTTTGGTCTCCACAAAAACTCCAGACGATAGACATGGCACAGGCCCGGCGAGGAGCAATACAACCAGATCGACTACACCATTGTCCAGAAACGCTACAGATCAAGCATCAACATTGGCTGGACACGCACTTTTCCAGGAGCAGACATCGGAAGTGACCACGATCTCGTGATGACGCCTTTCTGGCGCCAATTGAAGAGAGTAAACACAGCAAAGTGCACTAGACTGAAGTTCGACATGGACAAACTGCAAGACCATGAAGTGGCAGAAGTATTTCAGGCCACAATTGGAGAGAAATTTGCACCACTTTTAATTTTGGGAGCTGGTGAAGTAGATGTCAACACCATGACCACCACCTTCAACTCAGCTGTGACAGATGCCGCCACGGAGATCTTGGCAAGCACCGGCCAAAGAAGAAGCCGTGGATCACCCCTGAACTTTTGGATCTTTGTGATAAACGAAGAGAGATTAAAAAGAAAAAGAACACCTCACAGGTGCCTACCGAAAAATCGACGATGACATCCGAAAAGCCATGCGCACAGCAAAGGAAAACTGGATAGAAGATCAATGCCAGGAAACAGAGAACAGTCTGAACAAGAACAACAGCAAGAAGACCTACCAGACTGTGAAGCAGCTGACAAGTGTTAAACAGCCAGAGGTCTCCACGATCCAAAGCAAGTCTGGCATATGCTTTACAGAAGAACAAGAAGTCTTGGACAGATGGACAGAGTACTGCTCTGACCTTTACAACCACACACCAAACGGAGACCCGTCAGTTCTAGCACGTCACGAGAACAAAGAAGAAGAAGAAATTCTTTCAATTCTCCGAGAAGACGTTGAGGCAGCAGTGCAATCGCTGAAGAAAGGGAAGTCCGCGGGAGAGGACAACATATTCGCGAAATACTTCAAGCAGGAGGAGTTGTTGTTGTTGTTGTATCAAATTTTATTCATCAGATTAACATAAGTTGTACTGATGTAACAGAAACAAATTACGAAATCCACCATGCGCACATCATAGATATTTTCCACATTATTAAACCATAAAAATTATCATACTACTGACATACACATATATTTTTTACAACATACATTCCCTTATAACAATTAGTTCACATTAAGAAACAATTTTTTTTAAAAATAAATAAATAGACAGTGGAACCTTTCAACTTCACCTGTGAAGAACGAAGTATTTATAAATGTCATTTTACGTCTTACAGAAAGTTGAAGTTTGGCCTCCAGGCCCCTACCCCTCCCCATACCATTAAAAAAAAAAAAATTAATAATAATAATAATAATAATAATAATAATAATAATAATAATAATAATGATAATAATATTAGTAATAATCATAATAATAATCATAATCATAAAAATAAAATTAAAAATGAAAAAAAAATAAAATAAAAAAAAATAAAAATAAAAATAAATAAAAAAAAAAAAAATTAATAAATAAAATTAAAAATTAAATTAAAAAAAAAAAAAAGCTCAAAATTAAAACAAATTAATAAATTATCCCCCCCCCTTCCATCTTCCCTCCCCTCCCAAACCAAAATAAATAATTAATAAATATTTAGTGAAACTAATAATGCTTAATTAAATAAAATAGGTACAAAAAATTTAGTTTTAAAAAAAATGGCTAGACTAATTGTAAAAAAAATAAAACAACAAACAAACAAAATATTAGAAGAAATTGAATACTTCATGACTTAATTAAATCTATGAGCAAACAAACAAAACATTAGAAGAAGTTGAATAATTCATGACTTCTAATTAAATCTATGAGCATTAAGCTCAATGACCAATCAGAATGTTCTTCTGGATATACAATACTTGAGATTGAGATAGGTAGTTTTAATTTATTTAATATAATGAGTAAAGGCTGAAAATGGTTATAATTTTGTTGACATTCAAATATAAAATGATTTACATTCAATATGCTACCACAATTACAAAGTACTGGAGGATTTATGAAACGAGCACGCCAAGCATTTAGCCTTATTCTGTGAAATAAACTATTAATATGAAAAGATTTTGAAATAGATATAACATTTTGTGATACTGGTGAAGTATCCAAGTAATGTTTTTCAATGACCTCTTGCTTGTATAGCTCATTCCACTGATTCCAAGCACATCGTTTTATTTGATTGTTAATTTCATTTGTTGTCAAGTTGAAAAATAATTTAATGGATTCATCTGAAGATGCAGCACTCTTTGCTAAGTGGTCAACAATTTCATTTCCTAATATATGTAAATGACTAGGTATCCAAATTAGTGAAATATCCGATCCCCTGGTAATGATTTGATGACATAACATCTTTATTTCTGTTAGCACTTCCTGTCTCTCTTTACTAACCCAAGAAGACAAAGCCGATAATGCTGATTTTGAATCAGAAAAGATTGTTATTTTTAAAGGAATACTAGGCAAATCAGTTATGAAAGATAAACTCATTAATATTGCAATTAGTTCAGCTGTAAAAATCGTACTACCTTTCGGTAAAAAATATTGTCGGGATATTTTGAAATCGGGAATATAAAATGCTGCTCCAGTATTTCCATTATCCAAAACTGATCCATCAGTATAGATGTGCAACGAATTTTGAGAATACAAATGAATATATTCTTGTGCAATTGTTGCCAATAAGAAAGGATTTTCTTTTTTTAAAATATGTCCATAATCCAAAATTATCTCCGGAGCTAAAAGAAGCCAAGGCGGATAGGGGCTGCAAGGAATAACATATGATGACGTTGTATCAATTGATGTGGAGTTTGTTAAAGAAAATATATATTCATTAATTGACATAAAAACACTTTTATTTTTAAATCCTTTGTTAATTTCAATATTTTCACCTAGCTCAATTGTTGTAGAATTTACAGTTGATTTTGCCCGTGTAACATATTGTGCAGTTTGTAACCTGTTTTGGTCAAGAAATGGTAATACCCCTGCTTCTTTATATGTTTTTGACGTTGAAGACCACTGGGGTATGCCAAGAGCTATTTTTAAAGACATGGAATCAATGCTAGTCAACCTATTTAAAGCTGATTTTGATGCTGTAAAATAGACTTCTTTTCCATAATTTAATATAGATCTAATAGTAGCAATAGCTATATAGATTAAACATGAAGAGTTGTTTGCCCAAGGTTGTTTAGATAGCACTTTTAATAAACTTATTTTCTTTCTTGCTTTGTCAATTAAGTGTTTAATATGACAATTCCACAAAAGTCTGTAATGAAAAACAATTCCAAGAAATTTAACAGATTTGCTTGGATAAACATTTATATTGTTTACCTTGATTGATAAAAATTTATTATTATTAAAATCAATGCATTTTTTGGTAAATATCATAAAAACTGTTTTGTCTCCCGATAAACAGAATCCATTTTCAAACATATATTTTATAATATTACTGTGCTGTTCTAGTTGTTAGAAGAAGCTTTGTATAAGCAGGAGGAGAAGCGATGATTGACGCACTCACCATTATCTGTAACAAGATCTGGCAGAGTGGGGAGTGGCCTACACCATGGACTCAGTCGCTTGTCGTCACTCTTCCCCCAAAAAGTTAACCTTCATGAGTGTGAAATTTACCGCACCATCAGCCTCATCAGCCATCCCAGCAAGGTCCTCCTGAAAATAATACTCAACAGGTTGAAACTCTAAGCCGGACAAATCATAGAGAGAGAACAAGCAGGATTCAGGGCAGGGCGAAGTACCACTGAACATATTTTCAACCTCAGAATAATCTGCGAGAAATATCTACAGCACCAACAGCATCTATATCATGTGTTCGTAGACTTCAATAACGCGTTTGACCGAGTCTGGCATGCAGCTCTGTGGGCAACCATGAGAGTGTACAACATCAGCCCTAAAATTATTGAAGTCATCAAAAGCCTGTATGACAAGGCTACCAGTGCAGTCCGCCATAGCAGTGCGATCGGAAACTGATTCAGAACAACAATCGGTGTCCTCCAAGGATGCCTACTCTCTCCAACACTCTTCAACATCTTCCTAGAGCGCATCATGTCAGATACCTTTGCAGATCACGAAGGCACATTCAGCATAGGTGGTAGAGCAATCTCCAACCATAGTTGTGCAGATGACATTGATGGATTGGCTGGAGAGTAACAACAACTTGAACAGCTGCTACAAAGGCTTGACACCACCTCCAAAGCCTATGGAATGGAAATAAAATGATGACCAACAACACCAATGGCATCAACATGGACATCAGAGTCCAAGGCCAATCCCTCCATACAATGCATAGCTTCAAAAAATTAGGAGCCATTGTATCAGACAATGGGTCTCCGACTGTTACGTTGAAACGCGCACGATAGTTCGTGTGTGACGCACACGATAGATCTGTTCGTTTTATTTTGCAAAGCGTGCAATGGTGGAGTGTATTTAGCTTTGATTTGATTTTGCGTTGTTAGAAGAAGCTTTGTATAACGTTGGTAATTTTAGTTGGTCGATATTATTTGAGAATGTTCTAGAGCTGGTTGTTTACTATCGATCGAAGCGTATGGATAATTCTAGTGGTAACTAGAGAAGCTTCCATCCTAAATATGGTTGTATGAGGTAAGACGGTGATGACGACGTTTGTTCTGGTGGGTTGAAATTGTGTCGTGCTCGAACGTTCGGACGCTCTCTCGAGTTTAGAGAGACTATATATATAGTGCCGCACTGTTTCAAAAGGTGGTTGATAGTTGAGAATTGTAGAGTGGAAAAAGCGATTGAGCGATTGTATGCAGTTTGTTGATGTATGCTGAATAAAGTTGGAAAACTACATATGACGACTTTGCCTTGTTGCTGAGAGAACAGGCTGCGTGGATAAACGAATCTGAGTTACACTTTATCAGGTTTCAAGCATCGGGGCTGAATCAACTGATAAAAAAACAACATCGAGTGTAACACCGACTGGACGTCCTCTCCGGGATCGCACAAACAACTGCTGCAACGGCAAGGTTGAAGCTCATTTGGAAAGACATGACCATCAGTCTACATTCCAAGGTAAGACTGCTGCGCTCCTTTGTCATCTCCATCTTCCTACCGATCGAAGTTTCTTGATGGTCGTAGATAATGGAGAACATTCTTTTGGCAGGAAGAGAGAAGTATGACGTAAGTCAGTGATGACGATCTTTAGTTCGATTGGTGGCAGTACGTCATTTCTACCATGTACCCAATTGTTCCAGAAAAGAGAGAGGTTATTTAATCGTGTGCCGAGTTGCTGTTGGGAGATAGAAAAGTTGTTGATAGTGATTTGGAAAGTTGCTGTGAAAGTTGTTGAGTTGAATTGAGAATTGTATGCAGTTGTTGGTGTGTGCTGAATAAAAGTGGAAAACTTCATACGTCGACTTTGTGACTTGTATGCTGTTTGGACGGGCTGTGTGAATAAACGAATCTGAGTTACACAACTATCAGGAATTCAAGCATCGGGGCTGAATCAGATACTGATAGAAAACACCAACATCAAACTGAGTGTAACATTTTGGGGGTCAAGCCGCGATTCACGCCATAGCCAAGGGTTCAACTGCTACAACAAGCGAGTCAACGTTACGAGAGGCAGTCATCGAGGGTAGCCGCCAACGAGTTGCGTCGAGAGGGGCCAACATACTGGGACTACATCCGATAGGTTCGGGTTGACTGCAAGGGCGTGTAGTCGCCGAAGAGTTGCTTCGTGAGCGAACAACAGAGCGGGACTACGTGGCTGCCGCAAGACTACGTCAAGGGACAGTCTCGGAGCTACATCGCCAGTGTTACAGAGAGCGGCGAGCGGACGTCGCGTCTACTTCAGCACAGGAGCGTATACATCAACACCAGCGTGGTGCAGCGTCGCATACGACGAGGACAGCGGGGCCTGCGTCAACGAAGGCGACTAGTGACAAGCATCAGCGCTACTGCAGAAAGCGTGCTGTTCTAGAACAGTCTAGAAAGGTACAGCACAGTCAAGAACTTTCCAGAAAAAAAGAACTCTACAGTCAAGAACTTTCTAGAAAAAGAACTTTCCAGAAAAGAACTTTCCAGAAGCATCAAGATGGCTGACTTCTGGCAGAGAGGGGTTGAACTAAATCTAAAAGGCAAACAGCTGACGGAGTACGTCAAGTCTCAAGAGAGAATATGGCGCGAAGAAAGAGAAAGAGAATTAGAAGAGAAGCGTCTAGAAAAGGAAGAGTAGCGTCGCCGCGAAGAACGAGAATTAGAAGAGCAGCGTCGCCGCGAAGAACGAGAATTAGAAGAGCAGCGTCGCCGAGAAGAAAGAGAAGAGCGGCGTCAAGAAAGAGAAGAGCAGCGGCAAGAAAGAGAAGCTGAGCGTCAGCACCAAATAGAGTTGGCGCGTATCCAAAACAATCAGCATGCGCCACAAGTCACCAACGACCATACGGCTCCAAAATTGCCAGCTTTCGTCGACGGGAAGGACCAGATTGACAGTTATCTGGCGAGATTCGAAAGGTTCGCTGAAAGCTCTAACTGGCAACCTCAAGACTGGGCAATTCGACTGAGTGCACTTCTGACGGGGCAAGCTCTCGAAGTTTACACCAGACTGTCGAACGATGACGCCAAAAACTACGACGTCTTGAAAGAGGCCCTATTGCAGTGCTACAACTTTACAGAGAAGGGCTACCGTAAACGCTTCCGTGAATGCCGGCCTAAGTCAGACGAGACGCCAAAGCAGTTTGTGGAGCGCCTGTCGTCATATCTACACAAGTGGGTGGAGTTATCAGGCGAAACGAAGTCTTACGACAGTCTCCATGACCTGATCGTGAAGGAACAATTTCTCAATGCCTGTCACAAGGACCTAGCGACCCACTTAGAAGAACAAAAGCTGCAGACGCTTAAAGATGTGACTGAGGCTGCTGAAAGATATCTCATCGCTCATGGGAAAACCCTGGGGCCACCCAGCGCGACGAAACATTTTCAGAAGACTGGAAACCATGTGAACCAGATCCAAGGGAGCCAGACGAGCCAGAGACAGACGGACTCCACGCCTCCTCCCAGGGAAGGGCATTCAAGAGGCTGTTTCACCTGCAACGCTACAGACCACAGGGCGGCTAATTGTCCTCAAAACAAAAGTAGCGGACAGCGGAGCAGTACGGACAACGCAGCGGCGGGCAACCGGCAGAGGCGGTTTTCCAATCAACGGCAAACCAGTAGATCTGACCATCAAGTGTGCGGCGGGAGCGTCATTCTTCCGAGTGAGACCGAGCGCACAGCTACCCCTGCGGACGTGCAAGAGTGCATGACTGATGGCCAACTTCTCCTTGCCAACGGAAAATCCATCCCCGTCGTCGCCAGCGCAGCTGTGACCGTCCAAAACATGCCTGTTTCAAAGGGACGCGTCGGAAATCATGAAGTGACTGTCTTAAGAGACTCTGGCTGCAGTGGGGTCATCGTCAGAGAAGACCTAATCGCTAAAGAACAGTTCACTGGCGATTCAAAATGGACACTTATGGCCGACAGCAAATGTGTGAGAGCGCCAGTTGCGAAGATTCATGTCAACACCCCTTTCTACATAGGCGAAGTCGAAGCGGTTTGTCTGAAGAAGCCGCTGTATGATTTGATGATCGGGAATATCGACGGCGCGAGACGACCCGACGACCCCGATCCAGAGTGGAGTCCTGCCTCAACTCAACACGTCGAAGTTGTGGAGGAGGATCCATTGCCGTTTCCCGATGGATACCTTACAGAGCTGCTACGGGACAATGTGGTTACTCCGGCTCAGCCCTGCCGACCAGAGATCGTCGGTGCTGTTACTACCAGGGTCCAGGCCAAGAGAGACAAGAGGTCTACGCCACTGAAGGTCGCCGACAACTCTAAAGCTGCCATCGTGGACAGAGATAAGCTGATCCAGCTCCAGGAAGCTGATAGCACTTTAAACAAGTATAGGAACCGCCAAGACCACGTGACCAAACGCAGTGGCACGGCCTACTTTGAGGTGAAGGCCAAGAACCTGTATCGAATCTTCCAGCACCCGAGGGTCAACGGAGGGAAACCACTACGTCAAGTATTGGTACCGTTACCCCTAAGGCGCCAGGTGATGGAAGTAGCGCATGACTCAATCAAGGGAGGTCACCTAGGCATCAAGAAGACGTCAGACAGAATCCAGGCGGTGTTCTACTGGCCAGGACTTCATGCGGACGTCAGCCGTTTCTGCCGATCGTGTGACATTTGCCAGAAGACCATACCTCGAGGAAGGGTCCCGAAAGTGCCTATGCAGAGGATGCCTCTGATCGACCGACCTTTCAAGAGGGTGGCCTTAGACTTAATCGGCGAAATAAGACCTCCGAGTGAAGAAGGTCATCGGTGGGTACTGACTTTAGTGGACTATGCGACTCGGTACCCAGAAGCAGTGCCTCTGAAGAAGATTGACACTGAAACTGTTGCAGAGGCGCTGGTGGACATGTTCAGTAGACTTGGAGTGCCTGAAGAGATCCTGACAGACCTCGGGACGCAGTTCGTCTCTGACTGCATGAAGGAGGTCAACAGACTGCTGAGCATCCGGCATTTGACTACGACACCCTACCATCCAATGTGCAACGGGCTCGTCGAAAAGTTCAATGCTACGCTGAAGTCCACCCTGAAGAAACTGTGCAGCGAGCAGCCCAGACAATGGCATCGCTACATCAACGCCCTACTTTTCGCCTACAGAGAAGTACCGCAGGAGTCCACCGGCTTTTCTCCGTTCGAGCTGCTGTACGGAAGAACCATCCGAGGGCCGATGCACATCCTAAAAGAACTGTGGACGAAAGAAGTAGACACCCCAGAGGTGAAGAACAGCTACCAGGACGTGTTTGAGCTACGGGAGAAGCTGGAGCAGACTCTCGAGATAGCCAGAGAAAACCTGAAGAAGTCCCAAGACTGTGGAAAGCACTACTATGATCGTAGGGCTGTGAGCAGGAAGTTTAAACCTGGCAACAAAGTGCTGGTGCTGCTACCTACTGATCATAATAAGTTGCTGATGCAGTGGAAAGGCCCGTACGAAGTGGAGACCGTGGTGGGGATCAACGACTACAAGGTGAAGGTCGGCCAGCATTCCAAGATATACCACGCCAACCTCCTTAAGCTGTACGTGGAAAGGCCAACAGAGACTGTGCACGCAGCCACAGCAGCTGTGACCGACGACAGCTTTGACAGCGAAGAACTGTTGGAACTGGGAGACTTCCACAGCAAAGAAGGCATCAATGACGTTAAGCTAGGACCAGGCTTGACGGAAGGTCAACAGTTGGAGCTCAAGGACCTTATGGGCGAATTTCCCCTTAACTTCAGTGATGTCCCAGGCTCTACGACTTTGGTCGAACATGAAGTCCACACCCAGACCTGGAAGGAGCATCTGCAGACCTCGAGGGAGCTGTTCCACCGTCTCGCAGAAGCCAACCTGACCGTGAGACCCAGCGAATGCATTCTGGGAGCTGACAACGTCGACTGCGTCGGACATCCGACGGAAGAAAAAGACAACGGAGGATGCACTGACTCCCGGAAAGCCCACGTGATCGTCGTCTTTGACCCTGGGCCGATGACAGCCGCAACTGACGAGGGCGTCGTTTCCTTGAGGATGAAAGAACATTGACTGTGTGGATGAACTAAGAATATTGGTAATGACAGACTTGAAAATGAAAAACGTTGACTGGGTAAATGATCTGTGAACATTGACAGTATCCAGAAAGACTTGCAGATGAGAAACTTTGACTCTGTGTGAATGAACTGTGAACATTGACATTATCCAGGCAGATTTGAAGATGAAAATCATTGACTCTGTGTAGATAAGCTGAGCGCAATTACAGTATTCAGAAAGTCTTAAATTAGTTTCAATTGAGGACTTTGTGCATTACGTTTCAACGTTGTTGAAAGAAATTAAGTAAATTTCTTCTTGAGTGGGGGGTTATGTTACGTTGAAACGAACGAAAGTGTGTCTAAAGCGTGTACGATAGATCTAATCGTTTCGATTTGCAAAGTATTCAATAATGGAGTTTATTTACCTTTGATTTGAGGTTGCATTGTTGTTAGGAGTGGTTTTGTATAACGTTGATAATTTTTGTTGGTCGATATTGTTGTAGAATCTTCTGGATCTGTTTGTTTACTATCGATCGAAGTTTCTTGATGGTCGTAGATAATGGAGAACATTCTTTTGGCAGGAAGAGAGAAGTATGACGTAAGTCAGTGATGACGATCTTTAGTTCGATTGGTGGCAGTACGTCATTTCTACCATGTACCCAATTGTTCCAGAAAAGAGAGAGGTTATTTAATCGTGTGCCGAGTTGCTGTTGGGAGATAGAAAAGTTGTTGATAGTGATTTGGAAAGTTGCTGTGAAAGTTGTTGAGTTGAATTGAGAATTGTATGCAGTTGTTGGTGTGTGCTGAATAAAAGTGGAAAACTTCATACGTCGACTTTGTGACTTGTATGCTGTTTGGACGGGCTGTGTGAATAAACGAATCTGAGTTACACAACTATCAGGAATTCAAGCATCGGGGCTGAATCAGATACTGATAGAAAACACCAACATCAAACTGAGTGTAACATTCCAAGGTAAGACTGCTGCGCTCCTTTGTCATCTCCATCTTCCTATATGCTTGCGAAGCATGGACCCTCACAACAGATCTACAACGAAGAATGAAAAGCTGGTGATGAGGTGCTACCGAAGACTTCTGGGCATTTCCTATACCCAGCACATCACCAACGACGAAGTCCGACAGACCATCACACAAGCCATTGGACAACACGATGACCTGCTCACAGTGGTGAAGAAACGGAAACTCCGGTGGTATGGCCACGTCACCAGATCATCAGGCCTTGCAAAGTCCATCCTGCAAGGCACAGTGCAAGGAGGTAGAAGAAGAGGGAGACCGACAAAAGAGGTGGGAGGACAATATTCGAGAATGGACAGGTTTGACAATGAGCAAAGCCATCAGGGTTGCTGAAGACAGAGAAAGATGGAGTACGCTAGTTAAACGATCATCTATGGTGCCCCTACGACCTTCGAGTTACAGGATAGGATAGAATAGGAATGGATCTAACCATTTGGGAATCATTTTGATGACTTGGCGTTTCTTAACATAAAATCTAACATTTTGGACTGAATCTTTTGGAACATAATCTGATGATGATTCCTTCTAACGGCATCTACATTGAATTTATTTAGAGATTGGATGAATTAGGATTGTATAAACTAGGTCAAACATGACTTGAACTAAATTTATCATGGGACAAGGACGAAATGGATAATGTTAGATCTGGTTTAAATTTAACTCCATACCTTTGATTTGAGCGAAAGTTCGTACTGCGTGATGCGTTGACCGAGGCTGGAGACAGACTTGAGACATAGAGTGAGAGATCCGTAACTCTGGGTCTGTTTCACCGTCAATGGCCAATAGCAGTTCCCCTTCTGCAAAACGAAATCAACCCAAATCAAACTATATCAAGATAGTAATGCATCGAAAGACTTATTCCTGGACATTGTTTGAAGAGATAGTTAGCCATCATCGGTGTTTGGCTGTCCTTCGTTTGTACAACAACATTTATAAAAATAAATTATAAAAAAGGTCTACACAATACTAACTTTTTTGACCTAGAGTGACGTGAACGATTTACATTGACACATATTTGAAAGCTAATGCTTTTTTTTTAATTCTTGCAACAATAGATCACCACTGAAGATCGAACATAGTAGGCATAATCTTTATAATAAAATGAAGGAATGCAGGAAGAATTGTTATTAGGTTACAAAATGTATGACATGAGACAATTATCGGAGCTGGGAGTTTCGATCGGACAAGTGTCATTGTTTATCGCTTTGCAATAACCTAGCCCTGATATTACATTCAAAGGTGGGCTGGGCTTGAAAGATATATCTATCGCAATAATCATCACAGAAATTGTAATAACGTTTTTCCATAGGATAACATAATAATACTTTGAATATGGTATGGACACCTCTTTACTCAACTCAGAAAAGAAAATATATAACAGCACCACCAACAACAACACAAACAGAATAAGAGTTGAAGAACACAGATAACGTTTGAACAATTTCATGTAGAATGGAGAGTTGGGAGCTTATATATTTCAGCGTTTTACCTCTCCTTCCGAAACGTTACAGTCAAACGAGACGATTTTGGTGACGTCATATCCAGCCACCATTCGCCACAGATCTACGATGGTGTCTTGAAGCGGAAGTTGCGTCACTATTCTGCCTTTGAGATCAGCGAAAGTCTGTTCACAAGCCGAAAACGCAATAGGATAATGCTGATGATGATGATAATGATGTTGATGATGATGATCATTATCATGATCATGAGGAGGAGGAGGATGATCATGAGGATCATGATGATCCTGACGATGACGATTATAATATCGCGCGGTTCTGGGTTGTTCATACAATACTTTCTGTTAGAAAACATTGTACGAAGTTTCTAGACGTAAGCTTACAGATTTGTTTTGTTAAATGTTAGCGTGTCTAAGTTAATAAAACTGCTGCAGGCTTTATGGTAAGAATACTCACTGGAACCCAGACAGCGTTGATGTAGTCAGACCTCCCTTCTGCTGGTAAATTGAGCTTGACAATGTGTTTGCCGTCTGCAACAAAATAAACATATCACTTTTATAATAAAACATATTTTTTAAAGAGGAAGTGTGTGTGGGGGGGGGGGGGGGAAGGGGGCGTTCACATAAATATAACAAATAAAACGTTGTGTTTGATTCATCAGAAAAAAAACACAAATAAAAGCGCTATGAATGATTCACCATGTTTTGTACGATAATTCATATTTGGTATTTCATACATACTGTCATTACATAATTTGGGATTGTGAGGCCGGAGTCTTGACGTCCTCGTTGACTAAGCAAAGCAAAGCGAACCGTTTCTCTTAGAAAATCATCTTCCATTCATTCAATTAAACCTTGTTATTTTCCTTCCACCTATTGAAATAAATGCACCTAATCTACACAGTAATAGTGCGTGCGCATGACTGATTGTGTGTGTGTGCGTGCGTGCGTGTGGGTGTGTGTGTGTGTGTGTGTGTGTGTTAGAGATTCATTAGGGCTGTTTTGGTTTTTTTAGGGATAAGCTTACTGTTCATAATATTTCATGAGTTTTACTCGTTTTATTTTAAAGTTATGTATTTATGTAGATAAAGTCTAGATTAGGCTTATAGGCCTACATAATAATAATAATAATAATAATAATAATAATAATAATAATAATAATAATAATAATAATAATAATAATAATAATAATAATACGAAGAAGAAGAAAAAGAAGAAGAAGAAGAAGAAGAAGAAGAAGAAGAAGAAGAAGAAGAAGAAGAAGAAGAAGAAAAACAGTAATAATAATAATAATAATAATAATAATAATAATAATAATAATAATAATAATAATAATAATAATAATAATAATAATAATAACTGCAGCTCGACAAACTATCCTTCCCAGATGTTGTGAAAAAAAGGGACCCGGCGCCTGCTGTCTGGTTTGGGAGATTACTTGCAATGACCTCTCCTACATAAAAGAAACGTAGCAACAACACCTTCCCGTGGTGCCTCTGTTCTCACTGAGTTTGCTAGTGTGATGCGATTTTGTACTTGACGTTATAACTGGGTCTGAGTCCAGGAGAGGAAATATCAAAGAAGGAGAGAAGGGGGGGGGGGGGGTAGGGGTAGAGGTAGTTGCTTCACAGAGAGAAACAAAATCGGAATTAATAAAAATAAAAAAAAACAATATACCAGGCAAAACATCGAGGAATCTGTTCTTGTTGATGTTGTCACGGTGTTCTGCCTGCGTGAAGTCTGGCGTCTGCAGGAGGAGCTTCATCTGCTGAAGTTTCTAGAAAAAAATACCATTCAACTCATTTTGGTAAATACCCCTAATTAGTTAACCCGAGGGACAATACAACAATTTAGTTTAAATTGCTTCCAAAATATTATTTCTGAAAATTAACAAGAGAAATGTAAAACTGGTCGTCAGTAAAATGGATTGTTCTTCTCCATCTTGGTCAAAATAAATAATAATAATAATAATAATAATAATAATAATAATAATAATAATAATAATAATAATAATAATAATAATAATAATAATAATAATCAACATCATCATCAACCTCATCATCATCATCATCATCCTCATCATCCTCCTCATCATCATCATCATCATCATCATCATCATCATCGTAACCTTGAACTCCATGTCGATGCGGTTGTTGCGGTGGTGGGGGCTGACGGGGTGTTTGAAGATGGAGTCAAAGGTCAAGAGGTCAAGGCGACAGTCACGACATGTGTAGGCCTCCAGGAACGCTTCGTGCAGGATGAAGTACTGATCCTGCAACACAGGAATCCATCCCGCTCGAGTCATCCAGACGGCTCGCCAATCGGGCAATACTGGGAGTAGCTTACACGTCTTAAACATGCATAGAGTAGTAGTAGTAGTAGTAGTAGTAGTAGTAGTAGTAGTAGTAGTAGTAGTAGTAGTAGTAGAAACACAGCAGCAGCAGTAGTAGTAGTAGTAGTAGTAGTAGTAGTAGTAGTAGTAGTAGTAGTAGTAGTAGTGGTAGTAGTAGTAGTAGTATGAGGACACAGAAATAACAATGGAATCCGAAAAGGCATGCGCACAGCAAAGGAGAACTGGATAGAAGATCAATGCCATGAAATAGAGAACAACCTGAACAAGAACAACAGCAAGAAGGCCCACCAGACAAGTGTTAAACAGCCCAAGGTCTCCACGATCCAAAGCACGTCTGGCATACGCCTCACATAAGAACAAGAACTCCTGGATAGATGGACAGAGTACTGCTCTGACCTTTACAACCACACACCAAATGGAGACCCAAAGTTCTAGCATAGCCCCAGAACAGAAAAGAAGAAATCCCCCAATTCTCCGAGAAGAAGTTGAGGCAGCAGTGCATTCGTTGAAGAAAGAGAAGTCAGCGGGAGTGGACAAACATACCCGTGGAATTGCTTCAGGCAGGAGGAGAAGCGATGATTGACGCCCTCACCATTATCTGTAACAAGACCTGGCAAAGTGGAGATTGGCCTACACCATGAACCTAGTTGGTTGTCATCACTCTTCCCACGAAAGGTAACCTTGAGGAGTGTGAAAATTACCGCACCATCAGTCTCATCAGTCATCCCAGCAAAGGACTCCTGAAAATAATAATCTAATAATATCCTATCATATCCCATAACTCTGAGGTCGTTGGTGCACCACAGATGATCGTTTAACCAGCGTACACCATCTTTCTCTGTCCTCAGCAACCCTCATGGCGTCGTTCAGTTTCAAGCCAGTCCATTTTCGAATGTTCTCCTCCCACCTCTTCTTCAATCTCCCACATCTTCTACCTCCATGCAATGTGTCTTTGCCAGGCCTGATGATCTGGTGACGTGGCCAAACCATCAGAATTTCCGTTTCTTCCCTACTGTGAGCATGTCATCGTGTTGTCCAATGGCTTGTGTGAGGGTCTGTCGGACATCGTCGTTGATGATGCTCTGGGTATAGGAAATGCCCTGAGCTCTTCTATAACACCTCATCTCCATGCTTTGTATTCTTCGATGTAGATCTCGTGTAAGGGTCCATGTTTCGCAAGCGTATATGAAGATGAAGATGACAAGGGAGCGCAGCAGCCTTACCTTAGAATGTAGACTGATGGTCTTGTCTTTCCAAATGGGTTGCAACTTTGCCAGGGCAGCAGTTGTTTGTGCGATCCTGGAGAGGACTTCCTGTCGGGACCCATTGCCTAATACAATGGATCCTAAATATTTTAAGCTATGCACTGTGTTGAGGGATTGGACTTGGTCTTTGATGTCCATGTTGATGCCATTGGTGTTGTTGGTCATCATTTTATTTCCATTCCATAGGCTCTGGAGGTGGTGTCAAGCCTCTGTACCAGCTGTTCAAGTTCTTGTTAATGTTACTCTCCAGCCAATTCATCAATGTCATCCGCACAACAATGGTTGGGGATTGCTCTACCCCCTATGCTGAATGTGCCATCGTGATCTGACAAGATACGCTCTAGGAATATGTTGAAGAGTGTTGGAGAGAGTAGGCATCTTTGATGCACACCGATTGTTGTTCTGAGTCAGTTTCCGATGGCACTCAGCTCCCTGGGAGGTGTTATTTTTCTTTTTCTCCTCTCTTCATTTATCACACAGGTCCAAAAGTTCAGGTGTGATCCAGGGCTCTTTCTTTGGCCGGTGCTTGCCAAGATCTTAGTGGCGGCATCTGTCACAGCTGAGTTGAAGGTGGTGGTCATGGTGTTGTCATATACGTCACCAGCTCCCAAAATGAGCAGTGGTGCAAATTTCCCTCGAATTGTGGCCTGAAATATTTCTGTAACCTCCGGATCTTGCAGTTTGTCCAGGTCAATACTCAACAGGTTAAAACCCCAAGCTGAATAAACAATAGCTGATGAACAAGCAAGATTCGGGGCAGGGTGAAGTACCACTGAACAGATTTTCAACCTCGAAATAATCAGCGAGAAATACCTACAGCACAAACAACATCTTTATCATGTGTTTGTAGAATTCAAGAAAGCGTTTGACTCAATCTGGCATGCAGCTCTGTGGGCAACTATGAGGGTGTACATCATCAGCCCTAAAATTATTGAAGTCATCAAAAGCCTGTATGACAAGGCTACCAGTGCAGTCCTCCACAACAGCGACATCGCAAACTGGTTCAGAACAACAATCGGCGTGCTTCAAGGATGCCTACTCTCTCCAACACTCTTCATCATCTTCCTAGAGCGCATCATGTTAGATGTCCTTGCAAATCATGAAGGCACAGTCAGCATAGAGGTAGAACAATCCCCACCCTCAGTTTTGCGGATGACATTGATGGATTAGCTAGAGAGGAACAAGAACTTAAACAGCTGGTACAGAGTCTTGGCACCACCTCCAGAGCCTAAGGAATGGAAATAAGTGCAGAGAAGACCAAAATGATAACCAACAACACCAAAGACATCAACATTGACATCAAAGTCCAAGACCAATCCCTCAACACATTGCATAACTTCAAATATTTATGAGCCATTGTAACAGACAATGGGTCCCGACAGGATCGTTCAAACAACTGCTGCCCTGACAAAGTTGAACCCCATTTATAAAGACAGAACCATCAGTCTACATTCCAAGGTAAGGCTGCTGCGCTCCCTTGTCATCTCCATCTTCCTACACGCTTGCGAAACATGGACCCTAAAGCAGATCTACAACGAAGAATACAAAGCATAGAGATGAGGTGCTACAGAAGACTTCTGGGCATATGTATACCCAGCACATCACGAACAACGCAGTCCGACAGACCATCACACAAGCCATTGGACAACATGATGACATGCTCACAGTGGTGAAGAAACGGAAACTCCGATGGTATGGCGACGTCACCAGATCAAAAGACCTTGCAAAGACCATCTTTCAAAGGCACCGTGCAAAGATGCAGAAGAAGAAAGAGACAAAAAAAGAGGTGGGAGAAGAAAATTCCAGAATGGACTGGTTTGACACTGAGTGAAGCCATCCGGGTTGCTGGTGACAGAGAAAGATGGAGTATGCTGGTTAAACGATCATCTGTGGTGCCCCCTACGACCTTCGAGTTGCGGGATAGGATAGGACAGGATAGAATAAGAGGACAAAGTAGGCCGTGAAGCCTCTGCAAATATCCTTTTATTGACCAGTTAATATATATAAAGGCTTAAAGCTCTCCTACAAAGCATTGTTATTTCATCGTAATTTGTTATTATTCAAAGTAGTGGTCGGTCGTTATTTTATTTCATTGTTATTCTTTGCGTTTTGCATGGTCGAAAACAATGTCTTCCTCTAGACGAAGAAAATGTCTGATGTCGTATGGCTTACATAGACATATTATCTCCGTATGTATGAACATAATCATGCCTCCCCTTCACTGGGACGTTAAAATCTACGTTAGACCCACATGTATGAGTTCCTGCATTAGCGAATTCACCAAGTAAAATGCTTTCGTTGATAATTTTGTTAAGGTTCATACTTAAATTACAACACTTGAAAAATATTATATATCTAAATGAAACCTGCAATAACATTGTAAAACCAATTGTCTGTTTAAACTAAACCACTGAAGAAGTACTCTCCATTAGCCAAATTTTATCTGACATTTTCATAGCCCTCCTATCATCACTGTCATCGCGACCTATTGAAATTACCATGTTTTGTCGTCCACCGAAAGCATCAACAATCATTTTCTAAAGTTTGGGAAAAAATATAAACGATTCTAAAAAAAGAAATTAGTTTGGAGATTTAAAACATTATTCACAATTTTGGTAACTAATTACACTCTGGTGAATTTTTTGCCGGATTATCTCACAATGTGGAATCCTTTATAATGATTGGGCTGATCGAGCTGCAAAAAGTGGTGCTTCAAATATTAGTTCTCAAACAATAACGACACTGTTGTCTTCTAAAGACATTTAAAACTCTATAGAAAATAAATTTGTAAAGATTACCCTTCATCAAAACTATGACAAACCTTGTGGAATTGCCAGATCAGTTTCACGTTTGACGCATAGAATAATATTAAACTCAATTAAAACCATATTGTAAACATGCTCTTTGCATATGCGGTGAATTTATTTTCCTGCAACATGTATTACTTCAATGAAGTGATATTCGTCCATTTTTGCCAACTAGTACCGATCCCATTGAAAACATAAGCCTTGATGTAAGCGTTAGATTAGCCAAAGCTTTAATTGATTCCCCAGTGGCTCGATTAATGTAATTAGGTATTTTATTTGTATGTATGTATGTATGTATGTATGTATGTATGTATGTATGTATGTATGTGGTGCGAATGTGTATGATTGCGTGGGTACGTCTTATCATCTTCGGACCAACCAACCAACCAATCTATTCTAATGAAATAATGAACAAAAACAAAACAATAGCTGCTGCTAACCTTTGTCTGCAGCATGTTGCAGCGGTCTTGACGAAGATCAGTGACCACTTGTAGGATGTCCACGTCAGTTTGTTGTTGTTGTTGGAGTATTTGATTCATCAGTATGTCCAGTGCTATGTAAGTCCCTGTTCTTCCCACTCCAGCGCTGCACGTACAGAGAACAGAGCAACAGCAATAATGCAGTGCTCTTGTTTTACCCTCGCGACATGGCCTGAGACTAGCCCGGTCGATGCGCAACTGATCATGCAGAATAGTGCCATGATCCGGGTGGTTAATTGGAATAGCCCGGATGGCCCGAAGCTAAACTGTTCGGCTCAAAGCGAACAAAAATGGCGTTGGGAAGCGCAACTAATCAGCAGCAGCTTGAGGATAACATTTTACCTCTTCTTTTAAAAAAAAAACAAACACAACAACACGATGCCCCGCTTCACACCTGATTACTATGGATATGGCCTGATCACGTGGCGGCTCAGCCCGCAGAAATGGGAAAAAATAAGCGTACTCATTGTAAATTCAGAACATGTGACTTGAAGGACGGTTAGCTGCTGGACTTCTAGCCCCCTTCTCCAACCTGGTCCACGAGTCTCGTTTGCTGACTGACTTTGTAGCCTACCGGCGCTTGAAGAGTTTGACTCCCAGAGTTTACCACATGTTATCTTACACACGAACTTATTTCTTTTTTATTTTATTTCGTCGTTATTATAAAGCGCTTTTCCAGCTCAAGAGCTGTTTCAAGGCGCGGGCCAATACTGGATCTAACTGGACCCGCCCGAGGGACCCATTTGTTGTCTTGTGCGCATTGTCTGACGACTAAGACAACTGAGCACAATCCTGGGTGACCGGGTATAAGGGGAGAAGGGACCTAGTGCGTGCTGGGTGTGTTTGTGTAGCCGGCCTTCACCACAGTATCTTATGTGCAGCCATTTCGACGAAAAGGCAGCAACCACGTTCTGGGGTTGTTTCAGCAGATCTTTTATGCGGATCAGGGGTGAGTCCTCTTTCAGCCAAGTTGTGGTCTTGAGTTTGTGGTCCTGATTCGGCTCTTTGCAGTCCGCTGGACCCTGTAAGCAATGAATAACTAACTAACTAACTAACTAAATCTGTTCACAAACAGTAACAGTAATGTTCAAATGGCATAGTGTTGTTTACGAGAGGACAAATGAGCTGTTTTAAGCTCCAAAGTGAGCTGTATAACAACACTTTATTGTCTAATTATATTTCAGATATTGACAAATTACATTGGAATAGAAGAAGAAGAAGAAGAAGAAGAAGGAGGAGGAGGAGGAGGAGGAGGAGGAGAAGGAGGAGGAAGAGCAGAAGGATTTTTGCTACCTGCAGTGGACTAGGAGCGGCGCGGTGGACTTCTGTGAGAGGAAGGACGAGTGGACAGTTCGCCAGAAGTCCACCACCGCGGTGGTTGCTGGGATACTGTGATCAAGCCACGTGGTATAATGGTACTGAGTCACGTGGTACATTTCTCCTTTCTGTAATCATCATCATCATCATCATCATCATCATCATCATCATCATCATCATCACCATCATCATCATCATCATCGTCATCATCATCATCGTCGTCGTCGTCGGTGTCTCACATCACGAAGTCGTTGCTAGATAAATAAGATAAGATAAAATAAAATAAAATGTGTTAGAGTGAGGTGATACAATAAAACAAATAAATAAACCCATACACTAACGAACTAAAGAAGATGGAAAATAGCAGGCGTACCTTTGGTTTGACGTCAAAGGTCCTCACGACGTAGTTGTTCCTATCTTTTGTGTCAACGCCCGTGACGTCAACAGACCCGTACCTAACCGTCTCCTTCACGGGAGGCCAGTAGCGGTGGCACTTTTTCTGCAGTAGAAACGTATTCATATCATACAATTGTACAACAAACGAAAATTAACAAGATATTATAAGCAAAGAATAGAGGGAGGACTTGCATGTGACGCTTAAAATAAGTACAACTGAATTGGTCCAATCTCCCTTTGTCCCGGTTGGCGCTTTGATGACAAAAGCGAATCAATTTTTTTTTGGGGGGTGGGGGTGGGGAGGGAGTGGAAGGGTGTGTAGGTAGAAGATGGAGTTGGGGGTGAGGGTGTGCGTGAGGGGGGATGTCTAGTATCACTTTGGTAAAGACATTAAAGTTTGAAGAATTCGCCATTCGGGTTTCACTCGGCCATGTTACCAATACGATCCAAATTGTAAGCAAATACACAAAAATCAAAAGCGGAATTTTTAAAATAACTTTTCTACGAAGTTTGGAGTGTGCTGAAGTTGTTAATCCATAGCATAAGCGTATTCATTTTGTAGAATGAATAAGACTCACAGCAACAACAACAAAATACGTGATTTGATAAAATACAGGAAGAAAAAAAGAAAACTCAAAACACACTGACCTTCTTTCCCTCCTTAAGGTTGGTCAGCATGACGATGTGAGTCACGTGGTCCTGACACACCATCTTCCAGAAGTCGCCCATTGTGTTGGGCTTAGGGCCTGTGGTAATGGACATTTAAAGTAACCATTCACAATGCACAATGTCTAAACGATTAAAATACTCATCCCTTTTGCTACAAAATGGAACAGGCTCTACTTCGACTCCCACATTAAAGTGGAAAAAAGCATGTTACACAGGTAGGTAAAATTAATATTTTTCAAGAAGAGGGATTAGTAATATTACTATTATAATTGTATCTTATTATTTTAATATATTTTTTAATTATTGTAATCTTTTTATCACTGCAGTATACAATGTTCGCGAATACCTCAATTGGCCTAATTAAAAAAAATTAATTATTTATTTGCTTTACAAAATACATTTAAAAAATCTAGTCTTAATTTATCTCCTTCAAACATCTATCTTGTCTTCTTATTATTTGTAATAGAGATCTTTCCAGACCTTCAGATTATCATCATCATCATCATCATCATCATCATCATCATCATCATCATCATCATCATCATCATCATCATCATCAGGACATTGTTTTGTGGCCATTCCCTTCATCACAGCTTTAAAATGAGCCCTGTTAGCTTCGCGATTCTAATCGCCGCGACTTACATTATTTACACTAAAATTGTAAATAACATAACGCAAACGCTGCAATGTGTCATATCATCATCATGGTATGCTTTGCCACAAGGATGCAATAATAATAATAAAAATAAAAATAATAATAATAATAATAATAATAATAATAATAATAATAATAATAATAATAATAATAATAATAATAATAACTATGGATGTCATACGCGCCTTATTCATAAATCAGACTCAAAGCGCGGCGATTTGCAACCAACATACACGCTCATGTGTTACAAACACTCCACATACACAACAAACACACATTCATCACTCCAACATGTGGTGTAAAGGAAGGTCGCTATTAGAAAACAGAAAGGAAATATAATTTTTATTTGTGAAATTTTAGATTGACTGCATCCAATAGCATTGTACCAGAACTCGTGGTCATGTTAGCGTGCTGAGCGGCCAACTATAACTATAATATCATGGAACTCGTGGTCATGTTAGCGTGCTGAGCGGTAAAGTATAACTATAATATCATGAAACTCGTGGTCATGTTAGCGTGCTGAGCGGTGAAGTATAACTATAATATCATTGTACTGGAACTCGTGGTCATGTTAGCGTGCTGAGCGGTGAAGTATAACTATAATATCATGGAACTCGTGGTCATGTTAGCGTGCTGAGCGGTGAAGTATAACTATAATATCATGGAACTCGTGGTCATGTTAGCGTGCTGAGCGGCCAACTATAACTATAATATCATGGAACTCGTGGTCATGTTAGCGTGCTGAGCGGCCAAGTATAACTATAATATCATGGAACTCGTGGTCATGTTAGCGTGCTGAGCGGTGAAGTATAACTATAATATCATGGAACTCGTGGTCATGTTAGCGTGCTGAGCGGCCAAGTATAACTATAATATCATGGAACTCGTGGTCATGTTAGCGTGCTGAGCGGTGAAGTATAACTATAATATCATGGAACTCGTGGTCATGTTAGCGTGCTGAGCGGCCAAGTATAACTATAATATCATGGAACTCGTGGTCATGTTAGCGTGCTGAGCGGTGAAGTATAACTATAATATCATGGAACTCGTGGTCATGTTAGCGTGCTGAGCGGTGAAGTATAACTATAATATCATGGAACTCGTGGTCATGTTAGCGTGCTGAGCGGTGAAGTATAACTATAATATCATGGAACTCGTGGTCATGTTAGCGTGCTGAGCGGTGAAGTATAACTATAATATCATGGAACTCGTGGTCATGTTAGCGTGCTGAGCGGCCAACTATAACTATAATATCATGGAACTCGTGGTCATGTTAGCGTGCTGAGCGGCCAAGTATAACTATAATATCATGGAACTCGTGGTCATGTTAGCGTGCTGAGCGGTGAAGTATAACTATAATATCATGGAACTCGTGGTCATGTTAGCGTGCTGAGCGGCCAAGTATAACTATAATATCATGGAACTCGTGGTCATGTTAGCGTGCTGAGCGGTGAAGTATAACTATAATATCATGGAACTCGTGGTCATGTTAGCGTGCTGAGCGGCCAAGTATAACTATAATATCATGGAACTCGTGGTCATGTTAGCGTGCTGAGCGGTGAAGTATAACTATAATATCATGGAACTCGTGGTCATGTTAGCGTGCTGAGCGGTGAAGTATAACTATAATATCATGGAACTCGTGGTCATGTTAGCGTGCTGAGCGGTGAAGTATAACTATAATATCATGGAACTCGTGGTCATGTTAGCGTGCTGAGCGGTGAAGTATAACTATAATATCATGGAACTCGTGGTCATGTTAGCGTGCTGAGCGGTGAAGTATAACTATAATATCATGGAACTCGTGGTCATGTTAGCGTGCTGAGCGGCCAAGTATAACTATAATATCATGGACACTTATACCTTGTGAAGCGATGTAATCTTTGGCAGACTTCAAGCCCTGCACACAAATGTAAATGTTACCTTTAATATATAGTTCTGCAAGATAATTCATTTCGCTACTATTTCCTCACAATCTTAGAGTCATGTCTGTAGGGATCTGTTGGAATAAAACAGTTTTGAGCATGAAAGTAAAAAACCCAACAAACAATTAATTTAAATTATAAAAACAAATAACTCTCGGCCTTCCAACTGAAGTTTTCAAAAAAGTTAGAAATGAAAAGACACAATTTTTAGCTACACAGTTTACGAAACAATTATAAACGAACGTTGATGGCATTTTTAAAAACTATATTCTTAATACAAAAAGAAGCCTGCAGCAAAAAATCATTCAATAACTGAATGTAATTGAATAGTCTGACCCTGATGTAACTGGCGTTGATGTAGTCATTAGAACCTGGATCTGGCGGTTCTCGCAACACCACTCTGTTGTCTTCGTCTGAAATGATAAAATAACAACCATCCACTTACTATAATATTACTCTTAGTAAAAGTGTGTATCACCTAGAAATTTCCAACAACAGTTGCTTATATGGTTAACAAAAAGTCTGGAAAGTTACTTTAAACAAGAAAAACTGAGTCTTGTGACGCTTCCTAAATCCCTCCTTAACCGTTACGTGTTATGGCAGTAAATACCACGACTTGAGACCAGTGTGAAAACAAATACTGGTAACGCCGCAGGGCATTTTTATGAATGATCTAACAATGTTTCATAATACGTTTTATGAAGAACATTTATGAATGTCTATCAATGTCCTATAGTATGTTTTATGATAAAGAAAAGATCTAGCTTTTCTTGCTAAATAAAGAGAGTGATTTTGTTAGCTTTTTTGTTAAATAAAGGGAGTGATTTTGTTTTTGTTTTTTTGTTAAATAGAGGGAGTGATTTTGTTAGCTTTTTTTGTTAAATGAAGAGAGTGATTTTGTTAGGTTTATTTTATTAAATAAAGGGAGTGATTTTGTTAGCATTTTTGTTAAATAAAGGGAGTGAATTTGGATCCATAAAAGGTACGATTGGTGAGTTATTTTAATAATACTGCTAGATTGACAAGAAAAAAACATGTTGGCTTACAAGGCAAGATGGTTTTGAATCTATTTCTGTTATAGTTCTCGTCCAGAGCTCCAGTGAGGTGTGACTTCTGCAGTCCTTTAGGCAGCGACTGCACACAGACATAAAAAAACACGTTTATATGACAATACTTTGCTTATACGCTTGTGTCTCACCAGTCCCACGACCACTAAAGATGCTCCAAGAGTAGAAACAGCTGTCTGGTTAGGACGGCTTTATAACAAATGCAATTGAGACATATATTCTTTTGAAAACCATACTGCACACTAGTACAGGAGGGTGGCAGGTACTCTGGAAGTGATGCTTTAGAATGCTGATGTACACTGCGACTACAGAAGATCTTCCGTCTTTATACTATAGTTGCTCTGCCCACAACTTTAAGTATAAGGTTGTGACTAATCTGGTGGCATTTAAACACCAGTTGTTCTCCTTTCACACGTAAAAGGGAAAAAAATACATCAAAACGACAACTAGTAATACAAGTAAACATTGCAAATAGTAGCAGTCGTCAAAACAGGTAAGTACTATCTAAAAACAAACAAAATAATAATAATTGCAAACATTTTCCGATTAGTTATAAAACGTTAATACTAGTTGCACATCTCAAAGCTGGAAACTTTAAAGCTTGAAAATAATATAATTAAAAGCCCACCAAAACTAGAAGAGCAAAGCCCAAATGACGCATACGCTCCTTATGAAACTTGCAATGTTTAACATAAAAATGACTGCCTAGAAAAATAAATAAATAAATAAAACAAAAGCATTAAAATTCAAAGTAATACCAACTTTGATCGTTTTTATGCTCTTGACCTTCAGATGATCTTGACCTCCGGCTTCAAATACGCTCATGTAATATCAAATAAACTACAGCAAAAGTTGTATTATCCCAAAAAACAGTAACCTTGGGATTACCCTGACCTTCACTTTACCTCGCATGCTCATGTATGATCAAATAACCCAAGTTGTTGTTGCATGCTGTGGGTTAAATAGAGCCATTCCACTGTACGATGACCTACTTTTTGGGTATGTTTTTGCAAGACCTACAATGACCTTGTCCTTCAAGGTCAACGCAGAAACGGAACAAACATTAAAGATCAATCTATCATCTCTAAATACAACAAGTTTGAACTTTACATCTCCCATAGTTTATGGTCAAGATCACTCCAAAGTACCTATACTAACTGACTTTGGACAGCTCCAGTGACCTTGACCTTGGACCTTGGAGTGAGCTTGACCAAATGTGCAAAAGATGCGTGTCTCCTTGATATGTATCATGCATCAAATAATCATAAGCTCGATATTAAAAGTGACATTTGGTGAAAAAAAATCATTTTTTGACTAACATTTGATGACCCTGTGACCTTGATTTTGAATTATAGTAATTCATTCACTGATAATTTTCGAGGTCTTATGGGTATATACCATCTTACCAAGTTTTGTTTTGATCATTGAAATAGGCTCTGAGTAATTAGCCACTTTAAGTGTATTCACGGACGGACATTTGTTTTCGATATTCCCTTTGGACCATTTAGGACTTATTTCGCACAGTGGTTAAAAAATTGTTTGAGACGTTAGTACATACTTACATTGCTATGCATGTGAGTCAAAAATGAAATGTACATCATCACCTCGAATTCTTGGTCGATGACGTCACCGCGGAGTTTGACTAGAATCTTCTCTTGCAGCGCGTCCATCTTGAACTCTGACCCTTGTGACGACATGTACACTTCGTCATTGTAGTACACTTTCTCCTTCTGAGACGTGACGTCATAGTTCTTCTCCATCTCCATTTCCTCTTCCGCATCTTCCACTTCCTCCACCTCGTCATCCACGTCCACATCTACATCCACATGGGACACGTGCCTCTTCGGTTTTACGGGTGGTTTGGGTCGTGTGTTCTTCTGCTTATTGACAACAGCATACATCTCGTCATCACTGACCGGGTGAGATGTCGCAGGTGTTTTTCCACTCTTCTGATGCATGTCCACATTGACGGACTGATTTTCCGCTGACGTTTTGGCGTCATCCTTTGTTGTCGCCGCAGTCGCCTTTGGATTCTTGTGGGCTTTGTTTACCACTGCGTACGTATCTCCGTCCGATGACGTCACAGGTGCCTTTCCACTATTACGTCCCTTGTTTACGACTGCGTACTGGTCTCCAGCCGATGACGCAGAAGCCGCATTATCGTCAGAGGCATTGGAGTAATACTGTGACGCCTTGTTGTCGTCAGGTTTAGTGTTCTCAGGGTATGGTTTGACTCTGATGGTTGGCTTGGGAGGAGGCACTGGATGAGGCGATTCTGCAAGTACACGCCAACACACACACACAAACACTTGTTGACCACCACCACCACCACCATCAACAACAACAACAACAAAAACCAAAAACGAAAACACCCAGCCCCATCATCAACAATAACAACTACCCCATCAATGCCATCCGCAATCCTTCCACAACCAATACCCCCTCCATCACCACCACCATTATGAACCACACGTTCTACCACCAACACCTCCACTTCTACTACTACCTCCCACATCAATAACAACACAACAACAACAACAACACTAAAACTATACCCACCCCACCCCCACAAAGCACTGAAAAAATTCCTCTTTGGTACCTTTATCTTTGGGGAGGGAACTGTTGTTGAAGTTTTGGTAGACGTTTTCAGAGGACACGACCAGGAGTTCCGTTGGTGAAGCAGAGGCTGCGTTCCTCGTCCCCGTAGCTTGGTCTGACGCTTTACCGTTTGCCCCTTTCCTTCGCCTGTTTAGGATGTAAATCAATCAGCCAAGTGAATCAATTAATAACTAATAAATAAATTAACCACTGAATTTTATAAATCAGGGGAAACAAAACACATTTACTCTTTCTCATTTTCCACCCCCACCACCCTCCTCCCCCCCCTCATCGTCTCCATCTGTTTCCTGCTTATCGGTTGTTGTTGTTGTTGATGATGTTGTTGTTGTGTGTGTATGAGTGTGTTTGTGTGTGTATGTGTGTTTGGGTGTGTGTGTTTGTGTGTGTGTGTGTTTGTGTGTGTGTGTGTGTGTGCGTGTGTGTGTGTGTGTGTGGGTGGGTGCACCTTCTTAATAACTGCACATTGGTCATTTGTTTTGGATGGATACCTGCGCTGTACAGGTGGACATCATTCCCACAGAATGACAAACATGCAGCCAGAACAATAACTAAAAGCTTGCGGGAACAACATCAAAAACCCCTTGGGGTCATGAGCAATCTTGCCACTGTAGATTGTTCAAACCTATAAAGGGAAAAGTGAAAGCCACAGTTGAAAACCTGTCTTTCCTTTATAGGCAAGACAGATTCACTGCGGCAACAGTACCCCCGTTGGAGTGCCGGGGGTTTTCAGTATAAATAGTATCCCCACTTTATGGAAATTTAGTGCTTTAAATTCCCACTGTCGCTGTCTTCCTCATTTACTCTTTCCCATTCCTGCTCTGTCCTTCACTCTGCTATACTATTTTCTTCTTCGCTAGATCAATGACCTACCTTTTTTTCTTGAAAACTCTTCCTGGACAAGACTCCTTGTTTGTGTATGAGGTCTTTTGGATCAGCTTGGGAGTGTTGGACGCTTTCTGCCGGGTGGTCACTAGGGCTTCCTATGATTGTACTATTTAGCACTATAGGCATTTTATATGTATGTGTTTTGTTGATGATTTATAATGATGTTTGTATTCTATTTTGTTTTTGTAACCGGGGGTTCGCGTAGTTGAGGTCAACCCTCAGCCGTCCCCCGCGTGGGATGTCTTTATTGTAAAGTGACTGGCCGGTGGAGGGCATTCAATTTTCCCACTGGGGTTGTTTCGGCAGATCTTTTATGCGGATCGGGGGTTGTCCGGTCCTGATTTGGCTCGGAAGAGTCCGCTGGACCTAAAGCAACAATAAATCAATCAATCAATCAAAACAACAACAAAAATCTCCGAGTTGGCAGCATTGGCTCAAAGGTATGCAAGGGAGCCCTGGGTCCCGTTACCGATCGTGACGGTACATTTTTCCTGACATGCGTGTTCCTTGCTTATAATAACACTGCATACAGTACATCACCTTTTTGTGTGTCAACATGGAGATACTCGATCGATCGTTCCGTCAAAAAAACGCAAAATACAAACAAACAAACAAACAAACAAAAAATACACACAAGAAACAACTTGTAACGTTAAATCTTCAACTTTTTGGATGCTTTTGAACTTTGTCCTTTTATTGAACAAACGATGAAACTGTCACGACTGGCTAGTTTTAACTCTGCTTGTTGACTATTTAGCCATGTGTAGTCTTTGTAACAGTAGAGAAGTTAGACTATTACACAGCAGCAATTAAATTACACAGCAGACCACACACCGCGAGCCCGACCCACATCGCAGTGAGTCAGCACTTGAGCTTTGAATCGGACCGTTTTAACCAATCAGAGCAGGCTCAGTGGGTAGAGCAGTTTTGAATGTGTCAAAACCTAAGACAGTTTGAATCAGTCGTGTGTGAGACGAAGGTAGAGTCAACATCTCCACAGCTAGAGAAATCTCTACACTCATAGACCAGGAAGCAGGACTTAGGAATCTTAGAATTCTCTCAAGTCATCACGGGCCTGAACTTGTCAAACAGGTAAATGAACACCCTTCTGTTTCATCGTGATATGTTTATATTATTGTTGAAATTATGTTTGAAGACTTTGCTATGCATAAATGTGAATTGTTAATCCGAATTTGCCGTGCCGCGTGGACGAGCCGAGCACGAGGCGAAACACGACCGGTTGCGCCGCCATGTTGTATCCCGTACGGAACCACTGTTGTTTAACTTATATGTATGTTTGCAGACCAGTGGCTGTACCACTGAATGTTTATATTATTATTAATTCTGTACGTGTATAGTTAGACACGATTTATATTTATGTATGTATAGGAATTTAGAGTGAGATTCCAGTGGAACCCGGAAGTAGCAGAATGTTCGTCGCTTATGTATAGAGATGTGGAGCTATCACTGAGGGCTACTTGGCTTTCAGTGAGACGCTCTGCACAAACCGATTATTCAGGGTTGTGCAGAATTTCGTCTCTTATATTACAGACGAGCAGGCGAGCTATCCCGAGCTATCGCGAGCTATCCCGAGCTATCCTGTGCACCCCACTCCACAGAAACGACTAGTTGGTCGAGGAGACTCTACCGCACAAGACGGAAAGAGATACCCGAAGAAACACCCTGTCAGACCCCACAGCGTGGCAAGGGAACCCAACTACACAACGACACAGGTGTACCAGAAGCTACCTCACAGAAGGACTTCGAACACCCCACACATGAGTTAAGTGCATAAGGCGAAGGTGCACTTAAACTGATCATAACAGGACCACAGTAGTCCAACTCTTCAGAAACTGTAAAACGGACCACAGTAGTCCAAATCTACATGAGATATTATAGCAAGTGCCCGAGGAAGAAATAACAGCTACCTAGACTATCAGCGATCGAACTATTAGCATTGAAAGAGACTTTTTAAGTTAGATTAGTACTTAGAGAATCTTGTATAGAGTAGAAGAAATAAATGTGTGATTTTAACTGTATCAAGTGGCTGGACTACATATGATTCATAGCCGTGTGAAAGCTAGTGTGACAGTATTCTTTTACCATTTTTCTATCTATTTCTGTACCCCAACCTTAACACAGAACGAGCTAAACAAATAAATTTATTAAAGTAATTCATAGGGTGACTTACTAGCAGTTCCCACCGAATAAACGTGAGGGTCCATAATCCCATTGTGCAGAGCCCATAAACCCCACGTGACACTTTAATTGGCGAGCCTGCCAGGATCTGTGGATAATAGGAATTGGGTATAACCGGATCTAAGTACAATAAAATTAGATAACAGTAGGAGTAGTAGAATAACTTAGAATAGTTGTAAGGGTATATAACACTGATCAGTTGGGTGCTGTTACGTTGAAACGCGTACGAAAGTATGTCGGAAGCGTGTACGATAGATCTAATCGTTTCGTTTTGCAAAGTATTCAATAATGGAGTATATTTACCTTTGATTTGAGTTTGCATTGTTGTTAGGAGAGGCTTTGTATAACGTTGATAATTTGCGTTAGTCGATATTATTTGAGAATCTTCTGGATATGCGTGTTTACTCTTGATGGAAATTTCCCGATGCATGTCGAGGCGGGAGGTCGTTCCAGAAGGAGAAATAATAATGTATGACGTAAGTCAGTGATGACGATCTTTAGTTCGATTGGTGGCAGTACGTCATTTCTACCATGTACCCAATTGTTCCAGAAAAGAGAGAGGTTATTTAATCGTGTGCCGAGTCGCTGTTGAGTAGTAAAATTGTTGATAGTGATTTGGAAAGTTGCTGTGAAAGTTGTTGAGTTGAATTGAGAATTGTATGCAGTTGTTGATGTGTGCTGAATAAAAGTGGAAAACTTCATACGTCGACTTTGTGACTTGTATGCTGTTTGGACGGGCTGTGTGAATAAACGAATCTGAGTTACACCCTATCAGGAATTCAAGCATCGGGGCTGAATCAGATACTGATAGAAAACACCATCATCAAACAGGGTGTAACATTTTGGGGGTCAAGCCGCGATTCACGCCATAGCCAAGGGTTCAACTGCTACAAGCGAGTCAACGTTACGAGAGGCAGTCATCGAGGGTAGCCGCCAACGAGTTGCGTCGAGAGGGGCCAACATACTGGGACTACATCCGATAGGTTCGGGTTGACTGCAAGGGCGTGTAGTCGCCGAAGAGTTGCTTCGTGAGCGAACAACAGAGCGGGACTACGTGGCTGCCGCAGGACTACGTCGAGGGACAGTCTCGGAGCTACATCGCCAGTGTTACAGAGAGCGGCGAGCGGACGTCGCGTCTACTTCAGCACAGGAGCGTATACATCAACACCAGCGTGGTGCAGCGTCGCATACGACGAGGACAGCGGGGCCTGCGTCAGCGAAGGCGACTAGTGACAAGCATCAGCGCTACTGCAGAAAGCGTGCTGTTCTAGAACAGTCTAGAAAGGTACAGCACAGTCAAGAACTTTCCAGAAAAAAAAGAACTCTACAGTCAAGAACTTTCTAGAAAAAGAACTTTCTTGAAAAGAACTTTCCAGAAGCATCAAGATGGCTGACTTCTGGCAGAAAGGGGTTGAACTGAATCTAAAAGGCAAGCAGCTGACGGAGTACGTAAAATCCCAGGAGAGAATACAAGAACGAGAATTAGAAGAGCAGCGTCGCCGCGAAGAAAGAGAATTGGAAGAGAAGCGTCTAGAAAAAGAAATAGAACTAGAACAGAAGCGTCTAGAAGTAGAAGAGCAGCGTCGCCGTGAAGAAAGAGAATTTGAACTGAAGCGTCTGGAAATTGAACAGCAGCGGCAAGAAAGAGAAGATGAGCGCAGGCGTGAGGAAAGAGAAGCTGATCGGCAGTTCCAACTAGAGTTGGCGCGCATCCAGCAACAACAGCATGCGCCACAAGTTATCAGTGACAACACGGCTCCAAAATTGCCAGCTTTCGTCGACGGGAAGGACCAGATTGACAGTTATCTGGCGAGATTCGAAAGGTTCGCTGAAAGCTCTAACTGGCAACCTCAAGACTGGGCAATTCGACTGAGTGCACTTCTGACGGGGCAAGCTCTCGAAGTTTACACCAGACTGTCGAACGATGACGCCAAAAACTACGACGTCTTGAAAGAGGCCCTGTTGCAGTGCTACAACTTTACAGAGAAGGGCTACCGTAAACGCTTCCGTGAATGCCGGCCTAAGTCAGACGAGACGCCAAAGCAGTTTGTGGAGCGCCTGTCGTCATATCTACACAAGTGGGTGGAGTTATCAGGCGAAATGAAGTCTTACGACAGTCTCCATGACCTGATTGTGAAAGAACAATTTCTCAATGCCTGTCACAAGGACCTAGCGACCTACTTAGAAGAACAAAAGCTGCAGACGCTTAAAGATGTGACTGAGGCTGCCGAAAGATATCTCATCGCTCATGGGAAAACCCTGGGGCTACCCAGCGCGACGAAACATTTTCAGAAGACTGCAAACCATGGGAACCAGGTCCAAGGGAGCCAGACGAGCCAGAGACAGACGGACTCCACGCCTCCTCCCAGGGAAGGGCACTCAAGAGGCTGTTTTATCTGCAACGCTACAGACCACAGAGCTGCCAGCTGCCCTCAAAGCAGAAATAGCGGACAGCGGAGCAGTACGGACAATGCAGCGGCGGGCAACCGGCAGAGGCGGTTCTCCAATCAACGGCAAAACAGTAGATCTGACCATCAAGTGTGCGGCGGGAGCGTCATTCTTCCGAGTGAGACCAAGCGCACAGCTACTCCCGCGGACGTGCAAGAGTGCATAACCGATGGCCAACTTCTCCTTGCCAACGGGAAATCCATCCCCGTCGTCGCCAGCGCAGCTGTGACCGTCCAGAACATGCCTGTTTCCAAGGGACGCGTCGGAAATCATGAAGTGACTGTTCTAAGAGACTCTGGCTGCAGTGGGGTCATCGTCAAAGAAGACCTAATTGCTAAAGAACAGTTCACTGGCGATTTTAAATGGACACTCATGGCCGACAGCAAATGTGTGAGAGCGCCAGTTGCGAAGATTCAAGTCAGCACTCCTTTCTACATAGGCGAAGTCGAAGCGGTTTGCCTGAAGAAGCCGCTGTATGATTTGATGATCGGGAATATCGACGGCGCGAGACGACCCGACGACCCCGATCCAGAGTGGAGTCCTGCCTCAACCCAACGCGTCGAAGTTGTGGAGGAGGATCCATTGCCGTTTCCCGATGGAGACCTTACAGAGCTGCTACGGGACAATGTGGTTACTCCGGCTCAGCCCTGCCGACCAGAGATCGTCAGTGCTGTTACTACCAGGGCCCAGGCCAAGAGAGACAAGATGTCTACGCCACTGAAGGTCGCCAACAACTCCAAAGCTGCCATCGTGGACAGAGATAAGCTGATCCAGCTCCAGGAAGCTGATAGCACTTTAAACAAGTACAGGAACCGCCAAGACCACGTGACCAAGGGCAATGGCACGGTCTATTTTGAGGTGAAGGCCAAGATCCTGTACAGAATCTTCCAGCACCCGAGGGTCAACGGAGGTAAACCACTACGTCAAGTACTGGTACCATTACCCTTAAGGCGCCAGGTGATGGAAGTAGCGCATGACTCAATTATGGGAGGTCACCTAGGCATCAGGAAGACGTCAGACAGAATCCAGGCGGTGTTCTACTGGCCAGGACTTCATGCGGACGTCAGCCGTTTCTGCCGATCATGTGACATTTGCCAGAAGACCATACCTCGAGGAAGGGTCCCGAAAGTGCCTATGCAGAGGATGCCTCTGATCGACCGACCTTTCAAGAGGGTGGCCTTAGACTTAATCGGCGAAATAAGACCTCCGAGTGAAGAAGGTCATCGGTGGGTACTGACTTTAGTGGACTATGCGACTCGGTACCCAGAAGCAGTGCCACTGAAGAAGATTGACACTGAAACTGTGGCAGAGGCACTGGTGGACATGTTCAGTAGACTTGGAGTGCCCGAAGAAATTCTGACAGACCTCGGGACGCAGTTCGTCTCTGACTGCATGAAGGAGGTCAACAGACTGCTGAGCATCCGGCATTTGACTACGACACCCTACCATCCAATGTGCAACGGGCTCGTCGAAAAGTTTAATGCTACGCTGAAGTCCACCCTGAAGAAACTGTGCAGCGAGCAGCCCAGACAATGGCATCGCTACATCAACGCCCTACTTTTCGCCTACAGAGAAGTACCGCAGGAGTCCACCGGCTTTTCTCCGTTCGAGCTGCTGTACGGAAGAACCATCCGAGGGCCGATGCACATCCTGAAAGAACTGTGGACGAAAGAAGTAGACACCCCAGAGGTGAAGAACAGCTACCAGTACGTGTTTGAGCTACGAGAGAAGCTGGAGCAGACTCTCGAGATAGCCAGAGAAAACCTGAAGAAGTCCCAAGACTGTGGAAAGCACTACTATGATCGTAGGGCTGTGAACAGGAAGTTTAAACCTGGCAACAAAGTGCTGGTGCTGCTACCTACCGATCATAATAAGTTGCTGATGCAGTGGAAAGGCCCGTACGAAGTGGAGACCGTGGTGGGGATCAACGACTATAAGGTGAAGGTCGGCCAGCATTCCAAGATATACCACGCCAACCTCCTTAAGCTGTACGTGGAGAGGCCGCCAGAGACTGTACATGCAGTAACAGCAGCTGTGACCGACGACAGCTTCGACAGCGAGGAACTGTTGGAACTGGGAGACTTCCATAGCAGAGAAGGCATCGATGACGTTAAGCTAGGACCGAGCTTGACGGAAGGTCAAAAGTTGGAGCTCAAGGACCTTATGGGCGAGTTTCCCCATAACTTCAATGATGTCCCGGGCTCTACGACTTTAGTCGAACATGAAGTCCACACCCAGACCTGGAAGGAGCGTCTGCAGACCTTGAGGGAGCCGTTCCACCGTCCCGCAGAAGCCAACCTGACCGTGAGACCCAGCAAATGCATCCTGGGAGCTGACAACGTCGACTGCGTCAGACATCCGATGGAAGAAGGAGACAACGGAGGATGCACTGACTCCAGGAAAGCCCACGAGATCACTGTCTTTGACCCTGGGCCGATGACGACCGCAACTGACGAGGGCGTCGTTTCCTTGCGGTTGAAAGAACATTGACTCTGTGTGAATGAACTGTGAACATTGACAATATCCAGATAGACTTGCGGATGGAAGAACATTGACTCTGTGTATATAAACCGAGAACATTGACAGTAAATGAGACAGTCTGAAGTAAGTTTTAATTCTGTACATTGTTTGTGCATTACGTTTCAACGTTGTTGAAAGAAATTGGGTAAATTTCTTCTTGAGTGGGGGGTTATGTTACGTTGAAACGCGTACGAAAGTATGTCGGAAGCGTGTACGATAGATCTAATCGTTTCGTTTTGCAAAGTATTCAATAATGGAGTATATTTACCTTTGATTTGAGTTTGCATTGTTGTTAGGAGAGGCTTTGTATAACGTTGATAATTTGCGTTAGTCGATATTATTTGAGAATCTTCTGGATATGCGTGTTTACTCTTGATGGAAATTTCCCGATGCATGTCGAGGCGGGAGGTCGTTCCAGAAGGAGAAATAATAATGTATGACGTAAGTCAGTGATGACGATCTTTAGTTCGATTGGTGGCAGTACGTCATTTCTACCATGTACCCAATTGTTCCAGAAAAGAGAGAGGTTATTTAATCGTGTGCCGAGTCGCTGTTGAGTAGTAAAATTGTTGATAGTGATTTGGAAAGTTGCTGTGAAAGTTGTTGAGTTGAATTGAGAATTGTATGCAGTTGTTGATGTGTGCTGAATAAAAGTGGAAAACTTCATACGTCGACTTTGTGACTTGTATGCTGTTTGGACGGGCTGTGTGAATAAACGAATCTGAGTTACACCCTATCAGGAATTCAAGCATCGGGGCTGAATCAGATACTGATAGAAAACACCATCATCAAACTGAGTGTAACAGGTGCACTATTCTTTAGTTAAAAACTTTTTTGCTTCAAATATTTTTGTGCCTGTATGTTGCATTGTTCTTTTGCAGGTTTTGCTTAAGTAACTGTTGTATGCCATTTGACTCTTGTTTTATTCTATTATTGATTACGAATTGTATGGTCTTTGCTTTGTTTTTATTGAATTGCAATATTGCTAGTGTTTTGGTATTCCACTTGATTCAGAGGGTGTTCATAGACACGTTTGACAATGTCGGACCCCGTGGCCTTGAGATTGCGTTTCAAGGAACTAGGAGAAGCTTTACACTTAGCAGGGGCAGACCTAATTGCGTATATCAATGCAGAGGTAGAGAAACAGGAAGCTAAGGCAGAGAGAGCAGCAGAGAGAGAGGCGAAGAAACTCGAAGCAGAACAGAGAAAAGCGGAACTAGAAGCAGAGCAAAAGAAATTAGAACTAGAGCAGAAGAAATTAGAAGCAGAGCAGAAGAAATTAGAATTAGAAGGAGAACAGAAGAAGGCAGCATTAGCAGCAGAGAGAGATGCAGAAGTTAGGAGATGGGAGTATGAGCGGGCAGAAAAAGAAAAAGAGAGGGCAGAAAAGGAAAAAGAAAGACAGCATGAGTTAGAGCTAAGAAGATTGGGATCAGGAGCTTCAAGTTCTTCCTCAACCCCTCCCCACTCAGATCAGCTAGAGGTAGCATCCAACCCCGTACAAGGAATGTCATTTCCACTGGGAACATTCAATGAGAGAGAGGAAGGTCTAGATCTCTATCTGACTAGGTTTGAGCGTCTAGCAACAGAGTACAAACTAGATCCCACCCATTGGTCTTTTAAGCTTAGTCAAGGGCTTAGAGGAAAGGCTTATGACATCTACAGTAAGCTAACGACTGACAGAGTGACTGACTATCACAAAGTAAAAGAGGCACTCCTAACGGGATTCGAACTGACAGGAGAATGCTACCGGCAAAAGTTCCGCACCAATCGGAGAGTGAAAGGAGAGAGCTATGCGCAGTTCGCGGATCGGTTGTCCACAATGCTGGATAAGTGGATTAGCCAGTCAGCCACGGCTAAGACGTATGATGGACTGACAGAACTGTTAGTATGGGAACAGCTACGGGAAACCATGACCCCCGAGCTGAGAACCTTCTCAGTAGAGCAGGGCGCGGAAAGACTAGAAGATCTGGTCAAGGTCGCAGATAGGTACGTGGCCGCACACGGAGAAGCCAAGAGCTTCAGGCGAGACCTAAAGCCTAACGGGAAAGAGGCACAGAAACGAAGCCCTAACCGGGAAGAGCGCACCGCGAATAAGCCGAATAACCCCAGACCTGGGCAGAATAAAGGACCCAACACGGAATTCGGGAAAAGAGGTCCTGCAGAACAGAGACGGTATTGTTCGTTCTGCAATAGAAACAATCACTCTACCGCAGAATGTTTCAAGTTGGCCGCACAACGTAGGGAAGAGCGCGAAAGCCGGCCAGCGCACAGAGTTCTAACTCAAAGCAGCGGTAACAAGCCACACACAAGCGGAGATCACCCATCGGTGACAGACACGGTCAAGGTCAACGGAAAAGAAGCGAACTGTCTGTATGACACAGGTCTATCATACGACGCGATAGTTAGCGAATCTCTCGTATCGCGCGCGGACTTGACAGACAAGACAGTCGACTTACAAGGAGCAGACTTGACGAAACCGACGACTACTTGCCCAATAGCTTGGATAGAAGTAGAGAGTAGGTACGTCACAGGACGAATCCAAGCAGCTGTTTTACAGAAACCCCTGTATGATCTAGTGCTAGGTTGTAGGTATGTGTTCTTAGGCACGCCCCCTAAAACTGTAGAGATAGCTGCAGTGCAAACCAGGGCCCAAGCTAAAACCCAACCACCCCAGCCCGAGTTCGCTCCGAACCCAGGACTCGAAGAGATCAAAACAGCACAGAAAGAAGACACCTCGATAGCGAAGTGCTTCCAGAAGCTACCCAAGGCGCACACACCCCCGCACAAGGGAGACTTCTACATGGAAGAGGGAGTTCTACATCGACAAGGAGATGGAGATCACACCCAACTAGTACTACCAGCCACCCTTCGAGCCCAAGTACTAGAATTAGGCCACAGCATGCCACTCAGCGGACACATGGGAATTGGAGCCACAGTGCAGAGAATCAGCGCACACTACTATTGGCCAGGAATCAAGGAGGATGTCAAGCGCTACGTGAAATCTTGCCACCAATGTCAACGATATTCCCCGCGACATCACACCGTACCAGTTACCTTAGGACCATCGGTAGTAGTCGGCGTGCCATTCCAGCAAGTCTCAGTAGACATAGTAGGACCACTGCCCATGACCAAGAAGCGGAACAGATTTCTACTCACACTCGTCGACGCATGTACGATGTGGTGCGAAGCAGTCCCGTTGCCAGCGATCGACACCAAGAAGATCGCAGATGCACTCATCGCCATCTTTACCAGAGTCGGATTCCCGGACAGCATTAGAACGGACAACGGATCTCAGTTCACCGGCCGCCTGATGCAAGACGTGTTCGAGTTGATACAAGTTCATCACATTCGCACACCACCATACCACCCAGCCAGCAACGGACAAGTAGAAAGACTGAATGGAACCCTTCTCACCATCCTCAGGAAAGTCGCCGACGACAATCCAGAAGCGTGGGACACCTACGTGAATGCGGCACTGTTCGCATACCGAGAAACGCCCCATGCAGCCACAGGCTACACCCCGGCAACATTGCTATTCGGCAGACCTCTAGCAGGACCGCTAGAAGCCCTACGCAGAAGTTGGACGGAAGCCAAGATAGACGACACACCAAGAGGTGCCACCAAGTACGTCGCAGACCTGCAGGAAACCCTCAAAGCAACGTGGAAGAAAGCTGGTGAAGCACTGAAGAAGGCAAGAGCCCGTCAGGCGAAGTACTACAACCGCCACGCGAAGGACAGAGAACTGCAAGTCGGCGATCAAGTGCTACTCTTACTTCCAAGTGGAACCAACAAGCTGGACATCGCTTGGAGAGGACCGTACCGGGTGACTGCCAAGAAATCCAAGACAGTCTACCAAGTAGAGGTGAACGGGAGAGCCCGATACCACCACATCAATCTCCTCAAGAAATACACGGACCGACCGGCGACCCCCAGCACTCACAACTTGTTAGCCATCGCCATCGCGGAAGAAGGAGAAAGCATGGAGACCAATGCAGTAGAGTATCCCCTGCATTCCAAATAAACCTACAAAGACGTGATACTCAACGGAGACCTAGCCGCTAAACAGCAACAGCAAGTACTACAGGTCATTCGACAACATCAGACTGTGCTAACAGACCGACCAGGGAGGACAGACCTCGTCGAAGTAACCTTAACGGTGACCGACCCAACACCCGTCCGCCAGAAGCTCTACCCGATGCCACTGTCTCAGCAGCGAGCCATCAAGGAAGAGATAGACACCTTACTGGCAGCCGGAATCATCTCAGAGTCTACTTCACCCTACAGTGCAGGCACGGTATTGTTGCGAAAACCCAACGGAGAGCATCGACTGTGCATCGACTTCAGACTCCTGAATGCGGTAACGCAGTTCCAGCCAGAGCCACTCCCGGACCAGACAGACCTATTTGCCAAGCTACAGCGAGCAAAGTACTTCTCACGCATCGACCTCAGCAAAGGATACTACCAGATACCAGTACAACCACAAGTCCGAAAGTACCTAGCGTTTAGCACTATGGAAGGACACTTCGAGTTCAACGTACTTCCATTCGGACTCCACAACGCACCCAGCATCTTCAGCGCCATGATGCGGAAACTCCTGGCACCCCTGAGCAGCGAGCACCTACATTCGTTTATGGACGACATCCTCATCGCAACACCTACGTGGGAGGAACATGTCACGCTCCTACAGCAACTACTCGCCCGCCTCAGAGACACAGGATTGACGGCAAGACCCACCAAATGTCAGATTGGATTCACGGAATTAGAATTTCTGGGACACACCATCAGTCAAGGAAGCCTGCGACCGGTAGAAAAGACAGTGAAACGCCTACTCGACGCTCCTAGGCCCAAGACCAAGAAGGAAGTGCAGTCGTTTCTAGGACTCTGCGGCTTCTACCAGAAGTTCATCCCCAACTACAACAGCATCGCCGTACCACTGACAAATGGAACCCGGAAAATCGCCCCGGACAAAGTAGTTTGGACAGCCGAATGCGAGACAGCATTCCAAACACTCAAGGACAGAATGACATCGGCGCCAGTACTCCACCTACCCGATTTGACTCAGCCATTCGTTCTTCGCACCGACGCAAGCGACTTAGGCCTCGGAGCAGTACTGCTACAGCGCGACCCCAAGAATGCAGAGACGCTATTCCCTGTCGCCTACGCCAGCAGAAAATTGAGACCCGCCGAGACCCACTACGCCACGTCGGAGAAGGAATGCCTTGGACTAGTCTGGGCCATACAGAAATTCCAACTCTACCTGTATGGGACCCACTTCACAGTTCAGGTGGACCACCAACCACTATCGTTCCTGGCAGCCTCCAAGTCTTTGAACTCTCGCCTGATGCGATGGGCACTCACCCTTCAGGCGTACTCATTCCAAATCGAGTACATCCCCGGCAAAGAGAACCACGGAGCCGACTACCTCAGTCGCCATCTCGTGGAGGACACAGCAGCTGTCGCCCACCCAACACAACTAAGGGCCACAGCACCAGAATTCGTCCCCGCCCAGTAAAACCCTGTCACTAGTGGCCATAGCTACCTGGCACAGCATTGCAGCTCAGGTAGAGCAACTTAATTAGTTTGTAAATAGGACCCTAGGATAGTGCAGCGTTAAACTAGGCTCTGTAGTAGAAAAAGGTCGAATCCAGTAGTCATCGCCTTTTTTCAGTTGAGGGAGCCTGTCACGACTGGCTAGTTTTAACTCTGCTTGTTGACTATTTAGCCATGTGTAGTCTTTGTAACAGTAGAGAAGTTAGACTATTACACAGCAGCAATTAAATTACACAGCAGACCACACACCGCGAGCCCGACCCACATCGCAGTGAGTCAGCACTTGAGCTTTGAATCGGACCGTTTTAACCAATCAGAGCAGGCTCAGTGGGTAGAGCAGTTTTGAATGTGTCAAAACCTAAGACAGTTTGAATCAGTCGTGTGTGAGACGAAGGTAGAGTCAACATCTCCACAGCTAGAGAAATCTCTACACTCATAGACCAGGAAGCAGGACTTAGGAATCTTAGAATTCTCTCAAGTCATCACGGGCCTGAACTTGTCAAACAGGTAAATGAACACCCTTCTGTTTCATCGTGATATGTTTATATTATTGTTGAAATTATGTTTGAAGACTTTGCTATGCATAAATGTGAATTGTTAATCCGAATTTGCCGTGCCGCGTGGACGAGCCGAGCACGAGGCGAAACACGACCGGTTGCGCCGCCATGTTGTATCCCGTACGGAACCACTGTTGTTTAACTTATATGTATGTTTGCAGACCAGTGGCTGTACCACTGAATGTTTATATTATTATTAATTCTGTACGTGTATAGTTAGACACGATTTATATTTATGTATGTATAGGAATTTAGAGTGAGATTCCAGTGGAACCCGGAAGTAGCAGAATGTTCGTCGCTTATGTATAGAGATGTGGAGCTATCACTGAGGGCTACTTGGCTTTCAGTGAGACGCTCTGCACAAACCGATTATTCAGGGTTGTGCAGAATTTCGTCTCTTATATTACAGACGAGCAGGCGAGCTATCCCGAGCTATCGCGAGCTATCCCGAGCTATCCTGTGCACCCCACTCCACAGAAACGACTAGTTGGTCGAGGAGAATCTACCGCACAAGACGGAAAGAGATACCCGAAGAAACACCCTGTCAGACCCCACAGCGTGGCAAGGGAACCCAACTACACAACGACACAGGTGTACCAGAAGCTACCTCACAGAAGGACTTCGAACACCCCACACATGAGTTAAGTGCATAAGGCGAAGGTGCACTTAAACTGATCATAACAGGACCACAGTAGTCCAACTCTTCAGAAACTGTAAAACGGACCACAGTAGTCCAAATCTACATGAGATATTATAGCAAGTGCCCGAGGAAGAAATAACAGCTACCTAGACTATCAGCGATCGAACTATTAGCATTGAAAGAGACTTTTTAAGTTAGATTAGTACTTAGAGAATCTTGTATAGAGTAGAAGAAATAAATGTGTGATTTTAACTGTATCAAGTGGCTGGACTACATATGATTCATAGCCGTGTGAAAGCTAGTGTGACAGTATTCTTTTACCATTTTTCTATCTATTTCTGTACCCCAACCTTAACACAGAACGAGCTAAACAAATAAATTTATTAAAGTAATTCATAGGGTGACTTACTAGCAGTTCCCACCGAATAAACGTGAGGGTCCATAATCCCATTGTGCAGAGCCCATAAACCCCACGTGACAGAAACAACAAACATCAACTTAGACGCCTAGCCCAGGGAGTAGGGGGGGGGGAGGAGAGAAGGGGATCCGTATAGCCAAAGGGGAAAGATGTTCCAAAGAACAGAGATAAAGAGTAATTGTCTAGGAAAAAGAAAAAGTCTGTTAACGATTTTCCCGACTGGGATCGTCTGGAAAATTTGAAAAAAGCCCTAAAAATCGCACCCAAGGTTGAAAAGGTAAAAAATAATAATAAAAAGAAGCCTACATCCCGACTCTATTTTTTTGTATGTTACCGTAAACAGACAATTGTTTTTTTGTTACCTGCTTCTAAACCAATGAGTTCCATTTAAAATAGGCCTACTTTGAAAAAAAATCTACTTTATACTGCGCGATAAAGCTTTTGCACAACCTTTCAGTGGTAAGGGAGATTAGAGAGGTGTTAAAGACCTCTCTTTTCTCTGGCCCAGCTAGCTTTGTGAGGATGATGACCATCTCCTCTCTCTTTACTGCTTTCACAACCCCGGTTCTCAAGAAGAACAACTACCTATTCACAACTGGATGTACTGGGGTGATCGTTTTGCAACGCTTTGTTAATACATCGCAGTAAAGACTGGACGACATACCTCATAACAACAACGAGGATGACGACAGCGACAACAGCAACGACAACAACCACAGCAGCGACGGAACCTCCGATTACAGCTGTATCGGCTCCTTTCTGTGCTTCTATGGCTGAAATCACATACACAGACAGACGAATTGACACATGCGCAGTGAAATCTCCTTCCTATGAATATGTCAGTCTTTCCGTCTGTCTGCCTTGTCTCTGTCTTTCTCTATTTCGTACGCGCACACGCACACACATAGGTAGTATAAAACAGGTGCGCGACTAATCGAAAAACTAAAATCAAACGCTATTATATACCGTCACATGACATTATTAGAAAGCAATGTATAAAGTGGTCGTTGAGACATCTTTTAATATTCTTCCTTGTCTTCAAATTAAATTGAAGAAATTGCTACATATTTTTAAAAAAAGTTTTTTTGACATAGAATATGAAAAATGAAGAGTCGGACAATACGACGTGACCATTTTCCATACTCCACGCCCAAGATTGGATTAACGTATTCTGAGGATATTGAAAAGAACATGTCCACTGGTGAACTGATTATAATTATGTTATCGGTCGGTGTCTTTGTGGGGCATATTTCGGAGTACCAAAAGTCTACCTCTGATAATCACATTGGAATACAGAATAGAAGTGCGACGTTTCTGTTAAAGAGGATATCAACTGTATTTTGTAAGCAAATGTAGCCGTAGTCACGTTTGAGACACCTGTGAGTGAAAATATTTTCACTGTTATGACGGCCCACAACCGTCTCCACATTGCCATTAGCATGACCTCATGTGAACGCCTGAGATGAAAGGCGCTCTGGCGATGCCAAACAGAAAAAAATACGTTTTCTCAGTTTGTGACGTAGAATGGACTACAAGATGGATCGAATAAGGGGAATAATAAAATGTCAAAATTGCCATATTACCTGTTTCACAATTGTCACCAGTCCACCCCGGTAAGCACGTGCAATTCCCCGCCTTTGTGCCACAGACGTCGCTACAGCCGGCACTGCAATTGGCAGTACAGCTCACTCCGTATGTCCCGTTATGGCACTCTGGAAAAAAAGACACCAAGACTAAACTCAATTCGAAAATATCTATTGTTGCCCAATTAAATCAAATGAAATTAGTTAATTTAAATTGAAACTACATAATAAATCTTTTAAGTACATTAAATTAAACTAAATTAAACGGGCATTCGGCTTAATCACGGAATAAGATAAATTTACTTACGTTGCAACTAAATTAAACGGGCATTCGGCTTAATCACGGAATAAGATAAATTTACTTACGTTGGTATTGTACACCCTACATGACACTATTTTGAGCGCCCCTAGCATGTCCTTAAGGCACGGAATTTTGATCTGAACAAGTGTATATGTAGAATACTTTGGACTCAATGGAAACTGCTTGGGGGAAACGCGCACTAGACAAAGTGTACTAGTGTTATACCTTCACCACACTTATCTCCTTTCCAACCAGCTCGGCAAATGCAATGTCCACCACTCCGGTCACAATTGCCATCACAGCCGTCACTGCATATCTCTGTGCAGTTTACTCCGTATCGACCTTCCGTGCACTCTGTATAACATGCACACAAACACATAAGACAGTTTTAAGTGGAAATAAACACTGTAGGTAAATTTACCATACCATACACTAATAAAGACAGAACTATCAAATAAGTCTGGAAATCATGAAGATGTTTGTAATAGTACAGCACAAACACGCCTACCTTAAATGCAAGCTATTACAATAAATGACTAATTATGGTCATAATGCTAAGCCAATTTCAAACATACAAGCTCGTGTGCGCTCGGATGCACGAACGCACGAGGAACTCGCACTCGCACTCGCGCGCACCCAAACACACACGCACGCACACAAACATACACACACACACACACACGTACGCACACACACACTCTACACACACTCACGCATACGCCCCACCCCCTCCACACACACACACACACATACACACACAGGTCTATGGCAGAAAACTGGCATATCGGTCATGCACACCTTCATTACAGTGGTCACCACGCCATCCAGATTTACATGAGCATTGCCCTGTCGCTCTGTCACACACACCGTCGCATCCAGCACTGCAGACATCAACGCAGTTCACGCCGTACTTCCCATTTTGACATGCTGAAATTACCCAATGCAAAAATCATAAAGCCACGTGGATTTATTTCATCAGGTTAATTTCTTCTTACATTATTTTGTTGTTGTGTTGTTGTTGTTGTTGTTTGTTATAGCTGCCATTGTTGTTATTCACATACGTATACTCTAAATGAACCCTTTTCATATTAAAGGTGTAAAAGATATTTAAAAAATTGACTTTTTGCCCAGTGGATCCTAACACTGGTTATAAAGTCTTTGGTCAAGTTCGTAACTGTTAGTTATTGCTATCAAAGTGTTGACGTAGTAGCTAGTACTACAACTATTTGTGTGCCATGAACACGTTCCTAATGAATGCTTTATTCACTTCCTTGTTACTGAGATTTATTTTCTGTTTGTGGGTACAAGAAGGTTTCTGATTCTGATTGCGATCCAGCATCTTATTGTAAAATTATGAAACCGGAAGACATACTCAGAGAAGCATCTGGAAGTTCGTTCGATGAATCTTTAGCATATTGCTACGCTGCTGGTTCTGCTTAACAATAAACAACAAATATCTAAATCTGTCATTAAGTTATTTTCGACAAAGTTCCTCACCTGTAGTACACAGGTCGCCAGAGCGTAGCCAAGTTAACAGCTGCAGGTGCCATTCACCTTGAGAGATATAGATTTTGTTTCTTCTGCACCACCTTTCCCCTCCCACCCCTTTATTTACACTCTTTTCTCAATAAATATGCCCTTTTTAGGAACCTTACCACACTCCCCTTCATTCTCTCTTCAATTACCCTATTTCGTATAAAACATATACTATGTTAAAAACGTTATAAATTAACTACCCTAAGCATTATCTATTTTATAAACGCCCTAAATAAACAATTCTAAGCATTAGATAAACTCTGTGTAGGATGGGGAATCCCAGTAACGTCGTTATGACAAGGACGGACAAACTATAACATTAGGCGGCAGAGAGTGTAATGATGAGAGAGGGTTGTGGCTCAAGCCTGTAGGCTAAGCCCGTAGGACTAGACAACAGAAGAAACTTGTCTTGTAATGCTTACCCATTTCTGTTGGTGCTTGTTCTTTAACATCAAAATATAAATATTTTTTTAAGTTGTGTTAAACACGCACACATACACACACACGCACGCGCACACACACCCACCCACACACACACACACACACACACGCGTACGCCCACACACCTACACTGACAGGTCTATGGCAGAAAACTGGCATATCAGTCATGCACACCTTCATTACAGAGGTCACCACGCCATCCAGATTTACATGAGCAGTGCCCTGTCGCTCTGTCACACACACCGTCGCATCCAGCACTGCAGACATCAACGCAGTTCACGCCGTACCTCCCATTTTGACATTCTGAAATTACACAATACAAAAAATCATAAAGCAACATCGATTCATTTCATCAGGTTAATTTTTTCTTACATTATTTTGTTGTTGCTGTTGTTGATTTGTCGTTATAGCTGCCATTGTTGATATTCACACACGTATACCCTAAATGAACCCTTCTTAAATTAACGGTGTAAAAGATATATAAAAAATGGACTTTTTGCCAAATGGATCAAAACTCCAATAATAAAGTCGTTGGTCAAGTTCGGAACTGTTAGTTATTGCTATCAAAGTGTTGACGTAGTAGCTAGTACATGTACTACAACTTTTTTTGGTGCCATGAAAACGTTCCTATATAATGCTTTGTACACTTCCTTTTAACTGAGATTTGTTTTCTTTCCTGTTTGTTGGTACAACAAGGTTTCTGATTCTGATTGCAATCCAGCATCTTGGTGTAACAATTATGAAACCGAACGACATACATAGAGAGGGGCCTGAAAGTTCGTTCGATGCATCTTTAGCATATTGCTACGCTGCTGGTTCTGCTTAACAATAAACAAACAATTTCGAAATCTGTCATTAGGTTATTTTCGACAATGTTCCTCACCTGTAGTACACAGGTCGCCAGAGTAGCCAGGCTAACAGCTGCAGGTGCCGTTCACCTTGAGAGATATACATTTTGTTTCTTCTGCGCCACCTTTCCCCTGACTCCCCCCCCCCCTTTATTTCCACTCTTTTCTCAATACGTATGCCATTTTTAGGAACCACACTCCCCTTCATTCTCTCTTCAAATACCCTATTTTGTATAAAAAATATTCTATGTTAAAAACTGGCATATCAATCATGCACACCTTCATTACAGCGGTCACCACGCCATCCAGATTTACAGGAGCAGTGCCCTGTCGCTCTGTCACACACACCTTCGCATCCAGCACTGCAGACACCATCGCAGTTCACGCCGTACCTTCCATTTTGACATTCTGAAATTACCCAATGCAAAAATCATAAAGCAACATGGATTCTTTTCATCAGGTTAATTTCTTCTTATAATATGTTTGTTGTTGTGTTGTTGTTGTTGTTATTTTGTTGTTGTTGTAGCTGCCATTGTTGTTATTCACATACGTATACCCTAAATGAACCCTTCTCAAATTAACGGTGTAAAAGATATTTTAAAAATTGACTTTTTGCCCAATCATGGCAATGGATTCTAATACTATTGCGAATAAATAAGAAATAGAGTGAAATAATGTAATTGCCTCATTTTGAATTGCAAAACAGCGTAAAATCACGATTGTACGATTTTCTTTATCACTACCACATAATTTAATAGGACTACGACATGTACCTGCGAATCCCCTTAATAATGAAAATTGCTGTCCATAAACAATGAATTGTTTTGCTAAATTATTCATTATTTACGTAACAACAAGGCCTTATTTACCTATATCATGATTTATTTACATAAACAATATACTGTTTATGTAAACAATTTACGTTATTTACTGAGAAAATATATTATTTAGAGAAATCTTACATTTATTTTTTATTTATTTAATCGTTCTTATAAAGCGCTTTTCCAGCTCAAGAGCTGCTCAATGCGCTGGCCGATACAGGATCTAACTCAAACCGCCCGAGACGCCCACCCGCAGCCTTTAGGCGCATGGTCTGACGCCCGGACAACTGAGCACAATCCTGGGCAGCCAGGGATGGGGGAGAAGGTCCTAGGTGCATGCTGGGTGTGTTCTTGTCACCGGAACTCACCCGTCTACGGTCTAGGACATGAACGCCAGGATGTTTAAAGTCCGTTATGATGGAAAGTATGCGACACACAGACTAGACCTCGGTTTATACTCTCATCCGAAGGAGTAGGAAACGGGAGTAAAGTGTCTTTCCCAGGGACACAACACAATGGCACTACCATTAGACCACCGTGCCTCCCAATTGCGTGTAAACGAATGTAAACAAATGATTACTTAGAAAATTTGCTTCTAAATAAAGATTATTTAGCTGAAAGTGGTAAAAATAAATATTATACAAATGGAATTCCATACTTCACGTGCACAGTTGTTCATTGCGTGTGCGGGAAATTGAATGGAAGGAGTACTCACACAACATCGCGTGTGTGATACATTAAAAGTTTTATGCTGCGACTGCAATACTCTTTACCGGTACCCTCCTATGTTCGGTACCCATACATGTTTGCTTCATGCTGTTCCCTATGAAACGCCATTTGTAAATTAAATGGTTATTGTCATTATATCTTTAGAACGTACATTTTACCTGCATAAAAGATATGGTATAATTATAAAATGAATTATATACCTATAAAATACATTCTATAGCAATACAACACTTTTTATAGCTATAAAGCAAATTTTTATAGCTACAGACTACATTTTACGATATACAAGAGATCATACACGAATCGTCACGCCGTTTGTAAATATTAAACACAAAAATACTATTTTATTTATAAACAAAACATTTTATAAGTTACCAATTCATTTTATCTATAAAAAAAAAAAAACATTTTATAAGTAACCAATTCATTTTATCTATAAACAAGTCATTGTATCTATAAACAAGTCATTTTATAGCAAAAACGATCTTTAAAACTTCCTTTTATCTGTAAACACTTCATTTTATAGCAACAACGAGCACTTATATCTATAGAATACATTTTATAACACGTACAATGAATTGTACCTGTAGAATGCATTCGCGACAATTATTTTCCAGTCGGCGCCTTACAATAATTTTATACTAACTTTCTCATTGTATAACTGCTTCTCTCCCTTCGATTATTTTTATTTTGTAACGTTCTAAGCGACCCAAAGTTGCTATGCGGTGCGCAAAGATGGCTGAGGGTTTGTTTTTTTCGTTTTTTTTTTTTTAAATTAAAATTTACGTCCTCGGACTCATTAAGCGTATAGGGGACGATTGGTTAATAGGTACATTCAACCAATTCAACGAAAAAAGGCCCCCCTCCTGCACGTATGCGCTGGGCTCTCGCCTTTTCATGTGGAAGTGATGTTGCATAAGCTAAATTTAGATAGCTACGGCGCGTGTAGGGAATTCCCGCTAGGCCTATATCGACTTCCCGCGATGTCAACAATCTCCAAGGTAACAGTTACGATGGAAGCTGGTTTGCCTTCGTGCTTATCGATAGTTTTTCAAGACGACCAAAACAAAATTGGAACAGTCGAGACTGACAATGATGTCGCTGATGTTTTATCAGCATTTCACTAGTATGGTCCTCGCCAATTTATATAGTACACTAGTATGGTCCTTGCCATTTTTTGTAGTAGACTTTAATGGTCTTTACCATGTTGAGTCGCTTAGAAGTTTACAAGTAGTCTACACGAGGATGGAGTTGCTTCCCTGGGATCAGCAATTCGAAAGTCAGTTTAAAATTAATGTCATGCGCCGAATGTAAAATAATGCTCCGAATGCATTCTACAGGTAAAATGCATTGTATATATTATAACATTTATTTTATAGATATAAAAGCTCTTTGTTGTTATAAAATGAATTGTTTACCTATAAAATGAATTGTTTATGTATAAAATGTAGTGTTTAGAGATAAAATGAAGTGTTTAGAGATAAAATAGTTTTTCGGAATAATATTTACAAACGGCGTGATGATCGCGTATGATTTCTCTTGTATATTGCAAAATGTAGTCTGTAGTTATAAAAATGTTGTTTTTAGCTATAAAAAGTTTTGTATTGCTATTGAATGTATTTTATAGACATATAATTTATTTTATAAGTATATAATATCTTTTATACAGGTAAAATGTATGTTCTATAGATATAATGACAATAATGATTTAATTTACAAATGGTGCCTCATAGTTCCCGGGGTGTGATTGCATGCCCTATGCGGATATATGATTACTACATGTAGGCCTTGTCTGATAGTAATGTGTATGCCATGTTTTAAAATTGAATTGCAATGTTGTTTGTTGCATGCCTCTTGTACCAAGACCAGTTCCTCGTATTCTACTTGGCAATAAATGATCGTATCGTATGGTATCGTATCGTATCCTATCGTATTGTGTCTGTTACGTTTGAGACGCGCACGATAGATCCGATCATTTTATTTTGCATAGCATGCAATAACAGAGTGTAGTTACCTTTGATTTGATTTTGCGTTGTTGCTAGAAGAAGCTTTGTATAATGTTGATAATTTTCGTCGGTCGATATTGTTGAGAATTTTCTAGAATTACTTGTTTACTATCGACCGAAGTACCTAGATAAATCTAGTAATAGCTAAGAGATCTCTTCTATCCTAAATAAGATTATATGAGGCAAGACAGTGCATAGTTCCGGTGAGGAGTTGTATTAGGATTGGGTGCTATTGCGTCATGCTGGAATGTTCGAACTTTTTCTCGATTGCAGAGAGGCTATACAGGTGATGCACTGTGTCTGCTTGAGTGAAAGAAAAAGTGATTGAGAGAGATTTGTGATGATCTTTGAAGTGATTTTCGGAAAGCGATCTTGTATGCAGTTGTTGATGTTTGCTGAATAAAGTTGGAAAACTTTATACGACGCCTCATGCCTTTTTGCTGAGTGAACAGGCTGCGTTAATAAACGAATCTGAGTTATACTTATCAAGATTCAAGCATCGGGGCTGAATCGGCCATTGATAAATAACAACCGTGTAAGAGTGTCGTATGGTAAAATTGTCTTATTTCACTTTGTAATTTCTTGCTATTTGCCTTTCTAGCATTCGACAATGTACTTAGCTTATTTTGCTTTTTATTGTCCAGGGCAGAGGCAAACCGAGTGGAAGGAGGAAACCTAGGTCTACGTGGGTCAGGAAATGGCTGTCAGACAAAAAGAAGAGAGCGCTGTGGCCACTATAGCACTCTACTAAAGGAGCTGAAGACTGAAATCTTCTACAACAACACAAGACTTCCCAGAGGCCTCTAAAATGAGGTCCTTCGAAGGGTAGACGGCAAAATAGAGAAGGAGGACACATGGTACAGAAATCCTCTCTCCCCTTGTCTCAAGCTGTCCATCATTCTACAACACCTTGCCTGCGGTGACAGTTATCCAAACTTGTCCTACAACTTCAGAGTTGCTCCAAACACCATCTCCCTTATCATTAATGAAGTCTGTGATGCCATCACAGTCGAGTTTGCTGCTGAGGTGATCCAATGTCCTACTACAATTGAAGTGGACCGCCATTGCTGAGCAGTTTGAGAAGATATGGCAATTTCCACACTGCTGTGGTGCTCTGGGTGGCAAGCTTGTGGCGGTCACTTGTCCTTGGAATACTGGCTATGTGTACAAAAACTACAAGGGCTTCTTCTCCATTATCCTCATAGCCTGGTCGACGCAGACTATATGTTTCTCTGGATTGATGTCGGCTCTGATGGTTCCAGCAACGATGCCAGTATCTATAATGGGTCATAAGTGAAGGAAGGCCTGGAGAGTCCAAACAACATATTCAATCTCCCTGAAGAGAAGTCTCTACCTGGTGGTGACTTTCCTGTCCAATCCTACATAGCAGGGGACAATGCTTTTGGGATCAACAAGCGCCTGATGAACCCTTTTTCCATCAGAAACATGGAGCACAATGAGAGAATATTTAACTACAGACTCTCCGGAGCCAAGCGTGTAGTGGAGAATGCCTTTGGTATTTTGGCATACAAGTTCCGAGTTTTACTGAGGACCATGAACCAGAGGCCAGAGACATGGAGTAACATCATCACAACTTGTGTGATCCTTCACAATCTCATCAGACTGAGACATCCAGCCACCCACAACAATCTAAAGGATTTGGAGGACCAGAACCTTATGTCATTCCAGTGGCCGACTGTTGGAAATTCAGGTTTTATACCATCGGGAGATCACGTGACGCATTCGTTACCTAGATCGAACGCATCGTACTCTCAATACGACATCGTGTAACCATCATGTGGCATTCAAGAGGCCTGCTGGTAAACTACTTAATAAAAATTCACATCTTCGTGTAGCCTTCGTGTGTGGTTCGGGTGTCATCTTGTGACCTTCTGTAGGCATCGTACTTGCTTCGGCTGTTGATTGGCTGTTGACCAAGTTCGGAACCAGCTACGTGCAAAATTTAAAATTCCATATTCGTATGGCCATCTGGCGTCAATTTTAGGACAGTGTGACACCAGTTTAGTTGAAAACTAAGTGGTCAACATTTGTCGCTGGTCAATATTTTTGGACTCTCCCTTACATCACACAAGGTTTAAAACATACAAGATCAATAAGCACACATCCTTAAAAATAGTAATAATAGCATTCGAGACAAATAAACACATCATAACGAAATAAAACGGCAGCGTTCCGGAACCAAGCGGATCCCCGCGCCACTCAATCCTCTGTGACGAATTCGCAGAACAACGGAAAAAAACGGCATCATAAACTCATTCATCACAAAGACATGCCTACCCTCAATTTGAAGTTTCCGTATTAGCTTTTTCAAATTTCAGTATCACTATTACGATTTCCGTATTTACTTTTACTACCTTGTTTTTGCACTCATCCTTTTTGATATTATGCGAAGAATCCAGTGATAGATTGATTTGCTGCCACAATGATCTTTTTCTTCTCCAAAGCCTCGTAATTCTTCATATACTGTGGCTTTTCATCATCAATGCCATCGCATGGACTTCAAAGATCCTGACGCTCATGTCCTAGATGGACGAATGCTGCTACACAAATACACCCAGCACGCACTAGTTCTCTTCTCCCCATCCAAGGTCGCCCATGATTGTGCTCAGTCGTCTGGGCGTCAGACTATGCGGCCAAAGGCTTCAGGTGGGCGCCTCAGGCGGTTCGAGTTAGATCCTGTATCGACCAACGCCTTGAGCAGCTCTTGAGCTGGAAAAGCGCTATATTAAAGTGATACAATATAATAATAAATATAAAACAAAAAAATATTTAAATACAGCAATACTACACTCCACTCTCAGCATCACCATTCATCAACATTACAATCAAACACAGAATTCTGATACATGAGCAGTGAGCAATATTGTGTTTTACCAACTACAAATGTTTAAAATGTGATACATCAACAATTGTCAACATACCAGTACATAATTCTCCAGCGTATCCATCTGCACAACCACTGGGACATCGTCCAGTGGACTTGTCACAAGTCGACGATCCACCCCTGCATTGTCCGCACCTGTTAGCACACCCAGCTCCCCAGTATCCATCACTGCAAGCTAAAACATTATAAAAAGGAGTTTATATGTTAATACTGTGATAGCCGAAGAGACAAAAAACAAAACAAAACTAATTGTGCAACACTGCCCACATTGTCGCCTTTCTAAAGTTTATTTTCCAGGCTTCCTCAGTGTTAAACGTTACAGCTTAATGTCATGTGGAAACTGAGAGAGGGGGTTGGTGCACCATGTCAAAGAGTCACAGAGAGGACACGGTCGCTTGGACAGTGGTACCAGAACTAAAGTTGAAAAACACGTAGCACGTGCTACAAACGTGATGGAAAATTACTGGAGTAGTGCACCAATCGGGAGCGCAGGTTTGCAAGTATATATACTTTAAGATTTGGCCGGAACAAGTACCTAACAGTCATCGTCCCCTATACGCTTATGTGTCCGGGGACGTTAATCTATTTAACTAACTAACGGAACAAATACCATTTTGCTCGGGACCTGGGGGCATAGAAGGATCGAGTGGGTGACGAGAGGGAGCAGGCATAGATACATTAAGCTGTGGATCGTAGCTATTGAAGTGAGATGGCATGGGAGGCTTGGGGGTTTGTGGAATCTGATTACAGCTCTCATCCGTATATAGGACGACTTCGGACCAGACTATGTTGTGTTTCAAGAGTCATCTCTTATCACAAGTCGGTGAGTAAGATTTGGCCGCTGCTTTTGTCCTTAACGATCGTCAACGAGAGCATGAGGAAGAAACATCGTTAGGGAGGGGGTGTAGAAAAAAACGAATGAAAGAAACGTACATTGTATGTCTTAAACTTTTATTGAATTGTGATAGTGTTTTTGTACCATTGAAAATGTTCTTTGCATACCTATTTTCAGTTTAACTGTATTTTTCGGTTGATCAGTCAGCAAGACTGGAGAGAGAGAGAGAGAGAGAGAGAGAGAGAGAGAGAGAGAGAGAGAGAGAGAGAAAGAGAGAAAGAGAGAGAGAGATAGAGAGAGAGAGAGAGAGAGAGAGAGAGAGGTGGGAGTGAAATGTACAGAATCATATAAAGGAGGAAATGTATGTTAAATATTCTTAAATTGTATAATCGTTGCATTTTGTATATTTTGTGAGTCTTGTAAAATGGAAGAAGTTATGAACATGAGAACAATGTAAATTTTTCTTCAGAAGAGGAGGAGAGCAGACGATTTATTTCATTGGTAAACATGTATGTAAAGTTATGCTGGAATAGTAACAAGAATTATTTTTTTTTTTGCAGATTGGACTTGTAGTCTACACTGGAGGCAACGGAGTGGTTTGACAGCAGCGGTCATCATTGCCGGCATGTTCCGTTGATAGATCGACCTTTGCGTCACCGACAGGGTGCTAGACTGAAAAAGCAGCGGAGACCATGACATAACAAGTGGAAGGATCACCGAGTGCAGCGAGCTTTGAAGGGAAAGGAAGAGGAAAGAGGAGAGGACGAAAGTGATTTTTATAGCTTTTATTTAAGGTTGAGTGGAAGAAAACGAATTTAGCCACACTTCTTTTAAAATAGAAAAAACAGTTTATTTATAATGTTTTAAATACAGACAGTGCGGATCCTAATATCCTGTGACTTTAAATAACTTTTCTTTATAATCTGTGACTAACGGAACTGGTGAAGTGTTTTAATTTAAGGTTATGTCAAAGAAGAACAGTGAAACAAGACTTTTTAATCAGTGACAGTGAAAGCATTGTGAACAAGTTATCCATTGCAGCGTATAACGGACTTCCAGGGACACAAGGGGAGGGGGGGTGGCATATGTGCCTTGTACATTTTGTTTTCTGATTATATGTGTGTGTTTAGTTAGAGGGAACACACAAGGTGAGAGAGTGATTTTTTTATATTATGCCGATGCTTTGCCTTTGAGGTTCATTCTTTTGTTTATACGGTGATGAACCATTTTATGTTTTCTTTTGTTTCATTCTTTTGTTTCTTGATGCAGGGGTAATTTATATGTTGACTTAATAAATGCACACCTGTAGTTTTGAAATTTCATTTTCTTAGTTGAGTTCTTAGCGTAGTATAGGGGGAGAAAGGACGCTCGCATGCGCACTACATACCCTAAAATCCCATCACTCCTTGTATAAAGGCAAAAGTCACCTACCCAACAGCACGAACAAGAAAAATAGGCTGACAATTCTGGTGGAGACCATGACACCTAATAATGTGATGTGTATTTAGTGTTTATTATACTAGTGGAATATATGCATATATATGCATAACAGTAGAGGCTTCTATAGAAAATAATCTGTTTACGGAGGATTTTTGGGGTGATGGTAGAGGTTTGAGTATCAGTATCTTTAAAGTCCTTGCGATGGAATGCCTGCGTGCATAGGCTAGACCTCGGATTATACTCTCAACCATAGGAGCGGAGGCGCAGTGTATAATGGTCATGGATTTGTTATTAATATTAATTTATTTATGTATTTATTTATGTATTTATGTATTTATTATTATTATTATTATTATTATTATTATTATTATTATTATTATTATTATTATTATTATTATTATTATTATTATTATTATTTATATTATTATTATTATATTTTTTTATTATTATTAATCCAGACAGTCAACGGGCTTTGAACCACTGACTGTACAGGCTGCAATTATATGGCTTGACATCTAGTACCTTAATTGTTTAGCGTTATGAGTACGTTACACCACTGAGCCAGATGTGTTTCATTGTCAGGTAATTATTTTGGGTGTGTGTTGACATTCAATACTTCAGTTGTTTCTGCCTGTGTGTGTACGCCGCTGAACCAAAGTTGTTCCTGCCTGTGTGCGTACGCCGCTGAACCAAAGTTGTTCCTACATGTGTGTGTACACCTCTGAACCAAAGTTGTTCCTGCCTGTGTGCGTACGCCGCTGAACCAAAGTTGTTCCTGCCTGTGTGTGTACACCTCTGAACCAAAGTTGTTTCTGCCTGTGTGTGTACGCGGGCGTGACGCCACTGAACCAAAGTTGTTCCTGCCTGTGTGTGTACACCTCTGAACCAAAGTTGTTCCTGCCTGTGTGCGTACGCCGTTGAACCAAAGTTGTTCCTGCCTGTGTGTGTACACCTCTGAACCAAAGTTGTTTCTGCCTGTGTGTGTACGCGGGCGTGACGCCACTGAACCAAAGTTGTTCCTGCCTGTGTGTGTACACCGCTGAACCAAAGTTGTTTCTGCCTGTGTGTGTACGCGGGCGTGACGCCACTGAACCAAAGTTGTTCCTGCCTGTGTGTGTACACCGCTGAACCAAAGTTGTTTCTGCCTGTGTGTGTACGCGGGCGTGACGCCACTGAACCAAAGTTGTTCCTGCCTGTGTGTGTACACCGCTGAACCAAAGTTGTTTCTGCCTGTGTGTGTACGCGGGCGTGACGCCACTGAACGAAAGTTGTTCCTGCCTGTGTGTGTACACCGCTGAACCAAAGTTGTTTCTGCCTGTGTGTGTACGCGGGCGTGACGCCACTGAACCAAAGTTGTTCCTGCCTGTGTGTGTACACCGCTGAACCAAAGTTGTTTCTGCCTGTGTGTGTACGCGGGCGTGACGCCACTGAACCAAAGTTGTTCCTGCCTGTGTGTGTACACCGCTGAACCAAAGTTGTTTCTGCCTGTGTGTGTACGCGGGCGTGACGCCACTGAACGAAAGTTGTTCCTGCCTGTGTGTGTACACCGCTGAACCAAAGTTGTTTCTGCCTGTGTGTGTACGCGGGCGTGACGCCACTGAACGAAAGTTGTTTCTGCCTGTGTGTGTACACCGCTGAACCAAAGTTGTTTCTGCCTGTGTGTGTACGCGGGCGTGACGCCACTGAACCAAAGTTGTTCCTGCCTGTGTGTGTACACCTGTTACGTTGAAACGCGAATGGTAGTACGTCAGAAAAGCGCAAGATAGATCTAATCGTTTCGTTTTGCAAAGTATTCAATAATGGAGTTTATTTACCTTTGATTTGAGTTTGCATTGTTGTTAGGAGAGGCTTTGTATAACGTTGATAATTTGCGTTAGTCGATATTATTTGAGAATCTTCTGGATATGCGTGTTTACTCTTGATAGAAACTTCCCGATACATGTCGAAGCAAGAGGTCGTTCTGGAAGATATAAAAATATGAATTGACGTAAGTCAGTGATGACGATCTTTTATTCGATTGGTGGCAGTACGTCATTTCTACCATGTACCCAATTGTTCCAGAAAAGAGAGAGGTTATTTAATCGTGTGCTGAGATTGTTGTTGAGAGAGTAAAGTTGTTGATAGTGATTTGGAGAGTTGCTGTGAAAGTTGTTGAGTTGAATTGAGAATTGTATGCAGTGGTTGATGTATGCTGAATAAAAGTGGAAAACTTCATACGTCGACTTTGTGACTTGTACGCTGTTTGGACGGGTTGCGTGAATAAACGAATCTGAGTTACACAACTATCAGGAATTCAAGCATCGGGGCTGAATCAGATACTGATAGAAAACACCAACATCGAACGGAGTGTAACATTTTGGGGGTCAAGCCGCGATTCACGCCATAGCCAAGGGTTCAACTGCTACAACAAGCGAGTCAACGTTACGAGAGGCAGTCATCGAGGGTAGCCGCCAACGAGTTGCGTCGAGAGGGGCCAACATACTGGGACTACATCACCGATAGGTTCGGGTTGACTGCAAGGGCGTGTAGTCGCTGAAGAGTTGCTTCGTGAGCGAACAACACATCGGGACTACGTGGCTGCCGTAAGACTACTTCGAGGGACAGTCTCGGAGCTACATCGCCAGTGTTACAGAGAGCGGCGAGCGGACGTCGCGTCTACTTCAGCACAGGAGCGTGTACATCAACACCAGCGTGGTGCAGCGTCGCATACGACGAGGACAGCGGGGCCTGCGTCAGCGAAAGCGACTAGTGACAAGCATCAGCGCTACTGCAGAAAGCGTGCTGTTCTAGAACAGTCTAGAAAGGTACAGCACAGTCAAGAACTTTCCAGAAAAAGAACTCTACAGTCAAGAACTTTCTAGAAAAAGAACTTTCCAGAAAAGAACTTTCCAGAAGCATCAAGATGGCTGACTTCTGGCAGAAAGGGGTTGAACTAAATCTAAAAGGCAAACAGCTGACGGAGTACGTCAAATGCCAGGAGAGAATATTGCGCGAAGCAAGAGAAGAACAGCGATGGCGTGAAGAACGAGAATTAGAAGAGCAGCGTCGCCGTGAAGAACGAGAATTAGAAGAGCAGCGTCGCCGTGAAGAAAGAGAATTAGAATTGAAGCGTCTGGAAATTGAACAGCAGCGGCAAGAAAGAGAAGAGCAGCGTAAAGAAAGAGAAGATGAGCGCAGGCGTGAGGAAAGAGAAGCTGATCGGCAGTTCCAACTAGAGTTGGCGCGCATCCAGCAACAGCAGCATGCGCCACAAGTAATCAGTGACAACACGGCTCCAAAATTGCCAGCTTTCGTCGACGGGAAGGACCAGATTGACTGTTATCTGGCGAGATTCGAAAGGTTCGCTGAAAGCTCTAACTGGCAACCTCAAGACTGGGCAATTCGACTGAGTGCACTTCTGACGGGGCAAGCTCTCGAAGTTTACACCAGACTGTCGAACGATGACGCCAAAAACTACGACGTCTTGAAAGAGGCCCTGTTGCAGTGCTATAACTTTACAGAGAAGGGCTACCGTAAACGCTTCCGTGAATGCCGGCCTAAGTCAGACGAGACGCCAAAGCAGTTTGTGGAGCGCCTGTCGTCATATCTACACAAGTGGGTGGAGTTATCAGGCGAAAGGAAGTCTTACGACAGTCTCCATGACCTGATCGTGAAGGAACAATTTCTCAATGCCTGTCACAAGGACCTAGCGACCCACTTAGAAGAACAAAAGCTGCAGACGCTTAAAGATGTGACTGAGGCTGCTGAAAGATATCTTATCGCTCATGGGAAAACCCTGGGGCCACCCAGCGCGACGAAACATTCTCAGAAGACTGGAAGCCATGGGAACCAGATCCAGGGGATCCAGACGAGCCAGAGATACACTGACTCCACGCCACCTCCCAGGGAAGGGCATTCAAGAGGCTGTTTCACCTGCAACGCTACAGACCACAGAGCAGCTAACTGTCCTCAAAACAAAAGTAGCGGACAGCGGAGCAGTACGGACAACGCAGCGGCGGGCAACCGGCAGAGGCGGTTCTCCAATCAACGGCAAACCAGTAGATCTGACCATCAAGTGTGCGGCGGGAGCGTCATTCTTCCGAGTGAGACCGAGCGCACAGCTACCCCTGCGGACGTGCAAGAGTGCATGACTGATGGCCAACTTCTCCTTGCCAACGGAAAATCCATCCCCGTCGTCGCCAGCGCAGCTGTGACCGTCCAGAACATGCCTGTTTCAAAGGGACGCGTCGGAAATCATGAAGTGACTGTTTTAAGAGACTCTGGCTGCAGTGGGGTCATCGTCAGAGAAGACCTAATCGCTAAAGAACAGTTCACTGGCGATTCAAAATGGACACTTATGGCCGACAGCAAATGTGTGAGAGCGCCAGTTGCGAAGATTCATGTCAACACCCCTTTCTACATAGGCGAAGTCGAAGCGGTTTGCCTGAAGAAGCCGCTGTATGATTTGATGATCGGGAATATCGACGGCGCGAGACGACCCGACGACCCCGATCCAGAGTGGAGTCCTGCCTCAATCCAACGCGTCGAAGTTGTGGAGGAGGATCCATTGCCGTTTCCCGATGGAGACCTACAGAGCTGCTACGGGACAATGTGGTTACTCCGGCTCAGCCCTGCCGACCAGAGATCGTCGGTGCCGTTACTACCAGGGCCCAGGCCAAGAGAGACAAGACGTCTACGCCACTGAAGGTCGCCGACAACTCCAAAGCTGCCATCGTGGACAGAGATAAACTGATCCAGCTCCAGGAAGCTGATAGTACTTTAAACAAGTACAGGAACCGCCAAGACCACGTGACCAAAGGCAGTGGCACGGTCTATTTTGAGGTGAAGGCCAAGATCCTGTACCGAATCTTCCAGCACCCGAGGGTCAACGGAGGTAAACCACTACGTCAAGTCTTGGTACCGTTACCCCTAAGGCGCCAAGTGATGGAAGTAGCGCATGACTCAATTATGGGAGGTCACCTAGGTATCAAGAAGACGTCAGACAGAATCCAGGCGGTGTTCTACTGGCCAGGACTTCATGCGGACGTCAGCCGTTTCTGCCGATCATGTGACATTTGCCAGAAGACCATACCTCGAGGAAGGGTCCCGAAAGTGCCTATGCAGAGGATGCCTCTGATCGACCGACCTTTCAAGAGGGTGGCCTTAGACTTAATCGGCGAAATAAGACCTCCGAGTGAAGAAGGTCATCGGTGGGTACTGACTTTAGTGGACTATGCGACTCGGTACCCAGAAGCAGTGCCACTGAAGAAGATTGACACTGAAACTGTAGCAGAGGCACTGGTGGACATGTTCAGTAGACTTGGAGTGCCTGAAGAAATTCTGACAGACCTCGGGACACAGTTCGTCTCTGACTGTATGAAGGAGGTCAACAGACTGCTGAGCATCCGGCATTTGACTACGACACCCTACCATCCGATGTGCAACGGGCTTGTCGAGAAGTTCAATGCTACGCTGAAGTCCACCCTGAAGAAACTGTGCAGCGAGCAGCCCAGACAATGGCATCGCTATATCAACGCCTTACTTTTCGCCTACAGAGAAGTACCGCAGGAGTCCACCGGCTTTTCTCCGTTCGAGCTGCTGTACGGAAGAACCATCCGAGGGCCGATGCACATCCTAAAAGAACTGTGGACGAAAGAAGTAGACACCCCAGAGGTGAAGAACAGTTACCAGTACGTGTTTGAGTTACGGGAGAAGCTGGAGCAGACTCTCGAGATAGCCAGAGAAAACCTGAAGAAGTCCCAAGACTGTGGAAAGCACTACTACGATCGTAGGGCTGTGAACAGGAAGTTCAAACCTGGCAACGAAGTGCTGGTGCTGCTACCTACCGATCACAATAAGTTGCTGATGCAGTGGAAAGGCCCGTACGAAGTGGAGACCGTGGTGGGAATCAACGACTACAAGGTGAAGGTCGGCCAGCATTCCAAGATATACCACGCCAACCTCCTTAAGCTGTACGTGGAAAGGCCATCAGAGACTGTGCACGCAGCCACAGCAGCTGTGACCGACGACAGCTTTGTCAGCGAAGAACTGTTGGAACTTGGAGACTTCCACAGCAAAGAAGGCATCGATGACGTTAAGCTAGGACCAGGCTTGACGGAAGGTCAAAAGTTGGAGCTCAAGGACCTTATGGGCGAATTTCCCCATAGCTTCAGCGATGTCCCAGGCTCTACGACTTTGGTCGAACATGAAGTCTACACCCAGACCTTGAGGGAGCTGTTCGTGACTGTGAGACCAAGCGAATGCATCCTGGGAGCTGACAACGTCGACTGCGTCGGACATCCGATGGAAGAAGGAGACAACGGAGGACGCACTGATTCCAGGGAAGCCCACGTGATCATCGTCTTTGACCCTGGGCCGATGACGACCGCAACTGACGAGGGCGTCGATTCCTTGCGAACGAAAGAACATTGACTGTGTGGACGAACTAAGAATATTGGTAATGACAGACTTGAAAATGAAAAACGTTGACTGGGTAAATGATCTGTGAACATTGACAGTATCCAGAAAGACTTGCAGGTGAGAAACTTTGACTCTGTGTGAATGAACTGTGAACATTGACATTATCCAGGCAGATTTGAAGATGAAAATTATTGACTCTGTGTAGATAAGCTGAGCGCAATTACAGTATTCAGAAAGTCTTAAATTAGTTTCAATTGTGGACTTTGTTTGTGCATTACGTTTCAACGTTGTTGAAAGAAATTAGGTAAATTTCTTCTTGAGTGGGGGGTTATGTTACGTTGAAACGCGAATGGTAGTACGTCAGAAACGCGCAAGATAGATCTAATCGTTTCGTTTTGCAAAGTATTCAATAATGGAGTTTATTTACCTTTGATTTGAGTTTGCATTGTTGTTAGGAGAGGCTTTGTATAACGTTGATAATTTGCGTTAGTCGATATTATTTGAGAATCTTCTGGATATGCGTGTTTACTCTTGATAGAAACTTCCCGATACATGTCGAAGCAAGAGGTCGTTCTGGAAGATATAAAAATATGAATTGACGTAAGTCAGTGATGACGATCTTTTATTCGATTGGTGGCAGTACGTCATTTCTACCATGTACCCAATTGTTCCAGAAAAGAGAGAGGTTATTTAATCGTGTGCTGAGATTGATGTTGAGAGAGTAAAGTTGTTGATAGTGATTTGGAGAGTTGCTGTGAAAGTTGTTGAGTTGAATTGAGAATTGTATGCAGTGGTTGATGTATGCTGAATAAAAGTGGAAAACTTCATACGTCGACTTTGTGACTTGTACGCTGTTTGGACGGGTTGCGTGAATAAACGAATCTGAGTTACACAACTATCAGGAATTCAAGCATCGGGGCTGAATCAGATACTGATAGAAAACACCAACATCGAACTGAGTGTAACAACACCGCTGAACCAAAGTTGTTTCTTAGGGTCTTGTCATGTTTGTTTCGGCAATCCAGGCTGTTAACGGGCTCTGAACAACTGCATAATACAGGCTGCAGTGTTATCCCTTAGCATTCAATACTTAAATTGTTTGTCCATTGTATACACTGAGCCAACAGCGCTCCCACTGTTCCAAAATATATTAGTCAGAATTCTGGGACTTTGACCATTTTATAAATAACATCAATCATACTAGTTTATTATTTTCATTATTCTTATCCATTAATATACGTGTAATTACTTATATTGCCTATTTTATTCTGATAAACGGTGTTAGTATGATTGCTTTAAACTAAACACTCGACATTTACCTACAAATTGAAACATTAAACCCCGAAGTGATATCATCTGCATACTGAACTAAATAAATAAACTATAAATAGATCGTTGCGTAATCCTGATATCTGTATTATGACAGCTCTGTATTACGAGAGATCAATATGAATTTCCAACTTTGACTTCAATACTCTGCCTGTAATACAGTTTTGTATGTAATTATTTAAATTCCCAAAGAATCCTGTCTCTCTATTTAAACAGTTTATAACCTAGTGTGCCCTTCTCAATCATAACCTTTTAAAAAAAATATTGTTTAATATAATTATAAAAATGTAGCTAGTACACTCTTTTTATAAGCGCATTGCTGTTTCTTAGTTTTTCGTGTTTTTCTTTATTTTTTTTCTTTGTTATGTACTGTAATGGCTTTGCCGTTTCATGAGTTAAATAGACCATGCTCGGAAATGCCAGGGGAAACCACTTTGGCCGGCTTCCCCGCATGTTGCGCCAGAGTTGTCTAAGTTGAGGCGGACATACGTTGGCTAACGAACACAGTTTCTCGCCTACAATTTCTGCTCTGTCCTCCATCATACCTTACGGACAAATCAAAAGGTTGATTTGAGCTGCAATCCTAGCTATCTCCACCTTTTTCGGCCTTGCACTGCCAGGCAAATAACACCCCCCTTTTGGAAGACAAGCTTGCATCTCGTGGTAGCTTTATTAGTGGTCTGAGACGAGAAGTCCGCCCGGATAACTAGCAGGGGCCAATTATGGGGAGGTCATAGGGAGCACGAAACCCTCCCCCATCCCACCCCCATTTCTCCTCCCCTCGGGCAAAAAAAAAAAAAGAATAAATACACAAAACATACCCCCCACCCACACACACACATCCACAAACACACACGCACAATAATGATGACGTGACCATGTTGACGTCACGCGTTATGCATAGATTTGTGTCACCTTCAGTAAGCATCTTTCTGTTCTAACTACAAACCAAGTTTCAAAGGAACACGTCCATTAGTTTCAGTGAAAAGTGCGCACGGACGGACGGACGGACGGACATAGCCAAACAACAGTAATTCCCCACATATCGCTCGGGTAATAACATCAATTCAAAAGCCTTACCATAGACCTGAAATTCACACAAATTAATAGAGAAGTCGTCATTCCAACTGCTCCATTCACTGGTTGACTTCTGCAGGCGGACGACTTTCCCACTGCGAGGTTGTGTACACTGTATCTGTATCGGGTTAGCTGAGTTGACATTGCCAAAGGTGTAGCAAGCCTGATCATCCACTGTGATTTGACAGTTGGACATTCTTCTGTATGCTGCACACACACACACACACACACACACACACACACACACACACACACACCCACACACACACACACAGACGCGCGCACACACTCAACACATAAACACGCACACACACATGCATACACACATACACATACACGCACACCCATACACACACACATACACAAACACGCAGAGATTTTAACAGTGCATTCAGAAAAATTGTCAAGTTGCTGTATTATATCAAAAAACATTGTTTTCCAAGGAATGAAAATGGACAAAACAAAAGACAAAGTTATCGCAGGATTACATTACAATACAAGCAGGCATTCCACGTTTTACAGAAACCATACGCATTCATATAATTTCCTTTCGGTCTTCAAATAGCGATCATCCTTCATTTACAACACATTTTAGTGAGGAATGTGTATTTGTTGTGTGTGCAGGAGCGTCTGTAAATTTACCGAGTGTGTATGTTGGTCACAGATCGCCGCGCATTGAGTCTGGTTGAGCACAAAAGCGTTCCTTTATATAGCATATAATAATAATAATAATAATAAGTAGTAGTAGTAGTAGTAGTAGTAGTAGTAGTAGTAGTATCCAGACAATGGGAAATTGTACAGTCCCAGCGGGGAGCATCACAACCAGATTGATTACATCATGGTCAAGATACGTTTCAATATCAAGCATCAATATTGGCAGGACGAGCACTTTTCCAGGAGAGGAAATCGGAAGTGACCACGATCTCGTGATGATGTCCTTCCGCAAAGTGCACCAGACTGAAGTTCGACCTGGACAAACTGAAAGACCGGGAGGTGGCAGAAATATTCCAAGCCACAATTGGAGGAAAATGTGCACCAATGCTCATTTGGGGAGCTGGTGAAGTAGATGTCAACACCATCACTATCACTATAAATTCAGCTGTGACAGATGCCGCCATTGAGATTCTTGGCAAGCCCCGTCCAAAGAAGAAACCGTAGGTCACACCTGAACTATTTGACCTATGTGATAAACGAAGAAAAACGAACAAGAAAAAGAACGCCTCACATGGAAATGATGCAAACCTAAAAATCAACAATGACATCCAAAAAGGCATGAGCATAGCAAAGTAGAACTGGATGGAAAATCAATGCCAGGAAAAAGAGAACAGTCTGAACAAGAACAACAGGTCAGGACGAAGTACCACTGAACAGATTTCCAACCTCAGAATAATCTGCGAGAAATACCTACAGCACCAACAATATATATATATATCATGTGTTTGTAGACTTCAAAAAAGCGTTTTGACCGAGTCTGGCATGCAGCTCTGTGGGCAACCATGCGAGTGTACAACATCAGCCATAAAATTATTGCAGTCATCAAAAACCTGTATGACAAGGTTACCAGTGCAGTCCTCCACAACAGCGCCATCAGAAACTGGTTCAGAACAACAATTACTGTGCGTCAAGGATGCCTGCTCTCTCCAACATTCTTCAACATCTTCCTAAAGCGCATCATGTCAGATGCCCTTGCATATCACGAAGGCACAGTCAGCCTAGGTGGTAGAGCAATCTCCAACCTCCGTTTTGCGGATGATATTGATGGATTGGCTGGAGAGGAACAAGAACTTGAACAGCTGGTACAGAGGCTTGACACCAACTCCAGAGCATATGGAGTAGAAATAAGCGCAGAGAAGACCAAAATGATGACCAATAACGTCAATGGTATAACATGGACATCAAAGTCCAAGGCCAATCTTTCAACACAATGCATAGCTTCAAATATTTAGAAGCCATTGTATTAGGCAATAGGTCCCAACAAGAAGTCCTCTCCAGGATTGTACAAACAATTGCTTCCCTGACATTTGGAATGACTGTCATGGCTAAACTGTGGAAGAGGGGTAAGGGTAGCGTTAGTTTCAACAGACAGTACAATTGTCAAGGCAAAACTGTGAGAGTGCAGAAAAGGCAGCGTTGTTTTTCACTAAACGGACAATAACATGATGTTATTGTCGAGTGTGGGTCAAGGGATTGGATAATAGGTTATACAAGTTAGCACGTGCGGACAGCGAAGACCTATTTCTAAAAATCCGGGAGCCAATCATTGAGCTCAGTTTGGAGGCTCAATGCAGTAAGTTGGCTGGAACTAGATCATTCGTTGTTTGGACTTGGAGACAAGCGGATCGTAGAGGTGCAGGGAGAAAAGCCAAGTGGTGGGACATTAAGCTGGGAACCGGATTGTAGTCGAGTTGAGACACCCGGGAGGCTAATGGGTTATTGAGAGCTGGGTAGCTGTCACCCAGTTATGGAACGTCATCGGGCGTTATCCATGTGATGTCAAAGAGAAATCTCTTATCATAAGTCGGTAAGTGGAATTCGACCTCTGGAATCCTGTCTCTAGCGATCACCAAAGAGAGAATGGGGAAAAAACTATTTAGAGAGGGCTGGTAGCAAAACTGAGTGAATGAGAATGTGTAACGTGAAATTGTACGTCATTAAACTTTTATAAAAATATGTTAATTATTACGATATTGTGTTTAGAGATGTTTTTTATGTTAAAAGTATTTTTGTTTGTAAATAATATGATGATGAATGGAGGCAGTTAATCAGACTCAACAGAGAGAGGTGAAGAGAAAATTGTATATGCATGATAAAAACGGAACAAATGTACGTTAAATATGTGGAATTTTTACAATGGTTGTAATTTTGTATAAATCGTATGAGTGTAACGAAATGGAAATAAATTGTGAATATATGTATTAGAGAAATTATAACCATGTAATTTTCTTCAGGAGGTGAGCAGACCAGGGTAGTTTAAGAGAAATGGATATAGAAGTAAAAGTTATGCCAGAATAGTAGCCTGTACTATTATTGTTTTCAGGTTGGACTTATTGTTGGACTTATCGCCGACGTTATTGTTGGACCTATCGTCGACGTTATTGTTGGACTGGTCGTCAACGGGACCTGTTGATGTTGTCAGACTTGTTGTAGTCGTCGCTGCAGCTGTTGTTGCTGTAGTGGGTATCTTCGGTTCATCCGTGGAAGGGGAGGTTGCTGTCGTGAGAGGGCAGCGCCTGTAGCAGAAGTTGAAGGTGGCACATGAGGTCATCTAAGGTGGCGGAGAGAGGCAGGAAGAAAGAGGGGAGAAATCAACTGAACTAAGGGGCCGTCTGGCAGGTGAAGTGTTAGTATAGAAAGAGCCACGGCGTCCATCGATAGTTATAGCAAAGAAAGAACAGTATCATATGGTTTTTTTTTATATTTACATTGTTGGACACATGGACAGATGAAGATATATATTATTATTAATAATAATAATAATAATAATAATAATAATAAAGAAGGCTTATATAGCGCGATACCCCAGCTCAGGGCTGGGCTCACCGCTCTTAACATAGGATAGGCTTATATCTTTAGAACAAACATAAACAATAAAACAGGGTATGCAAGCATTCACACCATTATTCAGTGACTCTAGATAATATTGTGTGCAATTCTACACGGACAATACCTACATCTACATCGGATTTTTGAACTGTGTGTGTGAAAACTTTAGTTAGGGAAATCTAAAGAGAAGTACACAGTCGGACCTCATCATCTACGACTGTGCACATAGCTTGTATATATAAGACTGAACTGGGGCGTCAGGGGGGTTTTATATTGTTATTTAAATTATAATTGTGTATATATTATTTTTGTGTGTGTTAAATTGGAAGCAGTACAAGGTGAGAGAGTGATTTTTTATGATTCATGATTATACAAATGTGTTGATTGTGTATAGTTTTAAACTGTTTTATGTTTTGAATTTTGTTTTATAATTTTTCTTTGGTTTCATTCTTTTGTTTCTTAATTGGGTTTTAATTATATGTTTTATTGAATAAATGTTATATTGTATTTTTACACCTTATTTCGCTAGTTGTGTTTCTTAGCTTAGTTTAGTGGGAGAAAGGACGCTCGCACACGCATCACCCACCCCTAACTACGCGATCACTCCTTGCATGAAGGAATAGTCAACTACTTGAACACCAAAGGGAGAAAGTAGGCCTGACAACGACAGGACCATCAGTCTACATTCCAAGGTAAGGCTGCTGCGCTCCCTTGTCATCTCCATCTTCCTATACGCTTGCGAAACATGGACACTCACAACAGATCTACAACGAAGAATACAAAGCATGGAGATGAGACCAATGCCGAAGTCCGACAGTCCATCACACAAGTCATTGGACAACACGACGACATGCTCACAGTGGTGAAGAAACGGAAACTCCGATGGTATGGCCACGTCACCAGAGCATCAGGCCTTGCAAAGACCATCCTGCAATGCACGGTGCAAGGAGGAAGAAGAGGAGGGAGACAGAAAAAGAGGTAAAAGGAAAACATTCGAGAATGGACTGGCTAGACGCTGAGCGAAGCCATGAGGGTTGCTGAGGACAGAGAAAGATGGAGTACGCTGGTTAAATGATCATCTGGTACCCCAACGACCTTCGAGTTACGGTATAAGATAAGATATGATAGTAGTAGTAGTAGTCGTATTGAATAAGTTTTTTCCCTATTGCTGTTGTTGTTGTTGTTGTTGTTGTTGTCGTCGTCGTCGTTGTTGTTGTTGCTGTTATTAGTAGTAGTAGTAGTAGTAGTAGTAGTAGTAGTAGTAGTAGTAGTAGTAGTAGTAGTAGTAGTAGTAGTACTGCATAAGCTTTCCCATATTCATCGTGTTTTCATACAACATTAACTGGCGAATACACAGAATTGCATCAACGACATAGAACAGAAAGGAAAAAACCCACAAATAACATACTGCGGTCTTCTGTGCGTGGATAGACGACGATGTGGTGGATGGGATAAGACTGACCAAGGTCTACCTCCCACCACGGATTGTAGTCTTCAATATTGGTGTGAATACAGTTAAGGCCAGTGTTATATATTCCTGAAGTATCTCCATTGATAGCGGCGCTGCATTTGTGGCTGTTGAAGGCATAAGTTGTACTCTGACGACATGTTTTGCCAATGGCGATGTTTCCTAAAATATAAAGAACTAAATAAGGGACAAAATACAATAAATAAATAAATAAATAAATAAACATTGATTAAAACAATAATAATAATAATAATAAAAATAATAATAATAATAATAATAATAATAATAATAATAATAATAATAATAATAATAATAATAATAATAATAATAATAATAATAATAATAATACTAAGAAGAAGAAGAAGAAGAAGAAGAAGAAGAAGAAGAAGAAGAAGAAGAAGAATCCATATAGAGAGAAATATCACAATATTTGCCCAAAGACTTTATCTCACGAAACACTCGGACCAATGGCTAACACATACCGTTCATAAGCTATGGACATGAGCACGGTTTACAAACAAGCCAACAGTACTGGCATTATATTAAAACATGGACATTAAGGTTGGCTATTATGTTGAGGAAGGGAACAATTGTATTAAAATTTGTTTTATTGAACATTAAAACAACTTACAACAATATTTTAATAACATATATTCGAAGAAAGAAAGAAAGGAAGAAAGAAAGCAATACTGAAAAAGAGATAGAAAGAACAAAATTAAAAGAACGAAAAGAGGAATGAAGGGAGGAAAATCAAAAAAATAAAGAAAGCAAAAAAAAAAAAAAGAAGAAGAAGAAACAAAGTTAGTTAGTTATTCATTGTGTATAAGGTCCAGCAGAATGCAAATATAAAGAAAAAAAGAACAGAAGAAAGAAAGATCATAACGTAGCAATAAAAAAGGGAAAGAAAGAGAGAAAGCCCGCAAAAGAGAAAGAAAGAAAGAAAGAAAGAAAGAAAGAAAGAAAGAAAGAAAGAAAGAAAGAAAGAAAGAAAGAAATAACGAAGAAAAAAAAACCAAAATAGAAACAAATTTTAAAAAAATTAAAAGAAGGTGTGGAGGGAGAGGGGGAAGAAAGAAAGAATGAAAGGAAGAAAAGGAAGGAAGAAAGAAAGAAAGAAAGAAAAAAGAAAGAAAGAAAGAAAGACAGGAAAGAAGAAAGAAAGAAAGAAAGAAAGACAGGAAAGAAGAAATGAAGAAAGAAAGAAATAAAGAAAGGAAGAAAGAAAGGAAGGAAGAAAGAAAGACAGAAAGAAAGAAAGAAAGAAAGACAGAAAGACAGAAAGAAAGAAAGAAAGAAAGACAGAAAGAAAGAAAGAATAAGAAAGGAAGAAAGAAAGAAAGAAGAAAGAAAGAAAGGAAGAAAGAAAGAAAGAAAGAAAGAAAGAAAGAAAGAAAGAAAAAGAAAGGAAGAAAGAAAGACAGAAAGAAAGAAAGAAAGAAAGACAGAAAGACAGAAAGAAAGAAAGAAAGAAAGAAAGAAAGAAAGAAAGAAAGAAAGAAAGAAAGAAAGAAAGAAAGAATAAGAAAGGAAGAAAGAAAGACAGAAAGAAAGAAAGAAAGAAAGAAAGAAAGAAAGAAAGAAAGAAAGAAAGAAAAAGAAAGAAAGAAAAAGAAAGGAAGAAAGAAAGAAAGAAGAAAGAAAGAAAGGAAGAAAGAAAGGAAAGAATAAAGAAAGAAAGACAGGAAAGAATAAAGAAAGAAAGACAGGAAAGAAGAAAGAAAGAAAGAAAGAAAGAAAGGAATGGAAAAAGAAAGGAAGGAATAAAGAAGAAAGGAAGGAAGGAATAAAGAAAGGAAGGAATAAAGGAAGGAAGAAAGAGAGGAAGAAAGAAAGAAAGATAGAAAGGAAGGAAGGAAAAGAAAGAAGAAAGAAAGAAAGAGAAAATATGTAGGCTACAAGGAGAAAAACGTGTTTAAATGTCAACCAATAAGGGAATATATGTCTATGTTCTCTTAGGTCTCCATTCCTCCACGTTTTGTTTATATATGTTGATCCATTCAGGTTTTTGTTACCCCAAATATGTCCCTGTTCATTAAGTACTTGGTGTCTAATAACGTAATATTGCGATACTTAGTTCTATTTATTCCAAGGCTGTGTGGTATCTGTGTCTATTGCTGCGCTATCAAGGATCCGCCCAACGCCTTGTGGTCTTGGCGTTAAATTAATTAATGCAGTCTGCAATAACAACGTTGTTGCTAAGGAAGAAAGAAAGAAAGAAAGAAAGAAAGAAAGGAACAAAGAAAGGAACAAATAAAGGAAGGAAGAAAGAAAGAAAGAAAGAAAGAAAGAAAGAAAGAAAGAAAGACAGAAAGATAGAAAGAAAGAAAGAAAGAAAAAGAAAAGAAAGGAAGAAAGAAAAAAAAAAGAAAGACGGGAAGGAAGGAAGAAATAAAGAAAGGAAGGAAGGAAGAAAGAAAGAAAGAAAGAAAGAAAGAAAAAGAAAGAAAGAAAGAAAGAAAGATGCAATTTATCTCCATCGCCCGAAGAGAATTATAAGGTCTAAATTTGAACATGGCAAACCCAACGACACTTATAAAATGGACTTGCTTTATACAATAAGAAGAAAAAAATTTAAGTGCGCCCCAACTGTTATTGATCTTGCTTCGAGGTACAAGGATGCCGAACCTCTTACAAGATAGATAGATAGATATATAGGCTTACTCAGTGTGTATAGGGTCCAGCAGACTGCCAGAGATAGCAATAATGGGCTCTGAGCCCCAAAGCTCATAGAGTTACTAAAGGAGGCCTTTTATTGCAATTTATGGCTGTTTTATGAGCTTTTTAAAAAGCGCTCCAAAGCACTCTGGGAATCCGCAATTTGCTAAATATAATACATATTCGTATATCTTGCGTCTTTGGTTAAAACAAAAAAAATTACAACCCTTCTACATTATGGTTGTATAACATTACACATTAATATCTGCTGGAATGATCTTTTGTTTAACAAGATAGTCCCGAGTAAATAACGATAATGAAAAGATACCAACCAGTTTACCAGCATCTGAAAGATCCATTTTCCCCAATTCAATAGGTTTCATTTTTAAAAGAGATTTTGCAATCATAGCATAAGCTGTATTTAAGCCCACTAAGACAACACTATGGTATCCAAGATTAACAATTGTTTGTTCATATGGTACACTCATTTTTTATATATAATAAAAAAATAATAATAAATTATTACTGCATTGAAAACACATCTAATGATGGCTTCAATGATGGCTTCAACGATGGAGATAATTCAATTTCTTTTTCTACAAGTGGTTTTGGGGGTTTCTGTTTATTTTTTCCTTGGCGGTATTTATATATTATGTACCCACTTGCACCCACTACACCGGCTATACATAAATAATATATGTTATTTGAAGATTGTACTGGTTGTACTGGTTGTATTGGTTCTTCTTTATTTGTTGTTAATGTTTGTTGCATTATTGTTTCTTCTTTTGGTGATTCCTTTTTTGTTAATATGTTTGCTTTTGTTTGTCTGTTCCATCTATGTAACTTGTTAAATTCTGCTAACTTCTTTCCAGCTGCAATTCTTCCTGGGCTCTTTTGTTTAGTGACTGTCACTGGGTTCTGTTGATTCTCTGAATTCTTCACCTCCGTCTCCTTCTCCATCTCCGGATTGGAAGAGTCCATTTTTAATAGCAGAGAAATTTATGTGTTGAAAAGTAATTAGCCCGGCTGAAAATGGGGTCAACAAGCTTCCAAACTTATAATACAAATTTCTTGATACCTCACTAATCCCATTAACAATAACTGGATCTTTAATCAAATCATCAAATAAATCATTCTCACAATCTAAAGTAACAAAGGTCGACACAGCTTTGGTATATAACTTCACAATCGAACGCCCTAAACTTTTAACCATTAAAGCGCCGAGAACTTTATCATATTTATTATGTAATATAATGATCTCTTCTGGCCTCAGTCTTTGCACTTGTTCAGTAGTTAAGTCAACACCGAGATAATACTTTGACTTTCCGGAAGCTACTAATGCAACCAGCCTGTCTCTTTTCTCATTGTCAACACCTGTAACTGTAACATTAATAGCTTCTTGCATTAACAAGTCATCACAATTCATTTTAAATACAAATAAAATAAAAAACTAAATTAAAAAATGGCTGGTGCTGCAATGGTGCTTGGTTCTGCTGCTGTCAACGCCTTAGCCTTTTCAGGGTCAAATTATTTGTTTTCAAAACTGGACAGTAAAGAAGAATCAAAACGGCATAACTTAGCAATGGAAAAATTACAACAAGATCAGGCCGAATACGAGAAAAACAGACTAATGCAGCTTGATTTTGTTAATAAAAGATTGAAAGAAGAAGGCCATGCAGATAAAACATTTGAAGACGTTGATGAAGCTTTGCACCAATATTATTTATTAACTGGCACGACACTCCCTTCATTAAAACAGCCAGTGTTATCTGATTACTACACACCTAACATTGCACCTACAATGTCAGAGACCGGTGAATTAATTTTAATTGTGTTTGGAATAACAGTAGTTTATTACCTCGTTAAACAAAAATATAAATCTAAATAAAATATGACTTCGCGTTTGTCTAGATTATATTATTCTCAATCCGGATATTGGAAAGGGATGACGGCAGTTAATAAACTAGTAGAAAAGACTGGCTTGTCAGAAAACGTAGTTAAACAATGGTTATCGAAGCAAGCTGTATGGCAAATTTATCTTCCACCCCCGAAGAAAATAATAAGACCAAAATTTGAAAACTCCAGACCAAATGACACGCATCAAATAGATTTGTTATATCTTCCCCATGACAAAATACATAGAAAGAAATACAGGTATGCCCTTACTGTTATTGATATAGCTACCAGGTTTAAAGACGCTCATGCTCTTAGGACTAAAAATTCTGCTGAGGTCGCTCAAGCCTTAAATGCAATTTATTCAAGAGGGCCTCTAAGGTTCCCTAGACTTATTCAATGCGATGAAGGGTCTGAATTCAAAGGAGCTGTTAACCAGCTTTTGTTAAAACATAATGTAACTGTTAGAAGAGGAGTTGTTGGATTGCACAGATCACAGGGTATTGTAGAAAACTTTAATCGGCAACTGGCAGAAAGGTTATTCACTTATCAGTATTCAAAAGAGTTGTTTACTGAAACCCCGAATACAGAATGGGTTGTTAGGCTGCCTCGAGTTTTAAGGGAAATGAATTCAGAACCAGCCAGAGTTACAGGATTAAAACCAGTTGAGGCTATTAAAAAGAAACAGACTGTTGTTGTTACCGTTTCAAAGCCTGGTCAGCCGGATCTAACTTTGATGAACAAAACTGTTAGATACCTTTATCAGCCTGGAGAAGTTGCTAATGACACTAGAAGACGAGCTACCGACCCAATTTGGTCATTAAGCGTTTATGAAGTTGACAGAGCATTATCTACTGATCCGCCCGTATATTATTTAAGACCGAGAAGCGATCGTAGAACACCACAAAGAAACTTTGTAAAAGAAGAACTTCAGATTGTTCCACCAGACACAGTGCCATTAAGATAAATGAACTATAATCATCACCACTATTACTTACCTTCAACCTTTTTTTTTGACTTAGTGACTTACATCTAACTTAATTAAGTCGACTTTTAAAAAACCTTATAACTTACAATAATTAAATTATAAAAGAACTTACTTACTTACATCTAACTTAATTAAGTCGACTTTTAAAAAAAACAACTTATAACTTACAATAATTAAATTATAAAAGAACTTACTTACTTACATAAGTATTGTATAGCCAGTTGGTTGGTCAGTTTTTAATAATAATTTTAAGTGCTTGCCTTTTTTTAGCTGTTCTTTTAATTTAGTTCTTTCCTCTTTTGATTCAATTACGTCATTTTCTTTTAAACAGTTATCAAAGCTGTCTCGATCTTTGCAATAAAACAGGCACACGAATTTTACTTGTTCTCTAAAATCCTTTAATATCGAATTAAATTTCTGCGTGATTAACCAGACACTAATTTTCACATGGCGTCCACTGAAAGCCAGCTTGCTCAATATGTTCCGTTTTAATACAATATCTTTTTCTGCACTGCAATCATCGATTAAGAATAACGTATTACCCTCATTCTCAAACAGGTTATAAAAATACGTTAAATACTCATTGAGATTGCCATTGGTATTTACAACAAAGATATTTTCATCTGTCCAGACATACTTACGATCTAAGTAGGTTTTATTATATTGAATAGTGGGGCAAAAAATAACTATATAATCAAAGTGGCCTGCGTAATATTTTTCTAACAAATCCAGAACAAAGACAGTCTTTCCGCATGACGTCATGCCAACGATCATTCCGCAATGAGGATCACGAGGTAACAAAGAGGTCATTTTTAATATACTAAATCTTTTAATCTTCCATTTTCAATGTTTAGCTGAGCGTCCATAATAATATACATGTATACTGTAACTGATTCTGACCTAGCACTTGCTTCCCTATGCAATTCAATTGTTATACCATCTGTTCCGTTTTCAATTCTTCTTCCAGATCCATGAAGTTCATTGGTGGGTATGGTTCGAAAGTCTAACCACAACACAAACTTATTCACAAGATAATCTTGCAGTCTTGTGTCATGCAAATGAAGATCCTTAGAAATCAAATCCACAGTGTCAGTCCGTAATCTACCTCCACCCAAGATTTTCCTAATCTCATCAAACTGTTGAAACCCCATCATTCCATTAGCGAATAATTGATTAGGCTTACCTTCAATCACGACAGACGCTTTTGAAATATTAGGATTGATAAAATTTTCGCTGTCACGATTGTAATTAGATTCTTTCACAAACAACAACAGTACACCTTTAAAACTTCGAGCAGGTGAATTTATGTTGATGGTCCAGAGTGCATCTAATAAATCTTTATTAAATTGTCTGTAGCGAACGATCCTATCATAATAAATTGCTAGTTTGTCATATTGGCCCCTGATCATCCTACTGAGTTCAGCGTGAGTGACCACTTCATATTCAAGCGCGATGTCTGTAATTGTATACCTAGCGTCATTGTCAGAGCTAATTACTACTTGAGAATAATCATTGAAAATAATTTCGTAAGAAAGCCTGTCGTTAAATGAACCTTGATGAAATGGCAGATGACTGTGTAGCAGTTCAAAATCGAGTGGAAAATAAAACCTATTTTTGTATACAGCAGCTAATGCATTTTCACCTTTGTTAGAAGCGACAGCATCGCCAGCTTTGATTCGAAGTTTCGCCACATTGGCGGCTTGAATCCCCTGACCAACTAAATCTTCCCTTTCATATTTACTCAGCCACAGATCTGTGTAACAAAACAAAACACCGGCGTCATCGATACTTTGGATTTCTCGCCCATCAAGTTTAATAACCATTCTTTTAATTATAGCTCTGCCTAGATTGTTGACTACGGTTCTGTTAGGATCATCGTCAGAATTCAGACTAATTTTAAATCCCAATTTAGGACTGCCCGGAACTATTACATCATCAGGACCTAAATTTGGAAATCTTATGGTTAGTAGCTGATTAGGCTCTATGCTGCTTGGATTGTTTGTAATGATTATTGTGCTTTTCTCACCTTTGATGCCTAAAGTAACCTTCAGGAGTGTGAAAATTACCGGACCATCAGCCTCATCAGCCATCCCAGCAAGGTCCTCCTGAAAATAATACTCAACAGGTTGAAACCCCAAGCTGAACAAATCATAGCTGAAGAACAAGCAGGATTCAGGGCAGGGCGAAGTACCACTGAGCAGATTTTCAACCTCAGAATAATCTGTGAGAAATACCTACAGCACCAACAACATCTATATCATGTGTTCATAGACTTCAAGAAGGCGTTTGACCGAGTCTGGCATGCAGCTCTATGGGCAACAATGAAAGTGTACAACATCAGCCCTAAAATTATTGAAGTCATCAAAAGCCTGTATGACAAGGCTACCAGTGCAGTCCTCCACAACAGAGCCATCGGGAATTGGTTCAGAACAACAATCGGTGTGCGTCAAGGATGCCTACTCTCTCCAACACTCTTCAACATCTTCCTAGAGCGCATCATGTCGGATGCTCTTGCAGACCATGAAGGCACAGTCAGCATAGGGGGTAGAGCAATCTCCAATCTTCGTTTTGCAGATGACATTGATGGATTGGCTGGAGAGGAACAAGAACTTGAACAGCTGGTACAGAGGCTTGACACCACCTCCAAAGCCTATGGAATGGAAATAAGTGCAGAGAAGACCAAAATGATGACCAACAACACCAATGGCATCAATACGGACATCAAAGTCCAAGGCCAATCCCTCGACACAGTGCATAGCTTCAAATATTTAGGAGCCATTGTATCAGACAATGGGTCCCGACAGGAAGTCCTCTCCAGGATCGCACAAACAACTGCTGCCCTGACAAGGTTGAAGCCCATTTGGAAAGACAGGACCATCAGTCTACATTCCAAAGTAAGACTGCTGCGCTCCCTTGTCATCTCCATCTTCCTATATGCTTGCGAAGCATGGACCCTCACAGCAGATCTCCAACGAAGAATACAAAGCATGGAGATGAGGTGCTACAGAAGACTTCTGGGCATTTCCTATACCCAACACATCACCAACGACGAAGTCCGACAGACCATCACACAAGCCATTGGACAACACGATGACCTGCTAACAGTGGTGAAGAAACGGAAACTTCGGTGGTATGGCCACGTCACCAGATCATCAGGCCTTGCAAAGACTATTCTGCAAGGCTCAGTGCAAGGAGGTAGAAGAAGAGGGAGACCGAAAAAGAGGTGGGAGGACAACATTCGAGAATGGACTGGTTTGACACTGAGCGAAGCCATCAGGGCTGCTGAGGACAGAGAAAGATGGAGTATGCTGGTTAAACGATCATCTGTGGTGCCCCTACGACCTTCGGGTTACGGGACAGGATAGGATAGGATAGGATGCCTAAAGGTGTCCTCAATCGACGTGTAGGGTCTAACAAGTTTCCGTAGCTTTGCATTTTTAATGCGATAAAAAAAAATTATATTTAAAAATGGCAGAAGGCGGTGAAGCTCCGGATGAAGTGTTTAAACCTGATGAACCTAATGAAGACCACGACGTCACACTGCTTTCAATGGTAGGAGATGACATGAGCCAAACAAGGCTAAGTATAGGAGAAGAATTACGTCAAGTAACTGAAACCCAAAAAGCCAGAAAAATCAATAAATTTTACAATTACATCGGGCGCGAGTTACCTGATTATGTTAGTCCCAGCGACTTCGAACTAGACAAAAATAATCACTTGTTTATAAACACTAGTGTATCCGGTAAAAAAGTGAGAGTACAGTTAACTATGTTAAAGAATCCTGATAAATTTTATGCGTGGTCTACTTTGAAAACTAAACTCCCAGTGACTGTAATACGATCATTGGGGCTTTCCGATAATAGAGTGCCAGCGTTGCATCGCCAAGCAGTAGCTTCACTTCAACGAATAGATGCATCGTTAAGTTCAGAAATAGAACTACAAGACTTAACTAACTTAACTAGTTCTGCATTAGAAGTAAATAAAGAGTTAACAACCTTACAAACAAATGAGGACACCAATATTGATCAGGTTATGGAAACTATCAATGACACGCCATTATTGCCACTGCGTGAACTTCAAGGCTTAGATAAAGCTTTACAATCTGTGAGAGGGAAGACAATTATGAATTTAGCCAAGCTCGGCAAGCTCGACAAACATATAGAAAAACAAAAAAATAAACTAGCAGAAGCTGATGACGCGAACTTAAGCATTGAGGTAAAAGAGATGATCCAAAAAAGGCTCGCAGACCTTTACACAGAACGCGCTGCAAGGCTAGAAGCCTTATCCATAAACAGAGAAAAATTAATAACTAATTTCGCTAGAATAAAAGAAACGGTGCATAAAATTTTACACGAAGACACTACACTTGCAGAAAGAATTCAAACACTGTTCAGAGAGCAAGGTGTTACAATATTTAGCATTCTTACAGCTGTTGGGATGACAATAAGCACACTAGTCTTAGCACTGACTAGAACCGTAGGCATCAGTGCCGGTGGACCTGGCGTACCTGGTGGACCTGGCGGTAGTCCGGTTAAAGACTGGATTAAAAAGACGTTACAAAGCATAGCTAACTTATTGAAACGCTTAGGTGACAAACTTGTAGACGCACTTCCAGGAATATTAGGTTCTGTATTTTCATGGATATTTAATACTGCTTCTAAAGTTGTGGTTTGGGCGTCTGAGCATCTGTGGTCTTTGTTTATAATAATATTACTCTGGTTACTTAAAATAGTAAATCCCAATTAACCCAGCAAACAATAAACCCCCTGTAAGCGCTAGACGTGAAACCCCATGATCAATTACCGGCATTTGCAGTTCCGGCAAGCTTGGTAGGCTTGGAAGTGGTGGCGAACTTAAAGGTTCATTATTAGGCCTAGCAGTAAATACCGTATTTGCTGTATTCACTGTATTCACTGTATTCAATGTATTTATTGTAGGATTGTAGCCTATATGAAACTGAGGGTCTGCAATCACTATATTGTTGTTGTAGTTTGATATAGTTCCTATCCTAAGCTGAAGGTCTGAAGGCAACATATACAGTCCTAAACCTATTACGTAATCTACTTTCGATCTAGCATACTTTAAAGTGTCCTGATATCTTTTAATACTCGCGGGCAAATCTACTGCCGAATTAATAGAATCTTCAATGTTGGCTAGAAACTGCTTTTGTGCATCGAAGCTAGTTCCTTCCCCAATGATATTACTTCGTGTTTGTGCTTGAGACCCCAGAATGCACCACGCATACGTACGAATAGATTCATTCAGCCTTTCCACCCCACTTTGAGTAAATCCGTTTGATGTGTCTAATATAAAAGTGCTGTATGCTGCACTTTGTTTTTGTCTGATATACAGTAAAGGAACCTGGCTGTTGTGGTTAAATGATGTAAATCCAGGTACGTAAGGCCCCGTGTATAAATTACCTACAGCGTATCTAAATAAAGTTCCCATCCCGTGATTGAGGTCTAGTTTTTGTCTGAAGTCTGTTTTAGTATCAATTCCGAATTCATTGCACAACCTTTGATACGCTTTTTTGTCAAAGCCATTGTTAAAGGGATTAAAGTTTTTGTCAGTAGGTAACGGAGCCTGAAGTTCAGACAACACCCGCCTCACTTGATAATACAAATGGAACAGATAAATAGACTTCAACATGGGATCTGGGTGATTAAGGTGATGAACGTAAGAAACTCCGCAACCAGTTGTAGCGCATGACACGGCAAAATTAATTTGATTCTGAAAGAACTGCATACCCCCGTTGTTTAGCCATTGGTTAGCTAAAAAGTCGCTCGTAATGTCTGGGTTGAGGTAATGATCAAAAATATTATGGGGGATAGTTTCGAAATGGACGTTGGCTGCCACAGCTATTGTCAGCTTGGTTAGGTCGACTGCTTTTTCGTAATAATAAGGCCCTGTAGTATACTTTGCAGCTTTGTTATATTTATAAGGTGCGTACATTTTTATTATATTAAAAAATATGTTTGTAACTTTCGAATTCGTAAAATCAGGTGTGCCCATTGAACTTCAGCATCCTATTGACAACAAAAACAGGGACCTTAACGTAATCCTTCACGAAATATTCTACACGGTTAAATGGTTAAATATTAGTCATGAACTAAACAACAACTGGATAATGATTAATAAAAAAGGCACTTTATTCATGCCGGCTATTATGACTTCTGCAGACTTACTGAAGAATTGTTTAAACCTCATTCGATTGAAGCAAAAATGAACCCTGCAAACTTGATAGTAACTTTAACTTTCCATAAAACCCTGCATAAAGACATTACCAGCGTTACACTTGCGCCAAAGCTGGCAGAAATATTAGGTTTCCGTGGCAATGAATTATCTTTATCTGACAGCTCCAGCACCGTCGGCAGTTCTATAAGATTTATTGGATCAAACCCTATGAATTTGTTAATTAATAATAGATTGTTTGTGTACCTTCATCAACTGAAGACATCGAAAAACTTAGTAAACGGAACTCCTAGTACATTGCTAAGGATAATCTCAACTCAGAGAGAATCTTACTGCGATCCAGTTTCATTAAAATTTCTACCTCAAAAACGCCACTTAAGTCAGGACTATCATACTAGTTTATGCTTCAAAATAACTAACCAAAACAACGAAATTGTAGACTTTGAAGATCTTACAATTATTTTTGAGATAAAATAAAGTTTAATTTTAAAATACAATGTCAATCGGCCCTCAAATTCCAGTAACCTGTCCTACCATTGAACTGAAAGACTTAGCAGACACAATCGACTTTGATGCGAATGCTATTGTTGGGTCTATTTACGGTTTCGAATTTACACAAAATGGATATTATAAACGAGCGCTAGTGCCGGCAGTGCCTGAAGTGCCGCAAGTGCCGCCGTCAGTACCGCCAGAAAAACCATCTATCGATCAGCTAAAGGATTTTAATGCCGGTAAAGTAGATCCCGATTTTAAGTATGCTATTACTAAACGAGAAAATACCTGGTCTTTAACACCTATAGACACAGAATTAGATTGGCTTATTAAATTCAAGTGCGAAAGCCCTTACACTTTTATGGGACCAGACAATAAATTTAAGAAAATTATTAACGCCGGGCCTATGTTAGTTAGTCTAGTACCGGATGAAAACAATCGGGAAACCATAGAAGTCAAAGCCTACAAAAAAAGCAGCTATGTTTTACATAAGCGTGAAACCGCAGGGAAAAATGTCAGACTTGTTCTGCAGCCTCCTTTACAGCTAGGTAGTGCAGCTATGATAGTACTGGACATAATTGCTCACAGGCCTACGCAGAGAAATTTTAATGTAATTCCGCAAGTGTCTCTAAGTTGGGTTGATTTAGATGAGGATCCCAGACGAGTTACAGTATTTATGAAAAAAAGAGAAAATGAAAATCAGTTTTCCGTATTTACTTCATCACCCAAGATAACTTTTGTTCCTGTTCCAAATCCTATTGACAGAATAGCGCAAATTAGCCTAGACAACGTAGATCTGTTAGCATTTTATTTCAGCGATCAGATATTTTCTGATAGTCAAATAGAATATTTTGCTAATAAACTAAAATCAAGTTAATTATTGTTAACCCTTTTTTTTAACACTAAAAATATGACGACAAAATTGTATCCTGCTATAGTAGAAGCAGTAGTGGATGAACAACCAATTGTACAGCCCAGTGCTCCAACGTTAGACTTAAGTAATGTTCAAACGTTCAGGCTGGAAGAAATAAGAAAAGTTAGGACTCAAATTGAATCAGATATCCAAAAGTACTCTAGATGCAGACGACGGTATTCCGGCGCTTATAGCGGAATAAATTACGTGTCTACTGGTCTAAATGTTATTAATGCAGCGGAAGCTGCTGCCAGCGTGGGATTATTGGTGACTGGAATTGGTATACCAATTAGTATTGGATTAGGAGTGGCTGCCGGATTATCTTCAGTAATGTCAGTTCTACTTGGCGTAATTAATACTAAAGTATCTATGAAACTAGAAAAACACGACCTTATTTCTAGCCTGGCGATAGCTAAACTTACTAGCATGAACTTAATAATTTCAAAAGCTCTAGAAGACACTCAGATTCAGGACCAAGAGTTTGTAATTATCCAGCGAGATTTTGAAGAATATAAAAAGTTGAAGCACGACATACAATCTAAATCTAGGTCTGCACCTGTTAATGTTGAAGAAATTAAAAAAAAATTAATAGAAGAAGGGAGACTACTGGGACGGAAAGAGCAGCTAGATGCTTTGAAGAAAAAGCTCAGTGCTTCAGAATAAATACAGTTAACATTTATTCAAACCTTACGGGCCCTCCTCCTTACTCGTAGTCGTAGTCGTAGTCGTAGTCGCAGTCGCTGTTTCTACCTGTAATTTATAGTGGCCTAGAGCGTATGCAAACTCCTTAGTTACTCTTATTCTCTTTGTGTCATTAGCGCATAATGTTTTTTTGGTCGTCACAGCAGTGGACACTATATGGTTTTTTGACTTTATAGTTGTGTTAGGGTATGGTTTAACTTCTTTTCCATCTAAGGCTTCCAGGTAGTTTTCGTGTCTGATATCTCTGTTTTTTATTGCAGCTTTTTGGGTGCCTTTCGCTTTTGAAGATTCCCCCGATTCGTGTTTAATACTGTACTGCTTAGATCGCAGTCCTGCGTATTCTTCAATAAGTTTCCCGTTCATTTCATCTTTCATCAAACCTATTTTCTTTTGGTTTGCTTTGCTGTACAAAGGGTGAGTTTCAGGATAGTCACTAGTATCGTAATGTTGTAGTTCCGATTCTAAGTCTTTATAAATGTCTTCAGTAGGGATGTCTAGTATAAGGGAGTCTGTGTCTGTGTATAAAACTCTGGCCTCCGGGTATTTAGGTTTAAAGTAATCCCAGCTAACCACAATTTCGGGGCCCGATGGGGCCCGCATCGGGCAGCCCGATGGGGCCCGGATCGGGCTACCGATCGGGGCCCAATGGGGCAAATGGAAATTGGAACCGACTCGTGCCCGATTCGGGCAAAGATCGGGCGATCGTCGGGCTACCCGAAACTTACCCGATCGTAACCCCACGTTCGCCAAACAGTAGCCCGACTTCCGATAAAGATTGGGCAATCGTCGGGGTACCCAAAACTTACCCGACCGTAACCCAACCTTTGCCGAACGGTAACCCGATTCCGGCAAAGATCGGGCATACGTCAGGATACCCAACACCAACCCTATTGTAACCCAACTTAAACCAGAAACAACCCCGATAATGCCCCATCCCTGGCCAATGCTGATTTACCCTAAAATCATATCCCACATATTGTTTATGATATGTGATTGCATGAAGAATGAATTGAGATGTCTGGTGTTAATAGGGACTGTCGGCACAGGCGTTTTTGTTTTCGGAAGTCCTTGGTGTGTCCCCACTTAAGTATTTACACACCATTTCGATAACGATAGCCTATAGCCTATATTAACGTGATCTTCGTCGCTATCGAAATCGTGTGTAAATACATAAACGAAAGGCAAAGCACCCAAAAAACAGCCACAGTGAAATAGGTTTTCGCAGGCAAACACAATATCCGAGCACATGCAACTGTAGAACTTAGAAGAAAACTGTAGAAAATTGGCGCCCAAGTACAACAGGAAAAGACCAGCAGTAATGGGCACGGAAATTTACCCTTGACTTATAATGTATAAATAAATACAATAGTTAAAAGAAACACTTTAACAATATTTTACATATTGTATGATAAAAATTAAGAATTATAAGCACAATTAAATAATTATATCTTGCTGAATTGATTTTGTATAAATATTTTTCACATACATACGCCGCAGCATATGTGAAGCAGACGAAACATTCCAGACAGTTTAGCCAATTAGAAGCGAGAGTAGGCCTATGTTAGCTTGTGCGCAGCGTGGCTTTGTGGTGGGGCAGAATCGGGCTGTAGACGGGAGGGCGAATCGTTACATTTCTAGACTACGCTACGCATCGGGTTTTAGTAGGGCTATGTGGGTCCCTACTAAAACCCGGCAAAAGTCGGGATGCCCTATGCGGCCCCAGTGGGGCCCCGATCGGGCTGGTTTGCTGGGATCGTAGTAAAATTCGAACATTAGTAATTTAGAAAGGTCGAGAATAGTCATCCCCATAAACACTGGTTTGTCTAGATTAACTTGTGTGGTTTTCATGGTAACTGCATACAGGGAGTCATGAAACTCTTTGTAACCAAGGTATTGAGGTTTAGATGTTAATTTAATCGCTTGATTGGGTGATGTAATTAGCCTGACATCTTTTCGTTTGTATGGGTTCTCCATAGTTTTACCAAAACAGCTGTTATTCAGCAGCTTAAAGAAATCTTTTTCAAACGTAGATTGCGCTTGTTTTCTAAGCTCTGTGTTTTTATTGATGTACCCGGCCAAGACATTCGTTTGTTTAAAGAATAAAAGCTTGTGAATCGCTGTGCACTTCATGCCGTGTCTGATGTAGAACTGCAGGTTTCTGTAGTGACAGACGTAATTAGATTTATTATAGAGGTTGGGAATAAGTTTAAGTTGCTTGTCTGTACCATGCAATCTTTCTGGTGCTAATGGGTAATCATTATGTAGGTCGTGTAAGGCATTGGGGTACTCTAGGTCAACTTCGACAATAAACCCTATAGTATGATCTTTAGGGTGATTTAAAATACTGTTTAACCAAGTCAAGTTTGCGGGGTTTGGATTAACAAGTAATTTGAAATCTGAAACCGGTAAAAGCTCACTCATTGCCCAACCATATAAATTGTTGGCGTCAAAGTACATTATATAATTAGATTTCTGCGAGGGGTCATAGTGCTTCAGGTATTTATTGTTGGCTTTGCAATAGTTATGAGCTGCCACGCTTATTCCTCCACGAATGCCCGACTCAATCATTGTCATCATTACCTGGTCAGTTATGAGATCAATTTTAGAACCGCTAAGTTTTAAGAAAGCATCCCAACTCATTCCTGGTGAAGAAATATAATGAGAAGGGTCGAGGGAGTAATGATGTAAACTCGTTTCTCTGTATTTTTCAAACACATCAGCCAACAAACAGACGTCGGCTTTTAAATATATGTCGTGGTAGTCACCAAGGTTTTTACATCCGAGTGCATTCCAGACATTCTGGGCATGTTCATAATCGGTAACAGTTATGAAGCTTTTATTGAGTGAAGAATAGAAATTTTCTTTAGGTGGCAATTCTAGTTCTTCAAACACTTCCCAAGAATCCATGTATTCATAAGGATACACACCTTTCCGAATAAGTGTAACGTCTGGAAAATATTTGCTAGTGATAGGATAGCTGGGTAAGTTCTTAGCTAGTGTTTCTAAACTGGAAGACAAATGTTGAAAGCTGTCGTAAAACTTTAATTTATTCAGAGTGAAAGTTTTATATTTTTCTTCTGTCTCGGCAATACATGACACTTTGTATGCTTTCGTCACTGCCTGCATGATTAAATGGGAGTCGTAATTTCGAAGATTGTGAATGAAAATAGGGAGAGAGAAATGTTTGATTCCATATTCCAAGTTGCATTTCTGATGAGCTGCACCTCTAAATGCCCCTGTTATGTGACAATGATCTCTCACTCTTTGGGACTTCGTGTCCTTCGGGTCAAACTCTTTATTACAAATGTGGCAATGTGTAGCTGCTTTAAAATTATGGGAGTCAGATTCAGTAAATATCATGGGCACCGGATTATCTAGCTGCAATAAACACAATTTGTATATTTTGTTCATCTCATCTAAGAACTTCCGAGCTGCGTCAGGCCCTCTGTAAATTACCGGCTCTGTATGTTGTCCGTCGGCTCTAACAACTACGTACCCGAAACTGCAGACTTCGTGAAGGTGTGTGAGGAATGAATTAGGCGTACAAAATCCTTGTGGGCCATGGTATTTTAAAATCAATGATTCGAAGTCGGCATAAACTATATAAGGCTGCTTGAATTGTTTGTTGATGTTTTTAAAATATACTTGAGAACCCGGCTTTGGTAACACAAGGCGGGTTTGGATGTCTGTCATACTTTTGCAAATTTTACTGTGCTTGTCAGCCACTTGGAGATTAGAGACTCTAGTTAAACAGCGTCTGCACAAATATTGTTTGCCATGATGTTTTGAAGTGTGTCCTAATAATCTAGATATGTTTCGTATCAAAGTATAATGTTGCATGCTAGGATCTTGCGGGTCGGTTATTAGTAAAAGATCGACGTGGTGATTGAGGTCTGAAAACGATGGGGCATTAGGAGAGATTCTTAAAGGCATAAGTTTTGATTCAGGGTCCCAAACATATACATTGACTGTTATAGGAGAGTTTTGTGATTCAAATTTGTCAATGGCGTCAAGGCTAACAGGGAAATTAATGTCTTTAAGATTTAAGTTCGTTATTTTATCTTTGTATAGCGACACCCTTTCGGGATGTTGTTTCGACTGAATAGGATATAGTTTAGCCAGAACACACCACACAAAACATTTGTCATCGGTGTTCTTAATATTCAATACAGCCTTTTTGTCAAGAATTTCTTTGGGAAGAGGGATATAAGATTTCCCTTTGATTGGATTATACTTTGTAATGTTCAGTTCTAATGATTCTAGAGTTCCTTCGGCCCACCCGGACCCTCTCATAGTTGCGCGATCTATGCTGTCTTGTAACTGGTTGATCAAGATGTTGTTATAAGCATTGTCTAGGTCTGAAGATTTTAACACTTCAATTTGACTTGAAGAAATCCACACAGTCATCGTTTCATCAATACTGCCGGGTTTAATAAAAGTTATTTGAGCGTGAATTCGTATTTTAACAGGGGATATGAAAGTAAAATTGTTAAGTACAAATTCGTAATTATTATAAACAGATTTAATAACATTTTGACTGTCAAGAATAGGGAGTTGTAAAGTTTGGAAAATGTCTTTAAACAAAGGAGATTGCGAAAGACTTTTTGTGTCCGTCATTTTTATACTGATAACAAAACTTTAAATTAAAAATAATTATTTAAAAAAATGGATTTTTAGGCTTCAAACCACCAAATACAGTCAAAGGGAAGCAACCGCAACTTTACTTATAAATGCGTAGTAATGTTTTTATAAGGTTGTAACATTAATGTTTGCGGGAATTCCCGATTGAATAAACTGGGCTTAGGCCAAGAATATTGATTATTTCACACTGCCCCTAGCAAAGGGAATTCCAGGTTCTGTTTTAATTGGATCACATGCTTAATATAAAACTCTTAAAAGGCCTTTTTAGTACAATATTTGGCTGTTTTGATAGCAATTAAATTAAATTTAAATTAAAAACACTCTGTATAAGGTTGTAACATTAATGTTTGCGGGAATTCCCGATTGAATAAACTGGGCTTAGGCCAAGAATATTGATTATTTCACACTGCGGAATTCCAGGTTCTGTTTTTAACTGGATCACATGCTTAATATAAATTTCTATTTGCTGTTTTCAACTGGATCACATGCTTAATATAAATTTCTTTTTATATCACATGCTTAATGCATGTTTAAAATACACACAAATTATTTCCCTTGGTTTAACTTACAGCTAGTAAATGGGAAACACATGCTTTAATATAAATTTTTATTTATATATCTATTTGTTACACTTTTAAAAATTAATATGAACAATATGTAATAAAGATTGCTGCACTTAATGGTGTATTATTTAGAATTGTACATTTAGAATAACGAATATTAATGCTGGTTTGTTGTATGTAATTTCCCAAGCCCAATCTTCTTTTATGAGCGATCTGGTTGGGGATATAAAGAAAAAAGGAAGTATAGATTTTTGGTGTGGTTAGTCACTTCTGTGGCATGTGTTGAATTTGCTAAGGCATTAAGGCCAAATGTCTGTCCTATTGCAATAATAGACACAGTGTACAAAGTGGCAAGTGGCTTGGATACATGTTGAAAATTGCCATGACAATGGATAAGACTGGAAGGTGCACGCTAACTCTCGATCCCTTCCTACTTAATCCAATTGTCAAGCCTCAGGCAACAAGTAAACAGATATATTGAACGCAAGAACGAATGGTTGCATGACATTGGGTAAGACAGGAGGCTGCGCGCGGTATCCTGGGAACCTCCTACTTAACCCAACTGTCGAGCTCGCAGCCAAAGTTCAGTCAGTACACCTCCGTGGGTTTCTCTAATTTCGTCTCGTAGAGATTCCCCATTTGGGGTTTAATGACAGACAACACATGCCACAACGCTTGGGCTCACTTGGTGGAGTGGGAGATGCGTGCAAAAGGTCGAGGGGTCCGTCCCACTCCACCAAGTTAGGGAGAGAGTCCAAGCGGGAAGTGCTACCACCGGTTTTTGTAAAAATTTCCAATTTCAGTAGTAAGTTTATTTTAAAGTTTTCTAAGTAAGTTTTCTACTTTCTAAGTAAGGTATTTTTTCTAAGTTTTATTTCTAAGTTTTTAAATAAGTTTTGACTAATAACTAAATAACTGGCTAAGTTTTGGAGTTGATGGGGAGACCAAAGACGCAAGATATACGAATATGTATTATATTTAGCAAATGCCGGATTCCCAGAGTGCTTTGGCACGCCTTTTAAAAGCTCATAAAACAGCCATAAATTGCAGTAAAAGGGTGCCAGAAAAACAAGGGCGGTCTAAGCCCATATTTACTATCTCTCTGCCAAGAGCCGAACCTCAAACAACCAAGAGTGCATTAGAGGTTTCTCTTGCATTAAATGCAGTTTATTCTAGAGATCCTCTTAGATGTTCCAGACTAATTCAATATGATGCTGGATCAGAATTCAAGAGTGCAGTGAAAATTGTTATTAAAACATTATGTCACAATATGAAGAGAAATTCCTGGGTTACATAGATCTCAAGGTCTAGTAGAAAACTTTAATCGCCAACTAGCAGAGAGAGTGTTTACTAATAATTATATTCTAAGGAGTTGTTTACTGATACCATTAATACAGAATGGGTAACTAGATAACCTTGCGTTTTGAGATAAATGAATTCTGACACTCAAACAACAGTGTTGAAACCGGTTGAAGCTTTTAAATTTACGAACAACTGCTGTTGGCCTACATGCTCAAATACGCGCAAATCGTCGGGGATCGTGCATGTCTAGGGATCGTGATAATCGCACGATAGGAGCCGGTTTCTTTTCTTTGGAAATGGTGTTTGAAAATAGCTCACTCTTTCTTCAACCCTCTTCAAACAGCCTTCAAAAATAGCGAGGAAGATGGATAATAGAATTGTACCAATCACAACGAACCATGGGAAACCAGCTCCGAGTTACCTAGCCAGAACTACATAATAATTTTTGGCGGAAAATCTGCGCAACCCTATGTTCGCGGAGAGCGCTAGAGAGCGCTCTATAGGGTTCTCGAAAGTTTTTTTTTTTTTTTGTGAAGAGAAAAGATGGCGGCCAGAGTGGTGGGCTTTCGATTTGCGAATGGCAATGTGTTCAACGGTGAAATAGCAAGGGAGGACTTTTGTCATAACAGTCTAGTAAGATTTGTATAATTGTATGTGCAATCGGTATGAAGTAGTATTTTTATTTGATAGTATTGTGTCTTGGTGCGATTGACAGTAAATTTCATTTTCAGCCGACTTCACTTTGATTGGCTGTTGTGCAGTCAACAGGGGCTGCGCCATTTTAAAAGCGTTCGCTTATGGTAAAAGTTGCCCAAAAGCAAAAATAGTTCGTACGGAGAAATCGCAAACGTTTTGTGGCGCTTTTTTCTAGGCAACTCGGGGAAGCATTGCTTATAGTGTGTCTGCGAAGTCTCATGTTAACTTTTGTGACCATGTTTTTTTGTGGAGAGAGAAAGAGAGAGAGAGAGAGAGAGAGAGAGAGAGAGAGAGAGAGAGAGAGAGAGAGAGAGAGAAAGAGAGACAGACAGACAGACAGACAGGCAGACAGACAGACAGACAGAGATGTATTATTATTCTGGAAAATGTATCTTTACTCCGTTTGACATGCAATACCAATAAAAGGAAGGTGTTAAATACTCTGAGGTTGGGGGCAAGAAGGTTAATCGTTTGAGTACGGGCATTGTCAATAAAGGACAAAATAGCAGGATGTTTCGATAAGGATAGGTTTTCTATGACACACACGCCGCTCAAAATGCATTCATTTATTCACGTACGGAAATTTAAAAAAAAAAGAAAGAAAGAAAGATCACTTTCATGTGTTCACTCAGATATTCTCTCTCTCTTCCATTTTGATCTCGACCTCAGATGCATTTTAACAACATTATAGGGGGAGAAATGTAATGATATAAGGTTATACGGTTACCTTAAAATGTTCGTTCTCGTTTTAAAGAAAAAAAAGAAAGAAAGAAAAACCAAACAAACAAATATAAAATCATTCATGACAATTTATCTCGTGAAATAAAATACCTTCATGCTAATGATAAGTTATAACTCAAATAATGCATGATTAAATAAGCAAACACATAACAAAATAAAATAAAATAATAAATAAATGAATAAGCCAAGGAAACAAATATATACTTAAATAACTACATAAAACCTGACTACCTAGAGCCCTCAACGATTGTAAATAAAATAAAATAAAATAAAATAAATAAATAAACTTGACTTACGAAGATTGTCTTTAGCGAAGCAAGTTTGTGGCACCACCATGAATGCAAACCAGAGCACAGCAACACTGGAAAACGTGGCCATTTTCCCCCAAAACAAAGTAAAGTTCTATATATTACTATAGAACGGAAACCAAGGAATTCGAGCCGCAGAGTTACAATTAGCCAGAAAAAATATTACCTCAGGAAAAAGGACTCTATTATTTCTGTCAGAGTACCGGTAAGTTTCTTAGTAGTTGTTAAAAAAGACCCGTAAAAGTTAGAGTTATTTAGTATGGCACGACAAAACAATCCAAACAGTTTCTGTCAAAATCATGTAACAATTCGAATAGAAACGTTTGCGGATTCATAACTACATGTAAAACCCAGATCAGAGGTCTATGGTGTTCCTCCAGAGCTGCAGCAAGTTCGTTTTCACCTTTGGTTTTTTGGGTTGAACTCTGACTTATAAACAGAACGTCGAAACCATGTCGCAGCAAGTTCGCCTTGGGCGACTTTGGTTGAAATATGACTTGGAACCACAGCGTGGAAACAACTCTCAAACCTGATTTCGGCTTGTGTTTAGTTCGGCTAGAACCTTGATGAGTTCTTTGAGCTGGCAAACTGCGCAATTGGACACGGATTTCCTTCACTATACACTCCACATAATCTGATCCAGGAAGTGTAAATTGCATTGCAAAGGAGCATATACTGGGATAATGTTTGGCCGCGTCTGATAGACTGGGAAGCAGCGGGCCTTCGGTATCTATTTAGGTGGTCAGATTTGTCAAACCAGGAAGAAAATTGCAAAGGCCAAACTGCGCGCTTGCAAAATACAGGCTTTCGTTCGTACAACTGATATACTTTGATGTAATAAATGGTCCTGTACAGCCTATTTTCCCACTTAGACTACGATTTTGTTTTGCCGATAGAGAGTTTGCGGCATAATAAGTATGACGGTGGGTCTATTTTTGCTGGGCTCTGCAGAATGGAATGCTATTTCCAACTCATCTTTCGTCTGCGGAGATCGGCTAGTGTAATCACCCTATGACTAATCTGAATACATTTATATGTTTAGCCCGGTCTGTGTGCGGATAGGGTTATGTAGATAGGGAGAAAATGCTAAAAGCTTCACTGACACACTACCTCTCGCACGGCTATGAAACATAGGTAGTCCAGCCACTTGTTGACAGTAAATATCACACATTTATTTCCTCCACTCTATACATAATCCTCTAAACACTCTACTAACTTAAATGATGGTGTCTCCTCCTGGTTTGTTGACTATTGGACTATCGGAGCTCAGTGCTCGATGTCCCACTGCAGGCCGATTGTCAGGGTTGACTCTCAGTGGTCTATCTCCTGCAACAAGCCTGCTCGTCTGCAAAACACAAGACGAGTTTCTGCAATGCCTTGTTTACTAAGGGTTTGCAGAGCGTCTCACCGATGGCAGAACCAGCACTCAGTGATCGCGCCCACTTATAAAAACAATAGACGAACAATCTTCTACGTCCGGGATCCACTGGAATCTCCAACAATGTCCTATACATATATATATATATATATATATATATATATATATATATATATATATATATATATATATATATATATATATATATATATATATATATATATATATATATATATATATATCATGGCTAAACTAAACACATGGAGAAGTAATTAATAAGATACACCTTTTCTGGTACAGCCACTGGTCTGCAATACTACACATAGGAGAAACAACAGTTGGACAGTAGAGGCTACCTAGTGGTTCCGAAAACCGGTAACGGGTCAGCCACGTGGTCAAGCAAAGTTTGACTAACATTCACAATGATAAAACATGGCAAGATTTCACAAACATAATACAACAATAATATCAATGAATCGCGGTGAGACAAAAGATTGATCATTTACCTTTTTGACAATGCCAGGCTGTGGCTATACTGCGTTGAATTGAATTTCACCTGTCACTTGCGTAGTCTGTTGAGAGAGATCTTTCCACGTGTCCGTCTCACGTGTCCGTCTCGTGTGAGTGTTAGACAAAGAATGACTACCTAACTGTGTGGTCAGCTTAAGCCCGCGAAATCTCGTGATACCTGAGCGCCTCCTAGCGGGGGTGACGGATATAGGTCAGTGGGATGAGGTCACTGCCTACCTTCTCTAGCCTACACATGCTTAGCACAAACCTTAACTTCTGTCGTCTGCTATGCATCGACTTTAAGTTATAAAGCTAAAGCAGGATGAACTATGTGAGGCGTGAAGCCTTAGTGCTGGGTCCAACTAGCCTACTGTGACAATAAGGACTTGCATTGTTGTTGTTTTTTCTGGCTGTGTTTTGAAAGCTTGGTTTCAATCGTAAGACACCTTGCGTTGCTGTTAATCTTCTCTCATTTTTGCGGCCAATGAATTACATGGACTCTATAAAACCCACTTTAACAATGTGTTTGATATACAGGGAGCATGTTGCCGTCTGTGTATTCGCAGTTAATAGACTACTACTACAACTACTACTACTACTACTACTACTACTACTACTACTACTACTACTACTACTACTACTACTACTACTACTACTGCTGCTGCTGCTGCTGCTGCTACTACTACTACTACTACTGCTGCTGCTACTAAGCCTAATTATAATAATGTATTGGATGCTACCCACACCAATTTCTAAATTAAACAAAGAGCAAAGATCTGTACCAAACATATACGCTCACATGCTACGACACTTCTACATTCACAACAAACACATACTTCGTTGTCTGTTTACAATTTTTATGTCTAATCTTTTTATTCAGCAGATATACAGTGTATGTGTGGCAAAAATATATCAGTTTACCATTTTTTATTTGAATGTCCACTTTTAAATGCAATGTACGAAAACCAAGGACATCATTTGACTGCATATGGACATTCTATAGATGATGTATTACATCATTCACAGATAACAGCAGTTGTGAAAATTATTGCACAGACTCCTATTGGTAGACTTTTATAGTTTGGTGTTAAATCCTTCTTCCCCTTTCATTCCATTTTGTTATTAGATTTCTTTGTTGTGATTTGATTTATATTGTTGTTGTTATTAATTAATGTCTAATATCACCTGAATGTGTGAATAGACAATAAATGAAATATTGATTGAACAAACACATTATGCATCACTCCAACATGTGGCGTAAAGGCAAGTCGCTAGTACATGTAAAAGATGGAAATTGTCTTTTTGAAATGCTAGCTAGATTGCATTCAACACCATTATTGAAGTTGACACAGTTTAATCTGTGTAGCTTTCGACCTACACAATTTCCAAAAGCACATTGTCTTCCTGCGTGTGTGTGTAATAAAACCATTTGATTTGCTTTATATTCTGCCCTAGTTGTAATTCACTCCAATGTCATGTTATACCTTGTGTTGATAATGAAGAGCGACTGTTCAACAATTGTATTTAATTATATTCCTCTTTTGGTGGAAGAGGCGGACAGAGAGAGGAGAGAGGGGAGATCGATTAGGTCAACAGTACGATAGTCAAGTGGGAGCAATGGCGTGGCAATCTAGTATGAATACACTGAGTGCTCTTCCTTGTTCGTCTGTGAATGACTTTTTTTTTGTTAAATTGTGGCTGCGCTCTAATCTGTTGTTGGCCTCGAATGCCCACAAACAGCGTAGTTGAGACTAGTCGAGGACTGCTCCCTCGCTCTTTCTCATATTAATAGAGTGACGAAGAAGACCTCCAGGTGTGGTCGCATCGAGAATGAATGGATTAGCCCTTGTGGTCGGAAGTGTATGAGCGTCATAATATATTCGTGTTTATCAAAAACGTGATTTTAACTTCCTCATAGAGTTTGAGTGGATTTTGAATCAGAGGTCCCTAGAGTGATTTGTTTCTGTAATCGCCCAGCAGAGTGTTCAGTAGTTATTTTGTACATGGAGAGAGAAGGAGAGCGAGAGAGAGAGAGAGAGAGAGAGAGAGAGAGAGAGAGAGAGAGAGAGAGAGAGAGAGAGAGAGAGAGAGAGAGAGAGAGAGCGGGAGGGTGGTTCAGAAACACATTATAATTTTACGTACACAAATTCGTTATTTTATTTCTTGCTTCGCATTGTGAAGATCACACGTTTTCTCATAAGCTTTTCTGTCGTTGGCGGGTGGTGGGGCGGAAGCTCTCTTTCCTCAGAGCCAACTTCATAAGGGCGGTGTCCTGTCCCTCACTGCCTTTTCTTATGAATTGTTATTCTGATATAACGCTTTCCAGCCATCCCCCGTTGGGGTGCCGCGCCGGGGGTTTCAGTATAAATAGTATTCCCACTTTCTGGAAATTTAGTGCTTTAAATTCCCACTGTCGCTGTCTTTCCCCTTTGTTCTTTTTCATTCCTACTCTGTTCTATCAATCTACTATACTATCTTCTTCTTCGCCAGACCAGTCACCTACCTTTTTTATCTTGAAAACTCTTCTGGAAGAAAACTCCTCATTTATTTGTGAGGTCTGTTGGATCAGCTTGCAAATATTGGACACTTTCTGCCAGGTGGTCACTGGGGCTTCCTATGATGTTATTATTTAGCAATGTAGGCATTTTATGTGTATGTGTTTTGTTGATATTTAATAATGATGTTTGTATTATATTTTGTTTTTGTAAATGGGGGTTCGTTAAATTAGAGTATAGCTTCAGCGTCCCTTGCGTGGGATGTCTTTATTGTAAAATGACCGGCTGTTGGAGTGCCTTCAGTGTTGCCACTGGGGTGTTTTCGGCAGATCTTTTATGCGGATCAGGGACGAGTCCTATTTCAGCGAAGTTGGGGTCTTGGTTTTGTGGTCCTGATTAGGCTATACTGGTCCTGATTTGGCTTGGAAGAGTCCGCTGGACCTAAAGCAATAATCATGTAATGTAATGCTTTCCAGCCTAAGACAGTCAACTCCAGTCGCCCAAGGGGCGAACTTGCTGCTTTATGCGCGTAGTCTAACGCCCCATGCAGCTGAGCAATGCTGGTCGACCAGGGGTTGGGGATGAGTGATGTTGAGGGGGGAAGGCAGGGGGATGTAGAGAGAAAACTCCTTCTCCGGTTCTAAGCTTGGTGTAGAGGGGTCCGTAGTTGTGCTGCTCCATGCTATGTAATGGAAATAAGCGCAGGGAAGACCAAAATGATGACTAACAACACAAATGGCATCAACACGGACATCAGAATCCAAGGTCAAACCCTCAGCACGGTGCACAGTTTCAAATATTTAGGAGCAATTGTATCAGACAATGGGTTCCGACAAGAAGTCTCCTCCAGGATAGCACAGACAACTGCTGCCCTGACAAGGTTGAAGCCCATTTGAAAAGACAGGACCATCAACCTACATTCCATGGTGAGGTTGCTGCGCTCCCTTGTGATCTCCATCTTCCTAAACCCTTGCGAAACATGGACCCTCACAGCAGATCTACAACGAAGAATACAAAGCATGGAGATGAGGTGCTACAAAAAAACTTCTGGGCATTTCCTTTACCCAGATCATCACACAAGCCATTGGACAACACGATGTCTTGCTCACAATGGTGAAGAAACAGAAACAACGAAGTTATGCCAACGTTACCAGAGCATCAGGCCTTGCAAAGACCTTCCTGCAATGCAGGGTGCAAAGAGGCAGAAGAAGACGAAGACAGGAAAAGAGGTGGGAAGATAACATTCAAACTTGGACTGGTTTGACACTGAGTGAAGCCATGAGGACTGCTGAGGACAGAAAAAGAAGGAGTACACTGGTTAAACGATCATCTGTTTTGCCTCAAAGACTTTCAAGAGTTACGAGATAAGATAGAACAGGATAGGATGCCTTGAGTTTGAGTCGTTCAGTGGCAAGCTTATCATCCACCGCATGATAACTGCGTCTCATCAAAGTACTAGCCAGGCTTGACGTTGCTTAACGAAACCATTCTGGCTTGTGCCCAAAGCACTACGCTACCACGCCATCCAAACAGTAACAGTAGGAAACGGCAATTAAAGGATAATTATAGGGTAATTTCCTAGCGACATAATGGATCAATAGTCGTGGCTATTTGAAAATAAGGAAATTCTGTTGCAATTTTAAACTGCTGTTTTGTTATTTTGTTTATTGGTTTTAAGAAAGGCAAGATTTTCCTTAGTATTTTAAGAATTAGAAGAGGCCTTTTAGAAAATGTAATTAGGGATAAAGAGTTTTGACTGATTAGAAAGTCTAATCTTCCAATCACTATTTCAATCCCGTGACTTTCCAAAACAAGAACAAATGTGACAGATTTTGTTGTAGAGATAGTACGTGGCCACATACATGTTAGATTCCATTAAAAAGAAATAATAAAACACTGTCTATGTGAGAGAGAGAGAGAGAGAGAGAGAGAGAGAGAGAGAGAGAGAGAGAGAGAGAGAGAGAATGAGAGCGAGAGAGAGAGAGGCCTAATCATATATTTACTTACCCGTTTGTTAATCGTTAATCATGTACTGAGTACATTCTTGCTCGACCGGGGATAGGGAAAAATGGACTTAGTGCTTGCTGGTGTAACAGCTATATGACAAGTGTTATATGACAAGTGTTATATGACAAGTGTTATATGACAAGTGCTATATTATGACAAGTGTTATATGTCAAGTGTAATATGACAAGTGCTATATGAAAAAGGCTATATAAGAACGATTACATAATTAAATTAAGAATTTTGAAAAAAAAAGTTTAATTATATCTCAGGTCGTGATATATTATAACAAAAACACAGTTCAGGAAGTGAGCACTTTGGTTCCAATTCAGTAATCGCAACTGTGAAATATAACGTAGATTAATAGCTCAGTATAAGAGCCGATGCTTTCAAATGATAGCAAGGAGTATTTGAACGCCAGTCAACGCTTTGCGCTGATAGGATATCGAGTGGTTAAACCCTTTTTTTGTTTTACTTAAAATCTAGATGGACACGGCACAATCACGGCGGGGAGCATCACAACCAAATAGACTACATCATGGTCAAGAAACGCTTAAGCATCAACATTGGCAGGACACGCACTTAACTCTTCCAGGAGCAGACATCGGAAGTGACCACGATCTCATGATGATGTCTTTCCGGCTCAACTTGAAGAGAGTAAATACAGCAAAGTGCACTATACTGAAGTTCGAAGTGGACAAACTGCAAGACCCGGAGGTGGCAGAACTATTTCAGGACACAATTGGAGGGAAATTCGCACCACTGCTCATTTTTGGGGCTGGTGAAGTAGATGTCAACACCATGACCACCACCTTCAACTCAGCTGTGACAGATGCCGCCACTGAGATCCTTGGAAAGCACCGACCACAGAAGAAGCCGTGGATCACACCTGAACTTTTGGATCTGTGTGATAAACGAAGAGAGACAAAAAAGAAAAAGAGCACCTCACAGGGAGCTGATGTCTACCGAAAAATCAATTATGACATCCGAAAAGGCATGTGCACAGCAAATTAGAACTGGATAGAAGATCAATGCCAGGAAATAGAGAACAGTCTGAACAAGAACAACAGCAAGAAGGCCTACCAGACTGTGAAGCGGCTGACAAGTGTCAAACAGCCCAAAGTCTCCACGATCCAAAACAAGCCTGGCATATGCCTTACAGAAGAACAAGAAGTCTTGGACAGATAGACAGAGTACTGCTCTGACATTTACAACCATACACCAAATGGAGACTCGTCAGTTCTAGCATGTCCCGAGAACATAGAAGAAGAAGAAATCCTCCTAATTCTCCGGGAAGAAATTGAGGCAGAAGTGTTATCGCTAAAGAAAGGGAAGTCAGCGGGAGTGGACATCATACCCGCGGAACTGCTACAAGCAGGAGGATAAGCGATGATTGATGCCCTCACTATTATCTGTAATAAGATCTGGCAGAGTAGGGAGTGGCCTATACCATGGACCCAGTCGCTTGTCATCACTCTTTCTAAAAAAGGTAACCTTCAGGAGTGTGAAAATTACCGCACCATCAGCCTCATCAGCCATCCCAGCAAGGTCCTCCTGAAAATAATACTCAACAGGTTTTCAACCTCAGAATAATCTGTGAGAAATACCTACAGCTTCAACGACATCTATATCATGTGTTCATAGACTTTAAGAAGGCGTTTGACCGAGTCTGGCATGCAGCTCTATGGGCAACAATGAAAGTGTACAACATCAGCCCTAAAATTATTGAAGTCACCAAACGCCTGTATGACAACGCTACCAGTGCAGTCCTCCACAACAGCGCCATCGGGAACTGGTTCAGAACAACAATCGGTGTGCGTCAAGGATGCCTACTCTCTCCAACACTCTTCAACATCTTCCTAGAGCGCATCATGTCAGATGCTCTTGCAGATCATGAAGGCACAGTCAGCATAGGAGATAGAGCAATCTCCAATCTTCGTTTTGCGGATGAAATTGATGGATTGGCTGGAGAGGAACAAGAACTTGAACAGCTGGTACAGAGGCTTGACACCACTTGCAGAGCTTATGGAATGGAAATAAGTGCAGAGAAGACCAAAATGATGACCAACAACACCAATGGCATCAACACGGACATCAAAGTCCAAGGCCAATCCCTCAACACAGTGCATAGCTTCAGATATTTAGGAGCCATTGTATCAGACAATGGGTCCCGACAAGAAGTCCTCTCCAGGATCGCACAAACAACTGCTGCCCTGACAAGGTTGAAACCCATTTGGAAAGACAGGACTATCAGTCTACATTCCTAAGTAAGACTGCTGCGCTCCCTTGTCATCACCATCTTCCTATATGCTTGCGAAGCATGGACCCTCACAGCAGATCTCCAACGAAGAATACAAAGCATGGAGATGAGGTGCTACAGAAGACTTCTGGGCATTTCCTATACCCAACACATCACCAACGACGAAGTCCGACAGACCATCACACAAGCCATTGGACAACACGATGACCTGCTCACAGTGGTGAAGAAACGGATACTCCGATGGTATGGCCACATCAGCAGATCATCAGGCCTTGCATAGACTATTCTGCAAGGCACAGTGCAAGGAGGTAGAAGAAGAGGGAGACCGACAAAGAGGTGGGAGGACAACATTCGAGAATGGACTGGTTTGACACTGAGCGAAGCCATCAGGGCTGCTGAGGACAGAGAAAGATGAAATATTCTGGTTAAACGATCATCTGTGGTGCCCCTACGACCTCCGGGTTACGGGACAGGATAGGATAGGACAGGAAAAGCTAGAATGACCGTATTAAACAACCACAGTTGACATGGCAAGTTCGTATAATACGATGTGTGCTCATTTATTCCAAGTCCTAGATTAGAACTGCCTGTGAAGAGCAAGATGGGTATTGGGGAGGCGAGGGGGAGGAGGCGTATAAAAGAAGAGAGAGAGAGAGGGGGGGTGTGGGTAAGAAGGGGTGGTGATGAGGTGTTGACGGAGATGGGATGGGAAGGAGAGGGTTGTTTTAGATCGTGACGTGTAGTTACTAGCATACATTGACCCACGTTGACCGCGTCCCGCCCCTCAACACCACCTCCACCACCTCCTCCCCTCTTCTCGACAGATCCTTTAAACATTCACAAGGAATGTTGCCCCACTGAAAGTTGTTTGTAGCTTGCTATTACAAAAATAGTTCAAAAGTATAATCATTTTTAAATCAATAAATTCCGTAGTTTTTTGTTGATGCCTAATAATAGTAATCGATAGCTAGTGCTAAACAAGAAAAAGAAAAAGAAAATAAAGTAAAATTAAAAAAAAAGGAATCGTGTATTAGATCGTAGAGTGTACCGATTAAACAAAACCACTCACTGTCAAAACAGAACATGGAAAATTCAAGCTGTAGCGGTTGGTTTGATGAAGGAAAACATACTCCATCACTGTTTATCAATGCAAATCTTACGAGTGTCACGGTCAAGGGGAGAGAACTACATAGTAAAGACAGAAAAAGTGAGAAAGGCAGAAATAGAGGGAAAAACCCTGCCCATTCTTTTCAACAAAAGCTGTGACCACATCACAGCCAGGAACTCCAAAAACAAATGGATGATTATGTACATTTCTTACATATGTTACACAGATGAATAGGATGCAGGTGACTGAAGATGGAGATGAAGGTTAGTTGAAGTCATGAAGGTGAATGGAATGAAGGTGAGCATAACTGATGGAATGATGCACCGTCAATAAACTAAACGTAAAAGAGTTTCCTTAGATACTTTGTATAACGTCTCTTTAACTGAATATAATACCGTAACCTAAAAGAAGTGTTAAAGAGTTAATATTTCCCATAATAACGTTTTACTGTCAGTTGCATTAGACTGTTACTTTTACGTTGAAAAGCGCACGATAGTTCGTGTGTGACGCGCGCGATAGATCAGATCGTTTTATTTTGCAAAGTATGCAATAACAGAGTGTATTTATCTTTGATTTGATTTTGCGTTGTTATTAGAAGATTTGTATAACGTTGGTAATTTTAGTTGGTCGTTATTATTTGAGAAATTTCTAGAGTTGGTTGTTTACTATCGATCGAATCGTATGGATAATTCTAGTGGTAACTAAAGAAGCTTCCATCCCAAATAAGGTTGTATGACGTGAGACAGTGATGACGAAATGTGTTTTGATTGGTTATAATTATGTCTTGCCCGAACGTTCTTTATTTCTCTGGAGTTAGAGAGACTATATCAGATCCAGGAAGCTGATAGTACTTTAACCAAGTACAAGAACCGTCAAGACCACGTGACCAAACGCAGTGGCACTGTATATTTCGAGGTGAAGGCCAAGATCCTGTACAGAATCTTCCAGCACCCGAGGGTCAACGGAGGGAAACCACTACGTCAAGTCTTGGTACCGTTACCCCTAAGGCGCCAAGTGATGGAAGTAGCGCATGACTCAATCATGGGAGGTCACCTGGGCATCAATAAGACGTCGGATAGAATCCAGGTGGTGTTCTACTGGCCAGGACTTCATGCTGATGCCAGCCGTTTCTGCCGATCATGTGACATTTGCCAGAAAACCATACCTCGAGGAAGTGTTCCTAAAGTGCCTATGCAAAGGATGCCTCTGATCGACCGACCTTTCAAGAGGGTGACCTTAGACTTAATTGGTGAAAGAAGACCTCCGAGTGAAGAAGGTCATCGATGGGTACTGACTTTAGTGGACTATGCGACTCGGTAAAAAGAGGCAGTGCCTCTGAAGAAGATTGACACTGAAACTGTTGCAGAAGCGCTGGTGGACATGTTCAGCAGACCTGGGGTGCCCGAAGAAATCCTGACAGACCTCGGGACGCAGTTCGTCTATGAAGGAGGTCAACAGACTGCTGAACATCCAGCATTTGACTACGACGGCTTACCATCCGATGTGCAACGGGCTTGTCGAAATGCTCAATGCTACGCTGAAGTCCACCCTGAAGAAACTGTGCAGGGAGCAGCCCAGACAATGGCATCGCTACATCAACGCCTTACTGTTCGCCTACAGAGAAGTGCCGCATGAGTCCACCGGTTTTTCTCCGTTCGAGCTGCTGTACGGAAAAACCATCCGAGGGCCGATGCACATCCTAAAATAACTGTAAACGAAAGAAGTAGACACCCCAGAGGTGAAGAACAGCTACCAGTACGTGTTTGAGCTACGGGAGAAGCTGGAGCAGACTCTCGAGATAGCCAGAGAAAACCTGAAAAAGTCCCAGGACTGTTGAAAGCACTACTACGATCGTAGGGCTGTGAACAGGAAGTTCAAGCCTGGCAACAAAGTGCTGGTGCTGCTACCTACCGATGACAATAAGTTGCTGATGCAGTGGAAAGGCCCGTACGAAGTGGAGACCGTGGTGGGAATCAACAATCAACGACTACAAGGTGAAGGTCGGCCAACATTCCAAGATATACCACGCCAACCTCCTTAAGCTGTACTTGGAAAGGCCATCAGAGACTGTACACGCAGCAACAGCAGCTGAGATCGACGACAGCTTTGACAGCGAGGAACTGTTGGAACTTGGAGACTTCCGCAGTAAAGAAGGCATCGATGATGTTAAGCTAGGATCAAGCTTGACGGAAGGTTTTCCCATAATTTCAGCGATGTCCTAGGCTCTACGACTTTGGTCGAACATGAAGTCCACCTCACTTCAAGTATTCCCGTTCGATCCAAACCCTTCCCGATCCCTTTCAATGCCCGTGAATTCTTGAAGAAAGACATCGATGAGATGCTGAAGGTGGGCATCATCAGTGAGTCCAGTTTCCCCTGTCGTGGTCGTGAAGAAGAAAGACGGGAGTAACAGAGTATGCATCGACTACCGCGAGCAGAACAATATGCCGACAAGTAATACCTGTGTGTTACACTCCGTTGATGTTAGTGTTTTATATCAGTAGTGGATTCAGCCCCAATGCTGAAGTACTGATGAGTGTAGCTCAGATTCGTTTATCCACGCAACCCGTTCAATCAGCATACAAGTCACAAAGTCGATGTATCAAGTTTTCCACTTTTATTCAGCACACATCAACAACTGCATACGATCGCTCAATCGCTTTTCCACTCTCAAATTTTACTTTCCAACTCACTATCAACAACAACTACCTTTTTTAACAGTGCGGCGCTTATATAGTCTCTACATACTCGGGAACAAACGAGAATAATCCTACATAAAACATCACAACCAATCAAAATTAATTTCATCATCACGTGACTCACGTCATACAACCTCATTTGGAATGGAAGCTTCAATGGTAACCAACAGAACAATCCATGCGCTTCGATCGATAGTAAACAACCATTTCTCGAAAATTCTCAAATAATATCGAGCAAATAAAAACACCAACGGTACACAAAGCCTCTACTAATAACAACGCAAAATCAAATCAAAGATAAATACATTCTACCACTGCATGCGTTGCAAAATAAAACGAACAGATCTATCGCGCGCGTCACACACAAGCCTACCATTGCACGCGCTTCACACATAACATCGTGCGCATTCCACCAGCACCATCATGAGCGTCTCAACGTAACACTGTGAAAACTCTGTTGTTGTTGCCATTGCTGTTGCTTTATACAGTGACTCTTTACCGGAGTGTAAAACAAAGAAAACAAGAAAAGAGATTTCTCTTATATAGCGCACTTACAAGCTCAGAGAGCTTCTCAAGGCGCTGGCCCGTAATATCCAGCAATCACAAAATAGTTTGCTGAAGTCAGGATTCGAACCCACGTCGCCCAAGACGCACTCACACAAGTCGTGCGCTCTGACCACTGAGCTATCGCTGCCGCCAACAAATAACAGTCATTATGATCATGGTATTGAATCTGATAAGGGAGGAGTTGATGAGGAGGATGATGTTATCGATCATGATTCTGCTGGTGATGATGGTTTCCATGATGGGGCTGGCGCTGATGGTGGTGGTGATGTGATTGATGATGCTGCTGGTGGTGATGAGGTGGTGGTGTTATTAATAGAAACTTCGAAGATGCCATTGCTGGTGCCTTTGATGATGATGATGATGATTATGAGGATGATGATGATGATGGTGGTGGTGGTGATGATGATGATGATGATGATGATGATGATGGTGATGATGGCGCTGATGATGGTGGTGATGTGATCGATGAGGCCGGTGGTGGTAATGAGTGTAATGATAATGTTATTAATACAAACACCGAAGATGCTACTGCTAATGCCTTTGATGATAATGATGATGATGATGATGATGATGATGATGATGATGATGATGATGGTGGTGATGGTGGTGATGGTGTGATTGATGAGGCTGGTGGTGGTGATGAGTGTGATGATGATGTTATTAATAGAAACTCCGAAGATGCTTTTGCTAATGCCTTTGATGATAAAGATGATGATGATGATGATGGTGCTGATAGTGGTGATGGTGTGATTGATGAGGCTGGTGGTGGTGATGAGTGTGATGATGATGTTATTACTAGAAACTCCGAAGATGCTATTGCTTTTGATGATAATGACGATTGTGATTATGAAACTACTTATGCTGGTAATTCATTTGATGATGTTCGTGATGACACTGTGATTCATGTTGACGGTGCTGGCACTGATGGTAATGATGGTGTGACTGATGAGGCTGGTGGTGGCATAGATAAATATGAACCTAAAAACTTCCTATCTTTTCTAGCCTTAAACGTTTGTGGTGTTCGAAGTAAGTTGCTGTCCCCCGATTTTGTGCAGCTTGTTGCAGGTTATGATATTGTGCTTTTATCTGAAACAAAACTTGACGACGCTGATCATATCTGCATCCCTGGGTATACAATATTTTACAAAAACAGAAGTAAATTCAAGAGGAAGTCTGGGGGCCTAGTTCTCTGTGTAAAAGACAACATCTCTCAATATGTTAGCGTGATTGAATCTAATAATAGACAGGATAAAGTAGATACGTCAGTATTATCTTATTATAAATTTGTTGACTATGAATTGAGTCATTGTTACGTTGAAACGCGAACGAAAGTATGTCTGAAACGCGCACGATAGATCTAATCGTTTCGCTTTGCAAAGTATTCAATAGTAGAGTGTATTTACCTTTGATTTGAGTTTGCATTGTGGTTAGAAGAAGCTTTGTATAACGATGATAATTTTCGTTAGTCGATATTATTGGAGAATTCTCTAGATCTGCGTGTTTTCTCTCGATAGAAATTTCCCGATAAATGTCGAAGTAAGAGAACGTTCCGGGTATGTGTAGAGAGATGTATGACGTAAGTCAGTGATGACGATCTTTATTTTGATTGGTGGTAGTGCGTCATCTACCGTGTTCTAAATTGTTCGGGAAAAGAGAGAGAGAGAGAGACTACATAATTATGTGCTGCACTATTTTGAAGATAGTTATTGTTGATAGTGAGTTGGAAAGTAAAAAGTTGAGCGTGAAAAGGCGATTGTATGCAGTTGTTGATGTGTGCTGAATAAAAGTGGAAAACTTCATACGTCGACTCCGTGTCTTGTTGCTGAGTGAGCAGGCTGCGTGGATAAACGAATCTGAGTTACACACCTATCAGGATCCAAGCATCGGGGCTGAATCAAATACTGATAGAAAACACCATCATCATATCGAGTGTAACAGTCATGATGTTTTATTTTTTCCAGCTAGATAAGTGTTTTATAGGATCATACCTATTACTTGGTGGTGTCTATTTTCCTCCTGAGAACTCTGGTTATTTTGATCGTTGTGCTTTTACAATTCTTGAAAACTCAATCGCTTGCTTAAATGCAGACAGATTTTGTTTACTTGGAGACTTTAATGCCAGAACAGGTTGTTTATTTGATTTTGATGTGAGTTGCGTGAGTGTTAAAGCTGATGAAAATAATTTAGATGATCATGGTAATGATGATAGCGATGTTGATGGTAATAATCATGACAATGATGATATAGATGTTGACGAGTTAAGCCAGATGACTGAGCTCATTTTTGATGCCAGTAATATTGTCTTGCCAGAACGTCTCTCTGATGATAAATTTGAAAACGTAATGGGTCATAATTTAATTAATTTTTGCAAAATCATGAATGCCTGTATAGTTAATGGCCGAATAGGCCTAGCAGACAATAGTAAACAGTTCACTTGTAAAGATGCCAGTGTTGTAGATTATTGTATTATCTCAAAAAACTTGTTTAAACGCATCTCAGACTTTTATATTCACGATTTTTGTGAACTGTATTCAGATGTAAGCCTACACAAAGCAATAACATTAAAACTCTGGATTAAAAATGTCAATGACGAATTGGCAGAAGAAACAAATAACAGCAGACCTAACTGTAAAACTGAAGCTATTAATAAACCAAAATGGTACCCAGATAGCAAACACAAGTTTGTCAAAAACCTTAACATGGCGGAAGTTACCTTACTAAATTCTTCACTTGACAATATCTTAAATAATAATTCTGTTGTCATTCATCAAAGTGATATTGATGATATTTGCAATAAAATATGTAACATCATGAGGCAAGCAGCGGACATGATAGGTTTATTTAAAATAAAGTAAAAAACGCAGAAAACGAATCGAACAAATGAAAACCTTTCGTGGTTTGATAGTGAATGTGAAAAGAGTAGGAAAGAATTTCTAAAAATGCTTGTAGGAAAAATACAAACTCATTTCTTAAGGAAATTAAGCACAACGCAAGCAATAATAATAATAATAATAATAATAATAATAATAATAATAATAATAATAATAATAATAATAATAATAAAGTAGGCTTATATAGCGCGATACCCCAGCTCAGGGCCGGGCTCACCGCTCTTAACATAGGATATATCTTTAGAACAAACATAAACAATAAAACAAGGTATGCAAGCATTCACACCAACCGTACTCACAAAGGCATACATACAAGGTTACAACAACATATACAATACACTACACATGCAAAATAAACAAACAAACAGACAAAAAATATTAATACAATGGCATATTAAATAGTAATAAGATTCACCATACAGATTTAAAATATAACTAAAAATTTGTTACATCTAACAATGGTTAATTGATACAATGATCGGATAAAAAAGACAATTCCCACATCTCCTCACTATTGCAGAAATAAAATATTATCAAAAACATAATGTACAAATTAATGCAAAAATAATTATATAAAAATAATTAGATACTCAGATATAAATTGACAGACTATTTACATGTCAAGCCATGGACAGCACCCCACCGGCATCCGGCATCAGTCGGAGGGTGAGTCAATCAGGATAATACAGTTTGAAGAGATGGGTCTTGAGTGCGTTTTTGAAAGCCTGGGTGGTCGGTATGTTGCGGATGTGTGGTGGAAGAGAATTCCATTGCTTGGGAGCGCAGAAAGAGAAAGATCGTTCTCCGTATGCCTTATTGCGTGTCTTGGGAACAGAAAGAATGCGCGCGTTTGCAGAGGAGCGAAGCTGTCGAGAGGGTGAGTAGACGGTTAGAAGATCAGTAAGATAGGAAGGGCAGGAGTCAGAGAAGAAGTTGTGGCAGAGAGTGGACAGTTTGTAGTCGATGCGGGCTTGAACAGGGAGCCAGTGAAGAGAGTGGAGAAGTGGGGTGATGTGATCGCGTTTTTTTGCCTTAAGAATTAACCTAGCAGCAGAGTTTTGGACCCTTTCCAGTTTAGCGATAAAGTGTTTAGGTGAACCTGACAAAAGAGAGTTGCAATAGTCTAGACGAGAGAGAACGATGGCACAGACTAATGTTTTCGTAGCACTAATCGTGAGGTAATGGCGGATGGAGCTGATCTGACGAATGGCGGTGTAAGCAGAGCGACAGATGTGAGAGATGTGATTGTTGAGGGACATGTCATCGGAGAGAATGTAGCCAAGATTCCTAGCAGAGGGAGAGAACTGTATGTCAGAGCAGCCTACTTGAAGAGAAGTGGGGAGAGACGAGGCAAAGGATGATTTGTGATTGTGCATAAGAAGTGTTTCTGTCTTGTCGTCATTCAACCTCAGCCTACTGAGGGCCATCCATGACTTGACCTCACCAATGCACTCTTGCATGGACTGGACAGCGAAGTTAACAAGAGAAGAATGGGTGGGTTTGTACAGCTGCGCGTCATCTGCAAACGACTGGCTCCCAACAGCATGCTTTTCGAGCAATATGAGCAGTGGCTTGGTGTACAGTATGAACAAAACAGGGTCTAAAACGGACCCCTGTGGAACCCCGCACACCAAGTCAGCTCTGCTGGAGAAACAGCCATCCACAGCGACCGCCTGAGTTCTATCGGAAAGGTAAGATCGAAACCAATCCAAAACTGATCCAGAGATTCCAAAGTAATCCCGAAGGGTCTTGAATAGGGTGTGATGGTCGACGGTGTCATAGGCCGCACTAAGATCTAAGAGGGTTAGGATGGAGACGTTACCGCTGTCCAGAGCGAGCAAAAGGTCATTGGTGACTTTCAGGAGAGCTGTCTCTGTGCTGTAAAAAGGTCGATAAGCTGACTGGTTTGGACTAAGAAGGGAGTTATCATTCACGTAAGCAAAGAGTTGTTTTAAGGCTAGCTTTTCAATACAATACAATACAAGGTTATTGCTTTAGGTCCAGCGGACTCTTCCGAGCCAAATCAGGACCAGAGAGACGTTATCTTAAAATATTATAAAATGATTCAAGTCTTAAAAAACAAGCCTGTTACTCTTAAATACACAAACAAACTTTCACATGACACCTCTTTAAGAGACTTCTTTAAAACTGATGTATTAAAAATATATTCTCTTTCTTCAATCAAATCACTAAATTCAGTCCTAATAAAATCCAAACTAAACAAAACATGTCGATACAATTTATATGCGATAGAACAAACCAACATCATGTAAAAATTGAAACAGATGTTGACCATTACATACTTTAAAAATCTCTTTGAAAGGTATGGAACCAAAATATGTTTCCCTTTCCTCAATCAAATCAGCACATTCAGACATAAAATGGCGAACAGAAAAAGATTGATCACATGCAAAGCACCATGGTGGTTCTTCTCCTTTTAAAAGGAAACTGTGGGTGACATAAGTATGCCCAATATGAAGGCGAGATAACACTGTTTCCTCTCTGCGAGTGGACGCAAAGTTAGGCAAAGAAGTGGACAAATCGGGAAGAATTTGAAATAATTTGTTGTTGACATGGTTAGACCAGTCAATCTGCCACAGTCGTTTACAATAAGATCCAGTCATACAACGTAGGTCAGAGTAGGGCACAAACTGGAAAATCTCTGTATGGAAATCGAGATGTAGAGCATCTTTAGCCGCCCTGTCTACTGCAATATTGCCGCGGATGCCCATGTGACCAGGGACCCACATAAAAACTATCTTTTTACCCTCAGAAACAAGTTGTGTATGGAGGTCATGGATCTCTGCCAGAAAAGGGTGTGATATCTTTCTCGTGGAAAGAGCCTGAAGTGCTGACAATGAATCGGACATGATTAAAAATGAGGTTCTTTTGGATTGATAAACTTGTTTCAGAGCTAAATGAATTGCCTTGAGCTCAGCTGTATAAACGGAACAAAAATCAGGTAAACGCTGTTGCAAAGGCTGGTCTAAGTGTCTCTCGGAGACAGACGCAGCAGCAACTGAATCTCCTTTCTTTGACCCGTCTGTAAAAAGTTGTTCATATCCTGGGTATAATGCACACTGTTCTAAATAAAGTTGGTTATATACGGTTTCAGAGGTATTGTTTTTAAGGAAAGCGGACAACTGCCAATTAATGTTTGGGGTACATAATTTCCATGGGGGAGCTTCAGTCCGAAGTTCATCGTCGTTGATGGAAGCAACATCAATGCCTGCTTTTTCCAGATGAACTTGCATTCTGATGCCAAACGGAGGGATTGTGTTAGGTTTGGATTCAAATTTCTGAACAAAATCTGGGTTGAAAACACAGTCATAAGCAGGGTTCATAGGATCAGTTTTTAATTTTAAATAGTAATTCATTGACAATTTTGTACGTCTCAGCTCCAGCGGGGGTTCGTTAGCTTCCACATAAAGGCTTTCACAAGGGGAAGTGCGAAACGCACCCAAAGCAATGCGTAGTGCCTGATGGGCAACTGGATCTAGCATCTTAAGATAAGATTTTCTAGCAGAACCATAGACAATGCAACCATAGTCTAACTTGGATCTAATTAAAGAACGATATAACAGCAATAAAGTTTTCTTGTCAGCACCCCAGTCTGTACCACTGATAACCTTGAGCAAATTGCAGGCCTGTTGACATTTAGTTTTCAAAATTTTCAGATGAGGAATGAAAGATAGCTTTTGATCAAAAATAACACCCAAAAATTTGACTTGTTTGACCGCCTTTATTGGAGTTTTATTGAGGAGAATAGTAGGGTCTTGAATAATTCCCCGGTGCTGGGAAAAGTGAATGCATTCAGTTTTTGCTTCAGAAAATTTAAAACCATTTTGTAAAACCCAGTCTTCAACGGCCTTGACACATAACTGTAGCTGACGTTCTGCAGATGCCAAAGTTTTACCTTTGGCTACCAATGCAAAATCGTCGACAAATAAAGAATTGTCAATTCCCCGTTTAACGGAACGAACAATGTTATTTATTTTAATATTAAACAGCAAGGGAGACAAGATGCTACCCTGAGGCACTCCCATCTCCTGTTCTCTCGTATCTGACAAAGATCCCCCAACCTTAACCTGAAAAATTCTGTCCGTTAGAAAATTGGATATAAACAGAGGTAAATGTCCCTTCAAACCCATTTCTTGTAGATCTGAAAGAATGCCATATTTCCATGTGGTATCATAAGCCTTTTCCAAATCAAACATGATGGCAACGACATGTTCACCCTGGACGAACGCGTTACGGATAAAAGTTTCCAGTCGCACCAGGTGGTCAACAGTACTTCGACCACTTCGAAAGCCACACTGAGTGTTGGATAAAATATTATTTGTTTCTAGATACCACAGTAAACGAGAATAAACCATTCTTTCTAGCGTCTTGCATAAGCAAGACGTTAAGGCTATTGGTCTATAGTTTGTCGGGTTAGTATGGTCTTTGCCAGGTTTAGGGATGGGTACAATAATGGCCTTTCTCCAGGAGGGAGGAAAGGTGCCAGTGATCCAGAGCTGATTGAAGATGTCCAGCAGTTGAGACCGTGAGTACCTTGTTAAATGTCTGAGAAATTGATAATGTACATCATCCGGTCCAACTGCTGAATCTGCACTTTTGTTAATTGCATCATCAAGTTCGACTAATGAAAACGGAATGTTGTAATCTTCAGAATTATCGGAGGTAAAATGTAACTGTTGTTTTTCTTTACGGGTTTTAACTGTTTGAAAAGGGCCAGAATAATTTTCAGAGGAAGAATTTGCAGCAAAAGAAGAAGCCAAAAGATCAGCTACTAATTTTTTATCTCCGATTACGTCACCCTGCACAGTAAGGCATGGGCTCACCTGTTTGTTACTTCTATTTTTGAGTTTGCGGACTACTTTCCACACCTTCGACAGTTTCGCTTTTGAATTAAGCGTGGAGCAGAAACCTCTCCACGATTCCTTTCTCTTTCGTTTGAAGAGCTGTCGGCATTGCGCTCGCAAACGTTGGTGGTTTTGTTTATTTTCAGTGCTTGGGTGTAAAAACATAGTTCTTAAAGCTTTTTTACGAGCTTGCTGAAGTTTTCTACATTCATCGTCAAACCAGGGTTTTTTAAGTGTGTGAGGGTTTGACGAAGTTTGCGGAATGGACTCCTTGGCACTGTTAATAACTATGTCAGTATAAAGCTGTATTGGATCTAAGGCATTTGAAAATTCCTGGTTCTTAGCACGTAGCTGGGCCTCAGACAGGTTAGAAAACAGACTCCAGTTAGCTTGTTTCAGTTTCCACCTGCCATGAGTTTGCTCAAGGTTATCTGAATCATGTTTTAATAAAACCGGGAAATGATCGCTGCCATGGAGATCTTCTAAAACTGTCCATTTAAAATCCAAAAGTAAGGAGGGATCACAGATCGATATATCAATGTGGGACAAAGAAGCAGTTCTAGAACAGGAAAAAGTTGGAGCACCCTCGTTCAAAGTTACTAGGTTTAACGAGTCTAAAATGTCTTCAATTATTTTACCCTGAGAATCGGTACGATCACTACCCCACAGGGGAGAGCGTCCATTAAAATCTCCCAACAACAAAAAAGGGGGAGGTAACTGTTGGACCAAATTCTCAAGTTCACTTTTAGTTACATTTATTGATGGTGTCAAATATAGAGAACAAACTGTGAGGGATTTAAAAAGAGATACTCTAGCTGCAACTGCTGGTAAACTTGTATTAAGTAAAATTGGATTAAATGGGACATTTCTATGGATAAAGAGTGAAACACCTCTAGAAGATAAACAATCTAGAGAGGAATAACCAGTAATATCTATAGGATGTTTTTCTGACAGGAGAGTTTCCTGAAGGGCCAATACTTCAGGTCGATGCTCTGTCAGCAGACAGCATAGCTCCTCATAATTTGCCCTTATCCCTCGGATGTTCCATTGTAAAATGGACATAAAAATTAAGTAAAAGAATGCTAAAAGTTTCATCTCCGAGAGCACAATTATGTCTCTGTATCTTTTGGACCCTCGTCCATCTCTTCATGTTCCATCAACCCCCCGAAACGGTTCTCCGTTTCGAGAGGCTGCTGGGGCTTGGAAGAAAGGGGTCCGGGCCTTTGATTCTTTGTCAAAGACCCGGAACCCGAGCTGCCAGCGGACTTCCTCCCCCTCTCCCCAGCACCAGATTTTATATCTTCCCTCTCCCCTTCACCCCTGCCAATCTTTCCCTCTCCTCCTCTGACGCTCTTCTGCTGGGTAACTAGGATTTTAGTCGCCCCAGCAACTACCCGGTCGCTAAAACCGGTCGTTGCTGGTGCGGTGGCATGAGGCCTAGCCTCCTTCGTGGCAGGAGTGACGGCTATTGGCGCGGCCGTCTGCGCGCTTGGAGTGACGGTTTTTGACGTGCCCGTCGGCACGTTCTCCAGTGGATTCGGTGGGGCTGGAGAAACCCCCTTCTGGGCAAACAAAGCAAGCGTCTTTTCGAGAGTATCCATCCGTTTGCACAACGTTTCCAAAATCTGTGTTATTTTACTCATGGCAGTGTCCATTGTCGGGTGTGCGCTAGGTTCCACATGAGATGTGGAACCCGCCACAGCCGCAAAGGACCTCTCTTTAAGCACCGGCCTACTTGCAAGAACTTTTTTCCTTGCGTCACCAAAGGAGCAACTCTCAGTGGCCCGCACCTTTTGGATTTCCAGCTCCAACTGCCACTGAGGACAGTCTTTGGAGCTGGACGAATGATTCCCGGCGCAATTCACACAGCAAATCGGATTTTTGCATTCGTTTTCGTGTTTCTCTTTACCACAATCACGACATATTTCCTTGCTTTTACAGTTCTTGCTACCGTGACCAAATCTTTGGCACCGGTAGCATCGCAACGGTGATGGAACAAACGGCGTCACCTTCACCCTAAGGTACCCCACCTTGAGTGACTCCGGCAATTTGGCCATAGCGAAGGTCACAAAAAGTGTGTTGGTGGGGATACGTTGGGATCCCTTGGTGACGAAGACCCGCTGGACTGCTGTGACCCCCTGGCTGGAGAGCTCACCACGGATTTCCAATTCTGACATGTCGATCAAATCCTGACATCGGATGACTCCCTTGGAGGAATTCAACCGTCCATGCACAGAAACTTTGATTTGTCTATCAACGAAGACAGTCGAATCCCTCTTTAGAAGACTATCCGATGCCCTTTTGGTTGAGCACTCCACCAGGTAGGCCCCAGATCTCAGTTTTTTCACATCTTTGAACCCGATTGTGCAAACGGATTGAAAACCCTTCTGTATTGCGAACGGAGACAGCTTGCCTAGTGGCATAGCCGGATCCGCCCCCTCTACAACCAAAAAACGAGGCCAGGCCCCTTCTACCCCCGATGCACAAGCTTTCTGTCTCGTGTCCATGTCACTGTCCGTGTCCGAGTCCGGTCCGTCATCACGCAGTCGTCGTTTATTTGTGGAAGCCATGTTATTAATTTATGAATTCATCCCCCCTGCTCCCCACCCACCACGGAGTCCAACAAGGGGATGCGTCCAAGCGGAAAATCCAGCAAGGGAGCGCACCAGGGCTACAGGGGGGATATACACCCAGACAATCCCGCACTGCCACTACGGTTTTGTTCAAGTTTGACCCATGAGCCGCAGCCTTCTAGCAGAGCTAGGGCAATACACGACCAGCCGCTTGACTGACGCGGGCCACGCCAGCCTCCCGTCTAGGAGAAGTCCGGGCCAAAGAGGTGTGTTAGTGTGAGGGACCGCAGTCCCTCAGGGACCTCAACCTCCAGGATCCCATTCTCCCCCGACACGGGTTGCCCTGCACGGCAAACGCAGGGGGCCAAGAGAAGGCCACAGAGAAAGGGTAGAAAAAGAAGGAATGATGGGGAAAAAGAAGACAGGGAAAGTCCGGTAAGGCAGAAGAAAGGGAGTCAAAACTGTATAGTATACTGGGAGAATTTAAGGGTGAAGAGAATATAGGTGAAAGGACCAATAAGACAGAAACAAGACAAAAGAAAAGAAAAAGGGGTAGGCAACTTGGTCACCCAGCCAGAGAGAGGCATGGGGTCCACCCCCGGCGCGCGGAGCCGAGCCCGTGGGGGCGGCTAGCTTTTCAATGACTTTAGACAAAAATGACAGATTAGATACAGGTCTATAGTTTTTTAGGTCATTCTTATCTAGACTGGGCTTCTTAAGCAAGAAAAGAAAGTCTTATAAAAGACAGTTAAGAATATCATTAAAAAAATATAAATCGAATTTAATTAAGAAAATTAGAAAATTAAAAAGTAATGATCCAAAATGCTTTTAGAAGCTTCTAAATGGTACACGCACTGAAAAAAGGTACACATATGGTAAAATAACATGTGAAACTTTTTTTGAACATTTTAAGAAAATTTCTGATTCGATGTTGAGAATGACACTCTTGACCAGAATACATGACACCAAAACACATTTTCTTCTTGATCAACCCTTCAATGAGGAGGAGGTTAAAGAAGCTATACGTACTTTAAAAAAAACAAAGCTTGTGGTATAGATTATATAACTAATGAATTTTTGAAGCCAGTCCCTTATGAATTCATTAAGTTGATAACTAAATACTATAATATTGTACTACAATCTGGTAAAGTGCCCGAGGATTGGACTATAGGGATTATTAAGCCTCTTTATAAGCAGAAGGGAGACAAAGACAATGCAAATAATTATCGTGGAATATCTACCTTGAGCTGTTTTGGTAAATTGTTTACAAGCTTAATTAACAAAAGACTAGGTTCTTTCTTGGAGTCTAATAATGTTCTGGGTGAAGAACAGGCTGGATTTAGGGGTGGATATTCTGTTTCTGATCATATATTCACTTTACACTCTCTTGTAGAATTCTTCCTATCAAAGAAAAAGCGTTTGTACTGTGTTTTTATTGATTATGAAAAGGCATTTGATTTTGTTAATCGTTCTTTGTTATGGCAGAAATTATTAAATTCTAATGTAAACGGAAATATACTCCATATAATAAAAGACTTGTATAATAAAGCAAAATCACAGGTACAGGGGAATGATACTCTTTCTGATTATTTTTCTTGTAAAAGCTGAAAATCTGTCTCCGTTATTGTTTGCTGTATTTTTGAATGATTTAAAAAGTTTTCTTGGTGAAAAACTAATTGGTCTACGAACTGTTAAGCTTGCAGCATCGGATATTTTTCTTGATGATGGCTATATTGAGACTCTGTATAAAATGTTTATTTTGCTATATGCCGATGACACCGTAATGTTTTGTGAATCTTCTGCTGAATTACAGTCTTCTTTAGATGCTATGCATCAATATTGCACTAAATACACATGAAAAGTCAATGCTGCTAAAACTAAGATCGTTGTTTTTTTCAAAAGGCAAAGTCAGAAATCTACCTAATGTATTTTACAATGGTGTTAAATTGGATGTGGTATATGATTCTCAGTATCTCGGAATTAAAATTAACTATAATGGTAGCTTTAAACCAACCCAGAAAAATTTATATGATCGTGCCTCTAAAGCTGTTTTCTCTTTTAAGAAAAATTAGAAAGCTTATGTTACCACTGGAAATTCAAATTGATCTGTTTGAGAAAACTATAGCTACTATTCTGTTATATGGTTCAGAGATATGGTGTCCTCAAATGAGTGACCTTGCCACTAAACTGCAACTGCGTTTTTATAAACTAATTTTAAAGCTGGGTAAGTCTACTTTTTCTCAAATGATTTTTGGTGAATTAGGGCAAGTTCCTCTGGAGTTACAGACAAAGCAAAAAATGTTAAATTTTTGGTATAAGCTTGTTCACCCTGATAACAGTAATAAATTGTCCAGCGTTATGTACACTTTTTTGTTTCACATTGATTTGCATAAAGGTTATAAATCTGCATTCCTCGATTCAGTGCGGAAAGAGTTAAATAATCTAGGACTTGGTAATTTTTGGTTAAATCAGGGGCTAACCAATGTTTTGCCTTCTGCTTCAGTTTTTAAGTGTACAATTAAACAACGCCTACGTGATCAGTTTATTCAAGGCTGGTTCGAGGAAATAAACAATAATGAATTTTACTATAATTATCGAATGTTTAAGCTACATTTTGAATTTGAAAAATATTTGCATGTTCTACCAACAAATCTTGCAATATCTGTTCTAAAGTTTAGGACACTTAACCACAGAATGCCAGTGCAGAGAGGCCGATATTTTAACATTCCTTGACACGAACGTGTATGTCAAAAATGTAATAGTGGCGATCTTGGTGATGAGTTTCATTATTTATTTTTGTGTTCACATTTTTGTAACTCGAGAAGAGATTTATTAAAATCATATTATTATAGATATCCCAATGCCATCAAATTTCAAGAATTATTGTCATCTAACAAAAAGTCAGAATTATTAAAGCTTGTAAGTCTAATGAAATTAATAATTAAACAAATGTAACGTTTTTATCCCATGTCAAAAATTAATATAGTTCTGATGTTGACAGGTTATGTGTAATAAAAATTATTTCAGTAGTTTGTCATTGATGTGTTTAGGTTGAATTGTATTGTTAGTCATGATTCATAGTTGTTGTCCCCAATCAAGTTCTTTTTTCTTCTTTTCCCCACTCAATACCTCCCCCTGCCACCTTACCACCCCCCCACGCTATCCCGCTGTATAAATAAATAGTTTAAAATTTTTTTTTAAATCTAAAATGTTAATTAATTATTGTGCATGTTTGTGTATATTATTTTAACCATGTGCCCATAATGTGTTTTTTCTGGAATAAAATTTGCCTTGCCTTGCCTTGCCTTTGCCTTGCCTTGCCTTGACTACAGGAAGGTTAATAAGATCACCGTCTTCGACCTTGAGCCGATGCCTACTGCAGCAGACCTCTTCCGCCAATTATCGGGGAGTAAAATCTTCTCAAAGATTGACCTCAGCAAGGGTTATTGGCAAGTCCCCGTGCGTCAACAGGATATACCAAAGACTGCTTTTATAAATCCTGATGGGACGTACGAGTGCCTAAGGATGCCCTTTGGCATGGTCAACAGCGGAGCTACCCTGAAGAGAGGAATGAGGAAGATGCTCAGAGGGATGGACAACGTCGTGTGTTACTGGGACGACTTGCTAGTCCACACCCAGACCTGGGAAGAGCATCTGCAGACCTTGAGGGAGCTGTTTCATCGTCTAACAGAAGCTAACCTGACTGTGAGACCCAGTAAGTGCATTCTGGGAACCATCAACGTCGACTTCGTCGGACATTCGACGGAAGAAGGAGACAATGGAGGATGTACTGACTCCAAGAAAGCCCACGAGATCACTGTCTTTGACCCTGGGCCTATGACAACCGTAACAGACGAGGGCGTCGTTTCCTTGCGGATGAAAGAACATTGACTGTGTGGATGAAATGAGAATATTGACAGTATCCAGACAGACTGAAATAAGTTTTAATTCTGGGTTTTATTTGTGCATTGCGTCTCAACGTTGTTGAAAGAAATTAAGTAAATTTCTTCTTGAGTAGGGGCTTATGTTACGTTGAAACGCGCACGATAGTTCGTGTGTGACGCGCGCGATAGGTCAGATCGTTTTATTTTGCAAAGCATGCAATAACAGAGTGTATTTATCCTTGATTTGATTTTGCATTGTTATTAGAAGAAGATTTGTATAACGTTGGTAATTTTATTTGGTCGTTATTATTTGAGAATTTTCTAGAGTTGGTTGTTTACTATCGATCGAAGCGTATGGTTAATTCTAGTGGTAACTAAAGAAGCTTCCATCCCAAATAAGGTTGTATGACGTGAGACAGTGATGACGAAATGTGTTTTGATTGGTTATAATTATGTCTTGCCCGAACCTTCTTTATTTCTCTGGAGTTAGAGAGACTATATAAGTGCCGCATTTTTTCAAAGGAAAGAATGGAATAGAATTGTATTGTAAAGTTGAAAGTGAAAAGTTGAGAGCGGAAAAAGCGATTGTATGCAGTTGTTGATGTATGTTGAATAAAGTTGGAAAATTTCATACGACGACTCCAGCCTTGTTGATGATTGAACGGGTTGCGTGGATAAACGAATCTGAGTTACACCTATCAGGATTCAAGCATCGGGGCTGAATGGACTACTGATAACAAAACCCAGAACGAGTGTAACAGTTACATAGTATGTACGGCCTGATCTAACCTCCCATCTGACCCGAACATAATAGCTCTACTACTTAGCTCAGAGGTCCAATTAAAGGTCATGTCCAGCGACCTCGGAGAAGACCGAAAACTGAATGTGGAAAGGTCACACCACACACTACACACTCCACTCCACACACTAAACATCCCACACTACACACCACATGCTACACACCACACACTACACACCACACACTAAACATCCCACACTACACACTCCACTCCACACACTAAACATCCCACACTACACACCACATGCTACACACTACACACCACATACTAAACATCCCACACTACACACCACATGCTACACACCACACACTACACACCACATACTAAACATCCCACACTACACACCACACACTACACACCACACAATAAACATCCCACACTACACACCACAGACTAAACATCCCACACTACACACCACATGCTACACACCACACACTACACACCACAGACTAAACATCCCACACTACACACTCCACTCCACACACTAAACATCCCACACTACACACCTCACACTAAACATCCCACACTACACACCACACACTCCACTCCACACACTAAATATCCCACACTACACACCACATGCTACACACCACACACTACACACCACGCACTACACACTACACTCCACACACTAAACATCCCACACTACACACCACACACTTCACACCACACACTACACTCCAAACACTTTACACCACACACTACATACTTTACACCACACACTACACACCACAA